>CAWUFW010004514.1:0-1200000 GCA_963921515.1 Calotriton arnoldi
ATAGTAAAATGCTTACACTTAGGCGTTAACATGGTCCCTTTCATGCGGTGGGGTTCACTACGCATGCCATGGGGGTGCTCACCTGGGTCAATCCTAGATCAGGGATAAAGTTGAAGGCGCTCGAGGCAGACCCAGGGGGCAGGTTTGTGATCTCTAGATGTCTAGGGCAGGGAGTTGACCTACTTATAGTTAATATCTATGGACCGAACTACGATAATCCGCAATTCTATCACAACTTGTTTGGGAGTCTGAAAGGGGAGTACTCTCTAACGCAAATATGGGGTGGGGATCTCAACTGTGTGCTGGACCCGGCATTGGACCGATCCGGGGGCCCTGCTCGGCGCCCTTCGGCTGCGGCTAGTCATCACTGATGTGGCAACTAAGTTGAATATGCTGTATGTCTGGCTGACGTTCTCACCGGCTGCGGGGAGCTTGATCCACTACTCAGCCCTGCATGACCTCCATACCAGAATGGACTATTGGTTGGTCGCTAGACCTTTGTATCCTCAGATTCGCGCCTGTTTGACTCACTCCCACTCCTATTCAGATCACTCTCCAATAATGCTGGACTGTTAGATTTGGGGGTCTCTAGTTGGCAGAGGTAGGTACCTTTGTCCAAATAGGGACCCTTGAGTCTAGTCAGGGAAAGTAGGTACACTCCTGAAATAACCCCTGCTCAACCTCTTGGTAGCTTGGCACGAGCAGACAGGCTTAGTTCAGAGGCAGTGTGTAAAGCATTTGTGAACACATACAGTAATCAAGTGACAACACTACAAATGGACACCACACAGGTTATATATTTATAAAAATAGGTATACTTTATATATATTTATCACAAGACCATAAACGACAAAAATAATCCACAATACTGCCAAGAATACTTAGTTCTGATCAAAAAGGCTTAATTCAAGGTTCTGTGCGAGTCGGTAGCCTCCTCCGGCTACGGCGATGTTGAGAACAAACAGAGTCTAACAAATCCAGCTGACCGCGTCGAGACGGGCCAACACAGCGTAGACAGACTCGGTCACAGTACCTTTACTTGAAGCGGCAGGCACGGGCGTGCGAGCCGGATGGCTGTTCATCGCGGTCGCGATGCAAAAATGGAAGCGTTGCAGGACGCGTTGTCCCTCGATGCGGTGCAGGCAGCGGCTCGTTGACGTCGCCGAGACGGAGTCGGTGAGACCAGGGCCGTGGCGTTGCAGGGCGAGACGGTGCTTCGATGCGGTGCTGGCAGGTTGCGGTGCGGCGACGGAGCTGGATTCAGGAGCTGGCGTCGATCAGTCCGGACAGCGGTGCGAGTCGGGCGGTGCGTCGCAAAGCGTGCGAGCGGTGCCCAACTCCGGTGCGGTCACAGGACTCGAACTCAGCAGCAGTGACCGTGTCGGTCGGACCAGTTCGATTCGGCGTAGCGAAGCGTTGCAGGACGCGTTGTCCCTCGATGCGGTGCAGGCAGCGGCTCGTTGACGGAGTCGGTGAGACCAGGGCTGTGCGTTGCAGGGCGAGACGGTGCTTCGATGCGGTGCTTACAGGACACCGAGTCAGTCGTGAGAGTCGGTCACAGCTCCCTACCTCTGTAGCCACTGAAACAGAGTTTCCAGCAGCAATTCACAAAGGGGTGAAGTCCAATGGTCCTGGGACTTCGGTCAGGGGCAAGCTCTCTTCCAAGCCCTTGGAGATCCTTCATAAGTTGAGGAAAGTTACAGCAAAGCAAAAGTTCCTTTCTCCTTTCTTTGGCAGTCAGGCAAACCACTGCAGGCCAATCCCCCAAGCAGCACTTCAGGCTTAGGGATAGTCTCTCCTCAGTTTCTTCTTGGTTCCGCTCCTCAGCAAAGGTTTCTTCTTGTTCCCAAAAGTGATCTAATTTTCCTGGGGTCTGGGTGCCCCTCTTATACCCAGATTCTCTTTGTTCTCTGGAGGCAGAGAGGCCTCTGCCTTGTCCAAAACCAGTTCTGGTCAGTCCTGGAGCACTTTGTTTTTCTGACTCCTTCTTTCCTTTCAGAATGTGGGGCAGAGTGCTCAGCCGCCCGGCAGGAGGTGGAGCCAGCATTGTGGAAGGCAGGCACAGCCCTATTCAGACCCAGGTGCAACTCCTCCCTCCACTCTGGATGCAGATCTTTCTATTCAGCCCTGCGCTGACTCACCCTGTCTCCTGTAGCCACCCCCAGCCCCTGTCACTCAATCTCCAGACAAGGAATACACAACCTAGCAGAGGCAGGCTTGGATAGTTAGGCAAGAAAATACCCACTTTCTAAAAGTGGTATTTTCAAACACAGAATGTCAAAACCAACTTCACTAAAAGATGTATTTTATCATCCTGAGTTCAGGCATACTAAATTCGTTTTTCTACCATGTTCCCTGGGTCAGTTCTGACTATAAGGTGTAATAGTCAGTCTTCCCATTCTGGCCTATGGGGAGCAGGTAGCCTTGCAATAGTGAAAAACGAAAATGGCTGTAATTCACTATTAGGACATGCCACACACACCAGGGCATGTCCTACCTTATACTTACAATGCACCCTGCCCTAGGGCCTACTTTAGGGGTGACCAACATGCAGTAAAGGGAAGGTTTAGGGACTGGTAAGTGGGTGTACTCACCAAGTCGACATGGCCCCCCTAGGCTGCACAGAGGCTCTGCGATGGCAGGCCTGAGACACATTTTACAAGCCGCTTCTGTGGGTGGCACAACCAGTGCTGCAAGCCCACCAGCGGCATTGGATTTACAAGCCCTGGGCACACTGAGTGCACTGTACTAGGGACTGACAAGTAAACCAATCATCCAATCATGGAGTCACTAATACATATATCAATTAACGATAGGGAGCACTTGCACTTTGGCACTGATTAGCAGCGGCAAAGTGCCCATGAGCATCTAGTCCAGCAAAAACATATCGGCAACAGTGGAGGCATTACGAAAAAATGGAAGGGAGACCCACGCCAAGGATGCCAGGTCTAATACGTGTCCCCTCCAGCTGAAATGTGGGGAGAACTATCCTACCCCTAGGGAGTTCTCATCGCTAAGGCGGAAAAATCTGGACAGTCCATCAGCATTGGCGTGTTCTGTACCAGGGCGGTTATCCACCGTAAAGTCCATCCCCTGTAGGGAAATGGACCACCTCAACAGCTTTGGATTCTCACCCCTCATCTGCATCAACCATCTGAGGGGCCTGTGGTCTGTCTGAACACGTAAGTGAGTCCCAAACAGGTATGGTCTCAGCTTCTTCAGTGCCCAGACCACAGCAAATGCCTCACGCTCGATAGCACTCCATCTCTGTTCCCGGGGAAGTAACCTCCTACTGATGAAGGCTACAGGTTGGTCTAGGCCCTCCTCATTGATCTGTGATAGAACAGCCCCTACACCATGCTCTGAAGCGTCGGTCTGAACAATGAACTCATTGGAGAAGTTGGGTGCCTGGAGCACAGGCGCCGTGCACATGGCAGTCTTCAAGGTGTCAAAAGCTTTTTGAAAGGCGTCAGTCCAAATCACTTTCCTGGGCTGCTTCTTGGAAGTCAGCTCTGTCAAGGGGGCAACAATGCTGCCATACCCCTTGACGAATCTCCGGTAATACCCGGTGAGTCCTAGGAAGGCTCTCACCTCTGTCTGGGTCTTGGGGGCTCCCAAGCCAGAATGGTATCAATTTTCGGTTGGAGGGGCGCCACCTGGCCGCTCCCAACCTGGTGTCCCAAGTACACCACAGAACCCTGCCCAATCTGGCACTTACTCGCCTTGATTGTGAGGCCTGCCCTCCGCAGCGCCATCAACACTTCCCAGAGGTGACGCAGATGTTCTTCCCAACTGGAACTGAACACTGCGATGTCATTCAGGTAGGTGGCACTGAAATCCTCCAGTCCAACCAACACCTGGTTGACCAACCTCTGAAAGGTGGCAGGGGCATTCTTCATCCCAAAGGGCATCACCCGGAACTGGTAGTGCCCATCTGGTGTGGAGAATGCTGACCTCTCTTTGCCCCATCAGTCAAGGCGATCTGCCAGTACCCAGACGTTAAGTCAAACGTGCTGAGGTACCGCGCAGCCCCTAACCGATCTATGAGCTCATCAGCTCTGGGGATGGGGTGGGCGTCAGTCCTGGTGACGGAATTGAGTCCCTGTAGTCCACACAGAACCGGAGTTCTGGTGTGGCACCACAGCGCGGCAGCCTTTGGAACCAAGACCACTGGGCTGGCCCAAGGGCTGTTAGAGGACTCAATCACCCCTAGCGCAAACATCTTGGAGACCTCCTCCTTGATGCAGGCTCTGACCCTGTCAGTCACCCTGTAAGCCTTGTGATTCACAGGAAGACTGTCCCCAGTGTTCACATCATGGACGCACCAATGAGTGACACTGGGAACCAGGGAGAACAGGTCAGGGAACTGTCCCAACAGTTGGCGACAGTCACCCTGCTGCTCAGGTGTCAGGGAGGTAGAGAGGTTTACTCCCTCCACTGATCCATCTTGCTCTCGGGCTGACAGGAGGTCAGGAAGAGGCTCGGTCTCCTCCTCCATTCCATCATCTGTAGCTAAGAGCATGCCCACTTGGGACCTCTCCAAGTGGGGCTTCAGGCGGTTCACATGCAGGACCCGCAAGGGGTTCCTGGGAGACTGCAAGTCCACCAAATAGGTAACTGGACTCTTGCGCTCCACCACCATAAAAGGGCCGGTCCACCTGTCCTGGAGCGCACAAGGCTCCACAGGGGCCATGACCCACACATTCTGACCAGGCTGAAGCTCTACCAGAGTGGCATTCTGGTCGTACCACCGCTTCATCTCCTCCTGGCTGGCTTCCAGATTTGCCTCAGCAAGTTCTCTGAAACGCCTAGTCTGGTTCCTGAAGGCCAGCATGTAACTGTATACATCCTGGGGAGGTTTCCTGGGAGATTGCTCCCAGCCTTCCTTGACCAAACTCAGAGGTCCTCGCACGGGTGTCCATAGAGGAGCTCAAAGGGACTGAACCCTAGAGACTTCTGTGGCACCTCCCGGTATGCAAACAACAGGCATGGTAAGAGGACGTCCCATTTACGCCTCATGGGTTCTTCCAGACCCATAATCATGCCCTTGAGGGTCCGGTTGAATCTCTCAACCAGCCCATTTCCTTGAGGGTGGTAAGGAGTGGTGAACTTGTAAGTTACACCGCACTCCTGCCACAGGGACTTCATGTACTTGGACACGAAGTTGGTACCTCTGTCAGACACCACCTCTTGAGGGAATCCCACACGTGAGAAAATTCCCATCAGTGCCCGTCCCACCACGGGGGCCGTCACTGTCCTCAGAGGGATGGCTTCAGGGTACCGGGTGGCATGGTCCACCAAGACCAGGATAAACCTGTTGCCCATGGCTGTCTTGGGGTCCAGTGGCCCCACAATGTCAATACCCACCCGTTCAAAGGGGGTGCTGACCACAGGGAATGGCTGGAGAGGAGCCTTGTGCTTCCTCCCACTCTTTCCACTTGCCTGGCAAGTCTGGCATGTCCTGCAGTGAGTGGCGGCACTCCTGCGCATCTGGGGCCAATAGAAATGGGTAACAAACCTGTCAAAGGTCTTGTCCTGCCCCAGATGTCCTGCTAACGGTACATCATGAGCCAACCCCAGTAGGAAGGCTCTGAAGCGCTGGGGTACCACCAGCACACGGGCTGACCCAGGCTCAGCGACCTTAGGCTCTGAATACAGGAGACCATTCTCCCAGTAAATCCAATGTGATCCAGACTGATCACCTGCTGCCTGGTCTGTGGCCTGTTGCCTCAGACCCACGAGAGAAGGGCATGTGTTCTGCTCCTCGCAGAACTCTTCCCTGGAGGGTCCTCCTTCTTGCTGCCAATGGGTCAGCTCAGGCAGGTCCCCCAGTTCAGCTACCTGTTCCCCTGTAGGCTCCAGGGCATCCCCTCAGGGTCTGCCTCCTCCTGGACCGTGGGAACCTCGGGGCCGGTTTCCGCGCCCCCTGCCTCCTCTCTCTCGGCAGGCACCTGGGCCTCCCTCTCAGGCTCCAGGTCCTCTTGAACACCTTTAGCTGCCATTGACCGGGTGGTCACACATGCCCAATCAGGCAAGCCCAACATTTCTAAATGCGCACTCCGCTCCACCTTAGCCCAAGGTGAGCTCTCCAAATCGTTCCCTAACAAACAGTCAACAGGCATGGCTGGCCTCCCAGCTACTTGAAGAGTACCCGAGACCCCCCACTCAAAGGGAACCTGAGCCACCTTGCAGTGACTCTCTGTGTTGTCAGCGGCAACAACCGGATAGAATGCATCGGGGATAACCTGCTCCTTAGACACCAGGTGACACTTGACAGCTGTCACACTGGCTCCTGTGTCTCTCAGAGCCTCCACCCTATGGCCATTGATGGTCACCCACTGCCTGTATTTCTTAGTGTTCTCAGGCAGCGGGGTCCTAGGGACCATCTCAGAGTCTCCTAATGAGACAAGGGAAAACACTGTGGGATCCCCCACCTTGGGCACCCAACTCCTCCCCCAGGGCTACACTAGCCAACTGCCGGGGGACTGCACTGGTGGGTGCTGGTTTTCCATGCAAAGGGCAACGAGGATCGTTTGCCTTGTGGCCAGGGGCGCCACACTTGTAACATACCAGTGGTCCCTGGTGAACAGGGGGCCTGTCAGGGCCACTGGCTTCTTCTCAGGGGGAGGCTGGGAACCTTTCCCTTGGTTCCCTTGGGGTCTACTTTGGGGCCCTTTATGGAACTCCTTCTGTTTACCCTTGTCCCCCCACTCTTCTGCTATGGACCCTGCCCACCCTTGGCGGAGTCTCCCACGTGACCCTTGTGGACCCGGGTACTCACCCAGCGGTCCGCCTCCTCAGCAAGCTGCCTAGGGTTAGTCAGCTTACTATCAATCAGGTGCTGGCGTAGCTCAGGAAAACAATTACCGGACAAGTGCTCCCAGGCAATCAAATCAAAGAGCGCCTGAAAATCAGTCGCTTTGCTACCCTTTACCCAACCATCCAAGGCTCTGCAAAAGAAGGTCACATATTCAACCCAGGTACTGCTTTCAATCTTACTACAGTTCCTGAACCTTTGCCTATAAAGCTCAGGGGTCAAACCATACCTAGTCATTAAGGCATCCTTCATGTGGCTGTACGAATTATAGACTTCAGAGGGCAAATCCAACAAGGTATCCCGCCCTTCACTGAGGAACCGTCCCCACAACCCCGCTCCCCAATCCTTCTCAGGGACCCGGTGGGAAGACATGGCTACCTCATAGGCTTTGAACCACTGCCCAATGTCATCATTTTTAAAAAATTCCTTAACCACATCTTTTGGAATATACACCCTAGCTTCAACAGGCACAGGCGGTACACTGCCACCAGAGGGAGTAATCTCTAAGCTCTTGGCCTTCAATTCCAACTCCCTCAAAACTTTCTCATGTTCAAACTGCATTTTCTTTTCCTCTAGGGCTAATTTCCTAGTTTGCATTTCGAATTCTAACTGCCCATTCAGCTTGAGCTTGGTCAGCTCCATTTCGTGCATCCTACCCTCTTTCCTGTCCTCCAACTCCTCGGGAGACAGTCCTCTGGCAGAAACACTGCTACCTACTGGGGAAGGTGGTCTTCTAGCCCCTAGACCCAATAGCCCCTCCAGCTGCCCTTCTGCATTCTCAGCCCCTCCACAGGGGCACTCCTTGATTCGACCCAGGCCCTCAGCGCCTTTTGGAGGTCCTCCTTCCTGGAGAGCCCGGTCATGGACACTTTAAACTTTTGCAGAATTGCCTGAGCTGCTTAAGGGTGTAGCATTCTAGCCTCTCTTCTTCCCAATCACACTCAACAGAGGCTACTGATGCAGGTTTCTCCATAGTGACTGAACTTGGCATTTGCAAAAATAGGAAATCCCAGAAAAATGCTATAAAAGTATGTGGTTGCGTTTTGGTCTGCACTCACTAAGTAGTGTTCACCAATCACTGTACATGAGTCACAAATGCAAGTCCAGAATCCTCACCGCTGACCACCAATGTTAGATTTGGGGGTCTCTAGTTGGCAGAGGTAGGTACCTTTGTCCAAATAGGGACCCTTGAGTCTAGTCAGGGAAAGTAGGTACACTCCTGAAATAACCCCTGCTCACCCTCTTGGTAGCTTGGCACGAGCAGACAGGCTTAGTTCAGAGGCAGTGTGTAAAGCATTTGTGAACACATACAGTAATCAAGTGACAACACTACAAATGGACACCACACAGGTTATATATTTATAAAAATAGGTATACTTTATATATATTTATCACAAGACCATAAACGACAAAAATAATCCACAATACTGTCAAGAATACTTAGTTCTGATCAAAAAGGCTTAATTCAAGGTTCTGTGCGAGTCGGTAGCCTCCTCCGGCTACGGCGATGTTGAGAACAAACAGAGTCTAACAAATCCAGCTGACCGCGTCGAGACAGGCCAACACAGCGTAGACAGACTCGGTCACAGTACCTTTTACTTGAAGCGGCAGGCACGGGCGTGCGAGCCGGATGGCTGTTCGTCGCGGTCGCGATGCAAAAATGGAAGCATTGCAGGACGCGTTGTCCCTCGATGCGGTGCAGGCAGCGGCTCGTTGACGTCGTCGAGACGGAGTCGGTGAGACCAGGGCCGTGCGTTGCAGGGCGAGACGGTGCTTCGATGCGGTGCTGGCAGGTTGCGGTGCGGCGACGGAGCCGGAGCCGGATTCAGGAGCTGGCGTCGATCAGTCCGGACAGCGGTGCGAGTCGGGCGGTGCGTCGCAAAGCGTGCGAGCGGTGCCCAACTCCGGTGCGGTCACAGGACTCGAACTCAGCAGCAGTGACTGTGTCGGTCGGACCAGTTCGATTCGGCGTAGCGAAGCGTTGCAGGACGCGTTGTCCCTCGATGCGGTGCAGGCAGCGGCTCGTTGACGGAGTCGGTGAGACCAGGGCCGTGCGTTGCAGGGCGAGACGGTGCTTCGATGCGGTGCTTACAGGACACTGAGTCGGTCGTGAGAGTCGGTCACAGCTCCCTACCTCTGTAGCCACTGAAACAGAGTTTCCAGCAGCAATTCACAAAGGGGGTGAAGTCCAATGGTCCTGGGACTTCGGTCAGGGGGCAAGCTCTCTTCCAAGCCCTTGGAGATCCTTCACAAGTTGAGGAAAGTTACAGCAAAGCAAAAGTTCCTTTCTCCTTTCTTTGGCAGTCAGGCAAACCACTGCAGGCCAATCCCCCAAGCAGCACTTCAAGCTTAGGGATAGTCTCTCCTCAGTTTCTTCTTGGTTCCGCTCCTCAGCAAAGGTTTCTTCTTGTTCCCAAAAGTGATCTAATTTTCCTGGGGTCTGGGTGCCCCTCTTATACCCTGATTCTCTTTGTTCTCTGGAGGCAGAGAGGCCTCTGCCTAGTCCAAAACCAGTTCTGGTCAGTCCTGGAGCACTTTGTTTTTCTGACTCCTTCTTTCCTTTCAGAATGTGGGGCAGAGTGCTCAGCCGCCCGGCAGGAGGTGGAGCCAGCATTGTGGAAGGCAGGCACAGCCCTATTCAGACCCAGGTGCAACTCCTCCCTCCACTCTGGATGCAGATCTTTCTATTCAGCCCTGCGCTGACTCACCCTGTCTCCTGTAGCCACCCCCAGCCCCTGTCACTCAATCTCCAGACAAGGAATACACAACCTAGCAGAGGCAGGCTTGGATAGTTAGGCAAGAAAATACCCACTTTCTAAAAGTGGTATTTTCAAACACAGAATGTCAAAACCAACTTCACTAAAAGATGTATTTTATCATCCTGAGTTCAGGCATACTAAGGGGCATATTATCAACGGCCAGCGATAATTATCGCTGGCCGTGCTTAGCGATAGATTTCTTATCGCTGGCTATCTCCGGAAATGATCGCCCTGGTAGCGCGTTATTAACAACACGCTTCTCCAGGGCGATAAAAATTCCAGAGATAGCGAGGTTATCGCCGTTTTGCAGGGAACATCGCTGGTTTTCCAGCGATGTTCCCTGCAAAACGGCGATATCCTGCTGATACGACCCTGTGGTCGTATCAGCACAATCCACCCCTATGTTAGGGATGGCTAAGTCGGGATAATAGCAGACGTTAGATTTTGGCGAAAACTGCCGTTTTCGCCAAAATCTAACGTCTGCTATCATCCTGTGGGCTGCCTTGTAAATATCGCGATGTGCACATCGGCGATATTTACAACGTAGCCCATCTGGGGTACGCCCAGTAACGCCACCTTGCATCTCATTAGAGATGCAGGATGGGCGTTGGGGGAAAGGGCGATAGTGCAGGGATTCACGCGATAGCGTGACCTTGCTGATTAGGCGATAGAATTATCGCCGCTTTCCGTCCGAAAACGGACGCTAAAGCGGCGATAATTGACTATCGCCTGGTTGTTAATATGCCCCAAAATTTGTTTTTCTACCATGTTCCCTGGGTCAGTTCTGACTATAAGGTGTAATAGTCAGTCTGCCCATTCTGGCCTATGGGGAGCAGGTAGCCTTGCAATAGTGAAAAACGAAAATGGCTGTAATTCACTATTAAGACATGCCACACACACCAGGGCATGTCCTACCTTATACTTACAATGCACCCTGCCCTAGGGCCTACTTTAGGGGTGACCAACATGCAGTAAAGGGAAGGTTTAGGGACTGGTAAGTGGGTGTACTCACCAAGTCGACATGGCAGCCCTAGGCTGCACACAGGCTCTGCGATGGCAGGCCTGAGACACATTTTACAAGCCGCTTCTGTAGGTGGCACAACCAGTGCTGCAAGCCCACCAGCGGCATTGGATTTACAAGCCCTGGGCACACTGAGTGCACTGTACTAGGGACTGACAAGTAAACCAATCATCCAATCATGGAGTCACTAATACATATATCAATTAACGATAGGGAGCACTTGCACTTTGGCACTGATTAGCAGCGGCAAAGTGCCCATGAGCATCTAGTCCAGCAAAAACATATCGGCAACAGTGGAGGCATTACGAAAAAATGGAAGGGAGACCCACGCCAAGGATGCCAGGTCTAACATGGACATAGAGAGCCCTCAGAAGCGGCCTGCTCCCTTCACATGGCGGTTTCCGCCATACTCGTTGTTAGACAGTGTCTTTAAATCTGAGATGGCTGCGGCCATAGAGAGCTTCTTTGAAACAAATATTGGCTCTGTTCGCCAGTTTTCCACGGTATGGGAGACTTTTAAAGTCTATATACAGGGGATAGCCATGTCCAAGCATTCTGGGGCCCTCTGTTCTCTTAGAGGGAGACTGGCTGTGAGAAAGTGCCCGCTTTCTGCATGGTTGCCCCCACTTTTTCTGAATTGCTAATGTGCTTTGACTGAGTGTGCCCTGGGCTCCTGCTAATCAGGTACCCAGGGCCTATGTTCTTTCCCTAAAACTGCATTGAAGCCTAAACCCAATTGGCATCTCTGGCTACAGGTCAGCCCCTGGTAAATGGTACCACAGGTACCCAGGGCACTGTGACCAGAGAAGGCCTCTAAGGGCTGTAGCACTTATTGTGCCACCCTTAGAGGTCCTGTACCATTTCACTCACACACTGCCTTTGCAGGCTGCGTGTTTTGGTGCAGAACAAAGTGAAGAGTCGACATGGCACACATCTCTGTGTGCCATGCCTACAACCCACTGCCCTGGCATAGGTCAGTCACTCCTCTAGCTGGGTGGACTATACCAGTGGTGAGGATACAGGTGCATGAGCCATGTACCCCTACAGTGTCTAAGTCCATTCTTAGACATTGTAAGTGCAGTGCTGCCATTAAGAGAATATGGTGCTGAGAGTTTGTCATTATGAACTTCACAATGTGAGAGGTTGGCCTGGCATATGCTGTCCACTAATTATAGTGGGCACCTTGCACCAGTCCAAACAACCCCTTATTGGAGATAGGTTAAAGACAACCTTATTGAAAGCTATCCTAGTGGTAGCTATGGAGAGCAGCCTTCAGGCTAAGTCTTGAAGGAATGTAAAGCAGCTTGTTTTACCAGTCTATAATCTCTTGAGTGACCAAATGAAAGAGCACCACACCAGGTATATATTCAAAATATATGTATTTATTGCTAAACACACCCCTCTAGTCTCTTTATGAGGCTAGAGTTCGAAGTACATAAGTTATAAGATATTAAATCACAGTAATAGCACAAATACACGTTTGGGCCCTAGGGCGTACCAAACCATATACCAATAAAGTGGTATGCGAACCACGACTGAACTAGACACTAGGCCTAGAGCCTCTAGAAGTGCTTGGACCACAAGGAACCACCCAAGGTAGTGACACAGGGGACCCACGGGAGACGCGTGCAGTGTAAATACACAACCGCGATACGCCGTTAACTTCTATGGAGAAAGTCAGGATCGGGAAAATAGAGGAAAGGGACACTTAAAAGAGGACTAGGACAAAACCCCTTGAGATCTAGGACTTTGAAGAGTCTCTACCCATGGGAGCACCGGAGTACTCGTGTTACCTCACCCAGGGAAGCCGGGTGCATAGGTGCCTTTCGGGGTCGGGTTTCGTCGTCGATTCGAATGGCGATCTGCTGCAAAGTGCTGCTGGCGGCCAAGAGAAAAGTGTCCGGGTGGATCCAAGAGTGGATCGGAGTTCTGGTGAACCTGAAAGCAGAGGGGACAGAGTCTGGGTCACTAGCCAGTGACCAGGAAGGCGATGGACAGATGCCCACCGATGTCGAGTGCTTCAGGTGCGTTGACGGTTGTCTTGACTCTTCAGCCACGAGGTCCAGGAGGCGTTGTCGGCGACCAGGAGCAGGATTCGGGCTGGTACACGATGTCTGTCGAGTGCTGAGGTGTCGGCGACCGGATTAGACCCAACAAGCCTTGGCAACGGCAAGTCTTGAGGAAGATGTAGATCGTCGATGGTGCAGACCAGCAAGGTCTGTGGAACTCACCCAGCGAGGGTAAGTGAGGGCAGGCCTGGAGCAACCAGGATACCCAGAAAGAAAAGGATTGGCCTTCGTTAAGGGCTACTAGCCAACGGGCTAGTGACCACAAAGGAGCCTCGTGACGCCGCACGTGGAGCTGGCTTACAGGACACTCGTGGAGTGGGGGCCAGTGATCTTCGGTGCAGGTGGTGCTGGAGGCTAGGGCTACTCGGAGCCCAAAGCACGACTTCTTGGGAGACCCAGAAGATGGTGCACTTGCAAATGTGCTCGGTGTCCAGGGGTCATGGTCTCAAGTCACCCACGATAGCCACGGGCCTCAGCTTTGCTGGGGACTCAGGGTAGCCTCGGGGAAGTCTGAGAATCCACCTCTGGTGATGCGATGACTTCGGCGTCCGACGGGAGCTTCAGAGATGCGAACCGGACAGATGCTTCTTTGGTGCCTGCCAAGCAGGGGAGTCACTCCTTGACCCCAAGGGAGATTCTTCAGTCCTCTAATCTTGTCGTAGAGCGTCGAAGGTCCAGGATTCAGTTTCAGAGTTTCATCCAGGTATAATCTAAAGTCCTAAGGACTGGGTTCCTACCTTTATTCTAAAAATAGGGGTTGGACTACTCTGTGGCCCCACCTATGGGTGGGTCAGGGCAGAGGGGTGGCTACACCCCTTTCCCTTTGTCCAGTTCGCGCCACAGCAGGGGCTGCAAGCCCCTGATCCGGTTTGAACTGGGGTATGCACAGGGACACCAAATGTGCCCCCAGTGCAGGACTTCAAAGCACCCGAAAGTGCTCCCGCCCAGCCCCAATACACATTATCCTGTCTGGGGAGGTGGTCACACCTCCCTGGGACAGGAAACCTATTGTCCAGGCCTCCCCTGCCGGAGTTTCGTCCAGCAGCAGGAGGCCAGACTCGTGTCTGTGGCAGCAGCATCCATTTTGTGATGCCAGGGCTCTGGAAAGAAGTTACCGGACTCGTCAGAGTTAACATGTCTTTCCCTCTAGAAGGGTGGAATGCTACCCCCGCCACCAGGATTGGTGGGGGGGTAGTATTCCAAGATGTTTGACACCAAACACGACATGTTTAGGTGCAACCATTCCAAAGTTAGCATTTTACCGCGAGGATATAATGCGCTTAAGAGTATATGGTCAGGCTGCACTACAAACAGCATCAGAGATGGTCTCCGAACGCTGCAGAGGGGCCCTGCTCATGCAGGGGCACCCTCTCACATAGGAACCATGCACTCTGCCTTTAGGATTGATAAGACCTGCCTTAGGAGTGACTTATAGGTTTATATGTGTGTATGTATTTCGTGATATGGGTAACCTATATCACAGTAAGGGGTGCATGCACCACCTTACCCAGGCTGCAGTAGCAGACCTGTGGTGTCAGTTTGGATGGCCTTCCAGGGGTGGCATAATACATGCTGCAGCCCCTGGCAGGCCTCTGAGATACCTATGCCCTTGGTACATAGTATACCATATACTAGGGACTTATAAGGGCACTCAGATTCCAATCAGAGATGTGCCTAAGGCACATGGAAACCATTTTAGAGAGGAAGCAGCTAGGCTGGGGTTCTGATTAGCAGGGCCCCAGCCAGACTAATGTCGAAAAACAGTGAAGCATCAGCAAAAAGTGGGGGTACCCATGTGAAGCAGATCCTACTCTCCTACACAACCCCCCCAAACGTAGGGACATTAAACTAACCTTGCCCAGTTAAGTCTTCATGTTCTAAGTGGAAATACCTAGAGAGTCCATCTGCATTCGCATGGTTACTCCCAGGCCTATGTTCCACTGTAAAGTCCATCCCCTGTAGGGAAATGGACCACCTAAGCAGTTTGGGGTTTTCACCCTTCATTTGTTTTAGCCATAAGAGGGGCTTATGGTCTGTCTGAACCAGGAAGTGTGTACCAAACAAGTATGGCCTCAACTTCTTCAGAGCCCAGACCACAGCAAAGGCCTCCCTCTCTATGGCTGACCAACGTTTCTCTCTAGGGGTCAGCCTTCTGCTAATAAAAGCTACTGGCTGATCCTGACCTTCTTCATTCAATTGTGACAGTACAGCCCCTACCCCCAATTCAGATGCATCAGTTTGAACAATGAACTTCTTGCAGTAATCAGGACTCTGCAGAATTGGAGCAGTGCACATGGCCTGCTTGAGGTCATCAAATGCCTTTTGACAGCTAACTGTCCACTGAACCTTTTGGGCATTTTCTTAGAAGTTAAGTCATTCAAGGGTGTCACTATTGATCCATACCCCTTGACAAATCTCCTATAGTACCCAGTCAGGCCTAAGAAGGCTCTCACCTGAGTCTGGGTAGTGGGAGCAGTCCAGTCCATGATGGTCTGGATCTTGCTCTGCAAAGGTTGAACCTGGCCTCCACCCACAAGGTGGCCCAGGTACACAACCTGACTCTGCCCTATCTGGCACTTAGTGGCCTTGATAGTCAGGCCTGCCTTTTGCAGGGCCTGTAAAACATTCCTGAGGTGGACCAGGTGATCCTCCCAGGTGGAGCTAAAGACAGCAATATCATCTAGATAAGCTGCACTATAGGCTTCCAGTCCTGTGAGAACTGTGTTCACCAACCTCTGGAAAGTGGCAGGTGCATTCTTCAGACCAAAGGGCATTACCACAAATTGATAATGCCCACTAGGGGTTGAGAATGCTGTCTTGGGCTTTGCAGTATCAGCTAGTCTGATCTGCCAGTAGCCAGCTGTTAGGTCAAATGTGCTGAGATATTTGGCAGAGGCCAAAGTATCTACGAGCTCATCTGCCCTGGGTATTGGATGGGCATCAGTCCTAGTGACTGCATTGAGACCCCTGTAGTCTACACAAAACCTCATCTCTCTTTTTCCACCACTGGTGTGAGGTTTCGGTACTAGGACTACTGGACTAGCCCAAGGGCTATCTGAGGGCTCAATTACTCCCAATTCCAACATTTTCTGGACTTCAGTCCTGATACAGTCCCTGACATGGTCAGGTTGCCTATAAATCTTGTTTTTAATAGGCAGACTGTCCCCAGTGTCCACTTCATGAGTGCACCAGGTGGTCTGACTGGGTGTCAGTGAAAACATATGTCGAAACTGATTGAGGACTTGCCTGCAATCAGTTTGTTGTTGGGTAGTGAGGCTGCCTGCCAAGGCTACACCATCAACTGACCCATCGTCAGGGTTCTGTGAGAGCAGGTCAGGGAGTGGGTCACTCTCTTCCTCCTGCCCTTCATCAGTAGCCATGAGCAGGCCCATGTCTGCCCTGTCCACATATGGTTTTAACCTGTTGACATGGAGAACCCTGTGGGGACTCCTGGGTGTTCCTAGGTCTACTAAATAAGTGACCTCACCCTTCTGCTCAACAATAGTGTGGGGTCCACTCCATTTGTCTTGGAGAGCTGCTGGGGCCACTGGCTCCAACACCCACACCTTCTGTCCTGGCTGGTAAACAGTCAGAACAGCCTTTGGTCATGCCAGGCCTTCTGAAGTTCCTGGCTAGCCTCAAGGTTTTTGGTTGCCTTTTTCATGTACTCAGCCATCCTGGAGCGGAGACCAAGTACATAGTCCACTATATCTTGCTTTGGGGGCTTGAGAGGTAACTCCCATCCTTCCTTCACCAAGCACAGTGGACCCCTCACAGGGTGGCCAAACAGAAGTTCAAAAGGGCTGTAACCAACCCCCTTCTGAGGCACCTCCCTATATGCGAATAAAAGGCAGGGCAAGAGTATGTCCCATCTACGCCTAAGCTTTTCTGGGAGCCCTTTAATCATGCCCTTCAAGGTTTTGTTGAATCTCTCAACTAAACCATTGCATTGTGGGTGATAGGGTGTGGTGAACTTGTAAGTCACTCCACACTCCTTCCACATTGCTTTCAAGTACCCAGACATGAAGTTAGCACCCCTGTCTGATACTATCTCCTTAGGAAAGCCCACTCTTGAGAAGATTCCCAGGAGGGCCCTTGCCACCACAGGTGCTGTAGTGGTCCTGAGGGGAATAGCTTCTGGGTACCTGGTGGCATGATCCACTACCACCAGGATAAACCTGTGCCCAGAGGCTGTTTGGGGATCCATGGGACCAACAATGTCAATCCCTACCCTTTCAAAGGGCACCCCCACCACAGGTAGTGGTATCAGGGGGCCTTTGTAGTGCCACCTGCCTTGCCACTGGCTTGGCAGGTTACACAGGAGCGACAAAACTCCTTACTGTCTTCAGACATGTGGGGCCAGTGAAAGTGAGGGACAATTCTGTCCCAAGTCTTGTTCTGGCCCAGGTGTCCTGCTAAGGGAATATCATGGGCTAGGGTCAATAGGAAGCCCCTGAACTTCAAAGGTATTACCAACCTCCTGGTAGCACCAGGTTTGGGGTCTCTACTCTCTGAGTACAGGAGTCCATCATCCCAATACACTGTATGGGGACCACTAGCTTTCCCAGCAGCCTCAGCAGCAGCTTGCTGTCTGAGGGGTTCAAGGGAGGGGCAGCTCTGCTGCTCCTGGCTCAGATCTGCCATAGAAGGTCCCCCTGTCCCCAAGAACTCAACCTGGTCAGGTTCAAGTTCCTCTGGGACAGTTCCTTCTTCAGGGCTGAGATCATCCCCCTCAAGGGACTGATCTTCCTCCTGAGCCAAGGGGAAGGCACTGCCTTAACCCTACTACTCCTCCTCTTGGAAGGCACTTGGTCCATTCTTCCAGAATCCAAGGCCTGTTCAGTGCTAGACATTTTGGCTTGTGACCTGGTCACAGCAAACACATCTGCAGGGATCCCCAGCATTTCTGCATGGGTCCTGAGCTCCACTTCTGCCCAAGCAGAAGTCTCTAAGTCATTGCCAAGCAAGCATTCGACTGGTAGGTTTGCACTTACCACAACCTTCTTAAGGCCAGTTACCCCTCCCCAGGAGAAGTTAACAACTGCCAGAGTATGGTCTGTTCTGACATTGCTAGCATTGGTCACTTGGTACATCTCACCAAGCATAACTTGCCCAGGCAACACAAGGTCTTGTGTCACCATTGTGACACTTGCCCCTGTGTCCCTAAATGCCAAAGCCTCACGTCCATTGATTAAAGGCTGTTGTCTGTACTTGCCCAGATTACTGGGACTCACAGTGGAGGTCACATCCATGCCTCCATCACAGACTAACACAGCCTGAGTCAGTTCCCTGACTAAGTCAGAGCCCAACTCAGTTCCCAGGGTGAACCCTACTAAACCCTTTGCTGGAGCACTTCCACCAACTGTACTAGGGGGAACAGGTGCCTTAGGGGCATTGGTGGGTGCTGGACTGGAGTCTTTGGACTTGGTGCAATCACTGGTCCAGTGGGTCTTTTGCTTACAGACCTTGCACCATGGTTTTCTTTGGCCTTTACCCTTGGTAGACTGGGAATCCCCACCAGAAGAAGATTTTTGGGGGCCTGATGAAGACTTTTGATCTTTACCCTTCTCCCCACCCTTGTCAGAGTTCTTAGCATCTTGCTTCTTGGTTTCCCCACCTTGGTTCTGTACCTTCTGCTTCACCCTGGTCCTGACCCATTTGTCTGCCTTCTTTCCCAATTCTTGGGGAGAGGTCAGATCAGAGTCTACCAGGTATTGATGCAACAGCTGATTTTGACAGTTATTAAGAATCTGCTCCCTCATTATCAGATTATACAATCCTGAGAAGTCACAAACCTTACTGCCCATCAACCAGCCTTCCAGAGCCTTGGCAGAACAATCCACATAGTCTACCCAGTCTTGAGTCTGTGCTTTTTGGGTGTCTCTGAACTTCAACCTGTACTGTTCAGTGGTTAGGCCAAACCCATCAATAAGAGCACTCTTCAAGACCTTGTAATTGTCAGCATCCTCCTCTCTAACAGTGAGGAGCTTATCTCTACCTTTGTCAGCAAAGGAGAGCCACAAGATTGCTGCCCACTGCTCCTGAGGGACCTTCTGTACTTTACAGGCCCTTTCTAAAGCAGTTATCCATTTGTGGATATCATCCCCACTCTGGTAGGGAGGGACAATCTTGCTCAGGTTCCTATGGTCATAGGACCTTTCCCTATCTCTAGGGACATGGCTGCCACCATGGGACTCTAGTCCCAACTTTCTTCTCTCTCTAAGGAGATCTAGGGATTCTCTATCTAAAGCTAATTGCTTTTTTCTGAGTTCCAGCTGAGTTTCCTCATACTGGACTAGTCTCTTTCTTCTCTCATGAGAGGATTCTCTCCTATGAGATGAGACAGAGCTCCCTATAGAGGTGCCAGAGTGGTTAGACTCCTGAGAAGGAGATCTAGACTTCCTGGGCACACTCTTAATCCTTCCTGGGGGGACAAAGAGGGCATCATCTTGATCATCCTCATCATCATCCACAGGAGGGATTGGGTTTTCCAGGTCAGGGTCATTGTCACCCTCCTGGCCAGTTTCAGAGGGAGGCTGGGGGTATTGGTACCCCTGGCCTCCTCCTCTTCTTCTGCCCCACCCTCAGCTCCTACCCCTTCAGTCCCTACAGGCTTACTAAGGTCATAAGCCACCAACAGCTCCTTGAGGTGTTGGGTGGTGGGGCTTTGGCCTGTCCTTATTTTTCTCAAGTTGCATAAAGCTCTCAATTCCAAGAATGGGAGTGTATCATACTTGGAGGGTGGAAGCTCAATGGCTTCCTGCAAGGATTCTTTGGATCCTGCCCTTAAAGACATTACTAGTGTGGTGTGGTGTATGCACTACCTACTCTAGTGTGGCCTACTAAACTCTCTTGAGTTGTAGAAAGGGTTGTGCTATCCCTTAACACACAACTCTAAGTTCAGTAGAACTTACTGTTATTCTAAGCTTAAATTATATGTACCTTAGGTACCTTTAGTGGTTTTCAGTTGATCAATTCAATTGAGATTATCTGGTAAAACAATAGCAAGCTGGAATCCCACACGCTGCACACCAATGTGAGAGGTTGGCCTGGCATATGCTGTCCACTAATTATAGTGGGCACCTTGCACCAGTCCAAACAACCCCTTATTGGAGATAGGTTAAAGACAACCTTATTGAAAGCTATCCTAGTGGTAGCTATGGAGAGCAGCCTTCAGGCTAAGTCTTGAAGGAATGTAAAGCAGCTTGTTTTACCAGTCTATAATCTCTTGAGTGACCAAATGAAAGAGCACCACACCAGGTATATATTCAAAATATATGTATTTATTGCTAAACACACCCCTCTAGTCTCTTTATGAGGCTAGAGTTCGAAGTACATAAGTTATAAGATATTAAATCACAGTAATAGCACAAATACACGTTTGGGCCCTAGGGGCGTACCAAACCATATACCAATAAAGTGGTATGCGAACCACGACTGAACTAGACACTAGGCCTAGAGCCTCTAGAAGTGCTTGGACCACAAGGAACCACCCAAGGTAGTGACACAGGGGACCCACGGGAGACGCGTGCAGTGTAAATACACAACCGCGATACGCCGTTAACTTCTATGGAGAAAGTCGGGATCGGGAAAATAGAGGAAAGGGACACTTAAAAGAGGACTAGGACAAAACCCCTTGAGATCTAGGACTTTGAAGAGTCTCTACCCACGGGAGCACCGGAGTACTCGTGTTACCTCACCCAGGGAAGCCGGGTGCATAGGTGCCTTTCGGGGTCGGGTTTCGTCGTCGATTCGAATGGCGATCTGCTGCAAAGTGCTGCTGGCGGCCAAGAGAAAAGTGTCCGGGTGGATCCAAGAGTGGATCGGAGTTCTGGTGAACCTGAAAGCAGAGGGGACAGAGTCTGGGTCACTAGCCAGTGACCAGGAAGGCGATGGACAGATGCCCACCGATGTCGAGTGCTTCAGGTGCGTTGACGGTCGTCTTGACTCTTCAGCCACGAGGTCCAGGAGGCGTTGTCGGCAACCAGGAGCAGGATTCCGGCTGGTACACGATGTTTGTCGAGTGCTGAGGTGTCGGCGACCGGATTGGACCCAACAAGCCTTGGCAACAGCAAGTCTCGAGGAAGATGTAGATCGTCGATGGTGCAGACCAGCAAGGTCTGTGGAACTCACCCAGCGAGGGTAAGTGAGGGCAGGCCTGGAGCAACCAGGATGCCCAGAAAGAAAAGGATTGGCCTTCGTTAAGGGCTACTAGCCAACGGGCTAGTGACCGCGAAGGAGCCTCGTGACGCCGCACGTGGAGCTGGCTTACAGGACACTCGTGGAGTGGGGGCCAGTGATCTTCGGTGCAGGTGGTGCTGGAGGCTAGGGCTACTCGGAGCCCAAAGCACGACTTCTTGGGAGACCCAAAAGATGGTGCACTTGCAAATGTGCTCGGTGTCCAGGGGTCACGGTCTCAAGTCACCCACGATAGCCACGGGCCTCAGCTTTGCTGGGGACTCAGGGTAGCCTCGGGGAAGTCTGAGAATCCACCTCTGGTGATGCGATGACTTCGGCGTCCGACGGGAGCTTCAGAGATGCGAACCGGACAGATGCTTCTTTGGTGCCTGCCAAGCAGGGGAGTCACTCCTTGACCCCAAGGGAGATTCTTCAGTCCTCTAATCTTGTCGTAGAGCGTCGAAGGTCCAGGATTCAGTTTCAGAGTTTCATCCAGGTATAATCTAAAGTCCTAAGGACTGGGTTCCTACCTTTATTCTAAAAATAGGGGTTGGACTACTCTGTGGCCCCACCTATGGGTGGGACAGGGCAGAGGGGTGGCTACACCCCTTTCCTTTGTCCAGTTCGCACCAAAGCAGGGGCTGCAAGCCCCTGATCCGGTTTGAACTGGGGTATGCACAGGGACACCAAATGTGCCCCCAGTGCAGGACTTCAAAGCACCCGAAAGTGCTCCCGCCCAGCCCCAATACACATTATCCTGTCTGGGGAGGTGGTCACACCTCCCTGGGACAGGAAACCTATTGTCCAGGCCTCCCCTGCCGGAGTTTCGTCCAGCAGCAGGAGGCCAGACTCGTGTCTGTGGCAGCAGCATCCATTTTGTGATGCCAGGGCTCTGGAAAGAAGTTACCGGACTCGTCAGAGTTAACATGTCTTTCCCTCTAGAAGGGTGGAATGCTACCCCCGCCGCCAGGATTGGCGGGGGGTAGTATTCCAAGATGTTTGACACCAAACACGACATGTTTAGGTGCAGCCATTCCAAAGTTAGCATTTTACCGCGAGGATATAATGCGCTTAAGAGTATATGGTCAGGCTGCACTACAAACAGCATCAGAGATGGTCTCCGAACGCTGCAGAGGGGCCCTGCTCATGCAGGGGCACCCTCTCACATAGGAACCATGCACTCTGCCTTTAGGATTGATAAGGCCTGCCTTAGGAGTGACTTATAGGTTTATATGTGTGTATGTATTTCGTGATATGGGTAACCTATATCACAGTAAGGAGTGCATGCACCACCTTACCCAGGCTGCAGTAGCAGACCTGTGGTGTCAGTTTGGATGGCCTTCCAGGGGTGGCATAATACATGCTGCAGCCCCTGGCAGGCCTCTGAGGTACCTATGCCCTTGGTACATAGTATACCATATACTAGGGACTTATAAGGGCACTCCAGATTCCAATCAGAGATGTGCCTAAGGCACATGGAAACCATTTTAGAGAGGAAGCAGCTAGGCTGGGGTTCTGATTAGCAGGGCCCCAGCCAGACTAATGTCGAAAAACAGTGAAGCATCAGCAAAAAGTGGGGGTACCCATGTGAAGCAGATCCTACTCTCCTACACACAACGCCATAATGGCCACACTGTAAACTGACAAGTTTGGTATCAAACTTCTCAGCACATTCAACCCACACTGATGCCAGTGTGGGATTGAATGAAAAATGCACACAGAGGGCATCTTAGAGATGCCCCCTGAAAACTAACCTACCACTAGTGTCCAGGCTGAGTGGCTGCTTTCAGCTGCCACCACCAGACATGTTTCTGGACCCCTGGGTCGAGAGCCTGCTGCTCTCTAGGGTCTGAAACAATGCACATCCTGGGACGAGGTGCAAAGCCTCCTCCCCCAGGATGGCCAGGGTTCACGAAGGGGAAGCGTCAAAGGCTTGCCGCCTTTGTGAGCCTACCCAGGCCACTTGCTGCTCTCAGCAACTGGCCCCCACTGGTTCTGACCCCCACTTTGGGCGGGAGAACAGACAGGAAAAACAAGTGAGGAGAGAGGTGTGCCCACCTCTGCCAACTTCACCCCTCAGGTGGGGGAGGCGAGGTGAAGCACAACCCTCAGTCCCCGCCATCTTGCAGATGGGGGGACCCAGCCAACCAGGGATAGGCCTATGCCCCCTCCCACTGGAGGGTAGCATAATAGGGGGTGTACCCACCCCAGGGAAGGGAGCCATTGGTCCCAACCTTTTTACCAACCTGTAACGCCCCTAAATCTAGTATTTAGGGGCACTCCTGAACCTTGCTTCCTCAGACAAGATGAAACTACAAGAAGAAGAAGAAGGACTGAACAGCCGTGCAGAAGCTCTCAAGAGGAAGACGCCCACTGACTTGGCCCCAGCCCTACCGCCGGTCTCCCCCTTGAACCTGCTCCTGCAAAATCCCGGTGTGTCCTGCAGCCAGCAACCTCGAAAACCCCGGAGGACCTGCCTGCCTTCAACCCCAAAGACGTTGTCTCCCGTGAACACCGGATTTGTTAACCTGCAACCTCTGGCCCCTGCCGGAAACCGTGAATCCGCACCACTCTACACCCGCCGTCCACGGCCTGAGCTCAAGTGGGCAAACACCACGAGGAGGTCCCCCTGGCGATCCAGACCCGAGATCCGGTGACCCCCGACCTGCCTCAAGCCTCCAGCCGACGCCTGCAACCTAAATCCAGAAGGACCCCTCAACCGCGACCAGGAGCGGGTAAGATGATCCAACCCCAAAAGGCACCCCTGCAACCGACGCCCCGCAGCCTTGGGTGGGCCAACCGACGGTGCCTAGCCAACCCCAACTTACCTCTCAAAGTGGTGGTCGCACCCAGAAGACCTTCGTCCCCGAACCTGCAGTACCTTTTAAAACCGGAGGTTCCCCATAGCAAACAGGGCGCCTGACGTTGAAACAGCACCCTGCACCCGGCCGCCCCAGTGCCGCTGAGGGTGCACCTTTGGTGCTACTTTGTTTCCCCATTTGCCCTGAGCTAAAGTCCAGGAGCTTTGATCCCACAGCCAAGTGGCCTGCTAGCCAGCAGCCACCAACCGGAGGCCTCCATCCCCCATTGGATAACATTGGGCCTCAGCACTCTTAACCCGGCCGCCCTAGTGCGGCTGAGGGTGTAACGAGAGTGCATCCTTGACCCTGGGGGAACCCTTGTTCTAACCCAGAAGCTCAACTCCAAAGACCGATTGCTTACCTGGTAACCATTAACTTCATTTCTCTCCATAGGAACCTATTGACTGTTTTTCTCTGAAAAACGTTCCAAGTGTGGAGTTGATTTGTATGGAAACCTGAAAAATAACAATTGTGCAAAACTGACTTTACTTACCTTTTCTCTTGGAAATGTCCCAGTGTGATAGTTAGGCATATCACACTGAGTAGAAAAAGTAATCTAAAAGGTAATCTCAAATTAACGTAAAAGTAACTTACCTGTAATTTTTACTGCAAGATCGATACAAAGTATATGTACAGCATTCCACAGTACTGCATTACCAGTAATTCAAACTGTGACCATTCCAAAGTACATTTGCAACGGCATTTCAAACTGTATATTTACTGCATAGTATTTATCAACTTACCTGTGCCAGGCTTGCTTGGTTCTAGGAAATAAAATAACTAAAAGAATATTTTTATACAAAACCAATTGGTCTGAAGTTCAGTCTTTGAGTGTGTGAATTCATTTGCTGACTGAGTGTGTGCAACAAATGCTTAACACTGTCCTCTGATACAGCCTTACTGCTCGACCACACTACCACAAATAGAGAGTGAGGTGCTATCTAACTTTACCTCTGCCTACCTTTGGGGTTCCACTGGACTCTGTGTACACTATACCTCACTTTGGTATAGTATATACAGAGCCAGTTTCCTACACTCGCTAGCCTTGAGAATCGTTTGGTTGATCTAGATAGAGCAAGAGGCCTTGGTGAGTTGGGATGCTCCGGTAGCGGAAGTATTAAAAAAATACATTGGAGGAGTACCACGAAATCGCTGACAGCGAGGTTAAACACATGGGGAAATACGCAGTTGCCAAAACATATGGGGAGGGGGAAAGGCCGGGCTCAGTCTTAGTGGCTGTGCTGAGAGATTGGAGGGAGTCGGGCTGTGTGTCTGAGTTGCGTGCAGAGAGTGGTGAGCTACTGAGAGACCCAACAGCAATAGCAGATAAGTTTGATCAGTACTATTCCGATCTGTACCACTCTAGAGTGACCGCTGACGATGCAGCGATCAAAGAATACTTAGAACATATTCGTATGCCCTGGTTGGCTGATGAGCATAGGGAGCATCTAATGAGGCCGTTAGACGCAGGTGAAGTGCTTGCTGCGCTAAATGCAATGCGTGCTGGAAGCGACCCAGGGAAAGATGGCCTTACTGTTGCTTTCTATAAGGAGTTGCTTATTCCACACCTGATTACTCTTTTTGAGGAGATGGGGGGTGGGGGTATGGGAGAATGCCCCCTCAATGAGGGAAGCCTTAATAGTTACATTATTGAAACCAGGTAAACCCCCTAATGAATGTTCATCCTTTAGGCCCCTGTCAATTCTTAATGTGGATAACAAGCTCTTTGCTAAAATCTTAGCTAACCAGCTGGCCCCGCTGGTTGCTTTCTTTGTTGGTCCGGAACAATCAGGGTTTGTCCCAGGGCATAACTTGACATACAATCTACGGACTGTGTTTGGAACAATACAGCATATTAAGCCGGAAACCAAAGCTGCTGAGGTCTTTCTTGACGCTCAGAAAGCCTTTGACTCTGTCGAGTGGGCCTTCATGCAGGTAGTGTTGAGGCGGATGGGCATGGGAGAAGTTTTCCTGCAGTTAGTGGCGGTCCCCTACAACTCCCCCACAGCTAGGGTAAGAGTCGGGGATACTGTCACTGCCCCTATCAAGATATCACGGGTCACTCTTCAGGGCTTCCCCCTATCACCTTTGCTATACGCTAGGGTGGCGGAGCCCCTGGCATGTGCATTAAGGGAATATCATGGGCACAGGGGGACCCGCTTCCCAAAATATAATCTGTGTCGTCCTACGCGGATGATACTCTTCTGTACATTAGGAATCCGGTGTCTAATCTGTTCCCAGTGCTGGATGAGGTGGTAAGACAGTGAGCTCTCATGCCTCAAGATTAATTGGGCTAAGTCAACTATTTTCACATTGCCCCCAGCCATGGAGCCTATTGAATTAGTCTACCCCCTAACATGGACTACTGAGCCTGTGCGCTACTTGGGAGTAAAAGTTCATACAGACTCTGAGCTGGTTCTCAGCAAGAACTATGGCAAAGCGATTACTAAATTAGAAGATGTGGAATGCTGGATCCGCTTGCATTGGTCTCTATTGGGTCGCATATCTCTCATGAAGATGGTGGTGGTGCTCCCAAGGTTTTTATTCCTGTTTTTGAATGTTCCGATGGTGCTCCCTGCACACATCGTTCATTATTGGTGAAGTCAGCCTGGGCCGGGAAACAGAGATATTCTCACACTACCCTACATCAGGGGTGGCCTTGGGGCCCCGGACTTAGCATTATATTATTGTGCGGCGCAAGGTTCACATGCGTACCACTGGGTACACGAGCAAGTTGGCCTCCCACATGTACAGATTGAAAGGGTTGCGGCGACTCGCCCCCTCCTCTCCCATTGTTGTTGTTTCAGGCAAGCTGGTATTTTGGACTCCGTTAATTCTGGTACTCATGAATGGCAAAATTTGTTAAAAAGGCAGGCGGCCAATATCTTGTATTCCCCTTTGACCCCGCTGGAGTGATGTCATTGGCTGCCAGTATACCGTGAAAGAGAGGTGGTCCACGCACTGGCATCAATTAACATTGTTAAAATTGGGGATCTATTTTCTGAAGGCACGGCTCGAGGATGGGCTGATATTGAGGCGCAGGGGCATGTTCACACACCGCCTATGAAGTTTCACTTTCACAGGGTGAGGCATGCCATTCGCGGAACACTTGGGGAGGACATGATGGAACTGCCTGAGATAGCCTCCTTTTCTTTCCTACTGCGTACGGATTCTCCTAGTAAGATAGTCTCCAGTATTTATAACATATCACAGGACTATCGTAGGAGTCACTTCACCAAGGCTAGCTGGAATGGCAAAATTATCTTGGGGAGGCTCTCCATGACATCACCTGGCCATATTGCTGTGAGGTCACGCAGCATGTCTCCTTGAAAGGGAGACACGGTATCATACATTTTAAGTTCCTTAATAGAGTTTATTATACACCTGTCAGGTTGCAAAGATATGCCCTCCGTGACACTGCAGAATGTGAGCGATGTAGAGTCCGCCCAGCGGTGTTCTTGCATATCGCCTGGTCGTGCCCAGTGATTGCGAACTACTGGAGATTAATTTTTCGCACGCTGAGCGAAATCACAGGGTTTGCAGCTGCCATTGGACCCACTATTGGCTTTGCCGGGTTGTACAAGGCGACTGCTGAAAGACACACGCCAATTAATAGACATGGGTCTACTGCTTGCAAAACGCAGGGTTGCGATGCGCTGGGCTCGAGGACCAGCTCCTACTGACAAAGACTGGTCAAAAGATATGGTTTATTGTAATACACAATCTGAATTGTATAGTGAATTACTATCGCCCTAGAATCGCCCTAAACGTTTTTGGGGTCTGTATCAGCACTATTTAGCTGGAAAGGAGATGGATGTGACTGAAGGGGATTGCCCTGCCTGATGGTGCCGACTGAGACAAGGGTTTCGCACTGTGGGATGATTTGACGACAAACCTGTTATTCACTGCATGTGTTGTAACCCTGTACGTACTAGATTCTGCTAGTAGTTGATCAAACATCGTGTATATTTATGCACCTAATTGCATTGATGTATCTCCATGTAACATACTGAGTATATGCTTTGCATTCTTTCTATTACTGCATTGTCTGCTCAACACTGATGTACTACTGTGATTGCTTTTTGTTATCGTATTCACGAAAATTTAATTACATTTTTTTTTTTTTTAAATAGGTATGATCATGAGACTCCCTGAACTCAGAAGGTTACGGGATGTCCTTTTGCCATGTCTGATTTTTACCTACAGAGAAGTGCCACAGAAAGGAGTGGTATTTAGTCCCTTTGAGCTTCTGTTTGGTCATCCTGTGAGGGGACCAGTATGTCTAGCAAAGGCTGGGAGAGACATCTCAAAGAGGCCCACCTAGATATTGTGGACTATGTGCTTGGCCTACGTCAGACAGATCCCAGGTCACCCTTTTGGAAGCTATATTGGTACATCATTACCCGTGACAACTCCATTGTTTTTACTTTGTCAAGGGGACCACTTTAATAAAAGTCTCCTCGGTACTCTTTAGGCTATTTTAGATCACCGAGACACCACCCTTCTCTTACACCCCCTCACTTGAATTCAATACGGCTAAGATCAAAAGATCAAAGCTAAAGAACCCCACTGAGGAGCCTGTCAGGCACTGCAGCATCGGCCCAACGAGGAGCTGCTCAATGATGAAGCAGGACACCCTTCTGGGTGTTTGATGGCATTCAGATCTGATCACTTAGACCCCCCCGCCACCGGATCCCAGTACACCCGCCCGTTCCATCTGACAGCCATATCACCCCCTCAGCCTATATGAGGAACTGTACCCTTATTTTTGTGCTAGATTGCCTGTGAATTGCTTTAGCCTGCTTTCTTCTGTGGCCGCACCACACTGCGTCAGTCTTTGTTTACTACCCTGGGGAAGACGCCTCGCCGCCCCGGCCTTCTTGCCATGACTTTTGCCCATCCCCCACATGCCCTTCATTATGCTAGCTATCTCTGTTTCCCTGCGGGCCATGAGTCCAAGCGGGAAGCGTCTTGCACTGTGGGTGCATTGAGTTATGCCACTTGTCTGCGATCCTGCCACCCTCACCCCACTCAGACATCTCCCTGCTTTCAGAGGTCCTCCCTGAACCCACAAGCGGCCCGTCCAACTAACTAGGCTTCATAATGTCCACTGGCTCTGCCTTGGGGTGCACGCCAATACTGCGGCGGCTAGCCGGACGAACTGACACAGAGACCGCTCCCCTGTCCAACAGGGAATCAAGGCACCCTGCTTCTCGCAATAAGCGTAGCAACTCCTGGACTCTGTCTTCTGCCATGAAGTCTGAAGAGGTCATACGACAGACTGTAGTCAAAAAAGTCTAATAATAATCAACAGTAAATAACACTAAGTTCAGATGTCAATCAATAAATCTTCAAAAATAGAAATGTGGATTGCATTTTCTCAATCTGGAAGGGAAAACACTGGGTGAAGGGAGAGCAAGGGTCTGCCCTGCATTTCAAAAGGTAACTCTTTCATTCGTAAGGAATCACTGGTCAAAGGAGGCCATAGCACATCTGTCGAAGACTATAGGACTGATAAGGGAATCAGAACGAGTGGGACCAATGTCACGGGTAACCTTTTAAATCACATATCACTGATGCAAACATCAAGGTGGCCTGTGTTGGGGGCTCCCAAATTTGAAGACTGTTCTTTAGTGATAGATGACTTACAGTGTCATAAGATGTGGGCATTTCCAAGTAGGCCTCCTGTTACACAAACATCAAAAGCAGAGAGAGAAAATCTAACAGTGTATATGGAAAATGTTTATAAAATAGGAGGCTTGAGACGAAGACTTGGTCAAATGAAGCTGATCATCAGCATGTAAGAACTCAAGAGTTCAGCCTGTTGCAACCAGGATTGTGACCCAGAGGGTCGTCCACTCTCCCATGCTTGCTGAGGAAACATCACCCAAGAGTATCAAGAATTCTCACCTAGTGCACAACCTTCTACGTAACCCAAGACCAGTGAACTCTGAGGTTCAGGACAGAGCTAGGCGGTAGCAAGGTCTAGAAGTCATGGTGCAAGAATCTGAGAGGCAGAGTGAAAGATTAGGGTGCATCCGGACCACTGCACCGATCGGACTACCTGTCTGCATGCGAGACATGACCCCTGAATTAGAAAAGGGGGACTGAAACTTTAGGGCCATCGCGTTATAACAATACCTCAGAGACTATAGGGCTGCCTTAAATGTGAGAGACAACCACTGCACAAGAGTGAGCAACAGGAACTTAAGGACGGTCGCCCTGGTGCAACGATGTGGAAATAATAGGGCTACAGCTGTGACCCCAAGCGGTTTGCCTCCTTAGGTGAGTAACACAACCTCTGTATACCAGGAAAGGCTCATGGGGATTCAAGGGCCATCGCCTTTGGTACACTGCTGCTGGAGAAGACCGGTTTGTCACCCTAGGCAGTGATGTGCCCAGAATAGGGACGTCGTCTTGAGTGTGTGAAAGACACCTCAGATTTGCAAGAGGAGACCTTGAACACCAGCGTGGGTCGAGACTCACACAATAAGTGCATCTGCTCAATCAACTTTGTAAACACTGACGCACCCAAAATCTGTATCAGAAACCAAAGGAACTTACTGTCAACTCTGAAGAGCAGCGTGAAGATCCAAGTTCAGAGATGGTTGCAAATAGGCGGGTATTCTTATCCAGCACCAGCCGCATGTAGATTTGTAAGGCAGACTACCAAATGTTTCTGGGCCTGCTGCTAGATCTCCTGTGGTGCGGGTAAGATAAAACTTTGTGGTGCACAGCCCATGGGTGGCAGCTATTTTAACTTTAGCACTGCTGGCACTAGGACACATTGTCCTTATCCAGGAAACTGTGGGACTTTAAAGCATCATTCTTTTTTTGATACCCAAGTTCTCAGATTTCGGCATTTTTCCACAAACAATTCTACAAAACTACAAAAAAATGCATTAGAGATATAGACATAGTAAATACATTATCATCAATATCATTACCCATTCAGGCCATGATGTATCCACCAACCGCTCCACATCATATAATTTCGGTGGCAAAACAGGGCCTCGTAGATCGGCTTCTCATGGCTGGCACACCAGTCCACCGCTCTCTACCCCTCGAATGAGGCATGGTTCCGGCGACTTCCAGTTATGGGCGATATCTTGTTTGCCCAACAATGTGGCCATGCCGATAAAGGTTCTCTCCAGTCTCAGTCACCCAACTTCCTCCAAGAGGCACAACAGGGCTGTCCTCGGAGGATTGTGTGATGGAAGTTCACAATGACATACAAAAAGAGCGGGAGGCACATCTTCTTAAATAAGGCTACCCGCCCCATAGCGCTTAGAGGCAGGAGGCCCCATTTCTACAGGTCCCTAGTCAAGGTGTTTGTAAGGGGCTGAAAATTAAGAGTCCAGGCCAGGGCTGGGAGGTGTAGAATATATAGACATCTAACTATTTGAAGGAGTCAGCATATCGGGATCGCAGGGCACCAAGAATGTCCTCCTGTGTCTTCAACTGGTACCAACAGCGACTTGTTCATGTTTATCTGCAGACCAGAGGCTTCACCATATAGGTGGAGGCGTCTGGGGCCGAAAGACTGCAGGCCAACCAGAAATAATAGGATGTTATCCACATACAGAGCTGTGCGCTCTTCAGGATCCTCCTCTTAAAGCCATTCCGAATTTGGGCGTCGCATCTGATAAGACGTGCCAAGAGTTCAATTACTAAGGCAAGAAATGGAGACAGAGGACAGCCCTGGTTGGAGCCTCTGACTACTGGGAAGGGCGGGGATAGGACTCAGTTTACCTGGACTTGGATGCAGGGGCATTGTATGGCAGGCTGATGAGTCCGAAGAAGTAAGTTACAAAACCCGCATGCTTCAGCACAGCTTCCAAGAAGTTCCACGCAACAGTGTCAAAGGCCTTTTCAAAGTCAATTAGGAGTAAGGCCAGGGAGCCGCTCAAATGGCACGGCTGGGGCAGGGTGAGTTGTACCCTCCGTATGCAACAGCGGGTGCTCCTACCAGGCATGAACCAACATTTGGTCTGGGTAGACTAGGTAACTCAGTGTCTGACAATGTAGTCACTAGGACCTTCGAAAACATTTGAGGTCTGCGTTTTTGAGAGAGATAGGCATATACGAGGAGCAATGTTCTGCGGCCTGGTTGGCCTTGGAAATCACCACAATAATGGCAGTGCCAAGTCTGGGGGTGAAGGATCCATGCTCTGCCCCTTCTGTTTAGAGGGCCCTTAGGTGAGGGAGCGAACGGTCGGGTAACTTTTAAGGAATTCCATGCGGAACTAGTCTGTGCCAGGGGTCTTTCCCAAATTAAGATCTGAAATGGCCATGTTTATCTCCTCAGTTGTGATCGGTTGGTCAAGTTTTTTGGCTAGACAAGGCAGGGAATCGAGTGCATGGGAAATCTCCTTTAGCAGTGGGAATGCAGGCTCCTGTGGGGGTACAGGGGTTGCAACATAGAAGTCTTGATACGCTGCAAGGACATGAGCAACCTCAGGCATACTTTCATGAAGGGTTCCATGAAAATTGCGAATGGCCGGTACGGTTCTAGTTGAGGCAGCATAAGCTGCCAGCCAACATAAGAGCTTGCTAGATTTGTCTCTATGTTCGTAGACCAGCTGGGCCAACGCTCTCCCGCACTGCCTCTAGGAAGATCTGTTTCAGGGTGGGCAGTCCAGATCGTCTATCTAGAGTGGTGGACTTGCAGCTGTCGCTCAATGTCGCCGAGGCGCAGCCACAGGTCCACCACTCCAAGGAGAGGATCTGGGCTTCTAAATCCATTACCTGTACCAGTTGGCGTGTCTTTTTTCCCCATACATATCCCTTGGTCAGACCCCCTCAGGGTGGGTTTACTGGACGCCCATAGGGGTTCCAGCAGAGGGCACAGTATTACAGATGAGCTTAAAGAAGATCTTTAGTTCTCTATAAAGTCATTACAGTCTTGGTCTACTAGATGCCAGGCGTAGATGCGCCACATAGGTCATAAGGTGCACAAAAGGGTTTCCATTTTAAAGAGGAGGGGTGTGTGTTCTGAGATGCCTCAGGTCAGGATCTGTATGCATTGTAATACAAGGGAGGTCACTGGCTGGGAGCTAAATCTGACTGATTCAATCAATCAGGATTTGTAGAACACAGATGCTTCACCTGTGAGGGTCTCCAGGTCTTCGACCCAGTTTATGCGCTGCTGACACGTAAGTGTACAGCCCTTGTGAGGGGTTACATAATCTCCAAGCATCGCATAGGCCAATTGAGTAGGCCTACAATGTAAGTTGGGATGAGCGCGCAATTCGGCCTGGGCGAAGGGCCTCGAAAATATCCAGACTGGGGTCTGGGACGGCATTAAAAATCACCCACACCCCCAATCAGGTAGCCCAGGGGGTTGGGGGGCACCACAAGGTCCTGGAGAGCCTGTAGTGTCCAGTGCAACCTCTGTTGGGGAACGTAGGCCGATATGAAGTTCTGGTGTCTAGTCTCTAGAGGGCCCTCCATCCCTATGTACCTACCCTGCGGGTCAATGTATGAGGACACCGCAATTGGGAAGGCCATGTGCAGCAGGATCACGACCCCTCGTGAACCTCTTAAGAAGCCAGCATGAAAAACTCAGTCATAGCCAAACCGGATGACGAAGGGACAGTGGGAACCTAAAAGATGCGTTTCTAGAAGCAGGACCACATCCTTGCAAAACCGCTTTATATAGCAAAGTACTGCCAATCTCTTATCAATTGAGGACATGGTTTACATTCCAGGAAATTACCTTAGCCATTTGGGGGCAGGACTGGAAAGTGGTGAACTGGCCCATCTCCTCATGAGAGGCCTCCTGGTCCAAAGGGGGATAGACTCAGTGGAGCCGTAGAGCATGTTGTATGTGAGTGCCCGCAGTGGACGAAGTTTGTTGTAAATGCCTGCAAAAGAAAGCCAGAACTATAAAAGTAAAACAGAACATTAACCCATCCCACCCAACAGCCCCACCCCCACCCCATACTTACAACTATAAAGCTTCTGTCGCCCAACATTTAAACATAAAGAAACTAGTAGGGTGTGTCAGGATCCATCAGAGGCTCCCTGTTGCTCAATTGAAGGATCACGCTGGCCGACAGCAATTTCTGATTCACACAATAAAACAAAAGAACACAGGAAAACACTCCCTCCACCCCACATCCAAAACAATTATATGCAATATAGCAATAGACTAGTTCATAGCGTCTGCAGCAATGGTCGGCTATCCATGACCGGGTCATTCAGCACCTCTCCACCTGCCAGGGTTCAAGTGAGTGGCTCAGGATCGCCATCTTAGTCTGAAAGAGAGTGGGGGTGCCTGAGAGCGACACCTATGGGTCCAGAGCTCCTGGTGGACTCCCAGCATGAGATGGGTTCAATAACCCTCGTATCCTGTGCTGGTTCGGTCTGTCCCTCCTTGAGTGGGTTCTCTTTCCCCAGGGGGTACCTGAGAGAGCTCACAGGGGACCCAGCTGTCCTCGAGTTTGCTGCCTCCCCAACTCTGGTGGGCCAGAGTACCCATTGCTCCATCGCCCACTTCCATGCTTGTTGGGGAATGTCAAAGAAATAGGTGGACGAGTTGAAAATTACTTTCAGATGGACCGAGAATAGGAGCATATATTGGATCTGAAGGGCCCGGAGTTTATGTTTAACGACCTCAAAAAAGCATCTGCGTTGCTGGCCTACCCAGGTGTAGTCTGGGAAGACCATGAGCTTGGTGGTGAAGCGCAGATCTTGGTGATTTGAGCCTCCTGGAAGATGACATACTGACAGTGGTGGTTGAAGATGTGGCCCATCATGGGATGAGAAAACCCTTGGGGGCAGACGCTTAGCCATGACCCGCTGCGCCCTCTCCTCCGCAAAACCAAGAGACAGATTATCCAATGGGACACAAGAACGGACCCATTGCTCCAGAAAGCAGTCTGTCACTGAGGTATCAACTCCCTCTGGGAACCCAACGAGGCACAGGCTGTTTCTCACGGATTGGTTTTTGGCACCCTCTGCTCGTTCTTCCAGTGTATCCATTGTGGAGAGCAACTTGGAGACCTGGAGTTTAAGGATCGCCACTTCATCTTCAACCGTGGAGACCCTGACTTCAGCCTCAGTCACCCGGTCTGCTATTTTGTGAGTATATTGGCACAGGAGGGGGACATCCACCCAGACCTCATTCACTTTTGTCTCTACTGCTACCCTGGAGCCTTGAATTGCTTTGAGAATGATGGGCATGTCTGTTTATTGTTATTGATGGGGAGGTGCTCTGCGGTCCACCGGGTATCTTCAGTAGGTTCAATGTACTGGTCCATTTGTCTTTGGGCCAGCTTCGGCTGTGGGAGCTACTCACGCCCCATCTCCAACAGCAGAGCCACATTCACCTTGGGAGGGTATAGGCACACCCCAACCGGCCCACTTGCTACAGGGCAGCGCGAGCAGCCTGAAAAGGCATACAAGAGGTGGATCACAGAGAGTCATTGCTGCTGTGCAAGGCTCTGAGTAGGTACAGTGCAGGATTCAGGCTTCTGCAGTTCCCTACACTTATCCAGGTGCCACAGAGCAATTGAGGGGACAGTCTACGACCTCTTAATCAATCAAGGATTTATAAAGCAAGGCATCTCACCTGTGAGGGTCTCAAGGCACTGGAGTTGCTTAACTGCTTTGTGGTGCTCTGTTCATTCAAACAGCCAGGACTTGAGTCATTTCCTGAATTGCCGGAACGGTGGGGCAGCCGGAAGGTGAAGGAAGGTCATTCCAAGCTTTGGCCACCAGGTGTGAGGAGCGTCCTCGGCTATTAACTCGGCGGATCAGAGGGCTTGTCTGCGAGGAAGAGGGAAGCCAATCGCAGGTGTCTGGTCTGTTAGTGGAAGGTTATGCTTTTGTTGATGTATGCTGGTCCTTCGTTGTGCAGGACTTTGTATGAGTAGATCAGCATCTAGAACTGGAATCTCTTCTGGATCAGGAGCCAGTGTAGCTTCTTGAGGTGGAGCATGATGCTGGTCGGTCTGGGAGATGAGGAAGAGTCTTGCTGCTGAGTTTTGTATTGTCTGTAGTCTATTCAGGAGATGTGTGGCGGCTCCTATGTAGAGTGTGTTCCCGTCGTCCAGACTGCTGGTGACAAGGGCCTGCATGACGGTCCTTCTGGTGTTAAATGGAAGCCAACTGAAGACCTTGCCAAGCTGGGTAGGGTGTGGAAGCAGGTGGATGAGACTGCCTTTACCTGTTTCTTCATAGATGGTTTGCTGTTCAAGATGGCGCAGAGGTTGCAGGCATGGTCTGTCGGGGCGGGGAATGGGCCAAGTTAAGCACGCCACCATGCATTGTTTCATGGTGAGGTGTTGTTCCCAAAGATGAAGACTTCAGTCTTATGCGTGCTGAGCTTGGGAGAGCTGCCATTCATCCAATCAGCGGCGTTTCTCATACATCTGTGGAAGTTGTCTCTGTGGGGGAGGGGTCTTCGGACAGCGTGATGATGATCTGGATGTCAATGGCATAGGAGATGATGTTGAGTCTGGGCGATCTGACGGTGTTGGCTGACGGGGGAGGGGGGGTCATATGCATGTTGAAGAGGGTGGGGCTGATGGACGATCCAAGTGGGATGCTGCAGATCTTCTCAGGCTCGGAGGTGAACGGTGGGAGAAGGATTCTCTGAGTTCTTTCATGAGAGGTGATTCATTTGAGAGCGTCTCACTGGATTCTGATGTGGTGAAGTCTGTTGATCAAGATGTGATGGGTGACTGGGTTGAAGACGGCTGATACGCCCAAGAGAATGAGGGCCCCGATGTCGTTGGTGGCTTCGATGAGGGCTGTCTGTGCTGTGGTTGATTCGGCATCCAGATTCAGAGGGGTCCAGGAGACTGTTGTGTTCTAGGTGTTTGGCGAGTTGCTGGTTGAATGTCTTTGAGATCCTTTGCTGGAAACGGGCTCAGGGAGATGGGCCGGTAGACCTTCAGTTCTGCTGGGTCAGCAGATGGTTTCTTCGGGAGGGGCTGCACTTAAGCGTGTCTCCAGTCTTCAGGGAAGAATGCTGAGGTAATGAAGGTGTTCAGGACTTTCTTGAGCTTGTCGCCAATAGTCTTGCTCCTGAGGTTGAAGACGGGGTGGTGACAGTGGTCTGTGGGTAAACCTGAGTACACAGAGTTCATAAGGGAGATTGTGGCTTGAATTGTGAGGGTCCCAATTGGTGAGCAGGTGTTGGGGGTTTCCGTTTGTGAGTGTGAGCAGGCTGATTATGTCGGCAGCTGGGGGTTAGGCTTTTGAAGTTTTCGTAGTTGACTGATCTTGTCATGGAAGAAGTTAGTCAGGGTGTCACACATTTCTATGGAGGGGGTGGTGTTGTTCTCGGTGGCTGCAGAGTTGGAGAACTCATTCACGATGGCGAAGAGCTCCTTGCTGCGTTTTGTGCTGGCTTCTATGCGGTCAGCTAGAGCATTCTTTTTTTTCTATCAGGAGGGGGTGGTACTGGTTTAGAGCTGTCTTAAAGGTGGTACGATTCCCTATCTCTTTGCTGGTGCGCCACTTCTTTCTACTTGCCGGCAGTTGCATGTGGTGGATTTCAGCTCAGCGATTAACCAGCTGGCTCTTCTGACAAGTCATCTGGCTTGCTTGGCAGTGGTAATTATGTCGACGCATTCTATGATCCACTGGGAGAAGTTCTTCGCAGCCTATTCTGGGTCTGGGAGGTGAGAGTTGAGAGTATTGTTCCACTGTTGTTCTGATATATTTTTCCAGTTTCTGCGCATGGAGTTGGGGAGCATGGTGCCAGTGTTAGTAAGTCTTGAGATGGTGAAGTGGGTGCTATAGTGGTTGGCCCAGGTGAGCTGCGAGCCGTGGTTGAACTTGACTAGGTCTCTGGACGTGAAAATGGGGTCAGGCGTGTGTCCTGCTATGTGGGTGGGGTTGGTGACGAGGGAGGGAGAGGGAGGGGGAAGAGAGAGGGAGGGGAGAGAGGGAGCGGGGGGAGAGAGGGGAGAGAGAGAGAGAAATAATGAGGGAACACAATGTACCAGATTTTTAACAAACACAGTCTAACAATAAGGAGTGGAGAGGCCAAAGCACAATGAAGGGGTAAACAACAGTATTACCGTCAGGTCAGTAGGGAAAACACGGAACACTAGGATATCTAATAATCAGGCACGAGAGAACGCGTCACACTTGGGAGGTTACAGCAGTATAGCAAACAGGCAGAGGAAAGAGCGAGGCATAATGAGGATATGCCGTAGGGGGCAGCAGGAGCAGAACCGAGGAGAGGCAGCTGCTCTTAAAAGCTCAGAATAACTCCTACAGGGGAGAAGAGGCCTGGAGAAGAACAGGGCTGGACGCACCACAGCCCTAGCAAGATGACAAGAAAAGTGTCCCAGGTCTTACAGGGCCCTCTCTGGACCCGAGGCAGAGGTCGCTCCGCGTAGCCTCAGTGGTGTATCGAAATCGGCAGCAACCGCCTGCACGTCCGTGCTGGGCTGTGTCTGTGGGCAAAGATGTGCTGATAGAGTGGGCCTGCAGGAACCCACCAGGCATGAATTGCTGAATCAGAGTGCTGCACCCACCCAAGTCATGGCAGGTCTAGGCCCATGACTGCTTAGCTGTCAGTAGTAGCCATCCACCAGTCGGGCCATAATGCGAGGCTTGCCAAAGTACAACAGGCTGCTCGGGGTCAATTCCTAGTGCTCATCTGTGAGGCTGCATAGACCTGGTGATATCACTATATCACGATGGCACTGCCCTCATGCTTGCCCCGGTCCAGACAGTGACCACCCCTTTAAGCGCTGATCCCCGTGGGGCCTTGAGAGGCTGTTGTGGTGGGGAGAGGGGGGTGAGGCGGGCATGGTGGGCACCAAAATCATCCCCAAAGAAGAGTGCTATTAGTGATGGGCGAATGGAGGCAGGATGCTAGGTCTCTGGCTCCCGGACAGCCTCCCTGCAAAAGGGGCATGAAAGGGGGTTGATCACACCATGAGGCCGGTGCCGGCACCTGCAACTCACAGAACACCTCATTGGGAGGCCGTCACACAGGAAGATCACCCAGAGTGTCAAAAACATGCGGCACCCGTGTCACAACAGCCGCTTGTGCGGTCCCACATAACAGGTTAGCAGTCTTGGTGCCGGAGATGCCAGCTGACAGAGGCTTAAACAGGTGCCACAATCAGTGTCTCGCCTCAATCTCTGTCTCAAGGTCTATCCTCACGCAGCGCCTTGGGGGAAATCAAAGGGTGAAGCAGCCATTACGCAGCTGCTTCGTTCGCTGGTGTGAAGGCGGCAGCCATCTTGTATTCGGCCCTTCCATGTCAAAGACAAGCTTAACAGGAAATTATATTGCTCTGTCATAATTATGCTGCTTTAAAAGAACAAATAAATGTTTTCTTTTTTTTTTTTTACACAGCTGCTGTAGGTGCCCTGGTCTATAGGGAAATCATACGGTCTCTTGGCAGGATCGTGGATGAAGCAGTAACATAGGCCTTGAGGCAAGGAATAGAAACAGGTCACCATGCACTGGTTGGATAGCAAAAGACAGTATTTGGTGCAATGGGCTATAGATATATTACTCGTGGTCGACTCCAGCAGCTACCCTCTGCCTGCTACGCTCGGACCTCACACATCAAGAAACACAAAGCAGCAACACAATATAAGGTGCCGGGTAAGGGAGTAAGGAGATCGGTCTGAAGTTTTTGAGGTTGGTGGGGTCCGCTGAGGGTTTTTTAAAGGAGAGAGTTGATCTTGGCGTGTTTCTAGTCGCCGGGGAAGGAGGAGGTCTCGAAGGAGCGGTTGATGATTCGTCGAATCTCGGGTGTCAATGATGTTGGCAGCTCTGTGGGAGATGTGGTGGGGGCAAGGGTCAGTGGGGCCCCGGTGTGGGCTGACTTCATAGTCTTCAGGGTGTCATTGATGGAGAGGGCGGTCCAGCTGTCGAGTGTAGGCTGCATGGTGTAGGGAATGGTGGGTGTAGGTTCCGCGTGTAGGTTGTCCTCGAAGTTGTCCTAATTTTGTGGTGTAAGAAGGCGCCGAGTCTGTCGCAGAGGGCCGGGGGGGAGATGTCGGTTGTCTCACTGTTGGGTTGGGCAAACTCTTTGATGATGCCGAAGAGTTCCTTGCTGTTGTGTGTGGAGATTCTGTCCTGGAGTGCTTTCTTCCTTGTGTATCTGATGAGCTTGTGGTAGGCAGCGGTGGCTGCTTTGAAGTTGTCACGGTTTGCTGTGGTTTTGGAGTTAATCTATATCTTTGAGGAGTCTGCAGGTTCATCTCGATTCTCAAAGTTCGACGGAGAACCAGTTGGCTCTCTTAGCGTGTGGGTTGGTAGTTTTGAGGGGGGCAATGGTGTTGGAGCAGTCAGTGAGCCAAATGTGCAGGGTTCGGGCGGCAGTGGTTGGGTCGTCGTCCACGGTGGTGGGAGCGGAGCGGATGAGGGAATGCGGTGAGCTGTTTATCGGTGATGTTGTTCCAATTCCTGCGTTGGAGCTGGTGTGGACGTTTGCGAGTGATGTTGGCTTTGAAGGTGAAGTGGACGCAATGATGGTCCATCCATGGGAGTTTAGCGGTGTGGCTGAAGGGGATGGAGTTTCCTGCTGTGAAAATGGGGTCAAGGGTGTGTCCTGCTGAGGGCGTGGGTCCTGGTACGATCTGTTTAAATCCGATGTTGATGAGGTTGTCCAGGAGGGAGGAGGAGTTGGGGTCGTGGAGGTTGACAAGGTGGAAGTTGAGGTGTCCCTGCAAGGTGTAGGTCGGTGAAGGTGATGGCATGCGGGGTGATGTCGGTGATTGAGTCGGAGAAAGGTGTGCGGGTCCTTAGAGGAGGGTGCCTCAGAAGGTGGTGGTCGGGTTGGTCTGTCTCTTTAAGTGAAGGTGTTCCATCAGGTCTGTGGGCCAGTCAGTGTAGGTGCTCCGTCGGAGGTTGGATTTGTGAGCGATGGCGATGCCTCCTCCGCGGCGGTCCTTCCGGGTGATCTTGGAGCCTTCGGGGATTGCGATCGCGATGTCCGGTCCCAAGACGGCGCTCGTCCAGGTTTCTATGAGGAAGGCAACGTCAGTGGTGGTGCTGTCAAGGAGGTCAACGATATGTTTGTGGAGGGAGCCGACGTTGAGGAGGATGCATTGCATGGTTTGGGGTGCGGTGGAGTTGTGGCGGGTGGGTTGAGGTGGGACCTGGGTCTCAGTGAAGGCGAAGAAGTGTCGACAGTGGCAGCAGGTAAAAGGTCCGTGTGTGTCGATAAGTGAAGAACGCTTGCAGTTGTCTTGGCTGGCGTTGAGTGCGTAGAGGGCCGGGGAGCTGTAGTGCTGGTGGGTCGGAGGACCAGGGTCCCTGGCACTGGTCGGGACGCGGACGGGCGCAGACCGGCTTGCCTTTGGTGCGCCCACTGCCGCCACTAAGTAGGGGGAGGGTGGGACAGCTGAGAGGCAGGAGCGGCAACACGTGGGTGCAACAGCGGCGAAAAACGCAGGAAAAAAAAGAAGGGGGAATCGGCAAGAAAAAGGAAAGGAACAGGAAAAAGGCAAAAAAGAACATGAAAAAGAAAAGAAAAATTAAAAAACAAGAATAAGGAGGAAAGAATCAGGCACAGAAGCGGAGAAGAGCAGGAGGAGGCACAGAAGCCTCGAGCACCAACCTTAGAGCGCCGGGGGCAGGCACTCTGCGGTGGTGCTGCATGAGGGGAAAAGCAGTATTCTGACCAGGAGGCCAGAGGTCTTGGCGGATTAGCTCAGCAGACAGCGCCTAGCGGATCACGAGCAGCAATTACACCTGGAGGCAACGGCAGGTTCTCTTCCACGAATGGGGAGAAACTTGGCTTGATCTGTTTGCCACCATCAAGAACGAGCAATGTCAGCACTTCTGCAGACCAATGTTTCCAAGGCATCTCTCACTCAGACGTGCGTTCCGCCTTATGTGGGACTCCTGTTTGCCTTCCTGTCGATACCACTCCTGTCTCACGCTCAAGAATATTAGGACCAACTTGGATAACTTGGACCCAGAGGACCCCAATTGGGCACGGAGGGTATGATATTCAGAATTCCTGGGTTTGAGTATCTGTCCTCTGATGTGGCTGTGTCCACGGGAGGACCTGCTATTGCAGTAGCAGGGCTGGGTTCACAGCCTAGGCATTCGCAAAATCCATGTCCATGCGTGGAGATTGAGCGGCGACAGCTGAACACGTTTGATCTTACTCCAGAGGTGGTTGATATCCTCTTGGCAGCCAGGCATCCCTTAACTAAAATTAATAAAGCCAGTTGTTGGGACAAATGTGTCGCCTGGTGCAGTACTTTGAGCACAAGAGAGTGCGGACCTTCTATACAGATTGTACCAAAGACCATCAGGTGGGTCATCAGCTCTTTGCGGAGTTCACTTGAGTGAACAAGCATCAGCATAGCCAATAGGTTGCGCTTTTGGGACCTTATAAGTGTTCAGCCTTGCAGCACATTATCCGGGCTGCTGTGCCGCCAGGGATTGAAGAGCTATACAATTATTACACACTGGGTCATGAAGTCTGATTCAGGAAACATGCTTTCCTCAGGAAACAATTATGGACACATTCCAAGGCTTTTTAATGCACTGAAAGAAAGACAAGTGCATTGATGCAAGTCAACCGCTCAATAGTATTGTGTGTGCGACTGAATCACTAGAGTATTGAAGAGCCTATGAAAAAAAGCAATGAAAAACTTTCCAATGAGGGAGACGTCACATCCCTCCTCCCCAGGCCGCTATTCACCAGTCGCCCTTCTCCAGAGTTTTCCATTTAAAAGAATGCACGCACCATCCGTTTACCAGCAGGCCACGCTCCCACCCTGTGTCCCAACCCCCTCGGTACGGGAGCACTAAACATGGCAACAACATCAAAATGCTCCCATTTGTCAGGTACAGGACAAATAATAAATAAACAGGGGCGGCAATGGCTGGGAGTCCTAAACAATCAAAAGGAAAAGTGGAAAATTTAGAACAATGACAAAGATGGCTTAAAATACCATACAATCTACAAACATTGCAAAGAAATAGAATTTTGTGAAATAATGAATTATATCAACAACAGACCACATAACTATAGGGGGGGGGGGGTCTATGTGATCCGTCCCACAGTGGCAGGACCAGTATTTCTAGTTTCAGTGCACCCAGTACACACCAGACTGTTCTATGTGAGTGTTCCCTATAAAATCTGGCTTCCTGGCCTACTTTTCCCATTTTTGTCATAAGCAGCAAAGCTAATTAACTCTTTGGCAGTATCCACGTTCCCACCGAGTGCAGGTGGTGTGAGATTAAACTAAAATGTGTGCGAGGCACTGAGAGCTTGAGCCAGATGCCTGGCTCTGGTGCAGCGCAAGGTCCCCTTGAGCCCAAATAATCTGAGCTTCCATGTCGCTTTTGGCTGTCACCCACGCTGTAAACTAAAGCGCCACAAATTAAAGAAAAACACATTATTAACATTAACCTTTAATGTAAACTATAAGAGGGCAAGACATGGTCATCTAGTGGCTGAATGAGGAATGTAAAATCAGAAAACCTAGGATTTTTTCCTGGCTTCCCTGATAGACCAATTAGTTAAAAGTGCTTGTGCCTGAAGCGTGAAGCTTGCAAGCTTAGATTGGTGTGCGTGCAAATCCTGCATTGCCAATCCCTGGTGAGTTGCACTGCTACTGCTGAAACAATGCCAATGGAGGTACCAATGGGTGAGGCGGACTGGCATCAATGGTCCTGTGACCTCAGTGACAGTCACTGTTGCTCTAGGGTGTACTGCTTCGTAGGATTGCCGGGAAGACTGCAGGTGAACTGCAGTACGGATTTTAGTGGACAGGCCTTCAAGGTTAACCCACACTTGTCACCGCTAGGGTCCACCTGTTGGTGCTATGACAGCAGCGCTTCTAAGGTCTAGTGGGGCCTTCTAAGGTCTAGCATAGGAATGTGCTCCCTCTGGGGAGTGATCTGGTCATGAAGGCTGAACCATAATTCATCAGTTCCAAATTCAACAACTCTGGCCATAGTGCCACATCCTCTCCCCCACTGAACACCATACTGCCCCACTGAGAGAAACTTGCAGTTCTTTTAGCTACAACCCTATTGTGCCCCGCTAGAAACACCTAGATGCGACTCAATTCAAATTACGCACTAGACAAGAGTAAGTAATATGCTGCCTGAAAAAAAAAAGTAACAGCCTTGAAAAAGTAAACACATACTGAATGCAAGTTTAAGTAAAGCGAGTGAAATGTAAGCAGAAACAACGTGGTGAACTTTTTTACATTATTCAGAAATCAATGAGTATTTTTGCCTGAAAAGTTAACATGACAGCAGTATGGTTTAAAAAGACCACATCCCTGAACAGAGCAGCGGTACACATTTTATAAAGTAAGAAAAACAGCTGACAAAGATCACATTAAACGATTTCCACTCCACGCATCAACGAAGTATTGGAGTACCTCCAGGAATGGTGCGCTTCCCCATACGGGGAAAACAATGCTGTTCAAACAAAAGTAGCGCTTCACTTGCAAACTCTATACAGTGGCACTAATGTGTTTGGGTGTGAATAAAACCAATCTGGCCACTTTGCGACCACTCTGGCTTGCTTTATTTAATTATTTTGAACCTTTTTTTCTCTCGGTCTCGAGGCTGCACTTTGAAATTCAAAAATGTCATAAAAAGACAACATTTCCTACAAGTGTTTTTCTTTTTTGGATCCATTTCACAGGGGAACGAATGGAGAGAATATTTAGGGTAAGAGTCGGTGGTTTTCACTAAGTGAGGAGCGAGACAGAAAGAGAGGGAATTATGGGGAGGGAGAAAGAGAGGGGGCAGCTGCCAGCGGCAGAAGTGGAGACTGTCCTTGTCTGATCTGGGAAAGAAGGAAGAGACAGTCCTTTTCCTTCTCAGCCCTCCCCACCCGTCCTCGAACGGCCAGGGACGGCTGAGTCTTATCAATAGGCCTTACCTATTTCTGCCTTTCTGGGACCCATTTTTAAAATAAAAAAAGGAGGGGACGAAAGAGTGATAGGTCCATTTGAATGGGGAGTTTAAGGATTAGACCTGTAGTGTTGAGGGGGGATGGCAGACTGGACCAGGGGGCACTGGGGAGGACACCAATTTCACCTGTTGGCACGGGACAGTGTTTTGGCCAGAGCTACGTAAGGTCTGTGAATAAAAAGACCCTGCAGCCGAGCGTAGCAGGGATTAAACAGCACACCTGGGTACTGTAATCACTAGGGTGACACACGCACCAACATCCTTGCAGACACTACAATGGCGACATGCAGGGCCCGATGAGCCCCTCTACCCGGCGCACTTGATCGTCTACCTCACCTGCCTTCCCCTCAGCTTACCGCTGTAGGAAGGTGGAATCTGACTATATGGTTGCCCCCACTTTTTTTTATGGTGTTTTGCTGGTTTATGACTTAGTTGGACTGGGATCCTGCTATTCAGGGCCCCAGTCTATCTGCTTTCTCTGTAAAAGGTTTCCATGTGCCTTAGGCACATCTCTGATTGGAATCTGGAGTGCCCTTATAAGTCCCTAGTATATGGTATACTATGTACCAAGGGCATAGGTACCTCAGAGGCCTGCCAGGGGCTGCAGCATGTATTGTGCCACCCCTGGAAGGCCATCCAAACTGACACCACAGGTCTGCTACTGCAGCCTGGGTAAGGTGGTGCATGCACCCCTTACTGTGATATAGGTTACCTATATCACGAAATTCATACACACATATAAACCTATAAGTCACTCCTAAGGCAGGCCTTATCAATCCTAAAGGCAGAGTGCGTGGTTCCTATGTGAGAGGGTGCCCCTGCGTGAGCAGGGCCCCTCTGCAGCGTTCGGAGACCATCTCTGATGCTGTTTGTAGTGCAGCCTGACCATATACTCTTAAGCGCATTATATCCTCGCGGTAAAATGCTAACTTTGGAATGGCTGCACCTAAACATGTCGTGTTTGGTGTCAAACATCTTGGAATACTACCCCCCCCGCCAATTCTGGCGGCGGGGGTAGCATTCCACCCTTCTAGAGGGAAAGACATGTTAACCCTGACTAACCCGGTAACTTCTCTCCAGAGCCCTGGCATCACAAAATGGATGCTGCTGCCACAGACACGAGTCTGGCCTCCTGCTGCTGGACGAAACTCCGGCAGGGGAGGCCTGGACAATAGGTTTCCTGTTGCAGGGAGGTGTGACCACCTCCCCAGACAGGATAATGTGTATTGGGGCTGGGCGGGAGCACCATCTGTGTGCTTTGAAGTTCTGCACTGGGGGCACATTTGGTGTCCCTGTGCATACCCCAGTTCAAACCGGATCAGGGGCTTGCAGCCCCTGCTTTGGCGCGAACTGGACAAAGGGAAAGGGTGTAGCCACCCCTCTGCCCTGACCCACCCATAGGTGGGGCCACAGAGTAGTCCAACCCCTATTTTTAGAATAAAGGTAGGAACCCAGTCCTTAGGACTTTAGATTATACCTGGACGAAACTCTGAAACTGAATCCTGGACCTTCGACGCTCTACGACAAGATTAGAGGACTGAATAATCTCCCTTGGGGTCAAGGAGTGACTCCCCTGCTTGGCAGGCACCAAAGAAGCATCTGTCTGGTTCGCATTTCTGAAGCTCCCGTCGGACGCCGAAGTCATCGCATCACCAGAGGTGGATTCTCAGACTTCCCGAGGCTACCCTGAGTCCCCAGCAAAGCTGAGGCCCGTGGCTATCGTGGGTGACTTGAGACCGTGACCCCTGGACACCGAGCACACTTGCAAATGCACCATCTTCTGGGTCTCCCAAGAAGTCGTGCTTTGGGCTCCGAGTAGCCCTAGCCTCCAGCACCACCTGCACCGAAGATCACTGGCCCCCACTCCACGAGTGTCCTGTAAGCCAGCTCCACGTGCGGCATCATGAGGCTCCTTCGCGGTTGCTAGCCCGTTGGCTAGTAGCCCTTAACAAAGGCCAATCCTTTTCTTACTTGGCATCCTGGTTGCTCCAGGCCTGCCCTCACTTATCCTCGCTGGGTGAGTTCCACAGACCTTGCTGGTCTGCACCATCGACGATCTACATCTTCCTCCAGACTTGCCGTTGCCAAGGCTTGTTGGGTCCAATCCGGTCGCCGACACCTCAGCACTCGACAAACATCGTGTACCAGCCTGAATCCTGCTCCTGGTCGCCGACAACGCCTCCTGGACCTCGTGGCTGAAGAGTCAAGACGACCGTCAATGCACCTGAAGCACTCGACATCGGTGGGCATCTGTCCATCGCCTTCCTGGTCACTGGCTAGTGACCCAGACTCTGTCCCCTCTGCTTTCAGGTTCTTCAGAACTCCGATCCACTCTTGGATCCACCCGGACACTTTTCTCTTGGCCGCCAGCAGCACTTTGCAGCAGATCGCCATTCGAATCGACGACGAAACCCGACCCCGAAAGGCACCTATGCACCCGGCTTCCCTGGGTGAGGTAACACGAGTACTCCGGTGCTCCCGTGGGTAGAGACTCTTCAAAGTCCTAGATCTCAAAGGGTTTTGTCCTAGTCCTCTTTTAAGTGTCCCTTTTCTATACTTTCCCGATCCCGACTTTCTCCATAGAAGTCAACGGCGTATCGCGGTTGTGTATTTACACTGCACGCGTCTCCCGTAGGTCCCCTGTGTCACTACCTTGGGTGGTTCCTTGGGGTCCAAGCACTTCTAGAGGCTCTAGGCCTAGTGTCTAGTTCAGTCGTGGTTCGCATACCACTTTATTGGTATATGGTTTGGTACGCCCCTAGGGCCCAAACGTGTATTTGTGCTATTACTGTGATTTGATAACTTATAACTTATGTACTTCGAACTCTAGCCTCATAAAGAGACTAGAGGGGTGTGTTTAGCAATAAATACATATATTTTGAATATATACCTGGTGTGGTGCTCTTTCATTTGGTCACTCAAGAGATTATAGACTGGTAAAACAAGCTGCTTTACATTCCTTCAAGACTTAGCCTGAAGGCTGCTCTCCATAGCTACCACTAGGATAGCTTTCAATAAGGTTGTCTTTAACCTATCTCCAATAAGGGGTTGTTTGGACTGGTGCAAGGTGCCCACTATAATTAGTGGACAGCATATGCCAGGCCAACTTCTCACATTGGTGTGCAGCGTGTGGGATTCCAGCTTGCTATTGTTTTACCAGATAATCTCAATTGAATTGATCAACTGAAAACCACTAAAGGTACCTAAGGTACATATAATTTAAGCTTAGAATACAGTAAGTTCTACTGAACTTAGAGTTGTGTGTTAAGGGATAGCACAACCCTTTCTACAACTCAAGAGAGTTTAGTAGGCCACACTAGAGTAGGTAGTGCATACACCACACCACACTAGTAATGTCTTTAAGGGTAGGATCTAAAGAATCCTTGCAGGAAGCCATTGAGCTTCCACCCTCCAAGTATGATACACTCCCATTCTTGGAATTGAGAGCTTTATGTAACTTGAGAAAAATAAGGACAGGCCAAAGCCCCACCACCCAACACCTCAAGGAGTTGTTGGTGGCTTATGACCTTAGTAAGCCTGTAGGGACTGAAGGGGTAGGAGCTGAGGGTGGGGCAGAAGAAGAGGACGAGGCCAGGGGTACCAATACCCCCAGCCCCCCTCTGAAACTGGCCAGGAGGGTGACAATGACCCTGACCTGGAAAACCCAATCCCTCCTGTGGATGATGATGAGGATGATCAAGATGATGCCCTCTTTGTCCCCCAGGAAGGATTAAGAGTGTGCCCAGGAAGTCTAGATCTCCTTCTCAGGAGTCTAACCACTCTGGCACCTCCATAGGGAGCTCTGTCTCCTCTCACAGGAGGGAATCCTCTCATGAGAGAAGAGCCAGGCTGGTCCAGTATGAGGAAACTCAGCTGGAAATCAGAAAAAAGCAATTGGCTTTAGATAGGGAATCCCTAGATCTCCTTAGAGAGAGAAGAAAGTTGGGACTAGAGTCCCATGGTGGCAGCAATATCCCTAGAGATAGGGACAGGTCTTATGACCATAGAAACCTAAACAAGATTGTCCCTCCCTACCAGAGTGGGGATGACATCCACAAATGGATAACTGCACTGGAGAGGGCCTGTAAAGTTCAGAAGGTCCCCCAGAGGTAATGGGCAGCAATCTTGTGGCTCTCCTTTGCAGACAAAGGTAGAGACAAGCTCCTCACTGTAAGAGAAGAGGATGCTGACAATTACACAGTCTTGAAGAGTGCTCTGATAGATGGGTTTGGCCTAACCACTGAACAGTATAGGTTGAAGTTCAGAGACACCCAAAAAGCTCAGACTCAAGACTGGGTTGATTTTGTAGATTGTGCTACAAAGGCTCTGGAAGGTTGGATACATGGCAACAAAGTGCATGACTTTTTAGGATTGTACAATTTGATTATGAGGGAGCAGATCCTTAATAATTGTCAAAACCAGCTTTTGCACCAGTATCTGGTGGACTCTGATCTGACCTCTCCCCAAGAATTGGGAAAGAAGGCAGACAAATGGGTCAGAACCAGAGTAAAAACTAGAAATCAGGGTGGTGACCAGAAGAAAGATTCTACTAAGTCCCAAGAGAAAGGTGGGGATAAATCTAAGGATAAGTCCCCTACAGGGCCCCAAAATTCCTCTTCTGGGGGTGGGTCCCAAACTCCTTCCTCTCCCGAAAAGAAACCATATTGCCATGTCTGTAAAAGCCTGGGCACTGGAAAACTGATCCCAGTTGCCCCAGGATTGGCAATAAAGAAAATGTTCCTCCCACAACTACTACCACCCCTCCTGGTACTACCAGTAGTAATCCTCCAGTTGGGAGTAGTGCACCCAAAAAGTTGGTGCTTTTGCAAGAGGAACAGAGGTGGGCCCTAATTTAGACAGGGACCCCTCAACAGACTCCTCTGACTCTGATGGTGGTATAGGATTTGCCACCTTTACCATGGGTCCCATAGCATTGGGCAGGTACAGATTGGAGCCAATAATTAATGGTCAGAAAGCTGTGGCATTTAGGGACACAGGGGCTAGTGTCACCATGGTGGCAGGGAAACTAGTCCCCCTCACCAGCTTTTACCTGAGTTTAAATACCAGGTGACCAACATTGATGGTGTCAGAACAGATCACCCCATGGCCATAGTCAATCTCAGCTGGGAGGGGGTCACAGGCCCAAAGAGAGTGGCAGTGTCCCCCACCTTACCTGTAGATTGCCTGATGGGCAATGATCTGGAGATTTCAGCCTGGGCTGAAGTTGAACACCAAACCCATCTCAGGATGCTGGGCGTCCCTGTAAAGGTTAGTGGGGCTGTGATGGCCACAGCCCCAGCCCAAGATTTTGGAGAGATGGAGCCTGGAAGAATGGCCCACTCTCCCCCAAAAGAGAGCACAAGGGTTGAAGAAAAGTCTTCTTCCCTCCAGACAGTAGGTGAGGGTCAGCCTCCTCAGGGAACTGACCCTACCCCTAGTGAAGGAACTGCCCCAGAGGTAGTCAGGCCTGGCCTGGCCACACCCCTGATGGCAGAGGACCCTTCCAAGGTGGTACCCAGTCTGGAGCAGGTAACCTGCCCCTCTCTACCCTGCCTCAGCCAGCCCAGGGCTGCAGAGGTCAGGGAGGTCAGTGGACCCCCAGGGCCCCTGTCCGGAGGAACCCCCATCAACAGATTAGGGGCCCCCAGTCTAGTAGTCCTAGCCAGGTGAAAACTCCTCTACACACTGAGGGATCCCCCATGCCTTTATGTAGGGACCTCCCCCAGAAGGACTCTGGTAGGCAAGGGCAAACCTGGGACCTGAAGGTTCCAAACCTGCCCTGTCCCTCCAGTAGTCCATCCAAAGGGACCCAACCCCCAGCTGTAGGCAGCCAAAGGTTGACCCTTAGAGCAAAGTGCAACTCAGTCATGGAAAGGCAGGCATACATGGTGACCAGTGATCTGAGGAAGCTGAGGCCAACATTCCTAGGGCCTCACTTCCCTACTCAGACACCTCACCAGCCTTGTACTTTACCTAAGCACACCACAGGTAGTGATTCCCCATGGTGGAGACCCTCTCATACCCTTAGGGTGAGGGATTGTTTAGTGGACCATAAGACAGGGGGCAACCATGCTAGTGCAGGTGCTTCCTTATATGACCACTTAGTCAATGAAGGCTCAACTGGCCAAGGTTAGCCTTATCTCCTTTCGTTTGGGGGGGTTATGTAGGAAGGTGGAATCTGACTATATGGTTGCCCCCACTTTTTTTTATGGTGTTTTGCTGGTTTATGACTTAGTTGGACTGGGATCCTGCTATTCAGGGCCCCAGTCTATCTGCTTTCTCTGTAAAAGGTTTCCATGTGCCTTAGGCACATCTCTGATTGGAATCTGGAGTGCCCTTATAAGTCCCTAGTATATGGTATACTATGTACCAAGGGCATAGGTACCTCAGAGGCCTGCCAGGGGCTGCAGCATGTATTGTGCCACCCCTGGAAGGCCATCCAAACTGACACCACAGGTCTGCTACTGCAGCCTGGGTAAGGTGGTGCATGCACCCCTTACTGTGATATAGGTTACCTATATCACGAAATACATACACACATATAAACCTATAAGTCACTCCTAAGGCAGGCCTTATCAATCCTAAAGGCAGAGTGCGTGGTTCCTATGTGAGAGGGTGCCCCTGTGTGAGCAGGGCCCCTCTGCAGCGTTCGGAGACCATCTCTGATGCTGTTTGTAGTGCAGCCTGACCATATACTCTTAAGCGCATTATATCCTCGCGGTAAAATGCTAACTTTGGAAAGGCTGCACCTAAACATGTCGTGTTTGGTGTCAAACATCTTGGAATACTACCCCCCCCCGCCAATTCTGGTGGCGGGGTAGCATTCCACCCTTCTAGAGGGAAAGACATGTTAACCCTGACTAACCCGGTAACTTCTCTCCAGAGCCCTGGCATCACAAAATGGATGCTGCTGCCACAGACACGAGTCTGGCCTCCTGCTGCTGGACGAAACTCCGGCAGGGGAGGCCTGGACAATAGGTTTCCTGTTGCAGCTGGATAATGTGTATTGGGGCTGGGCGGGAGCACCATCTGTGTGCTTTGAAGTCCTGCACTGGGGGCACATTTGGTGTCCCTGTGCATACCCCAGTTCAAACCGGATCAGGGGCTTGCAGCCCCTGCTTTGGCGCGAACTGGACAAAGGGAAAGGGGTGTAGCCACCCCTCTGCCCTGACCCACCCATAGGTGGGGCCACAGAGTAGTCCAACCCCTATTTTTAGAATAAAGGTAGGAACCCAGTCCTTAGGACTTTAGATTATACCTGGACAAAACTCTGAAACTGAATCCTGGACCTTCGATGCTCTACGACAAGATTAGAGGACTGAAGAATCTCCCTTGGGGTCAAGGAGTGACTCCCCTGCTTGGCAGGCACCAAAGAAGCATCTGTCCGGTTCGCATTTCTGAAGCTCCCGTCGGACGCCGAAGTCATCGCATCACCAGAGGTGGATTCTCAGACTTCCCCGAGGCTACCCTGAGTCCCCAGCAAAGCTGAGGCCCGTGGCTATCGTGGGTGACTTGAGACCGTGACCCCTGGACACCGAGCACACTTGCAAATGCACCATCTTCTGGGTCTCCCAAGAAGTCGTGCTTTGGACTCCGAGTAGCCCTAGCCTCCAGCACCACCTGCACCGAAGATCACTGGCCCCCACTCCACGAGTGTCCTGTAAGCCAGCTCCACGTGCGGCATCACGAGGCTCCTTCGCGGTTGCTAGCCCGTTGGCTAGTAGCCCTTAACAAAGGCCAATCCTTTTCTTACTTGGCATCCTGGTTGCTCCAGGCCTGCCCTCACTTACCCTCGCTGGGTGAGTTCCACAGACCTTGCTGGTCTGCACCATCGACGATCTACATCTTCCTCGAGACTTGCCGTTGCCAAGGCTTGTTGGGTCCAATCCGGTCGCCGACACCTCAGCACTCGACAAACATCGTGTACCTGCCTGAATCCTGCTCCTGGTCACCGACAACGCCTCCTGGACCTCGTGGCTGAAGAGTCAAGACGACCGTCAACGCACCTGAAGCACTCGACATCGGTGGGCATCTGTCCATCGCCTTCCTGGTCACTGGCTAGTGACCCAGACTCTGTCCCCTCTGCTTTCAGGTTCTTCAGAACTCCGATCCACTCTTGGATCCACCCGGACACTTTTCTCTTGGCCGCCAGCAGCACTTTGCAGCAGATCGCCATTCGAATCGACGACGAAACCCGACCCCGAAAGGCACCTATGCACCCGGCTTCCCTGGGTGAGGTAACACGAGTACTCCGGTGCTCCCGTGGGTAGAGACTCTTCAAAGTCCTAGATCTCAAAGGGTTTTGTCCTAGTCCTCTTTTAAGTGTCCCTTTTCTATACTTTCCCGATCCCGACTTTCTCCATAGAAGTCAACGGCGTATCGCGGTTGTGTATTTACACTGCACGCGTCTCCCGTAGGTCCCCTGTGTCACTACCTTGGGTGGTTCCTTGGGGTCCAAGCACTTCTAGAGGCTCTAGGCCTAGTGTCTAGTTCAGTCGTGGTTCGCATACCACTTTATTGGTATATGGTTTGGTACGCCCCTAGGGCCCAAACGTGTATTTGTGCTATTACTGTGATTTGATAACTTATAACTTATGTACTTCGAACTCTAGCCTCATAAAGAGACTAGAGGGGTGTGTTTAGCAATAAATACATATATTTTGAATATATACCTGGTGTGGTGCTCTTTCATTTGGTCACTCAAGAGATTATAGACTGGTAAAACAAGCTGCTTTACATTCCTTCAAGACTTAGCCTGAAGGCTGCTCTCCATAGCTACCACTAGGATAGCTTTCAATAAGGTTGTCTTTAACCTATCTCCAATAAGGGGTTGTTTGGACTGGTGCAAGGTGCCCACTATAATTAGTGGACAGCATATGCCAGGCCAACTTCTCACAACCGCCTCCTGCTTCCTCACAGCAGCAACCACGCAGCGCACTGAGGCGGCCCACCGAGGCACTAAGAGACGCCTTCCACGGAGGTGCCCACGATCTGCACACCCCACCAAGGCACTGGGAGATGCCTTCTACTGAGGTGGCCATGATCTTCACAACGCTGTGGGGAAGGTACCCGAACATGGCGCTCCCACGCCCTCAGCACACCGGTCTGCTCTCTGGGCCAATGGGTAGTGCTTCCTCATACTCGAAGGGGCTTGCGAGCTACTGGACTCCCTGCCCAGCCCCAGAGGCCTGCTGACAAGCAGGTGGTAAGATAGGGGCACGCCGTGCCCTGCCGATCCGACCACTTAGGACAACTGCCTTCTTTCCCTAACTAAGACTCTTCATGACCACGGGTAACACTGCCATGGGGAGCTTCAGAATAAAACAAATGTCATAGTGCGCAGTACCTGTAACAGCCTCTCGCGTCCTCTGGCTGGGCTTGTCAAAGGTCAAATGCCCGGGCCTGGTCCGTGTAGCGTGATAACTCTCGACAATCACTGGTAGTGGTGAGTTAATGCTGCCACGGGAGCTTCGAATTGAATGAAAAATTACACAGTGCGCATGCGCACAATGACACGCATGCGCCGTAAAACGGCAGAACAAGGGGGAGCTCAAAAATACATGCATTTAAGAGAAAGAGCATAGTGCGGTTGCGTAGGATGATGCGCATGCGCAGAAACACGGGGGGAGCGCCTACCGATGGGGAGCTGGGAACGACGGAACACCGGCTTCTCCAGGCGGGGTGGGCACCCGCAGGGCAGCGCAGCGTCTCGGCAGATCTTCTGTGCAGGGTGGGCACCCACAGGACAGCGCCGCACACAGCCATGCAGCAGAGCGGGGTGGGCACCCGCTGGACAGCACACGACCGTGCTTCTGTGTCACAGGCGCAGCAGGGCGGCCCGCAGACGGCGGAGGCCGCGCACCACGTTCTTCGCCGGCATGGACCACGGCCGGGCAGGTGAGGTGCGGCAGAGGCGCGGGTGGGTCCCGCCTCGTCGCCAATGTGGTGTCCAGGCCTAGCTGGACACTCGCTGCGTGGAGGCTAGGCCTCAGACGTGTTAACGCAGTACACTGAGACACACACACCGTAGTACTTGTACTGGGCAAAGACCCAGAGCGGTCTTACGCCCCTTTATTTAACCCCTTGGGCGAGCCCGCCCTCGGGGTGCGTGAATGCGTGTAGGTGCTGTGTGAACGGGCCGGGTGGCACCGTCACTACACTCGTTTTTTCAGACATGGATGACTAACCAAGCAGCTGTTCTGTTTGATCGGCTTGAACGTCGGGGTCATGAGGGTTAGAGTTCATGTATTTGAATGTGTATGTTAATTGGAGTCACGGCATGAGCTTATTTTTCACTTTCATTCTTCACTTTTATTTTACATGGGTAGACGTAACTGTCACTGGGTTTCTAGTGCTGAAATTATTTTGCATTTTATCAGACATGAGGCACCTTTAGTAAAAACTATTGACAATTGGGTATTTAAAGCATTCCTGATGTGTTACCTGTGAGGAAGGGCGTAATGCCTGAAATGCATTGGGTTATAAACTTCACGTCATTTGATGAATTGGTAATTTTGACATGCTCTAGAAAAGGCCTGGTCTGGCATTGTACACACACTTGAAAATCGAATTTACTGTTCCTGCATATTAAACAAGGAAACGAGGATTAAGTGAATAAAATGGTCTAAAATGGACAAACTTTGGCTCATGATGATTATTTCATCTGATTTGGTGGTGGTTGCATCCTGGGACTGATACATGTTTATGCATCAGCTTCATATTGGAATGTTTCTTGGTGCTATGGAACAGGGCACTTACCAGGAGAGCACCCAAAAATGAATAATTATGTGATACACTTGGAGCAGAACTGGTGTGCAGGTTACTGACTTACGCTCATAACTGTTTATTTGCTATCACTCTTTAAAAGAAGAAGCCAAGATGGAGGACTCATTTTCATAATCCATCTGCACAGGAAGTGACATCACTGGATTTCCCATCATCCCTCTGCGCAGGAAGTGACATCACTGGAATACCCATCGCCCATCTGCACATGAAAAAACATCACTAGATTTCCTACCATACATCTGCACAGGAAGTAACATCACTGGATTTGCCATAATACATCTGCCAAGGAAATGACGCCATTCATCCCCCTCCCAGGGCCTACTTAATGGCAGCCGCAGTGTGAACGTATCTCTTGCGCACCAAAGGCAAGTCTGTCTGTGCCCATCCATGTCTGGACTATGCCCAGCTCCAGGAAACCTGGTCCTCCCCTCTTTCTGCTTCTATCCAGCTACAACAATCTGCACCCTCAAACTCGGCTGCTGCAACATGCTCTGCTGCCTTACAGCACCACACAAAACCGAGTGAGCATTCTCTTGCACTTCCTTCAAGTTTTCATGAACTTACCCACAACCAACACTCACCGCACCTGCATCAAAAGCTCTCAACACCCCATTCTCTCACACTCACACAGTCCTGAAACCACCCACACAACACTCAGCACTCGCTTACGTGCTCCACAACACCCACCCACTCACTCACCAAACACACTACAGATATCTGGGACCTGCTGCACGATGACAACTCCCCAGACCTACTTTTCCTCATGGAAACATGGCCGGACCCCACATTGGCATAGCCACAACCATCCTTTCTGGCTACAAGGTCGCCAGGCAAGACAGACTTCACAATCAGCAAAATCACCATCATCCACAAAAATGCCATAATCCGAGCAACTCCACAGACACATCATCCTCCAACATGGAACACATGTTGCTCAAGCTCTACGTCACAGCCAAATTCACCCTAAGAGGCACTCTCTTCTACAGACAGCAGTGACTGTGCACCAACTGCATCGATACCATCATGGACTTCTTCGCAATACTTGCTCTCGACTCTACCAATTACATCCTGAACTTCCATCCGGAAGACCACGCTGACCCCAACTCAAGAAAACTCATCGAAGACCTTGGAAGCCTGGGCCTCACCCAATAAATAAAGAGCTCTATCCTGTCATCGGACATCTCCTGGACCCTATTAACACCATCTTCGACAACATCTAAGTTGAAGAGCCCACACCACTCTCCTGGCAGGACCACGCCCTCATCAAGGTCTGCATACCTATCTCGGTCCAACGCACATGCAACCCCCGCCAGACTAGCACATCGAAACTGGGACTGCATCACTGAAAAGGACTGGCTCACTGCTCTCAACCCCCCCCATTCAACCCCAACACAGCAAAACTCTCTCCAAAACCATCAAGAGTTTCATCAATTGACTCACTTCCTCACTCTCTCACCGGCCTCCTCAATTACAGCAATACAACAAGATCTAGACCTCAGGCCTGTTGGTACACCGAGGAACTCAGACTGATGAAACACCACTGCAAACAAAAGGAGCATAAATGTAGAATGAGTCTGGACAATGCAGACAGGAGCATGTTCAAATAAACCCAGAGATGCTACCACCAAATGATCCAGACCCTGACAGACCACATCGATGCCATCACCAAAAGAAGCAAAGAAATAATCGCCATTGTGAAGAATTTCACATCACCAGCAGGTGCCTCTAACTCGATCACCCCCTCTCAGGACCTCTCCAATAATCTCTTTCAATTCTTCAGCAACAGAATTGCAGCCATTTGCAAGTTCAACACACTACTGGACTTGGCAGAACTCACCAAAATGCGTCCCAATCTTACCCAAAGAACCAATACTAACCACATGGTCCGTCATCACCCCAGAAGAAACCGCCACCACCATGAAGATCATCCACTCTGGCGGTCCATTGGAATGATGACCCCACCATACCAAATCTAGAGGAATGCAACCCGTCAGCTCCATGCTCACACTCATTCTGAATGCCTCCGCCTCTTCTGTGACCTCCTGAGATGCTTGGAAACACACAACTATCCTCCCATTGTTTTGTAACCCTCCGTGGACCCTTCAACACTTGACAACTACAGACATATCTCCCTGCTGCCATTCACGGACAAGGTCTAATAGAAAATCATCAAGAGACGTCTTGCCAAATATCACAATGACCACCAACTCCTCAACACCACTAAGTCCGGATTCAGACCCAACCACAACATGGAAACTGCCCTAATCTCCACCTCTGGATGGAGGGGGCACGGCAGCCCTCATCTTCCTGGATCTCTCTAAAATGTTTGACATGATCTCCCACCTCACCCTCAACACCTACACAACATCAGAATCCAAAGATACACACTCTGATGGATCTATTCCTTCCTGAATGGAAAAACCCAGTCAGTCAGCCTGGCACAGTACACCTTGTAAGCCCGAGACCTCATCTGCAGAGTTCGGCATGGATCCTTCCTGAGCCCGACCCTCTTCAACACATACTTGAGCCCTCTGGCCTGCATCATCCACTGTCACAATGTCAACATCCTCTCCAACGCCAACTCATTCTCTCCCTCACGGACAAAGATCCTCAGTACCCGGATCAAGTTTGCATGAATGAAATCGCTCAGTTGAAGAAGACCAACTGTCTAAAGCTGAACACCGATAAGACTGAAATTGTGATCTTCAGAAGAGCACTTCTCCAACGGACTCCACCTGGTGGCCAACAGAGTAGGACCTGAACCCAACACCCACGCCAAGAACCTCAGGTTTGTCATCAACAACAAATTCGGCATGACCGGCCATGTCAATGCCGCTACCTTCTCATGCTTCCACATCCTGAACATGATGGGCAAGATTTTCAAATCGCTCCAAATCAGCAACCAGAAAATCATCACGCACTCCCTCATCACAAGCAAGCTGAACTAGGATCAACATAAACTTCACCAGAAGGCTGCAGACAACTCAAATCTCGTGGCCAGAAACACTCTCATCCACCCACACCACACCACACCACACTGCACTCACTTCACATTACACCTGAACAAGATATTTCCCAAATGTTCTCTTGTGAGAAGCAATACATGTCCTAGCATGTTACTTTGGCACAGGATGTGTCAAATAGCAAAGAATATGTGCCCTTTGTTACAAATTTAACACAGTAACAAATGTTTCTAGTATGACTCTTCAGATTTCTATGGCATAGCATCTGACCACGTCCTGTTTACCAGTGTGTCTATTCTTTTATTTCCACCAGACATACATCAGACAGGGGTATTAGGATGAGACCATTGCTAGAGGGGTGTGCCAATACAACACTGGAAGAGGAAGGGGGAGGTGTCAAATGAGGAGGAGCCAGTTTCCTACAGAAATTACCCAAAGTGCCATTGTAACAACTGAAGGACTTTGCTTTGAAGGAAAATGTGGTGGTACTAGGCATCATCACATTTTAGTAGGAAACATTTAAAGAGGAACAACCTGGCCAGATGACATTGTGGACCCACCTGCAAAGCCATAATATCACCTCGCCTAATATTCACCTCCTCAGTCCTTTAGCTAACTTCAATATTTTCCCACCTTCTGAGTATAAGGAAACAGGATACTTTTGCTTCTGGTTTCTATTCTATTTTGCCCTCCCTGAAGCATTCTAAGAGGCCAGCCATCAAGCTGGCAGCAAGCTCCATTAAAGTCACAGACAGAACTGGCTACAGCAATGAGAAAATTATAGGATGGAATTCATTTATAAGGTGCTGCTTAGCAACGGATCATTCCCTGTCTGCTTTCTCCATAGAAAACTTCCTTTGCCTCTCCAGCACCACACTACAGTCACCTACCTTTGATACAGTCCATCATCCTTGCCACTCAACCTAACCTCCTCCCCTTAAATCTCATCCCCGTTTTTGAGGTGCTAAGACTGTTTCGCCCTTTCTCTACGCCACTATCGATTTACAATGTCATCCTATCATAAGAGAGAATGTCTAACAAATATTGGGGAGTCACAAAGCAGCCAAAGTCCTGAAGGACTGCGAATTTATTTTACATTTCTTTATTTTTGGAATTTGTATTTTTAAGTTCTCAATTTGATTTAGATTTTTTTGTTAGGCGATTGGACTTATAATTTATTTTTTATTATTTTCCCATTACCCACACTAGCCAAGATTATGCCCTTCATTATTGTTTAAAGCCTACCACTGTTTTACCCATCCACATCGTATCCACAACCCATTTTTTATGATTCCTGCCTTGATCACCTCCAATCCTTTTCATAACATTGATCAATATTTTTAATCGTGTACATTATTTAATGTTCATTGCTCAGTGTTAAGGGGAAAAGAGTGAATGGTTATTTCTTTCATTTGCACCGAAATAACATGTGGCACCAGTGCAGTGATACTGGAAGTGCCAGATGCTTTAAACCTCAAATTCAGTATATGCCCATGGCATAACTTTGGTATTTGAAAGCACCCTGAGGAGTATCTTGGCACTGAATAACAGATGTATGTTTATTGTTACTGTTAGAACTGGGGGTCTCTAGTTGGCAGAGGTAGGCACCTTTGTCCAAATAGGGACCCTTCCTTCTAGTCAGGGTAAGGGGGATACACTACTAAAATAACCCCTGCTCACCCCCTTGGTAGCTTGGCACGAGCAGGCAGGCTTATCTCAGAGGCAGTGTGTAAAGCATTTGTGAACACATACAGTAACCCAGTGACAACACTACAGATGGACACCACACAGGTTGTATTATAAAAATAAGTATTTTTATATAGACTTAACACAAGACCCAAAACGACAAAAATCCACAATACACTATGAAAAATATGACTGTCAATGGTAGAAAATAGTTCAGTTCAATAAAGATGGTAAATGCGACACTCAATGTTCAAGGTACCTTTGGATGCATAACGCGATACAAACAAAAGAGTTGCAGGGAAGGTGATGCGTCGGTTCCTTACACGCAAGAACGGTGATGCGTCGGTTCCTTGCTCCGGGGGAGGTGATACGTCGGTTCCCTACTGCTGCGTAGGGGACGGTGATGCGTTGGTTCCTTACCGAAGAGGAGGTGATGCGTCGGTTCTTCACCACGTGGGGAGGTGATGCGTCGGTTTCTTACTGCGCTTCTGTGGCGATGCGACCCGCAGCGCCGCGATGCGATGACGACCCGGTGCAATGAAACAAAATGGCGTCTTCTTCTTGATACAACACTCAGGGGGTGATGCGTGCACGCCCGACGGCCATGCGGCGACTCAGTGAATCTTCTGAGCTGCGACAGGCCCTGCGACACGCTTATCCGATGATGTGACGGCGTCTGATGCGACGGCGACACTCTTCTCCGGTGATGCGAGGCGCTTCGGCGATGCGATGGCGACAGCGGCGGCACGCTTTCTCGGCGATGCGACGACAGCGGCTGCGGCGGCGACATGCTTCTCCCTCCTGAGTCGCGCTTCCAGCTCCCAGCGACTCGCAGTCTCTCAGAAGGCCCAACACAACAGCAGGCACTTCAAATTCCCAGCAAGGGAATTCAGGGGAGCTGGTTGGTGAAGTCTTGTGTCCCTGAGACTTCAGAAGGAGGCAAGCTCAATCTTCAAGCCCTTGGAGATGTTCTGCAAGATGATGAAAGTAGCACAAAGTTCCTTTCTCCTTTCTTTGGCAATCAGGCAACCACTGCAGGCCAATCCCTCAAACAGCACACAGCATAGGGATAGTCTCCTCCATCAGCTTCTCTGGTTCCTCTCCTCAGCAAAGGTTTGTCTTGTTTGTTCCAGAAGTGATCTAAAGTCTTGGGGTCAGGGCCCCAGTATTTATACCCATAAATCCTTTGTCCTCTGAAGGCAGAGGGTCCTGTACCTAGTCCAAACCAGTTCTGGGTGCATTCTGCCAGTGCACACCTTCTCTCTTTGTCAGGGTGGGCCAGGGTCATCAGACACACCACAGGAGGTGGAGCCAGCATTGTGGAAGGCAGGCACAGCCCTATTCAGACCCAGGTGCCACTCCTCCCACCACTCTGCATGTAGATAGGGCTATTCAGCCCTGTGCTGACTCACCCTGTCTCCTAGAGTCCCCCAGCCCCTGTCACTCACAAACCCAGGCACACAATACACAAGCTAGCAGAGGCAGGCTGGATGGTTAGGCAAGAAAATACCTACTTTCTAAAAGTGGTATTTTCAAACACAGAATGTTAAAACCAACTTCACTAAAATGTATTTTATCATTCTAAGTTCAGGCATACTAAATTCGTTTTTCTACCATGTTCCCTGGGTCAGTTTGGATTATAAGATGTTATAATCAAACTGCCCATTCTGGCCTATGGGGACAGGTAGCCTTGCAATAGGGAAAAACGAAATTGGCTGTAATTCATCAGGACATGCCACACACACCAGGGCATGTCCTACCTCTTACATACAATGCACCCTGCCCGCAGGCCTACCTTAGTGGTGACTAACATGCAGAAAAGGGAAGGTTTGGGGACTGGTAAGTGGGTGCACTTACCAAGTCGACATGGCAGTACCAGACTGCACACAGGCTCTGCAATGGCAGGCCTGAGACACACTTTACAAGCTGCTGCTGTGGGTGGCACAACCAGTGCTGCAAGCCCACCAGCAGCATTTGATTCACAGGCCCTGGGCACAAACAGTGCACTGTACTAGAGTCTGACAGTGAATCAAATAGGCCAAACATGGAGTCACTAATCCATACATCAATTTATAACAGAGAGCATATGCACTTTAGCACTGATCAGCAGTGGTAAAGTGCCCAGAGTCATAACACCAACAAAAACAGGTCAGAAAGAGTACAGGAGGGAGGCAAAAAGTTCAGGGATGACCCTGCAAAAAGGGCCAAGTCCAACAGTTACCTTAATGAATAGTGCTCATTTATCGAGCTCAGAAGAGTAAAATGTTGAGTGGCCCGCTGGGATTTAAATCTGTGACCATGAGATCAGACTCATATCCATGCAGTGGATGCGCGGGTCCACCAAGCCACTGCGCCCATCATTAATGGGTATCATGGCACATGCCAGGGTCAACTTTCACAATTATATGTACAAAGAAGATCTTGGCTCTGATGTGTCAACACATTTTCCCATAGACACAGAATGGGTAAACCCTTTTCATAAATCAGGCTCCAAGTCTGACCAGATGCATAATCTTTTTATTTTTGATCCCCGGGCTAGTGTGCAGCAATGTGTACTGTGATAGTAGTGAGATTTGCAGGAAGTAGACGCAACAAGATAAACAAGTAATGCTATGAGGAGGGATGTGCTCAATGACCTGGGGCTAATATTCACAACACCTAGAATGCCACCCTCCAGCTGTACCACTCAGTACAGAGTGTACAATTGAGAGTAAGACAGCATGGTCAAATCTGGACTCCCAGATGGGTGGCCTGCAGTTGATGAACGTACTGGGTCTGTTGGACGCATGCTTCAGAGTGTTCACATGTTCCATGCAAATGCAGTTGCACCCTATCAGATGCAAAAAAATGTAAAGTTTACAGAATATTTTTGTGCCATTGATTGTTGTCTACCCTCAGTCCCTCCATATCCTCAGACTGGATTTCTATCATAGCCCGCAGTAAGTCATTTAGGGGCACATGCATCAAGCAAAATACCGGTCGCAAACGGGCCGATTCGCAGAATCGGCCCGTTTGGGACCGGTATTTAGCCATTTGGGATGCATCAAGCCCAAAGCAATTTGCAAAATAGGGAATTGCAATTTATGCCATTACCTATATTGTGAATGCATTTGGGGAATTGAAATTTGCGATTCCCTAAATGCAATGCAGGAACCGTGAAAAAATTGCGACCCTGCTTTAAGGAATCGCAAATTACCACCAACTTTAAGTTGGTGGTAATTTGCAAATCCTTAGAAAAATGCTCTTTTTTGCATTTATCTAAGTGCCATGTGGCGCACACACATGCCCTTAGGGCATGTATGTGCGCCACATGTGCATACTTACCTGTTTTGGGGGCGCATCAGGGTGGCCTTTTGGCCCCCTATCACCCTTGAAATTGCATGCGCAATTTGCGAGTACCTATATGGTACTCGCAAATTGCGAATGTCTTCCCATCCATTCCTATGGGCCTCCAGGCCCATAGGAATGAATGGGAAGGCATTCCTTAATAGCGAATCGCTATTAAGGAATATGTAGGAATCGCAATTTTTTTTGCGAAACCTACATGCATAAGTAATTGCAACTCCTTAATAGCGATTCCTTAATAATCGCTATTAAGGAATCGCAATTCCTACCTTTGATGCATGTGCCCCTTACTTCCTGGATACATATGTGTAGCCTGGAAATGATTGCTGGATGTTGGTAAGATCAGGTTCTATCGACGCTTGGACTAGTCTCACTTGCTCTTGCTGATCTAAGAAATCTTCCTCTCATTCTGCTGTTGTGCTCTGGCCACTCACATCATGCAGGCCAGATCATCTCTGCCTGGGTGTGTTAAAGGAACAAGTGGCCTTGACAAGGAAAACACCAAGCGTGGATTCCCAAATGCATCAATGTCCAAACCAATCCGTAGGACCAAACACCAGACTTGGTGTATCTTTCAGTGGAGTAAACACAAGTAGGATGAGGGTGACTGGAAAATCATCTGGTGTCTTGGAAGAGTGTCTAGATTCATCAGATAAGTCCGTGGTTGTCAAGATCAGCATCTTTTGCATGGAATTGGTATGCAAAGAGATCTGCACAAACGTTATTTCCCAGAGTGACAGCCATGGAGGTCTTGAATATGAGCGATTGGTTTGGAATTATCCTTGTCTTCATTTGTTGCTTTGGAAGAAAGCAGAGTCGGTAGGACTAGAGGATTTTCTCCTGGAAATGGATAAAGACCCCCACACTAATCGAAAGGGCTAGGGGGTCACGTGGTGCTTCCACAGAAGCTATACGATTAAAAGTACTGATTGATTTCCACTGAACACATGGAGATAGGTGTGATCAACACAGAGGCGTATGTGACAGAAAGGCGATAGTGTGACTAAGGACATGGGATTCCTGTCTCGCATGCTGCATGGTTAGTCCAGGTCGTACCACACTTCCATCCTCACTATGGGCCCGATTCACATAGGTAGCTGAGACGAAAGTCTAACTTTACGACTTTCGGTATTCACAAAAGGCATTTCTGAGTAGCAAAGTTAGACTTTCGTCTCAGTTAAACTTAAGACCAAAACTTAAATTTAACTGACACAAAAGTCTAACTTTACTACTCATAAATACCCTTTGTGAATATCGAAAGTTAGACTTTCGTCTCAGTTTACCTTTGTGAATCGGGCCCTATGTATTTATTTATGCAGTTTTATAATGCTCTCCTGCTGCCTAGAGGCTCATTCATAGCACTATAAAGGGTGGTCAGAAGGTAAATTGGGTTGAACAATAATAGAAACATAAGAGAACCAAATGTCCGAAGAACCAAATGAATTAGCAGTGCCAAGGATTACTAACAGGAAGTTGAGAAGACTGTGGAACTTGAACTGGTTTTTGACAGGGCACCCTACGCAAACGGAGTTGTGTTGAAAGTATCTCTAAAAGGGAAGCCTTTCCCAAAGAGAAGATAGTTCTTTGATCCATTATTGCAGGGAAGACTAGTGGACGACACCAGAATGGAAAGACATTGTGAGACTTGAATTGCAAAGTAATTAAAAGCAAGGATTACATGTTTTGATGACAGTGAGGGTGGTGCCACAACTCTAATATGTGAAGATAGATATTGAAGCACAAGTTAAATGCAGAGGGTAACAGGGACGAGGGAAATATTATATATGACTGGTCATTTGGTGTGCCTGAGGCTGACACCAAGACACCTATATGGTGCTGACATGCTCATCAGCTCTGCAGCCATTCATGGTTGCCTTGTGTGCCTCCTCCACTGAAAAGAGAGGCAGGATAAATCTGACTGTGGAGAAACAAGAGCCACATGGCTGTAGGAACATGTTTTATCACATTGCTATGGAGATTTATTACTTGGATTTCTATGGTGGCAAGAAAGGTTAGCTTTTTGTAGGATATTTAAGGTCTAAGGTTTCACCCCAGCGAATGAGGAGAAAGTCATGGCGGCTTGTTTTGAATGGGATTCAGTGTAATGAATTGACATTCTGACTGGGAAATACGGGGGTTAATAGGCACATCTTTCTAGTGTCCTAATATGGCCTTACACGGTGGTCTCAGGAATAAACATACCATGCAGCATACTGCGGTACATGATGTTGGTCACCTGCCGTTCTTTGGATGTGAGATGAAACTTTACTGTGGGTCTGCCTTGAGGCAATCGAGATGCCACCTCTACTTGAAATACTCTTTTCAGTCAAATGCATATTCTTTGTCGGGTTGCTTCTCAAGCCCTATAGCATTCGGCATATCAGAGAGGTGCTACCACATGAATTGATTGTTAACTGTGGTAAGGTAGTGTGGTAGCAGGTTAATTGTTGTCCATGGTGATGCTGCAATTAGCAGATCACTGTGGTTGCCTCTTTCTCAGTGAAATACCTCTTCCTTTCCAATATTTGACCTTACATCATGTCTAGATACTATGGGCACGCACTGCTGCAGGGGATGAAGAGGGCCAGGTATGCCCATCTCCTGTCACTGCTTTGGGTGCGTCAATAGTTATCAGATGCTACTAATGTGCTTCAGGTGTGACTGCTTTTCTAATCCTGTGATTATACATATTCACTATATATTATTACATAGCATATGTGTGTTTAGAAACTAGTGCGCGTTTGTAATATTGCATGTAATTTGAACCGGTGGTTGTCGGTGGGGACCAGCACTTGTTTTTCGATTTACCGAGAGAAAGACAGGGAAAAACACACAAAGGAGAAAGAAAGAGAAAGGGAGAAAAACCTTTACAAACGAGAAAGCAGCAACCTGCAAGAGCGAGATAAAGGAGCAGGGAGTGTCTAGTAGTCGATAATAGAGGCATGAGGTGGATTCAATATAACCCAACCTTCATGTTCGGCATGCCACTATTTACTAGCGCCGCCCGAAGGCTTCTGAGCAAGGCTTTGGGTACCAGCACTCATTCTTTTACAAGTTAAACACTGACTACAGGCACATTGATTTTCAGTCATTACATTTAGACAGACATATCCCAACTATTGTAAAGCTAAAACAATTAAAATGCATACTCAAACATAATTTAAAAATGTAAAAATGCAATGTCTGTGAATTAGCAGAAATCGTTGGTTTAGGTTCATGCGGGGACGTGGATGTATGCGTGTGTAGGTTTGGGACTCATATTGTCTTCTTTTATTTTTGAGAATCAGGCCCGGCGTGTTGCCTTCCACTGCTTGCAATCATGTAGGCCGCACATTCTGGTGCCATCTGCGTTCCCATTGAATGTGCCCAGCGTTCGTATATACTCAATACCACATAGCGTCCACCGCCACACTATTTCAAACATATCATCTCAATTGAAAACAAACTTTATAATGCTTCATGTGCATCATATGCTTTATGACTTACCATCAAACATAAATTAGCAGGATGGTAGATCACAAAACCCTCAGTTGTTCTGGGAATAAAACCAATACACGTCTAAGAAATGTTTTTATAAGCGTCAGAGACTGCAGCCTGTAAACAAATGTTTTACTACGCACAGGGCCTTCTTTTTTATATGGGAGAGGCAGAAAAAGATTAACATTTAGCAGATTACAGTGGCAACTACTTCACTTTAAAATGTAATAAATGCAACACTGAGATGGAGTGGGATATAATTACATGGTTCAGTGTACATGTGAATTATATCATAAACATGTGTAGTGCCAACAATGCACGGAAGGAGCTCCTAGTAAAGCACCCAGTAATTAAATAGCAATTATTGCAGACTATAACAAGGCTCGTAAAAGGTTTGGAATTCCATGCTACAAGCAGACTGCAATTTTGTAGATCCTGAGGAATGAAAATGCTGGCACCATGTGTCTGGTAACATGATGAGAAACTATGAGTCCAAAAGCTGAGTGGTTTGTAAATGTCACCAGAACATGAACATGACACTGCTGTATAATAAAGTATAGAAGGTCCTCGCCGTTGTTTCCATGTGGCTTGACTGATCCCTGTCCTAGGAATTGATGGTGGATATGCAGAGGTGTAAGGCAAAATGATGAGCCCCACCCCCTGCAGAATGTGATAAGGGGCTGACGAATCTTCAGTATCCCACAAATATTCATTGGCTTTGGGTTGAATGGGGCCCCTCTGAAGGGTTAGGGGGCTCTGTGCGCCGGAGGGATGCGTACTGCAAGCAATGTTGCACCTGAGTGAATCGGAACATCATAAACCATCTATGTGCTCTAGACTGTTACTACCGGGTCGACCTAGGAATGAAGTCTTTTGTTTCAAAGCTCTAGAGGACTTTGTGCAGTGGTGTGTGCCTACTACTGAGGTAGAGGAGGCTTTGCTATTATTCTCTCCATTTGGCAGATATGCTACCCTACAACACTGTGTGGGCCCTGTGCTGCCCAAGGTCTTGTAGATATGAGACCACCTGATTGGGTAAAATTCTCGGTAGTAAGGAAACGCTACCCAACCTTCATATCCTCTGTGGCCTTATAATGCGAGCCAAGTAACAAATACATACGATCTGCGGCATTTTAAACCCAATCAGGAATGCAGCATATTTCAATACCCTCTTGGAGTGGTGCAATTGTTCACTTAGGAGGATGGTCCAAAGGTTTCTGGAGGGTTTCCTGGTGGTTACCATTCTTATTTAATATTGGACCTATGTATGGGCATCTTGCAGACTCACTTCACCGAGCGACAAAACTGCTGAATGAGAAGGAAGTCCTACAAGCCTGAATGACTGACTGGAAGAACTTGCATGAGAACATCAAAAGGAACCAAGACTGTTCCAGAGCAATAAGGTCACATCAAACCAGTTGTCCAGGAAATCCAAGCACTAGAGATGGTTAAGCAAGAGCTCCATCACCTTCAGGAGTGAAGAAGGGTGATCCTGATATGTTCTAACTTTCACCTGTGCCCTACCATGCCTTTATCTCCATCTTTTATCACTTCATTAGGGCAGGAGACAATTGTCTTCATATACTGGTATGGGGTCCTATCCCATCAGCTAATGGATGTCTTATTTGTGCCCCTAACTGGACTCTGGCGTTCACTAAACTGCAGAATGTCCACTACACCAGGCACTGATGACTCGATGCTTGATACTCAAGGTCACCACAAGACTTTTCTTGAGGACAGGCACCTTGTTTTGGTGCTGGTTTTTTGGATTCAGTCAGTTGAAACGCTTAAGTGTCAAGACTTTGATTCCAGTGACTTGGGCTATTTTTAAGCATGGACGTCTTTGTTCTGATAGTCCTCCGTTACTGCAGGCAGCTACTTTAAAATATAGCCTTGGTACCAGTATCCTTGCCTGCATCTCATCAATCATCCCTATTTTTTACTAATGAACTCAAACACTTCAGATAAGACCCTAGAGGACCCAAAGCATCCTTTAAGGTCAACATTGAGAGAGACCAATGTCAAATTAGTTCCAGTGCCTGTAGCGGGGTAGCTAAAACTATTTGGGTTGAACCTTGGGCTCAGGAGATCCTAGGACCCTCTTGATTTCCTTTTGTACCAAAGTACAAAGTGTACCATTTTAATGAACTATTAATGCACTTATCATCCTGTAAGTAAAACACTGACTGGACATTAAAGCTATTAAGTGCTGCTTACGTTGTGGCACAGTATTCTGCGTCCCTAGACCCTCCACCTTATCTTGAATGCGTCCCCTCACCACTATAAGGCAGTTAATTGCTTCTAGGGAGTCTCTTGGTTGTTCAGTTTAGAGTGCAACAGCATTGCAGTCATAATACAAAAATATGCCTAAAGGATATCACCCCTTGGACTGGCCCCTGGAACTGGAACTCAAGGAAAGGCCTTATAGTGGGTTTATGCTAGCTAGTGTTAGTTACAACTAAAAAAAAAAAAAAAGCAGGTGTACATTCGGTACCACACATGGCCAACCACTGGTACTGCAGCACCCTCCCATAGAAAATAATAAAGGTAGGCAATTTTTTTTTAGGCAAATAATAAAAGACCCATAGGAAATAATGTTACATTAAATTATATTATTTAAAATAGTTAAAAATTAAATAAATATACTTTAATGTTGAAAAATGTCTAAAAATAGTGCACAGTTATTATCTAATTATACAACTTTTTAATACCCAATTCTGAATTTGAATCTATACATCACTTTTAATAATTATTATTCCATGCTAGCTAAAAAAAAAAAATTCTTTAGGTGTGTATCTATTTGTTTCATTCAGAAAAATAATTTTAATTTAATTTACCGTAACATAATTCCATTACTTAAGTATTACATTCAAAATTAACTTAATACGGCTGTAGTGCTATAGCATTTTTATTTTATTCTACCTTTATAATAAATATATACAAAATGAATTTGCATTAATATTTAATATAAAATACTTAATAAACTAAATAAATGTCAATATAAAAATGAAATAAATTTTTTTTTAAAATTCAAATAAATTCTAAAAAATATAGATTAAATAAATTTAATAAGTACAATTTATTAAAACATTACAAAACACCATAAAAAGTAACAATTAAAAATATTTAATTAAAAAAACAAAAACACTTTGTATCCTATTTCCCTACTAACTCTATAACATGCTCCTAAAATATGTACAATCAAAACATAAATATGAATTAATTAGATAACAAAATTATGCTAACAATTACTTACATTTAAATATAAAAAAATCATTGCGGACATAAAATACAATAATACAATAATATTTGAAAACTCACTATTAAGTACAATAATATCAAAATTAATGAAAACTATTATATCCTTACCAGTGACAAAATATTTCACAATATATCACAATATTACAGCAACAATATTAAATACTGACAATATTTTTACACCATCTTAAGATAGAACACCAAAGATTAATATACAAAAAGCCATTACCACACTATGCAACAGAGAGCTGTTGCAGGAGAAAACTGGTTGTCAATACTCTTCCACACCACTGGCCTTGCTTGGCACATCTGAGTGTTGCATTCTCATTCATACAGAGAGTTCAGAAGGCACTAGCAGCTGTAGCAGAAGGTCAAGATATCTGGCATGAGAATATAGAAACTTTCAGGGTTCTTCCGCATGTGCAGCAAAACACAGATATCCCCATTATTAGAGAGTTTGCACTGGTTTGCCCTTACAGATTTTCAGGCATTATCTGTTGTTTAGTTGAATGTTACCAGTCATACCATCATGAAGAATGACTACTAAAAGCTCTTCTACCGTAATTTTTTTTATTCCTTTTTGTCAGTTCCCCCAGTTGGGAATATTTCAAGTCCATTACCCAATGTCCTTTTTGTTGTTGTAAACAAAAATACTATTAGAGAAACATCTAGAAAGTCTAAAGCCTATAAAAAAAAAAGTTCTTTTCAGAACCATAACTTCAGGCAAAAGAGCTGACTAAACCCACACATCCAATGTCCGTACACACGGGGCATGGTCTGGGTGTACAGTTATATGTCTATGGCCAACTTATTTGTAGATTGTGAACACTGAGCACTAATTTTTACATAACTGTACATATTTCTTAAAATGTATAAAACTGTTAGAAATTATCAAAATTTACTCTTTGGTTTACCCTTCGGCTACAGAGGCAGGCCCTGCTTTGGCCATACCCACACATCCTTCCTCTGGCATAGAACGATCACCCATGCCCAGTGGTCTTTGATGTAGAGCATGCCCTGTGCCCCATCCCTATACATGCAGAGTCAAATGTCTGTGGCCTTTTGCAATGTGTGGAAGGCTTTGTATATAGGTCCTGTTCATGGCCACACCAAATGTTTAGTCGTGTTCATCGGCTTGGATGCAGGGTGTGGCTTTCGGCCACGCCCCTGTGCATACTTACCACATCACCAGAGGCAACTGCTCACAGCCTCTGATATAAGAGTAGGTCCTGGTCTCACGGTGATTACATTCACCAAGATAGAAGAACTCCAGCGGGGAGGTTGTCACATTCCAAAATGGAGCAGAAAGGCTAAGATGAAATGTTGTGCTTTCAATCAGCCCCTGGCTATTTACGTTCCCTGGTAGCTGATGTGACATCATCAGGGCCATCTTTAGGGCAGTGCAACCGGGTGCAGGTGCACTGGGTGCGGACCTGGAGGGGGGGGCACTGACCTCAGGGAGGGACGCTGTGTTTAGCAATAACTTGGCATTTAAAAGCACCTGCTGCAGAGTTCCTTCTGCATCCAGCTTTCAGGCGGCAATAAAAATGTCAACATAACTCTTGTGATTAATGTTTCTGCTAGAGAGAGAGATTGGAGTTTTATCTAGTGGCAGTTTCGACTCTCCATAAAGTAGCACAGAGGGTTAATATGCCTGCTGCAAAGAACAGATCTGTATTTTATGTGGATAGCTGAGTGAATTAGTAAAGACAGCCTTTACCAGTGCTTTAAAAGAAATGAAATGTATGTGAGAGGGAGTGAGGGAATCCGTGGAGGAGGTCATGGGACGGTGCCAGAAAAGTTTGGCACACCAGGCGCCCCGTGCTAAAGCCGGCCCTGGTCATCATTTCTCAGTTATGCCTTCAGGAGTTGGGATCTGTCGTACTTATACACGAGGACAACATTTGCTCTTTCGGTTTGCAAAATGGCGCAGGAGGCAGAAGAGAAGGTTCCGGATCATTGCTCATTGCACTCTGCATTCAATCTGGATAGGCAAAGCCGCTTCACCTGCTGAGGTGGGTTTGGAACTAGGATATCTGAAAAGAATAAAGAAAGTAATTCTTCTATAAATGTTATGTTCACTTAAACTTGCTGTAATAACTCTTGTGACCCTGTTAACAACTTAACTGAAATTTATAACGATATTTTTTACTTTAGTGCATGGCAACATTATCTACCCATGTGAGTATTTTGATATTTCTTTGTGCAGACGGAGGCTGATCGGCTGGGGATAGCAGAGGTTTAAAATAGTCTACATTTAAGTGATGTATCAATATTTGAGGTTGGTGTTGGCAACCCATAATGCAATATTCAAAAGGTGCTCTCTTTGTTGGTTCTGTGAACTGTTCATATTGGTGACAATGACTTGGTCTACTTGGCGAGAACAGCTGTTAGCAATATTTTTGTTTGCAAAATGGAATTGAAAACGGAACATGTTCACAGGAACGGTGATTGCGTGCTCCCACTTGAACTGAAGGCGAAATGGATTGAGAAAGTGTGGAGAAAGGTGCAGCGGCAGGATGTGGAAATATTCAAACTGCTCTGCTCCAGAGGGTGTTTGATGAAATTTCGACATCGTCTATTGAGAGGGCCAGCCTCTTTGTTCTTTCCTGGCATTTAAGAGGACTCGATAGTGGGAGTTGCTCACCAACTCTTTTTTGTTATAGCATAAATTTGGAGGAGGTTGTTTTTGAAGAGCAACTAATTTGCAAAGCCGGAGTTGTGTAGGGTTATATTTTTGCCTTCAAACGTTCCTGCCTCGAAGCAGAGCAATTTGTGCAGCTTGTGCACATTGACATTGTTATTAGTTGGGAAGGATGCGAGTCATTCACAAGTAATAAGTCATCATAAATTATCTTTTTACTGGGAACCAAGTACTCAATGGCAGCACGTAACTGACTCCGGTTAGTGAAGCAGAGCTTCAGGAGACCCCAGTCCGCTGGTACGCAACAACAACTCTCAATAAATCATCATCCAGTCAGTGCTTTTTCTTTTAAAAGGGAAATATGGTTATTAGACACAGGCTACTAAATACTATGCATTAAACTACAAATATATACATTCAGCTAGATAGAAATACATTTGTTGACACCATCATATCATGGTACACCCCAAGTGGATCCTTAACCCTTCACCACAATTCCACCCCTGTACTAGTGCAACAATACCATTTCGGGGTGCAGGGGTCATCATAAATAAGATAGACCTACTGGCTTTGTCATGGTGTGACCACATCAGTAAAAACAGCCACATGTTGTAGTCAACATTGCACCGCCATTAAAATCAATGGGCAGAGTGCCAACATTCAAAAACATTCATTATATGGAAAATATTGCATTGTCAGCATCAACATTTCAAACAATCCATTAATATGTAAAGCATGTGCCTCTGAGTCTTTCCTTTCTATTTAACAGACAGCCACTTCAGTCATAGGATTCAAGACAATGTGTCTCTGCACTCCAACACCAAATACCTTAAGTTCCAGATCCCAGATATATTTTGAAACTAATACAAGCAGCTCCAAGGGTTATGCAGTGACCCCAGTGACCTAGGATGATGGTTAATAAAACATTATGTGGGGCATCTGCACTCCATGCAACTCCCAAACACATTTTCAGATCAGTAGTGGTGCCCCTGCGCTTTACAGGGTACCACAAAATAAGCACAGTGTTGAAATTAGGCCCTCACAGGGGCCTATGGAGCACTCCTGTCACACCAGCTATATGAATCCTTGATAAGCAGCTTCCTACTATGGGGAAAAGCATAAGCTAAGGGAGTAAGCATGCAGCCTCGCGCTGCATTTTTGTTTTAATCACGGGTGCCCCAGTCCTACCTAGTACATCCACATGCCTTTGTCCTTGGTCTTTTTTTATTTTAAGTGCAGCGCAGGGAGCCCACTCCGGTGCTGTCTGGCAGACTGCTCCATACCACTCCCAGCCAGGTTCCCGCAGCAGAGGAAAACACTGTTGTCTCTCTCCCGTCCGCTTTGAGTGGAGGTGAGGTGCTGCTGCTGTGGGCCCTATGCCCACCCCCAGACATAGTCACTGACGGATGGATTTCAGTGCCCCCTGTACCATGCCTGTCCTCTGTTCCAACTCCTGAGGCTCTCTCCTGCTTGGGGGGGCCTTTTCCACAAAGCCAGCAAGCAGAACAGCTTCCCTGCTACACTCCCCAATACCAACAGCCTCCTGGCCATCTTGAAGGGAACCTGTGTGTCAACAGTAGAATCAAGGGCCAGTTCACAGACAATCCAGGGGAACCATCCAGAGTCCCCCAGCAGGTTCATTCTCCCAACTGTTCCTTAAAGGGCACAAGAAACATCCTGGAGGTCAGCTGGAGTCAAGGTCCCAGAGTCCATCCTTGCAGAGTATCAAATGGCTTCTCCCTAAAGCTGGGCATTATTTTGCTATTGTTGCTTCCAGCTCCAGTATCTTGTCATCTGTCTCTCCCTTGTGCAGGGATTTTTTAAGTGAGGTGGGAAGTTCTAGATGCCAGAAACCCCTGGTCAATCCTAGGGTGCTGCATCATCACTCTACCACTGTTCCAGCCCTCTTGCAGAACATTCTGAGACAAATTAATATGGCAACTTCAAGTTGTCCGTGGAAAGTGTTGCTCTGAGAGGTATTGCTCTGCCCCTAACTGACACAGGTGCCTGATCCCTTCCCACCAAAACTTCAAACGGGATTTCCTCCTGTGTTATCTCCAGAGGTATGGCCCGCCTCCTTTGATCCAGTAGGCCTGGGCTGTACCAGCCTGGGTGCAGTGTAGCAAGCTCATTAACAGATGCAGATTCACTGCCCATCCCATCCTTTACCAGGAACTGGGTCAAGCACTGTTAATTGATCTATTGTGTGGGGAGGGATTGCATGCCCTACTGGGGAGCAGCGTAATATCCTAGGGGGAGACATGCCTAGTATCTGATTCTGAACTGACCAAGGGAAAATATGATAAACCTTAAAGTGACATATGGAGGTTAGATATGATTAGGCCTGGGTGGAGTTCGCAGAGTTTTACTCTGCGGAACTCCGTGAAGTGCTGCAAAAACTCAGCTGCGCTCCGTGCCCTGTAATATATTGTCTGCATTTTGGTGACATTCTCCCAATCCAGGCATAGGGGTATCTTGTTGTGACTTGTACTGGGCATTAGTGGTAAAATTGTGCCTGTCTCTAGCATGTAATAGTAAGCAACCCTTGATATATTGTGGGTAGAGTGGACAAAATATGTCACAAAAGAGCCAAATAGGCAGAATGCATTCATTTTAGTTCACCTGTCATCAGGGGCAAAAGAGGCCTAAGTCTGCCCCACAAGCAAACTTGTAGACAGGGTGGACTCCCATCACAAAATAGCATATTCTGACAACCCCTGCCATACTAGTTGTTCTTCCTTGACATACAGTGGCCATTTATGGTAACATTCAGGATAACCCTGGCATACATTGATCCATCTTCAGCATAGTCAAGGCAGGGTAGGAGAAATATTTCCCAGAAATGTGAAATGGGCCACAGTCCGAATGAGTTTTGTGTTTGGATGCTTCTGAGTGGCTGAGAATCTCCCACTTAGGTATTGCTTTACCTATACCTCCTTCACTCTATGACACAACACTCTACTCTACTCAATGCCACCCCACTCTACTACAGTCTACTCCACAACACTCTACTCTACGGCCCTTTACTTTATGACCCTCTATGACACATTACTTCACTCTACGCCACTCCATGCAATGTCACGCCACTCTATGACACTTTACTCCACTCTATGCCATGTCATCCCACTCTATGGCACTCCACTCTACTCTACAGCACTCCACTCTACTCCACTATACAAACCTTTACTCCATTCTATGCAATGCCACTCTATGCCCCTCCACCCTATGTCACTCCACCCCACTCCATGACACTCGACTCCACTCATAGCCACTCCACTCTACACCACTCCACTCTATGAAGCTCGACTTCACTCTACTCCACTCCACTCTACTTCACTCTACTCTATGCCATGACACTATATGCCTCTCCACTCTATGCCCCTTCACTCTACACCCCTTCACCCTATGACACGATACTCTGTGACACTCTACTCCACTCTATTCTGCCCCACTCTACACCACTCCGCTGTATGCCACTCTACTCTATGATATTCCACTCTACAACACTCTACTCCACTCTATGACACTTCACAACACTCTACTCCACTCTATGCCACTTCACTCTATGGCACTCTCTGACACTCAATGCCACTTCACACCAGGCCACTCCTCTTCACTCTACGACACTCCAATTTACGATACTCCACTCTCAGACACTCTACTCCATTCCACTCTACACAACTCTATGCCACTCAACTTTACAACACTCTACGACAATCTGCGGCATTTCAATCTAGGCCACTCTATTCCACTCTACACCACTCCACTCTACGACACTCTAGGAACCTGCACTCTATACCCCTTCACTCTACGACTCTTCACTACTACCCTCCATGACACTCTACGACAGTCTACTCTATAACATCCCATGACACTCTATGCCACACCACTTTACAACCCTCTACAACACTTTATGTCACTCTACGACACTCCAATCTAGGCACTCTATACCAGTTTACTGCACTTTACACCACTCCACGCTACAACACTCCACTCTATGCCACTTTACACCACTCTACGCCACTCCATCCTTTGCCACTCCACTCTATGACACTTTACTTCACTTTAAGCTATGCCACTCCACTCTACTCCACTCTGTGGCACTAAACTCCACTCCACAGCACTTTACTCCACTCCATGCTACATCACTCTATGCCCCTCCACTCCATGTCAGTCCACTCCATGACACTCTGCTCCACTTTATGCCATTCCACTCTATGCCACTCTACTCAACTCCACTCTATGACACTCCCGTCCACTCTACTCTATGCCCCTCCACTCTATGCCCCTCCACTCTACCCCATCCACTCTACGACACTCAATTCCACTCTACTCCATTCTATGCCACTCCACTGTACACCACTCTATGCCACCCCAGTCTACAACACTACTCCACTCTATGACATGCTATGTCACTCCACTCTACACCACTTTACTCCATTCTACACCACTTCACTCCACAACACTCTGCGGCACTCAACTCCACTCTACGACACATTACTCCACTCTATGACACTTTACTCCACTCTTTACCACTCCAAACTTTGCCACTCTACTCCACTCTATGCCACTCCACAACACTTCAATCTATGACACTCTATGACACTTCACTCCACTTCTCTCTATGCCCCTCCACTCTATGCACCTCCACTCGATGACCCTCCATTCTACTCCACTCTATTCCATTCTGTGGCACTCTACTGTACATCACTAATCCACTCTATGACACTCCGCTCTACGATACTCCACTCTAAGAACACTCTACTCCATTCCACTCTACTTCACTCTACATCACTCTATGTCACTCCACTCTACGACACTCTACACCACTTAACACCATTTCACTCTAGGCCACTCTATTCCACTCTACACCACTCTACGACCCTCCACAATACCCTACGACACTCTATGACACTCCTCTCTATGACACCACATGACACTCTACGCAATTCCACTCTATGACATTCTACAACACTCTATGCCATTCTACGCCACTCCAATCTATGACACTCTATGCAACTTTATTCCATTCTACACCACTGCACGCTATGCCACTGCACTCTATGCTACTTTACTCCACTCTACACCACCCTACCCAACACCTCTCCATTCGACGACTTTTTATTCCACTCTATGCTATGCCCCTCCACTCTGCTCCACTGTGCAGCACTCCACACCACTCTACAACACTTTACTCTACTCTGCTACACTTTACTCAACTTTATGCTATGCTACTCTACACCCCCTCCTCGCTACATAAATCCACTGTATGGCACTATACTCCACTCTATGCCACTCTACTCCACTCTATGCCACCCTACGCCACTCCACTCCTCTCAACAACACTTTACAACACCCCACTCCATTCTATGCCGTCTACTCTATACCCCTCCACTCTACGACACAACACTCTACTCCACTCTACTCTATGCCACTCCACAATACTCTACTCTACTCCACTCTATGACAATTCACTCTACTCCATTCTGTGTCACTTCACGACACTCTAAGACCCTCCATGACACTCTACTCCACTCTACTCTACAAGACTCCACATCATGCCACTCCACTCTACGCCACTCCACTGTACACTGCGCCACTCTAGGCAACTTAATGCCACTCCACTCTATAACTCTCTACTCCACTTTACCCCACTCCACTGTATGCCTCTCCACTCCATTCTACGCCACTCCACTCTACAGCACTCCACACTACTCCACTCTGTGCCACTCCACTCTTCTCCACTCTAATCTACGTCACTCCACTGTACTCCACAACATGCTACTCTAGTCCATTACACTCCACTCTAATCCATGACACTCACCTCTATTCCACAACACTCTACTCTACTCCATGACACTCCACACTATGACATTCCATTCTACGACACTCCACTCTACGGCATTGCTCTCCACAACACTCTACGCCACTCCATTCCACACAGCTCTCCTCTATGCCATAAACTTTTAGCCATGCTGAACAGCAGCCACGCTGCTGTACAGCATTGCTAAAACACATTGGCACTGCCTGTGCACAGTCCCAGGGGTGGCCCATTGGCGCTCGGCGGTCCCCAACATGCAGGAGCTGCAGGGGCTAATGTTATGCCACTGCACATTGGCAAAGCTTGCATGGGAGAGACCCATTGGCTTTGCTGATGCTTATTTTAATATGTGACAGACATAAGCAAATCAGCAAAATTAACGAGTCGAACCATTTTCTATTTACTGCAGAATGCAAAACAAAATCTGGCTTCCCCTAATTGTGGACGTACATGGTTATATTATCGCTATCTTGGCATAATAGAGGCTGATACTTAGCATATAGGTCTTCATTACAAGCGGCCTGTAAATTCAGACAAATCTGAAAGCAGCTGAAATCTGTGTGTATAAGACCTGAGGACAACATGAAGAAATAGGGGTGGAAACACTAAATCTGTGTGTTAATCCCCAAAAAACTCTGAATTCCCGTTATTCCTGCACCACTTCAATTATGAGGATTCCCCAAAATAATAATTCTAGGTCAGGAATTTAACGGGAATTTTTCAGCGATGCTCACAATAATGGCCACAGTGAGCACTAATGACAACCTAGTGACTGTTAGTGACATATAATAGTGGCCAATCCTTGACAAATAGGGGATATTACTTTAGGTCATTGTGGCTATCTATCATGGCCTCAGAATAATATGGGCTCAATGATGACATGCAATGGGTAGGCCTGTGTGTAGTTTTTATTATGGAAACGTAGTTTTGCACAGAACTTTTGCAGGGTACACATGTAGGGGGATATTTACAAGAAATTGCCAGAGCGCTGTGATACACCAAATTTGGCAACACCGCGCTCCGACATTTTCAAAATACAGGGATGCTCCGTATTTAAACAAATACTGCACACCCCTGCATTTCACCTAGAGCTGGTGCTATAAAATCTGCCTAGCGCCAGCGCAGGCACCCTTACACCATGTTGCAAGGGTGCCTGCGCTGAAGGGGCATTTGTTTATGTGCAGTAAGGGAAACCTTCCTGCACATAAACAATCCATAATGGCGATTTTCTCTGTCTATGTGTGCTGCAAGAGCAAAAAACGAGGAGAAATTAATAATTTTTCCTCGTATAGCCATTCTAAGACCAGGTATTACCTGGCCTTCTTTTTGGTGCTGCCCCAGCCTTGTAAATCTGGGGCAGCATCAAAAAGTAATGGGTGTTGTGGTGGAACGCCCACAGCAACACTCATTGCCAGCTCCTTTGTCGCAGAGTACTGTGGCGGAAAGGTGAATCTTCACATGGTAGCGTTCAGCTTCGTTAAGTGGCTAAGCGCCACCTTGTAAATATGGAGAGTGACACAACACCACCAGAGCGTCAGAAAAAGTGATGCTCCGGTGACTTGTAAATATGCCCCGTAGTTTGTACAGTTATTCCATTAACTGCACTTACACAGCTGCGCACATTTTTTGCACAACTGATGTTTGCCTGGCCTATTTTGGCATATGTATTTGTTACAGTGTAGAGTTATAATGGTTGTTAGGTGCTTGCAAAATTTTTACCCTATAAGTTTTGAATTCGATTTTTCAATCATATCAATTTTTGTCATGAACAGAGGGACAAAAAACTAAATTTGCGACCAAACATTTTACAAACTACAGATTTTGAGTGAGGATAATATTTACGCGATATACACATAAGACTTAATACTGGGGTGAACTGCGTGTACTCTACATAAACAACACTACATGACCCCGCACAGCACTACTAGTGGGCTTTCCTGTTAGAATATTAGCAATCCTTAGCTTACTAGTGAATCATTTTTTACTTTTTGTGGCTATTCTTGACATCATTGTGGTTGTCTATAGTGTAATGATGACATTCAGACATTAATGCCTATCCCTCACCTACAGTGGTCTTTTGTAACACAAAACTAGATATCACTGGCACAATAGTGGTTACAATCTATGGCATTTTATGACTGCACTGTTAAGGATGGTGTGATAAATGGGCATGAAAGGCAGAATCTGTCCTCAAGCTAAAGTAGTACATGTAAGTACTTGGAGAAAATTCAAAATGATGCTTGTGGACCAAACATTATTTGCTAAAAAAAATTAATCTTGCGTTTTTGGGACAACAGGGTTTATTTATCCAAAATTCATGGTGACATTATTTTTCATTCTGCTCTCACATTGTCTTTCCTGCTTTAGCCTTCCTTATTGTATATCTTTATTTATGCATTTAAAATGTTATATTTTACTGTCTATTTGTGATTTTTAAATTCCAGGTGATGAATGCAATTCAAAACTGAACCAAAATATTTGTATTGTAAAAATGTGTATTTTCATAAACTTTCAAGCTAATATTTAGGACAAAATTATTACATTTCAGGCCTATTTTTAAAGGTAATTGTTAGAAATGGGGGTCTCTAGTTGGCAGGTTTGTACCCTGTCCAAGTAGGGACCCTTCCTTCTAGTCAGGATAAGAGAGCTACACTTCTAAAATAACCCCTGCTCACCCCTTGGTAGCTTGGCACGAGCAGTCAGATTTATCTCAGAGGCAATGTGTAAAGCATTTGCACATAACACACAGAAATACAGTGAAAACACTACAAAAGGACACCACACTAGAACAATAGCCAATATTTATCTAGGTAAAACAAGACCAAAACGATAAAATTCCAACATACAGTAATCAAAATATGAATATTGTAAAAATAGACTTAAAATACAGTTCCTTGAAGGTGATAGCTCCGTCCAGGGCTATCACGGCGTCGTGAACAACAAATCTAACAGTTCAGGCCGACTGTGAGGTGCTGGGCCAGCTGCAGTGTCGGGAAGACCCGTAAACAGTGCCTTGGAAATGCGATGAGCTTCGAAGAGGCAGCGTCGCCGGCGTCAGCAGGCGTCAGTCCCGGAGGTCGGGGCAGGAGCTGTCGGGCCCTTGAAGTCACACGTGTTGCAGATCGAACTCTGTGAGATTGAAGTCAGGAGCGCTGGCATCGATGGCGTTGGGGCTGTGATGTGAAGCTGGACAATGCGACGTGTGGCGTATGCAGGTCACAATACAGGCAGCGGTGTCATCGTTGCTGAAGCGCTATCGGGTTGCGATGCAAACAGGGTGATGCTTCGTGTGGTGTCCACAGGTCGCAGTGCAAGCAGCTGCGTCAGTTGACGAGGCTGGAGTCAATGGCGCTGATGTCAGTGGACCCAGGCTGTGGTGTGGGATGGGGTGATGTTTCGAGTACCTCAAAAGCTGTGTCCACAGTCCAGGGTGCAGACAGCCGTGTCGATGTCAGCTGGTGTGGTGGTGGCCGTGATACCAGGGCGGCGATGTGAAGCGAGATGATACGAAGTGCGGTTCCCAGGGATCATGGTGCAAGCAGCAGCGCAGTGACTGCATCAGGCAGTGACGTCGGGGAGACCAGAGTTGCAGTATAAAGCAAGGCGATGCTCTCTGCTGTGCCTTCAGGTCACGGAGCTGGTAGCAGCATCGTTGATGGCGTCATAGTGGTTTTTCTTCTGTTGCAGCACAAAACACACAGTTCCCAGTGCTGTTGGCAGATGAACCTGAAGTCTTTGATGTTCCTGAGACTTCAAACAAGAGGCAAGCTCTACTTCAAGCCCTTGGAGAAACTCAGGAAATAAGTTGCAGAAAGTTCAGTCAAGTCCTTTCACTGCCCAAGACAGAAGCAGCAACTGCAGGCCAACCCAACAAAGCAACACACAGCAAAGTTGTGGCAGCTCTTCTTCTTGGCATGTCCCTTAATCCAGAGGAGTTATGAAGATGTGGGGTCTGTGCCCCAATACTTATACCAGTTCTGGCCTTTGAAGTTGGCAAACTTCAAAGAAAGTCTCTTCCCCCAGATACTCTCCAGGGGTTGGAGACTTCTTTGAGGACAGGCACAGTCCTAATGATGTGTGAGTGACAACCCATCCCACTACTCTTAGCCCAGGAAGGCCCATCAGCCGGGTGACGGGTCATCAGGATATGTGAGGCACACCTAAGCTCCCTTGGGAGTATGCAGGAGGCCCTAGCTGTCAGCTACACAGACGTGGATTCCACAGGCAGGCACAGAATGGTTAAGCAAGAAAATGCCCACTTTCTAAAAGTGCCTTTTTCAAACACGCAATTTAAAAATACATCTTCACTAAAGATGTATTTTTAAATTGTGAGTGCAGAGGTCCCAAATTCCAACCTTTTATCATCTTCCTATGGGAATCCCATGAGCAGACCCCATGTTAACCTATGGGAGAGGTTGCCTTTCAATAGTGAAAAACGAAATGCACAGTATTTCACTATTAGGACATGTAAAAACACCCCAATACATGTCCTATCTTTCAAATATACTGCACCCTGCCCATGGGGCTGCCTTGGGCCTACCTTAGGGGTGACTTATATGTAACAAAAGGAAGGGATTAGGCCTGGCAAGGGGGTGTACTTGCCAGGTTGACATGGCAGTTAAAAACTGTGCGCGCAGACACTGCAGTGGCAGGTCTGAGACACATTTGAAAGGCTACTTGGGTGGGTGGCACAATCAATGCTGCAGGCCCACCAGTAGCATCTGATTTACAGGCCCTGGGCACAGGCAGTGCACTTTACTAGGGACTTACCAGTAAATAAATTATGCCAATCATGGAAAGCCAATCATAACACAATTTACAGTAGGAGCACTTGCACTTTAGCACTGAATAGCAGGGACCCTAAACCAGCAAAAACGAAGTCCAGCCTACCATCAAAAACAGGAGGTCAGATAGCAAAAAGACAGGGGAAACACGCCAAAAGATGCCAGGTCTAACAGAAATATTTAGGGATAATTCATGCTGAACATAGAGTGGTATTGCTTATTTTGGTTCCTTGGTACCTGGGTACACTTACTTGTATAGCAATTATTTCATGACCTGCGTGAGGGCATTGTATCATCAATAGTGATACGGATTACTATAATATTATAAATACTGCTGTCTGGAGTCTGAGTAGGTAAGACTCATGTGAAGAGTATGCAGTCTCATCTTTTAGATTGTAATTGAGAGAGTAGCCTTGCTGTATGAGCCTGTAGACTTTGCCAAGCACTGTTGTCTATGGTTTGAGATTGTGAGATTTATATACTCACCATATGACTGGAAATATTAACGGGAAAAATAGAGGAATAAAATGTAAAAAAAATGTTGTTATACAGGTTATAAAATCATGATAGGACATGTACAATTTCGTACTTAGACTTGTAAACTGCATGTTATGTATATAGATTTTTAGCCAGTTTTTAGGGAAATTGAGTTGAAAACTCCATTGTTTTGAAAGGTTTTTTTCGGGATGTTGAGCCCCCCTCCCCCATCCTGCCCAAGAAAATGTTAAGGCTTGGCAACTGCACCACAAATGTATTGAAATATTTCATTATTGCTTCTGCAGGACCTCTCACGGCTTTTGTTAATTTATATGAAATTTGTGGTGTAAAGTGTACCATTAGCCTAGTTTTTTATATTTTTCTAGGGAGGAAAGTTCCCAGAACAGCCGTAAAAGAAGATAGATTAGCTTGCATTGCTCAACTGGTCCATTTCAAGGTGGGCATTTATGCCCCACCCTGTGCTGAATTTGAGCTGGTAGTTGCTAGTGGGGGCCACCAGCACTCATTTTTAAGGGACTGGAAAGTATTTTTCCTCTTACGACATTTCCTGAGCGCAAGAGAGGGAAAATCACACAAAGGGAAAAAAAGGAGAAAGGGATAAACTGATAACAGTCACGAAGGAAGAAAGCAGGAACTCACAAAAGTGAGTTAACTGGGCAGGGAGTGTCTAGCAGTTAATTAAAGAGGGCTGGAGTGGACTCAAAACTACGAAGCCAACTGTTAGAGCTGGCTTTTACAGCGGGTTTATCCCCAGATTTTTTGCTTTGTGGCCTTCTGTTTCTGACCTGTTTTTGTTGGTTTTATCACTCTGGGCACTTTACCACTGCTGATCAGTGCTAAAGTGCATATTCTCTCCCTGTAAATTGTATGTATGGATTGGTGTTTCCATAATTGGCTGATTTGATTTACTAGTCAGTCCCTAGTACAGTGCACTGTGTGCCCAGGGCCTGTAAATCAAATGCTGCTAGTGGGCCTGCAGCACTGATTGTGCCACCCACACAAGCAGCCTGTAAATGTAACTCAGGCCTGTCATTGCAGAGCCTGTGTGCAGTCTGGTACTGCCATGTCGACTTGGCAAGTGCACACACTTGCTAGTCCCTAATCTTCCCTTTGCTTACATGTTGGTCACCCCTAAGGTAGGCCCAAGGTACCCCTGTGGGCAGGGTGCAGTGTACGTGAAAGGTTGGACATGCCCTGATGTGTGTGGCATGTCCTGTAGTGAAATACTGCCAATTTCGTTTTTCACTATTGTAAGGCTATCTGTTCCCATAGGATAGAATGGGGAGTTTGCTTATAACATCTTATAAGTATAACTGCCCCTGGGAACCAGATAGGAAAATAAAGTTTAGTATGCCTGAACTCAGAATGTTAAAATGCATCTTTTAGTGAGGGTGATTTTTACATTCTGTGTTTGAAAATACCACTTTTAGAAAGTAGGTATTTTCCTGCTTAGCCATCCGGTGTGCCTCTGCCAGGATGTGTATTGACTGTCTGGCTTTGGAGTGACAGGGACTGGGAATGTGCAGTGGCTCCAGAGAGTCTGGATGAGTCAGCGCTAGGCTGAATAGGCCTGGTCTGCATTTGGAGTGGTGGAAGGAATAGCACCTGCACCTGAATAGGGCTGTGCCTGCCTTTCAAAATGATGGCTCCGCCCCCCTTTGGTGTGTCTGGAGCCAGGGATCACGCTGACAATGGAGGTTTTTGTGCACTTGCAAAGTGCCCCCCAGAACTGGTTTGGACTGGGCTCAGAGCCCTGGGCCAGGAGAGAACAAAGAGATTTACTATATAAAAGAGGGGCCCAGACCCCAGACTTTTAGATTACTGCTGAACTAAGGAATCTGCCAGGAAGAAGGACCGGGAAAGCTGATGGAGGAGTACTGCCCCTGTGCTGTGTGCTGTTGGGGTTGGCCTGCAGTGGTTGCTTCTGTCTTGGGCAGGGAAAGGACTAGACTGCGCTTCCATCATCCTGCTGTTAGAGTTTTCTCCAAGGGCTTGAAGTAGAGCCTGCCTCCTGTTGGAAGTCTCAGGGATAGAAAAGACTTCAAAGATCACTTTTGGGACTTCAAGAGGAACCTCTGCCAAGGAGAAGAGCTGGAGAAACTGGAGGAGTACTGCCCCTTTGCTGTGTGCTGTCTGGGGTTGGCCTGCAGTGGCTGTTTCTGCCAAGGAGAGAAACTGTGTGTGCATCCTGCTTGAGAAAGTATCTCCAAGGCTTGAAGTGGAGCTTGACCCTGTTCAAGAGGTCTCAGGACCAGTAAAGACCTCACCAAGCTTCTGGGCACCGTCTCTGGAACTGCTGGTTTCATTCGCCGCAGAAGAAAACGGTAACCGACTCGGTCACCGAGTCCGTCATAGGATTCCGTGTCCTGAAGGCACCATAGAGAGCACCGCCTCATTTCGCAACGCCACCTTGGTCTCACCGACTCCGTCAATGAGCCGCTGCTTGCACCGCGTCCTGTGGGCACCGCACTCCGCACCGCTTCACTACACGCTGCACTGACGTCATCGACTCTGTCGCTGCCCGACTCGAACAACAACCGGCGCCGTTGCCGCATCATGACCTGCCAGCACTGCATCGAGCGCCGCCTCACCCTGCAACGCAAGCCTTGTTCTCACCGCCTCCGTCAACAAGCCGCTGCCTGCACCGAGCGTTGAGTACACCACACGCTGCAACGCTTCCATCTCACATCGCAACCGCGATGGTTGCCCTGACCGGCTCGTACCCTCGGGTCGGCCGCAAAAAGAAAGGTACTTTGTCCGAGTATGTCGACACTTTCGCTAACCCGTACCGACGTGGTTGGCTGGGATTGTTAGACTCTGTTGTGTTCAGTATCGCAGTCGGAGGAACTGTGTTTTTCACTTTATTCCTGCAATTTAAAGGTTATTTTTTCAGTATTGTATGTTGGATTTTTGTCGTTTTGGGTCTTGTTGGTTTAGATAAAGTTTTGCCTATTTTTCTAAACTAGTGTGGTGTCCATTTGTAGTGTTTTCACTGTGTTACTGTATGCATGCACAAATGCTTTGCACACTGCCTCTGAGATAAGCCTGTCTGCTCGTGCCAAGCTACCAAGGGGGTGAGCAGGGATTATCTTAGAAGTGTATCCCCCTTACCCTGACTAGGAAGAAGGGTCCCTACTTCGACAAAGGTGCAAACCCTTGCCAACTAGAGACCCCCAGTTCTAACACCAACATTAAGTAGCGTTTGCCACGGGCTTCTGGGCAGAGCTTTGGGCATCGGCACTTATTCTTTTACAAATTAAGCACTGGCCTCACCACTTTCACAGTTCACCAGCTGCCTCTGAAAGGGCTTGAGCTTCCGTACGATATGAATTGTTGTATAGAGAAGAGTGTATCAAGTGTTTCTAAGACTGTGTCCCACGGTTAACATAGCAGAGCATGGAAACACTGTAGGTGGGAATATTCAACTGTTTAAAGTTAGGAAGAACTTAGCATGACCTCCGAGTGTTGCTTGGGCTCTGTAAAATGTTCTTAAGATGTGCAAGGCATCAGCAAATGAGGTGCCTTTCAATTTGTCTGTATGTCCAACATATGCACTACAGGTCCTTGTTGGCAATGGTGTATACTATGTACACTGTAAGAGTGTGAATGTATGAGAAGAGAAGTGCTATGAGAATGCATAGGACATAAGGACGCAGTTCACATTTATAAGGATGAAATCGTATAAAAAAGCACAATGCTAGCCATTCACATATTGTAGGAATATACACGTTGTAAGACTGCACATTGTATAAGAACACTCAAGCGTGCATAATAGAACAACGTGCTTTGCATAAGAATTCACCAGGTGGAAGCCTGTGTATGATATAACAATGCACTCAGGATAAAAATACTTAGGCTATAAGAATTCATGGAGTACATGAATAGCCACGGTAGAGGAATGCACATGCTATAACAATTCACAGGGTAAATGAGGAAAACGGTTATAAAAAGGTGTGCAGTAAAATAATACAACTTGCATAAAATAAATGTGCACAGCATAAATATATGTATGGTGTAAGAGTATACGTAGTAGAAAATCTGTATTACAATGTAGGAGATTTCGGAATGTGTATGGTATAATGCTTCTATATTTGTTCACCAATTATATCCATATAATACATGGGATTCTGAAATCCCTGTATAAAAACTTGGCTCTAATTTCTTTATAATCGGCGACTTTTGACACACCCAGTCACCTATTATAAAGAGATGATGTCAGAACTCAACTGAAATAACTTCTCTTTCTGCCTATTTGTGGAATACAAAGTTGGGTATGGTTTTTATTGTTTCGTTTTATGGCTGGCACACTAAAATATCTTTATTGCTTCCCAATTGGGCATCAACATGAGCTTGATCTAAGGACATGCCCATGCAATAACCAGTCCAAACAAACTATGCTGCACTTTTGTGGTTTTTATGTGCTAAATATAAGAAAATTCTTATGCCCCTTATGAGATCCAGAAAGATACGGTCTTGCACGCAAGCGTATTGTTTTTTACGCACTCTGACTGATGATGAATCCTGCTGCTGTGTAGCTATGTTTCTTCAGACTACTGTATCCTCTAGGAAAACAATGTTAGAGGATTTACTTTTTTATTAGGATTTATATATTTTAATATTTTATGGTTTATGAAATATGGTGCATTTGCCCTCTTTTGCAGAGTGTTTGTATTATATTGTGTGCTTTTATGGCTAATTTATAGCCGAATAAAGATTAAATTGATTGATTGAAGTTATTACATTTGAGTTCTGAGGTCACAATACCTCCTGCCAGAGCCAGAAGCCCAGGGTAAAGGCAGGCAGGTCAGTTCACGGAGAGTAATTAAAGGTTCAGTTTAAAAAACAGAAACAAAACTGGCTTTCTTTCTTCTCTGATTTTTAGCTGTACAGTGACAAGCAGAAATTACATTTTTATGACAGCATTTTTATTCTTTGGATTACTTATGTATTTATAGAAAAGTTAGAATCTGTCTGCATGTTTTTACACATTCCAAGCTCCTGTGCCTTTATCGAACAGCTTTTTTTCATATGCTTAATTTTGCACTACCAATGCTATTTTTATTCTTCATGTTTGCAAACATGCTCTGTCTTTCATATGGAAGAGCTGCGCACTTAGGGGGCTGATTACGATGTCGGTTGGAAAGGCTCCATACGGGATACGGATTTTCCTAACCTGTGTCGGAACCTATGTTCCTGACCGACTCGGAAACATTTCCGACCGACCGATTACGATAGAAGGTAGCCGTTCGGTCTTTCCGACTCGGTTCCGACCGGCATTGGGGACAGGTCTAGGGACCACGTTTCGGACCAATGTATTACGATGTCGGATTCGGACAGCCTTTCCGAAGCAGTCTGTCCCACACGAAACGACTGACAGAAACTGAATTTAGGGGCCCGAAGCAGGCCCCCCTTCACCCAGAGGCCTCCGGTTGGGGCCTGTAGGGGTACCCATGGGACCCCTCTTTCCAACCATGCACAGTGTGGAAGGCACCATGGGGTGCCCACAACAGGGTGCAAGGTTTTCTGCAACCACCCCTTTTTTCAATAGGAGCCTGTGTTGTCGGTTGGAACACAGGCTCCCATTGAAGTCAATGGGAGTCCGACCAAACGGTGTTTGGAAACATCGTAATTGGTCCGTCAGACTCCCCGAACCCGAGTCGATCAGAAACGATTCCGACAAGGAGTCGATCTGAATGCTTTCCGACCGACATTGTAATGAGGCCCTAAGTACTTAAGTGGTTTGTGGGAAAGGTGATGGTCTGACCACGTATCATAAGCAATAAAGTACCTCTTCCCATACATGATAAGGGTATTGCAAGTCACCTCAGAGCTCCACAACTTTATAAAGGAATTCAACCTCTGACCTTGTTCCTCTATGTGGGTGGTCATGGAGCTCCTCATTGACTTGCAATATCCTTATAATGTTCAGCAGAGGGTAAACTTTGTCCCTTATGAAATCAGTGGTTGGTAGCAGGTCTTTGTTAAAAATGAATGCACAGGGCATATGAACAGACAGCATAGGAACGCACAGGACATAAAACTGCAGAAAGTGTAAGTCTGCACAAAATGCAGAATCTTTAGTACACATATAGAGTAATGTACATGGTGTAATATTGCGCAGTGTATGAGAAAATGCATGGTATAGGTTACACAGCAGTATACGCATGTTCATGTTATGAAAATGTACTTTTTAAAAATGCACATAGTGCCATAACAAACATGCCGTGCGAATGTGCATGACATGACCATGATGTACGAGTTCCAATGTTAAAATGTAAAATCTGAGTCCCTTGTTTTTTGATTAAGCTATGCCTCATCCATTTTTCACCCCTACCCTGCTTTCAACCTGGCTCTATCCTTGACACTGCATTTGTATAAACATGAGTAAAGAATCTAGATTGGGGCATTGTAGGCTGTGTATACATGCAGAGTCAGCGCAAAAGAACAGCTGGCGTCTGCTTGGGGTTTTTCAGATAATGGTAAAGCCTCAAGTAAAGTTTACCCAGATAGCATATCTTGTTGTGCAGCTTCAAGACGTGACAATTGCACAAGGCACCAAGGCTGTCGATTCTTACCGGTACCTCATTTGTGTGTTTTTCCCAAAGTTCTATTTACCTCTGGGCGTCCCTTGTTTGTGATCTTTTGCTATAAAAACCCATGTAACCATCGTTCAGTGTGCTCTCTCCTCGAGTATCTCTATGGTGCTTGTCGGACGAGGCCCCCATTCATGAATGCTAATAAATGACCTATGGTTTGTACTTCGCTCCAGTGTCGATTCCTCCTTACTTGTTAAGAACCCGTGGACTAAGGGTGACCCCTGCACCAGTGGGTTTTAAATAATCCACTTCTACAAATTGGCGCCCAAACGTGGGGCCCCATCAAGGGCTTGAAGTTGGACCGGGGAAGGAGATCGGGTCGGTAACGAACTTCACTGATGAGCGCACCACCTGAAGAGACTAGTTCTCGTGTCCAAGGTGATTTTTCAGCTCTCCGACTCTGATCTTCCTGGCGGCTGTTAACCTTGACTGGGGCCCTCGGATGGTCATTCTTTTGGATCAGGGAGGATCGACAGGTGGGAGTTGAAGACTACAAATAAGGTAGATTTGTATTGAACCGGTTCTTTTGGTTATTTGGAATTTGTCTGGAACTTGTTTGGAATTTTGTTTGGAATCTGTTTGGAATTTGTTTTGAACCTTCTTTGGAACTTGCTATTTGATATTGATTAAAAATAATTCTTACAGGTAATGTGAGAATATTTTTTCATTTCTCTCTGTTTATAAGTTTTTTATATCTTATATAACATGCCTGTATTTAGCACACTTTGGGTTTTGTTGCTGCTGCTGTGATAAGCAGAGCATTTTTGGAAGCAAGTCAGCCGGCGCCACCAGACGGTACGCCGAATTTTGAGATGTACATTAAATACGGTATTTGTCCCATCATGTATAATGCATTGTGGAACAAATATACAAAAGGGGATCCCCAGTTGCAATGGCCATTAGAGGGAACAATGGACCCTCACAAACTCGAGTATTTAGAGAAACGATTGTTTTTAAAGAAAGTTAGGCCAGCTATGTTTGACAGTTTGCGTGTGTGGAGGAAAGAAGTAAAGGAGCGGCAGCTCAAGGCAAAGAAGGTACAAAGGAAACAAGAAAGGAAGACAGAGTATCAGAAGTATAAGGAATTGAAGGATAAGGAAGTTCAGGAGAAGAAGGAATGTTTAGATCGAGAGCATAGATTGCTAATATCTAAGGAATATATAGTCAGACCGACAGTAACAGCACAAATCCACCAAGAAGATGTGGATTCAGATATTGATGGATTATTGATTGAACCACCCCCGCCCCCATATGTCCCTTTAACACCCCTTCCCCCTGGACCAACAAATGTCGTTCCCCCTGTACCTCCGGCTCTACCTCCTTTGCCCGCGGTTGTCCAGCTCCCTATTTTCCAACCAGTACCGGTACATCTTTTCCCACCTCCATCCCAGGCCACTGCGCCTCCATCCCAGGCCACTGCACCTGAAATGACTGATGATCCCGTACTTTCTGTATCTGTCTCGACCCCTCTAATTCTTCGTTCTACTGTACCTCAGTTGCATCAGGATGCGATCAGGTTCATGGTATTAAATTGGTTGAGTGATCTAGAAATGGAAGTAGGAGAAATGATAGATCAGATACAGGATTTTTCTGAGGGCGAGCTTCTTTGTCTTGTAATAAGCTTTCTCATCAACTTATGGTCCAATGGGAGAATGGCCCTGATGATGTTAGAGCTATTAATCGACAGTGTCAGATAGGAGCCTTCCCTGTGAGTAGAATTAACAATGCCATAGCAACGATAATTGGATATCGTAATGAACTCTCTTCCTCTCCTCGAATAAGACCTATGAGGGAAGCCGCGCCACAATTCATTCCTGGAAGAAGGAATGCAGATAATGATGACCCTAAAAGTCCTGATGCTAGAGCCCATTTCTTGTACAATTGGATATATACGCCCTGGAAAAGGATGGATGTACTCATTTTAAAGGCCTCTTTACCAGATATACGGAAAAATCCTAGAGGATTTTATGATGATGTACAGGCAGCCATTGATTCTTGTGTCATGACCTTAGCAGATATTGATATGTTTTTTGGTATGATCCTGCCACCAGATATGTGGTGACTTTCCCGGAAACAGGATCATGCTGTTGATTTAGGAGGAGACTGGACGGCCATTATAGCAGCCGACAGGGATAGGAAACCTGGTCAGAAACCTAGTCAGCTTATACTGGATCTTCCTGGTAACATACTTGGGGGCATATTATCAAGAACGGCGTTAAAATTATCGCCGCTTTAGCGGCAGAAAACTGCTGCTAAAGCGGCGATAATGGGCTTGATAATATGCCCTTGAGAATTCCAATAGAAGCTCATGTTGACACCAGAACATGGGCTTCTATTGGAATTCTCAAGGGCATATTATCAAGCCCATTATCGCCGCTTTAGCTGCAGTTTTCTGCCGCTAAAGCGGCGATAATTTTAACGCCGTTTCTTGATAATATGCCCCTTACTTACATAAAGACGATAATTCTGGCACGGAAAATAGATTGGACGCTCCTTACTGCTTGTAAGCAAAGACAGGGCGAGTCCATCCCTGATTTCTTTACTCGCTTTGAGGAAGTTTCCTCTAATGTATGTAATAGCCCTATTCTTCCTGTCCTTAAAAGAGGGGATGGAATACAGGATAAAAGTTTATCGATTTGTGATTGATTTAAGAGAAAGTAACAAGATAGTAGTCCCTCAATATCCTGTTGTTTCTAAGGTAAAGTTAATACACTTGTGGGATTTTCTGGCATCCCCGTTCAAAGCCCTATTTCACAACAACTGAATGTTAGTACAAGGGTCTCCAACATTTTCTGTCACAAAAGTCACTAGTGATGAAAAAGTGACTACCCCATCCAAGAGTGTCAGTAGTGATCACATTGGTGCATTAGCCAGGGTTTTCAGCAGTAATGAAAAAAAAATGAAAAAAAGGCTTTGACAATTTGAACTGAAATATTACATGGGTACTAGATACAAACAATAGCTGCAATACTCCCTTGCACCAAGATATAATTATGAGTAATAAATATCTCCAACTGAAATAATAGCTGTAAGTACATTTTCAAAATGTCAACTATTTTTCTGTAGACATCAGTTTATGAGTTGTGAAAATACAAAAGAAATGTTGTCTTGAATGCATGAGTTTTATTTTTAAAATACAGGTTGGACTGCACACAGGAGAGCTACTCACAGGTACCTGGTGATCTACTGGTAGCTCACGAGCCACTCATTGGAGACATAGCAATGCAGCAGAAAGTTGCAAACAGACTACAGTGAAATTATTGCATCACTTAGCCTCCTTGGGACAAAGTATCTCTTTTCTAATTACAGTATTGTCAACAGAAGGTTACCTATTTAGGTCTCCTCCTGTCAAAGGGGGTAAGACAGCTAAACCAACATAGGATATAATTGGTGCAGAACTTGCAGAAACCACTGACTCAATCTAATATCTGTGCGTTTATTACCAAATTTTTCACTAATTGCAAAACCCCTGCTTGCTTTAACATTAAAGCACGTATGCATGCCGCTTCCTTGGACTAATCAGTGTGAAGCTGTCTTTTTGCAATTGAAAAATGCTTTATGTAATGTTCCTGCTTTAGGTAAAACCTGATTATTACAAATTTGTGCATGCAAAAGATGGTTGCAGCTTGGCACGGTCCCATGTAGGAAGGAATAGGTCATGCGCATATTTCTCCTCCACATTGGACCCCACTGCGATAAAGCAATCTGAAATGTATATTTAAGGTCACAATTTGACAGTTATGGTACCACATTTAGTGGATATCTAAAAAAATAATAATTCAGACCCAGCACCTGACCAGTGCGATATTAACAGGGTATGAGTTGACACTTTTTGCTCCAAACATCACTCTGAAATGCTGTAACATTTTGAATCCAGCCACTGTACTGCCCCTTTCTGAGTCCCAACAAGATGAGAAGCATGATTGCATATTTATTACTGAGAAGGAGACTAAGGGATGGGTAGACCTGACAGATACCCCTATATCTGACCCACTAGGGGAACTGTTCGTGGATGGTTCATGTTACAAACTACCTGATGGCTCTAGTACAGCGGCCTATACAGTTACCCCCTTGAAATCTGTGGTTGAGTTATGTAAAATACAACAAATGTCAGCGCAATCTGTGGAGCTGACAGCTTTGACTAGAGCCTGTGAATTAAGTAAAGATTTGACTGTAAATATCAATATATATGCCTTTGGAGTTGCCCACTCATTCGGACGACTCTGGAAAAAAAAGGGGTTTTTTGACTTTGCATGGTGATAAGATACAGTATGAGGAATGAATAGTAAAGTTACTGGATACCTTGATGTTACCAAAAAGAGTTGCTATTGTTAAATGTTTTGTCCACAAGAAAATTATAGATGATGTAATACAGGGAAATACTTTTGCCAATGAAACAGCTAAACGAACAGCCTATTGAGAGTATAGTTTAATGTATATTGTAGGGACAGCTAGATGGACACCAGAAGTGCCTATGTTTAATCAGACTCTAGATTGCATTAGGGAAGTACAGGAAGAAGCTACGGAGAAAGAGAAGGAACAGTGTAAAAGATATGGGTGTCAGGATGCAACAGGATGTTGGATAGATTTGTCAGGAAAGCAAAGATGAATGCTTCCAAATTGTTATGTGAATGCTATTGTTACCATGGCCCACAGATCAGCCCACATCAGTGCTAAAGGAATAGTGGCCACGTCAGATTATGTATGGTTCAATAATCTGATTCCCAGGGTGGCAGAGTTGTATGTCAAGAGGTGCATGATGTGCCATACTTATAACACAGGAAAAGGTACCCCGTTTCAACAGGATATTTTGCACCCCCAGATCTGCCGTTCGAGGTCTTGCAACCAGTTGAGGTGGTTATGGGGAGGCCGGCAAATGTAGAGGGTGTACCAAGATCAAAGACAATCTGACATTGAATATACTTTTCTTGTTGATTACTGTGTTGACTAAAGATTTGCATTTGATCCATTCACAGGTGAAGGCCAGTCTCTCTCCCAGTCTTAAAGGTCCAGGTCACAAGCTGAGGCCTAGAGACTGTGTCTTTACCCAACAGTTTCAGAGGAAGTCCAGCCTTGCGCCATGCTAGAAGGGTCCAGTGCAAGTTCTCATCACCACTCAGACTGCTGTTAAGTGCAAAGGGCACAGACACTGGATCCATGCCAGTGATGTGGAAAAAGCAAGCGCCACTCCCTTTGACATATGATCAGTGGATAACAAGAGGAATACCTGATTTTTAATATGATCAGATCTCTCAGCAAGTGCCTTTTGGGGATGGTGATCTTTTTGAAACATGGTGAAGTGGTGTCATTGGAACAATAACTTGCTGCCATCATGCCTGACCCAGATGAACAGATTCTGTTTGAACGTCCTGACATTGTTCAGCCCTGATACAAAATACGGCCAAGGGCCGAAAAGAACTATAGACTTTGATTGAAGAAACTATCTCTGGAGAGGTAGCAACCCATGCCGGTGGTCAAGACCGCCAACGTCCGGACCGGTACATAAGCTTGCCAGTGAGGCTTTGAAACAAAAGACACTTGGGACTTAATGCTCTCTGATAGAGTAGTGAGGGAATTTTGGGAGAATTGAGATTACATTGCTCTGTTTCTGGCTGATCGTTACGCTACTCTTTGTTACCTTGGCAATCAAACAACAAATACTACAGTAAGAGGAAGGAAGGTTAAGAAACATACAGGTTGAATATAAAAGATCAGTATAGGGAATAGTGTTAGGTGTTCTTCTGAAATAGGTATTTGTATATAGATTAGGTTGAAATGGGTAGAGTTGTCAATCTGCCATTAAGGCCCTTTTGGGAAGGTGTTTTTTGACCTATTAGGAGGAATAGAAGTACTTGCCCCGAATGCCCCCGCTAAAAGCTGACAGTTTTGGATTAAAAGGAGAAAAATAGGGATACTTGTATGTTTTCTATTGTTAGTATTGGGATTTTTGGGTCTATTTTGGAGGCTTGAAACATATTACCCTGTTCATAGCCTAGTGCCCCCTACTCCTACCGCATCTGAACATTATCACTTCACCTTGTCCTCTCTTAAGGACTCACACTGCCAAATATATAAGCACAATACATTTGTTCAATATTTACATAAAAACGCCCTTAATGTTAATTGAGCCACACAAAAGCTTCACCAAATAGCTGCAGAAATACATCAGGAAAAAGGAACATGGACTTGGTCAGAATGGTTTTGGGGTACAAATACAAATAAACTTTATTCGGTTTCACGTCGGAGAACCATAAAAGTTGCAAAAGTTACATATCATAAAAACAATGATACATTAAAACATGATTTATAAAAGTAAGACCCATACACAATTCATAAATAAAACCCAGTACCCAGCCTCCCAAAATATTCAAAACCTAAAGTGCAATGTGCCCGGGGAACATAACTTCCTGTTGCCTAAACATCCATACAGGCCCTGGATTTCACAGTAGCTTTAAAAACCCCACTATAAAATTAATGCAGTCCTCTTTCAACAATTGAAGATACATAAGGGCAGGATGGGCCTGAGTAAAATTCATTCTTTTTAAAATGGGAACCATAAAATACCTTCGAGGGGTTTCATAAAACTTACATAAAAACATAAAATGCAGCAAATCCTGCGGAGACTGTCCGTCGCAGCCACAGGGAGCTAGCACTTGACCTCTACTGTAGCCCTTGGGCCTGGCTAACAGGAGGTGAAAAAGGTTCATCCGAAATCTAGTTAGTAAAAACCTCTCATGTATTGATAGAAACCCCATAAGATAAGGTTCCGTTGTCATAGTTGTTTTGAGCATTAAAAACGTACGAACACTTGGTTTCATCATCTCCCGCGCCTCCCTGTCCAATTTCCTTGAAGTTAAGAAGGCCACCCTAATTAATTCCACGTCCTTCTTGGCAATGGATTCGGGCTTACAGAATAAATCAATGCGCCCTACCCCTTCAAGGCTGCTTTTAATGTAGTTAAACCAGGGAATTCGGGATGCATAATCGAGGGACATACACTCTCTTAAAATTGCATGGTTAAGAGTTAACTCTTTATTCAGCCAGCACCTCAACCAAAACACCAAGGGGCGCAGCGCGAGGACATCACTTAAATAGGGGATTCCCAGTTCCTCATGGACCGCTAAATAGGATGTACCGCGTGGAACACACAACAGGCGCTTCAGAAAATCATTCTCAGCCACCTGGAGGGAATCCGCAGCCATGTGTCCCCAGATTTCGCTTCCATAGCTAGCTATGGCCATGCTTTTGGCTTGGTAAACCTTCAGCATGGCTCCAATTGTTTTTTTTTTCCTATTTTTGAGGCAAAATTAAAAATTGCCGCATTCACCCGGGCCAGGTCCCCCTTTTTCCTTAAAATTAACGGACCCCAATTTAAATTATCATCAATAATGACCCCCAAGTAGGAAAAAACATTAGTGCGGGGGATTTTAGCATGGCCAACACTAAATTGGAAACTTTTGTTGGATCGTTGCCCCACTTGCATTATGTAAGATTTTGAATTGTTTATTGCCAAATCCCGGTCCGTCATAAATTTGGAGAATGCCTTTAATAGAGATTGCAAACCTATTGCAGTCCTAGATATAAGGACGGCATCGTCCGCATAAAGCAGGACGGGGATGCCACACCGCCCTACACACGGGTAGTCAACCCCAGTGGCTCTTAATGCAGTATCCAAATCATTTATGTAAAGATTAAACAGGAATGGGGCCAGGATGCACCCCTGCCGTACTCCCCTCTTTGTCTCCAGGTCCCTAGTGACCCGAAGGTCTTGAGAAAACCTGACGTTAGCCTTGGTTGACTTATGTAAATCCTCTAAAAAATTAACAATACTGTTATCCACCCCCATTGCCTTCATGGACTGCCACAATTTCGTTCTATTAACGCAATCAAATGCGGAGGACAAGTCCATGAAGGCAAGATAAACAGTGCCGGGGCGAGCAATAGTATATTTGCTCAGTAACATAGATAAATTAAGACACTGAGCAACGGTAGAGCGTCCTGATCGAAATCCAAACTGGACATCCGACAGGATCTTATGCTCCTCCGCCCATGTGGATAGTCTCTGCAAGAGGATACGCCCTACAACCTTAACCACTGAGTCAAGGAGGGAGATTGGCCTGTAGCAGTGAGCACTATTCCTATCACCCTTCTTAAAAACAGGGACTATAGTGGAAGAGGCCCAAGACTGAGGACAACCATTCTTTGCGGCTGCGTTAAAAACGGCCTCTAGAACCGGGGCCCAGAACAAAGGGTCGGACTTAAACAGGTCCGGAGGAATACCATCTGGGCCCGGCGCTTTATTAGTAGATAGCCCTGCGATGCCTGCCATAACCTCACCTTTTTCAAAAATCAGTGCAGGGCCATTTGTGTCCCGATTTTCTTGGCGAGTATGCTCAATTGGGCTGTCAAACATGGATTTAAAATGAAGCACCCATTCCTCCTCTGTGATATGCGAATCTAAAGCCCCCCCACTTCCTGTCCAAAAAGGGGGCGATTCACGACACTCCAGAACCTAGAACTGTTCCTGAGAGTGCTTGAGTCAATCAGCTCCCTCCACACCTCCTCCTTCAAGGCACCCTTCCGACTGACCAAAGCTGACTTATATTCTTTACGGCATACACGTACCTCAGTTTGATTTCTTGGTTTGACTGACAGAGCTTCCCTCAGCTTTTTTGCCGCCTTAGAGCAATGGGAGTCAAACCATCTTGGGCCGGGGGTAGCCGTTCTGCCAGCCGGGGCACTTAGGAATTCACTGACATTACGCGCTATGGATTTGTACGCGCCAATAACTTCACTGGGAGAGGAACCTGCAGACGTGCAGAGTGCTAGCTCTGGAGCACAAGATAAATTTACCTCACTGTAAAATTTATCTGGGGAAATCTGCGACCATTTAAGTCGTCGTTTACCGTCGGTTGGTCTAAGAGAACCCCCACTTGTTATCTCGCCAATTCGTCCTGATAATGGTCCCAGCATATGAACACAAAGTGGGTTATGATCGCTATATTCGCTCTCAACAATATTAAAACCATGAAATAAAGATTGTAGGGAGGAAGAGATTAAAATAAAATCTATGAACGACCCCCTACCTCGCCCTTTGAAAGTTGGCACGGGATATATGGTGTGAGGGGCAGTTAGGGACATCAAGGCCATCATATCAAATTCATCAATCAAGTTATTCAACAATGCCCCCTCGGCATGATGTTCAAAATGAAACCCCTTCATTCGAGGACAGCCCAGCTCAGATATACAAGATAACATTGGGTTTCCACAAGGATGGATGTTAAAATCACCAAAAACCATAAGGTTATGTAGGATAGAACCAAAAGACTGTCTAATAAATGCGCCCAGGGTGGTGATATTACAGGCACCATAAGGGCAGGCCACAGAGTTGTAAAAGTTAATAAGGCCCCATCTAGTGTCCCCCTTTTTGGCTGTCAATGCCAGTATTCCTGGGTTTGTGGTCGACACAACCTGAATCTGGCAATCGACAGCCAAAGATATATATACAGCTAGACCACCCTTGGGTCTTCCACTCACCGAAGGGATAGCTGGGACAAAAAAAGCCTTATAACCTTCCAAAAATAAATCGCATTCCACCGACCACGTTTCTTGGAAGCTAATTACAGGGAATTGCTTCACAAATCGCACCCATAATGGGTCTTGGAGCTTATTTGCCAGCCCTGCAATGTTCCATGATATTAAATTGTTGGATATCTCACCTATGTTCCTCTCAGCTACCTCTACTGGGGACTGAATATATAAGACAAGCTCATTATCAGAGGGCGTAGGGATCCTTAGTCAATCACACTCCTACAACCCAGATAGAACAGAAAATCTATTATTTAATTCCAGCGGAGGGCGAAGGTCAGACTGACCTTCCGTCTCAAAAGATAAATAAGCCATAGGAGTAGGCTGTTGCCTAGATACTGATCTATTTGACCACCCACCTCGAGGAGCTACCAAAGGAATATTATGATACATATCCCTAGAGGAGACTGGTTTGTAAAAGTAGCCCAATGGAAAGGCCCTAATGGCAGATCCAGGGTTAAATGGAGCATTACAAGCGTCCCTAGATAAAATCCTGCCCGCAGTATGGGGGTTATCAAAGTTGACAATGACACAGTCACCCATGCCCACTTTCTGTGAACTCCCAATCCAACTAACCCTACGGGCCATGAGAATGTTTTTAGCTACGCGAGAACCCAGAACGGTGTTGTGTGCAAACCAATGAGTTTTGGGGTATGTTTTCTACTTGGGGCTGGAAAATTTTGATGGTAATAGTGATAATAGGAGCTGTCTTTCTTACTTGCTGTTGTTGCATTCAGTGTGCCCCTACGAAATGTACAGCTTGTATAACCACCTGTAATAATATTAAACCTCCCCCAATTAATGTTCATGAATTGAATCGAGAAATGATGATGCACACTGAAATTTACGAACTTATGAACATTGATATACGAGATTAAATTATATACTTTTAAAAATGGATTCAGCAGAGGCTGAAAAGGAAGGACTGTTAAAATGTAAAATCTGAGTCCCTTGTTTTTTGATTAGGCTATGCCTCATCCATTTTTCACCCCTGCCCTGCTTTCAGCCTGGCTCTATCCTTGACACTGCATTTGTATAAACATGAGTAAAGAATCTAGATTGGGGCATTGTAGGCTGTGTATACATGCAGAGTCAGCGCAAAAGAACAGCTGGCGTCTGCTTGGGGTTTTTCAGATAATGGTAAAGCCTCAAGTAAAGTTTACCAGATAGCATATCTTGTTGTGCAGCTTCAGGATGCGACAATTGCACAAGGCACCAAGGCTGTCGATTCTTACCGGTACCTCATTTGTGTGTTTTTCCCAAAGTTCTATTTACCTCTGGGCGTCCCTTGTTTGTGATCTTTTGCTATAAAAACCCATGTAACCATCGTTCAGTGTGCTCTCTCCTCGAGTATCTCTATGGTGCTTGTCGGACGAGGCCCCCATTCATGAATGCTAATAAATGACCTATGGTTTGTACTTCGCTCCAGTGTCGATTCCTCCTTACTTGTTAAGAACCCGTGGACTAAGGGTGACCCCTGCACCAGTGGGTTTTAAATAATCCGCTTCCACAAATTGGCGCCCAAACATGGGGCCCAATCAAGGGCTTGCAGTTGGACCAAAGAAGGAGATCGGGTCGGTAACGAACTTCACTGAGGAGCGCACCACCTGAAGAGACTAGTTCTCGTGTCCTTCAGCTCTCCGACTCTGATCTTCCTGGCGGCTGCTAACCTTGACTGGGGCCCTCGGATGGTTATTCTTTTGGATCAGGGAGGATCGACAGGTGGGAGTTGAAGACTACAAATAAGGTAGATTTGTATTAAACCGGTTCTTTTGGTTATTTGGAATTTGTCTGGAACTTGTTTGGAATTTTGTTTGGAATCTGTTTGGAATTTCTTTTGAACCTTCTTTGGAACTTGCTATTTGATATTGATTAAAAAAAATTCTTACAGGTAATGTGAGAATATTTTTTCATTTCTCTCTGTTTATAAGTTTTTTATATCTTATATAACATGCCTGTATTTAGCACACTTTGGGTTTTGTTGCTGCTGCTGTGATAAGCAGAGCATTTTTGGAAGCAAGTCAGCCGGCGCCACCAGACGGTACGCCGAATTTTGAGATGTACATTAAATATGGTATTTGTCCCATCATGTATAATGCATTGTGGAACAAATATACAAAAGAGGATCCCCAGTTGCAATGGCCATTAGAGGGAACAATGGACCCTCACAAACTCGAGTATTTAGAGAAACGATTGTTTTTAAAGAAAGTTAGGCCAGCTATGTTTGACAGTTTGCGTATGTGGAGGAAAGAAGTAAAGGAGCGGCAGCTCAAGGCGGAGAAGGTACAAAGGAAACAAGAAAGGAAGACAGAGTATCAGAAGTATAAGGAATTGAAGGATAAGGAAGTTCAGGAGAAGAAGGAATGTTTAGATCGAGAGCATAGATTGCTAATATCTAAGGAATATATAGTCAGACCGACAGTAACAGCACAAATCCACCAAGAAGATGTGGATTCAGATATTGATGGATTATTGATTGAACGACCCCCGCCCCCATATGTCCCTTTAACACCCCTTCCCCCTGGACCACCAAATGTCGTTCCCCCCGTACCTCCGGCTCCAACTCCTTTGCCCGCGGTTGTCCAGCTCCCTATTTTCCAACCAGTACCGGTACATCTTTTCCCACCTCCATCCCAGGCCACTGCGCCTCCATCCCAGGCCACTGCACCTGAAATGACTGATGATCCCGTACTTTCTGTATCTGTCTCGACCCCTCTAATTCTTCGTTCTACTGTACCTCAGTTGCGTCAGGACGCGATCAGGTTGATGGTATTAAATTGGTTGAGTGATCTAGAAATGGAGGTAGGAGAAATGATAGATCAGATACAGGATTTTTCTGAGGGCGAGCTTCTTTGTCTTGTAAATAAGCTTTCTCATCAACTTATGGTCCAATGGGAGATGATTACAGGACAGAATGGCCCTGATGATGTTAGAGCTATGGCTCGTGGACGCGGAACCCATGGTACATCCCGCTCTTGCAGAAGATGCGAAATCCTCAAAACACAACTCACTGAAAAACCAGGGGTTTACAGATTTCCCGTGTGCAACTATCCTGCGGACAAGATCGTAACATAGACAGACATAACATTGGTAACGTGGAATTTGTTACTAAACCGACTATTTTAAATACCGCAGTATCCTAAATTATTGACACCTGTGAACCATCTCGGAAACTTAGTGACCATACTGGAATAATACTGACTACGTGAATTGTATTACTAATACATTGTATCGCCTTTGCCGTTTTTAATATTAAAAATCATCGTGAATCATTGTGCACACCGCCAGCAGATAAAGACTATGATGAAGCCCTGAAGAAGTCCTGTGAGGGATGAAACGCGTTGGCAAGCAAGTGTGTGGTAATTTTTAAAGAATTAACTGCTTTTCAATAAAAGAAACTGACTTCAATCAAGTAACACGACCATCTGTCTCATTTTCATCTGGGAAGCCATTTATTCAATATAATGTTCTAATTTTCTTAAATATGATGTACTAGGACACTTATACTAGAAAATACATGTTGTTCTGGTGTGTAGGGTCAACTTTGTTTGCTCTGGACTGCTTCGTTTTGCCTAAATATGCTATATTAGGACATCAACACTAGAGAGTACTGGCTTATCTCGGGTGCAGGGTCATTTTTGTTTGTATGGATAGTGGTGGTTTGCAACCACTCTTTAGGATGTATGTGGGTCACATCCTAGACCAGATGCACCGAGGCATAGTGTAGTTTTAACAGGCTCCCACAAGTAGTGACGTTTGGTGCTGGACAGTTTTGAGCTCTGACCCGTTTCTTTGTTTGGCTTTGGGGAGGGAGCCTGGCTGCCTGCTTCCTGTTCCTGTCGGAGGCAGGAGAGCAGGAGAGCAGGAGCAGAGAAGAAGCGGGACCCGGCCTCATGGTAATTTTTTTTTTTTTTATTTCCGATCCCCCCTCCCCCCGCGCAACACCCGGCCCCACCACCACCACACGTCGCGCCGGCACCGCCACCCGCGAGCCATGCCAGCCGCTACTGCTCTTCGATGAAGTCGATGAGGGAAATACATTCTCACAATTATTTATTTTATTTTTTTAATCTCCTGCTTTACTCTTCTAACATAGGGCTTGTCTGCAATCTGACGAGTTTGGGAGGTGGGAGCGCATGGATCCCATGCGGATATTTCACTCGAGGACATGTTTCTCCTCCAGTACTGTGAGTGCAGGTTGCCAGGTCCTTTCTGCTGGTGCATCCTGTATCATGGAGTCGGAGCCATGTTTGCTGTCAGTACATTGAGGTTCCAGCGTGGTATGGCAGGGTGACTCTGATCCTGCAGGAGTTCAATCACCGGAGAGATGCACGGGCCCTCTCTTCACCTCCACCCTCCTTCCCAGAAGAGATGCCATTGAGTTGTTTCCGGTGCATGCCTCAAGCACTGCTTGAGCCTGAAGTGGTGATCACGGAGTCACCTGATACACTTGCAACGCATGCAGTGTACCAGCAATCCTCTATGTCCTTATAGCAGTCAGGTTGTCTGCAGGATAGGTGACAGGCCTAGTCAGTATCTTACCCTTCCGAGCTGGATATAGTATGCAGCAGAGTGCTGGTATGACGGGCCTAGCCAGCCCTCCGTCCTTCTAAGCTTGTGTGCTTCAGATTGCTGGGACCAGGGGCCTAGTCAGCACCTTATCCTTCCGAGCTCAATAGAGTGTGCATCAGAGTGCTGGCACGTGGGGCCTAGTCAGACCCCCGTCATTCTGAGATCGATACAGTGTGCATCAGTGTGCTGGCAATCCTCTGCATGCTTACAGCAGCCAGATTATCTGAAGGAGGGATGACGGGACTAGGTAGCCTCCCATCCTTCCGAGCTCGATACATTGTGCATCAAAGTGCTGGCACGATGGGCCTAGTCACCCCCCATCCTTCCTGCCTCGATACATTGTGCATCAGAGTGCTGACACGATGGGCCTAGCCAGCCTCCCACCCTTCTGAGCTCGAAACAGTGTGCTGTGCCATAATGACCATCTAGATAAATAGGCAGGCAGGCAGGTAGATAGATAGATAGATAGATAGATAGATAGATAGATAGATAGATAGATAGATAGATAGATAGATAGATAGATAGATAGATAGATAGATAGATAGATAGATAGATAGATAGATAGATAGATAGATAGATAGATAGATAGTGCCCCTGAAGGACATTTTTTTACTAAACTGACTTAAAGGCTTGAAGGATTTGGTGTTACTAATCATCAAATCAGTATACAAAGGAGGGACTACAGGGCTTTTTCCTCTATCAGTGTCGAGGGAGGTCCAGCATAGGTGCCCTAATTGAAGTATTAGAAGAAGAAGGTTATGCTGTTCCTCAAGAGTGTACGAGCAAGGAAAATTGACACCACCCTGAACGTTTGGGTTCAGAGTTGGGAGTCCATTTATTGGATTGTAATGCCCTCACACACCCAATCGGGTGTCATGCTTCATCATCTGGGCTGCTCCTCGTCGGGTCGGCGGTGCAATACCCAACGTGCTCCCTGTAGTAGGGGCACTTTGGCGGAGATCTTTCCAATAGCCGTATGGTGGAAGTGGGGGTGAGGGGCCAGAACTGTGTAGATGTATGTGTGTGATTTAAAATAAGGTTCAGAGTATCCGTGAAGACAATTTTTTAATCAGTGGGTCTCCTACCCTAGTTAAAAATATATAAACAATGCGGTGCTTGGCTAAGTATTATGTCTTAGGTCTAAGCGTCGCTATTGGTGCAAATGTGGTCAACATGTTTCTCGCTCACTCACTGTAATAGTCTACATGCGATTCAGCAGGACCTATATTGTGGAAACTATCTACACTTAAAATTGGCAACGTGGCAACATACTCACATCAACCAGGTAACTACCTAAATCGTGTACCTGTCAGACCTGGTCCTACCCATTGTTGTAAGCTAACCAGGCGGCATCAGTACCCGGTGAGGTCAAACTAGAGGAGTTCCTCACGAGTTTTGTGCTGTTGTCACGCATCGAGTCGACCTACCCACATCTACCGGGTCCGGGAGGTGTGGGTAGGTCGACTCGATACGTGACAACAGCCCAAAACTCGTGAGGAACTCTACTTTGACCTACCGGGTACTGATGCCGCCTGGTTAACTACAACAATGGGTAGGACCAGGTCTGACAGGTACACGATTTAGGTAGTTACCTAGTTGATGTGAGTATGTTGCCACGTCGTCAATTTTAAGTGTAGATAGTTTCCACAATATAGGTCCTGATGAATCGCATGTAGACTATTACAGTGGCCGAGAAACATGTTGACCTCATTTGCACCAATAGCAATGCTTAGACCTAAGACATAATACTAGTCAACACCGCATTTGTTTACTAACTAGGGTAGAGACCCACTGATTAAAATTGTCTTCACGGATACTCGAACCTTATTTTAAATCACACACATACATCTACACAGTTCTGGCCTCACCCCACTTCACCATGCGGCTATTGAAAAGATCTCCGCCAAAGTGCCCCTACTACAGGGAGCCCGTTAGGTATTGCACCGCCGACCCGACGAGGAGCAGCTTAGATGATGAAGCATGACACCCGATTGAGTGTGTGAGGGCATTACAATCCAATAAATGGACTCCCAACTCTGAACCCAAACGTTCAGGGTGGTGTCAATTTCCCTTGCTCGTACACTCTTGAGGAACAGCATAACCTTCTTCTTCTAATACTAATCATCAAATCGCACACACAAATTAATTCAAAACTACATGGCGAATCTGTTGCTGCAAGGGTGTATGAAAACTGCACACCTGGATGGGCAGCTAGTATCAATGAAGACATCTTTTGTTTTATTCACTGATGAAGGCTACATGGTATCTTTGGTATAATGTAAGCAGCTTGCAACTTCGGCATTTCTTAAAATCATATTTTTGAAGTCAGGAGGTGTTCTATGCAGAATGTCAATAAAACGTGAATGGTCTAATGAGGGAGCATGGAACAACACAGTCCAAGGAGAAAAAAATAGACAGCAAACAAATGATGGACGGAATGCTAACAATTCAAACATTCTCCCCCAGTCAAAAGATCTGGGTTAAATCCATCGTTCTTTTGCCCACTACGCCACCCCAGTTTGGACCCAGCCATATGCAAATCAGTCTTGACCCTGTGCCCCATGGGAACAGTGCAGACAGAACTGCCAGGCCAGGTCCTCCCTGGACCGGTTTCAGGGTATGTCACCCTTCTTCAGCCAGGCTAGCTTGAATCCAGTGGCACAGTGAGCAAGGGACCCACGTCTGGGCATACCCATCCCACTTAGGGCGAAAAGTGTTACAGCAAACAAATGATGGATGGAATGCTGACAATGCAAACATTCTCCCCCAGTCAAAAGATCTGGGTTAAATACACCGTTCTTTTGCCCACTACGCCACCCCAGTTTGGACCCAGCCATATGCAAATCAGTCTTGACCCTGTGCCCCATGGCAACAGTCCAGACCGAACTGCCAGGCCAGGTCCTCCCTGGACCGGAAACAAACATCCTGGGACCGGTTTCAGGGTATGTCACCCTTCTTCAGCCAGGCTAGCTTGAATCCAGTAGCACAGTGAGCAAGGGACCCACGTCTGGGCATACCCATCCCACTTAGGGTGAAAAGTGTTACAGCAAACAAAGGATGGTCGGAATGCTGACAATGCAAACATTCTCCCCCAGTCAAAAGATCTGGGTTAAATCCATCGTTCTTTTGCCCACTACGCCACCCCAGTTTGGACCCAGCCATTGCAAATCAGTCTTGACCCTGTGCCCCATGGGAACAGTCCAGACCGAACTGCCAGGTCAGGGGGACGGGTATGCCCAGATCTGGGTCCCGTGCTCTCCATGCCACTGGAATCAAGCTATCCTGGCTGAAGAGGGGTGAAACCCCGAAACCGGTCCTAGGATGCTTGTTTCCAGTCCAGGGAGGACCTGGCTTGGCAGTTCGGGCTGGACTGTTCCCATGAGGCACAGGGTCAAGACTGATTTGCATATGGCTGGGATCAAACTGGAATGGCATGGTGAGCAAAAAACGATGGATTTAGGCCCAGATCTCTGTACTGGGGTGAATGTATGACATTGTTCTGCATTCTGTCCATCAACTGTTGTTTTTGCATTTGTCACCCCTAGTGGGACGGGTTTGCCCAGACGTTGGTCCCGTGCTCTCCATGCCACTGGAATCAAGCTATCCTGGCTGAAGAGGGTGAAACCCGAAACCGGTCCTAGGATGCTTGTTTCCAGTCCAGGGAGGGACCTGGCTTGGCAGTTCGGGCTGGACTGTTCCCATGAGGCACAGGGTCAAGACTGATTTGCATATGGCTGGGTTCAAACTGGAATGGCATGGTGAGCAAAAAAACGATGGATTTAGGCCCAGATCTCTGTACTGGGGTGAATGTATGACATTGTTCTGCATTCTGTCCATCAACTGTTGTTTTTGCATTTGTCACCCGAGTGGGACGGGTATGCCCAGACGTGGGTCCCGTGCTCTCCATGCCACTGGAATCAAGCTATCCTGGCTGAAGAGGGTGAAACCCCGAACCGGTCCTAGGATGCTTGTTTCCAGTCCAGGGAGGACCTGGCTTGGCAGTTCGGGCTGGACTGTTCCCATGAGCACAGGGTCAAGACTGATTTGCATATGGCTGGGTTCAAACTGGAATGGCATGGTGAGCAAAAAACGATGGTTTTAGGCCCAGATCTCTGTACCGGGGTGAATGTATGACATTGTTCTGCATTCTGTCCATCAACTGTTGTTTTTGCATTTGTCACCCCGAGTGGGACGGGTATGCCCAGACGTGGGTACCGTGCTCTCCATGCCACTGGAATCAAGCTATCCTGGCTGAAGAGGGGTGAAACCCCGAAACCGGTCCTAGGATGCTTGTTTCCAGTCCAGGGAGGACCTGGCTTGACAGTTCGGGCTGGACTGTTCCCATGAGGTACAGGGTCAAGACTGATTTGCATATGGCTGGGTTCAAACTGGAATGGCATGGTGAGCAAAAAAACGATGGATTTAGGCCCAGATCTCTGTACTGGGGTGAATGTATGACATTGTTCTGCATTCTGTCCATCAACTGTTGTTTTTGAAAAAAATAGACAGACAGACAGACAGATACTTCGCACCGCATACACACCACCCTAGTTTTTTATAATCTTCAGTAACTTTTTAAAGTAAAAACGACTCTGAAGTACTGGCAGCATTTTCACTTGCTGTCTTATGGATTTGGTGTGAGAATCCCTTTCCCCAGAATATTCCTGCTTCTCATAAAAGTGATCCGCCTTACCACCGCTTATTTTGTACGTGCCCACACCCAAAGTGCACTGGGGCAGCTAGTAGCGCTTTACAAAAGCCCTTAATAAAAAAAAAAAACTCATAAAATATAATTGTGCATATGAGAATATACAACCTAGTGCAGTGCTACACAGATGTGAAAACCCTCACGTTAATTAATTAAAAAACGAATGTCTGCCAGAGAGTTTCAAAACTGCAGCAAGATACACGCAATTGACAGTATGCGGCATTTCCTCTGTTGTTTCTTTTTACATGAGCGATAAGTCTGTCCTAAACCAAGCTGCGAGACTTATTTACAAACGGCCAAAATGGCAATCTGCAAGCCCCTTACTTGTAAAACTCCACTGGCTCCCTATCATTCAGCGGGCAGCCTTTAAGACAGGGTGTTTAATTTTCAAGGCCCTTCACTGTAGGAGCCCTAAATTCATCAAATGCATGATATCAAAACATGTTCCCAACCGTAATCTGCGATCGGCACATCTCCAGTTGCTAACTACCCCTACCTATAAGCTCAAACGTCAGGGAGGGTGCAGGTTTTCTTATCTGGCCCCCACATTCTGGAATTCTCTTCCACTAGCGATTAGGTCTTGCAATAACTTATTGGGTTTCAGAAAAATGCTCAAGACATGGTTGTTCGAGCAGGCTCATGCATAATCCGCTTCTGCCGTGACTCTGATCAAGTTTAGCGCCATGAAACCTCTGGGTGTACGTGCGCTATAGAAATTTTTATTAACATAACATAACATAACTAAATAAGAATTAGAGAGAAAACAACTCGTACAATAAGGGCTCATAGTAAAATACTACGTAAATAGAAGACATGCCATCAAGCCGTGCAGGTCACGTGCACTGTGTTCATCATCATGTTTAAGGACCGACACTTCCAATTCAACCCTGCGATTTCTTTTCGTTGGTAACTACATTGCGATAAACAGATTCGGTGATTTACTTTAACAATTTGCGACGATGGGATCGAAATAGGAACCCGTACAAGAGGCGTAACACGCGTCTCCTTCACAGTGGAAGGCTTGGGGTGGTCTGTGCCACGTGGGTGTCCTGCCCCTGTGGCATAACACAATATGATGGGCCCTCCTGCAGAATCTGAAGAGGGGCCCCTTTGTCTCCCATATCTCAAAGTTATTCATGGGCCTTGGGTTCAACTGGGCCACCCTGAAGAGTTGGTGGGGCCGTAAAAGTGTGTGTGTGGGGGGGGTCTCCTTGCCGCAGGGGCTGGTGTTACCGTCTGCTGTACCGGGGTACAGCGTTATAAACGAGTTGACAAGACCTCTGAAAGATACAGTAGAGATCACCAGTACATCTGGCCGCCGTTGGTCGGCCTTGAAAGTAAGTGTTCAAACATGGAAGTACTTAAATGAAGCCTCTATGAATTTGGGGGACATTCGCTCAGTTGCTGCTGTGGCTCCAGATATGTGCCGCAGCCACTATCCCTCCCCCCCCCCCCTCCTAACACACAATCATTAGAGCATGGAATGTCTGCCTCTGAGGCATTAGAGGGGTGTTTAAGTCATTTCCACAGAACATCGGGATTTTCAGCCGAGGTTGTATTCACCCTCCTTCTCCAGTTGCAAGCTCGACAGATCTAGCCGCTATGCGACATCCACCTTGTGTAAAATGAGGCAATATTTTCTATTTTCTCCTCACCCCGATGATTTTGGTTCCACTTAGATACGCGCGAAGACCAGTCTCGGCACACATATGCGAAGTTCACCTAGCTCCCTTTACACCCTATCACGTCTCCACTGGGGTTCGCGCCTCACGTGCACACGTTCGGAAGGCCTGAAGTGCCTGCAGAGATGGGAGACGCGTGCATCATTTTCACTTTATGTCACGGTGTTGCTGCTCTCACGAGCCAGCGGCTCCAGGTGTGCAGAACGTTGCACAGAGGTGCATTTCGTCCCGCCTTCCTGTCAGGCCTGCCAAGCGACGTTTACCAATTCAGGGAAAGCCTTGGATCTGCTTCGATGAGCTTAACTCGCGAAAGGTAAAGGACGGGATGCCTGCAAATGGTCGAAACCACTGCAATTGCTCCGGGTTGTACTCCAAAACGGGGCGACTGTGCTACTGCAACCAAACTGCTCCCTACTGACTGGGCCCAAATAGGCCGCAACAATCGTATGTCCTGTTTGGGGTGCAACAGGCCCTTCCCCTCTATTTAGACTTATTGAATGTTACCAGGTGTGAATGATTTGCACAAACCCCTGATGAAGGGTATTCCCCGAAACGTATTGGGGATTCGTAAAATTCACACGCATCAAGCAATACGAGTATTGAGGAAATAAAATTACTTGAGTGGAAAATGTAAAAAAAAAAATGGTGATCACGGTCATTTGCAGGGAAGGGAAGGTGAAGCTGTTGAAAGGGGAGAAAGGCGAGGCGAACAATCACCAGCCCGCGCTTTGAGGCCAAACCAGAGGGCTCAGTCCATACACACTGCCGCGAGGAAAAGGGCACTCAGTGGAGAAACGCCTGACGCACCTTGAACGAAAACAGCTGCCATTGTGAAGACCTCGAAACTACCACCCCCGCTGCCGCCGTGCGCCTCCCGCCACGGCCGCCCCCGTAGACAACACAAATGTCGCATCTGTAGGGTGGGTGGGGGTGCGCGAATCGAGGTATCCCGTTATCAGCCTTTACAGCACGAGTGCAGCGGGGAGGGCTGCTTCAATTGCTTCGGGATTTCACTACTCGCGTCCAGAGGCGCATTTAAGAAGAAAAGTCCCGGGTTCTGCAAGAACCCCCTCTCACCCCCACCCCCCTCCTCATGGCAAAAAGTGAGCTCTGATAACCAGCAATCACACTGCAGCAGCAGCCCAATTACTTCTAGCTGCAGCCCCTGAATTGTTACCAGATGCTGCCCTCCCGCAACCTCTCTCTGTATATCTGCGCACCTCTCAGGTGAATGACAGCACATCACTCTTCTGCTGAGATAACTATGTAGCGCATAGAGGCTTCTACACTTTGAGCTCGCCATGTACGCGCTATACTTTCCCACATACTACCATTCAGATTCCAGCTCACACTTACTCCGCCTCATCTTTCTTCAGGTTATCTGTCCGGCCAGCACCTCTCGGAGATCTGTGGAGACGCCCCTCACCCCCAGAGCACCAGCAGGAAGGGACTCGAGATACACAGTGACAGAAACAACGGGCCTCTGCCGCATCACTCACAGAAACCTACAAAGACAACAGACGAACTGACGTGTATCAGACTCTCCGACTCGGTAGCGAGCTCAGGAATGTTAACATATACGTATAAATGGTGCATGCGTCACTCGAGGCATGTCGTATGACGTAGTAAAAATACCTGCAGATGTCGGCTATCTCCGAAAATGTGTACAGTGCATGTTGTATCCGTGAGTATGCATTGGCGGCAGAGTCAACTGTCCCTGTAAATACACTGCTGTCTAAATCTGTCTCTGTAAATATACGGGCGTCTTCTGTCACTGTTAGACGCGCACTGGTGTCTATTGTCTTTGTCTCCTTAAATATACTGCCATCGCTTGTCTCTGTACATTCACTGTTGTGTATTGTTTCTCTAGATGCGCGCTGGTGTCTGTTATCTTTGTAAATACACTGCTGATTATTGTCACTATAGATGCGCGCTGGTGTCTGTTGTCTTTGTAAATACACTGCTGATTACTGACACTGTTGATGCGCGCTGGTGTCTGTTGTCTCTGGGAATATATTGGTATCTATTCTCTGCATAATACAAAGGTGTCTATTGTCTGTAAATAAACTGGTGTCTGTTGGCTCGGTAGATGTACGCTGGTGTTTACAGTCTCAGTAAATTTACTAGCGTCTGCTGTCTCAGAAGACGTACGCAGGTGTCTATAGTCTTCTGTGAGATGTGCACTGGTGTTTGTAGTCTCGGTAAGTATACCCGTATCTGTCTCTGTAAATATACTGTTGTCTACTGTTTCTGTAGATACGCACTGCTTTCTATAGTTTCTGTAAATATATTGGTGTCTGTTGTCTCTCTTAGAAGAAGACTTGTGTCTGTTGTTTATGTAAATATTCTGGTGTCTGTTGTCTCTGTAAATAGACTGTTGTCTACTGTTTCTGTAAATATATTGGTGTCTGTTGTCTCTGTTAGACGCGCACTAGTGTCTATCCTCTCTATAAATATACTGCTGTCCATTGCCTCTGTGGATGCACACTATGACTATTGCTTCTGTAAGTATCCTTATGTCTCTTGTTTGTGTAGATGCGCACTGGTTGCTATAGTCAATGTAAATATCCCGGTGTCTGTTGTTTCTATTAGATGTGCACTGGTGTTTGTAGTCTTGGTAAGTATACTTGGGTCTATTGTAGGCTGTTGTCTGCCATTTCTGTAATCATACCGGTATCTATTATTTCTGTAGTTACGCACTGGTTTCTATAGTTTATGTGAGTATATTGGTGTCTGTTGCCTCTCTTAGAAGAAGACTTGTGTCTGTTGTTTATGTAAATATTCTGGTGTCTGTTGTCTCTGTAAATAGACGGTTGTGTACTGTTTCTGTAAATATGCCGGAATCTAAATTTTCTGCAGATACACACTGCTTTCTATAGTTTCTGTAAATATACCGGTGACTATTGTCTCTGTAAATATACCGGTGACTATTGTCACTGTAAATATACCGGTGACTATTGTATCTGTAAATATACCGGTGACTATTGTCTCTGTAAATATACCGGTGTCTATTGTATCTGTAAATATACCGATGACTATTGTCTCTTTAAATATACCGGTGTCTATTGTATCTGTAAATATACCGGTGACTATTGTCACTGAATATATACCGGTGACTATTGTATCTGTAAATATACCGGTGACTATTGTCACTGTAAATATACCGGTGACTATTGTATCTGTAAATATACCGGTGACTATTGTATCTGTAAATATACCGGTGTCTATTGTATCTGTAAATATACCGATGACTATTGTCTCTGTAAATATACCGGTGACTATTGTCTCTGTAAATATACCGGTGACTATTGTCACTTTAAATATACCGGTGACTATTGTATCTGTAAATATACCGGTGACTATTGTCTCTGTAAATATACCGGTGTTTATTGTATCTGTAAATATACCGGTGTCTATTGTATCTGTAAATATACCGATGACTATTGTCTCTTTAAATATACCGGTGTCTATTGTATCTGTAAATATACCGGTGACTATTGTCACTGAATATATACCGGTGACTATTGTATCTGTAAATATCCCGGTGACTATTGTCACTGTAAATATACCGGTGACTATTGTCTCTGTAAATATACCGGTGACTATTGTCACTGTAAATATACCGGTGACTATTGTCACTGTAAATATAACGATGACTATTGTCTCTGTAAATATACCGGTGACTATTGTCACTGTAAATATGCTGGTGTCTATTGTTTCTATAAATACGCGCTGGTATCTATTGTCTCTGTAAACATACTTGTGTCTTTTGTCTCTTTAAATACACTGGTGTCTATATCAAGTAGAAATACATTGGCTTCTACTATCTCTGTAAATACCCTGTTGCTTTTGTAAATATACAGATCTCTACTGTTTCGGTAGATGAGCACTGGCTCCTATAGCTGCTATAAATATACTGGTGTCTATTGTCTCGGTTAGATTGTCACTCTTGTCTATAGTCTTTGCTAATATACTGACGTCCATTGTCCCTGTAAATATACAGGTGTTTATTTTTTCTTTAAATATATTGGTGTCTATTGTTTTTGTAGATGTGCCCTGGTGTCTGTTGTCTCTGTAAATATACAGGTGTTTATTTTTTCTTTAAAAATACTGGTGTCTATTGTTTTTGTAGATGTGCACTGGTGTCTGTTGTCTCTGTAAATATACAGGTGTCGATTGTTTCTTTAAATATACTGGTGTCTATTCTTTTTGTAGATGTGCACTGGTGTCTGTAAATATACAGGTGTCGATTGTTTCTTTAAATATACTGGTTTCTACTGTCTCTGTAGATGTGCACTGGTGTCTGTTGTCTCTGTAAATCTACAGGTGTTTATTTTCTTTGTAGATGTGCACCGGTGTTTGTTGTCTCTGTTAATATTACTGGAGTCTAATGTTTCTGCAGCTGTGCACTAGTGTCTGTTATCTCTGTAAATCTACAGGTGTCTACTTTCTTTGTAGATGTGCACTGGAGTTTGTTGTCTCTGTTAACAAATACCGGAGTCTCCTGCCTCTGTAGCTGTGCACTGGTGTCTGTTGTCTCTATAAATATACATGTGTCAATTGTTTCTTTAAATATACTGGTGTCTATTGTTTTTGTAGCTGTGCACTGGTGTCTGTTGTCTCTGTAAATATACAGGTGTCTATTGTTTCTTCAAATATATTGTTGGCTGTCGTTTCTGTGGATGCGCACCATTGTCTACTGTCTCTGTAAATATACTAGTGACTGTTTCTCTGTATTTTTATTGGCGTCTATTGTCTCTGATTGTTTATTGGTGTTTACTGTCACTGTAGTTGCACACTTATGTCAGTTGTCTCTGTAAATATACTGGTGTCCACCGTCTTCTGCAAATATATCGGGGTCTATTGTGTCTGTAAATATACTTGTATCAATATTCTCTGCAGATTTTCACTGGTGTCTATAGTCACTACAACTATACTGGTGTCCATTGTCTCAATAGATGCGCATTAGTGTCTATTGTGTGTGTAAATATACAGGTGTCTATTGTTTCTCTAAATATATTGATGTCTATTGTCTACGTAATGCACAGTGATATCTATTGTCCCTGTAAAAATACTGGTGTCTATTGATGGTGTAATGTTAATGGTATGCTGGTGTCTATTGTGTCCTTAAATATACTGTTTATTTGTATACGCACACACACACACACACACATACACAAACACACACACACATATATAAATATGCATTTATACTCTTTGTATTCGTAAATATGTATTGCCACCATTTGTTCCTGTAAAAGTGTGCATTGGCTCTGTAAATATGTACCGCTGAGTATTGCCTCTCTAAATATGTACTGGTATTTCTAAATTGTCTAGGTGTCTAATGTTTCTGTAATGTAAACGGACATGTATTATCTCTAAATAACTCTATAAATATAAACCAATGACCTATGTCCCAGTAAACATAAACATACCATAGTGCAAGGGTGTGTGAATTCTGTCAAGCACAGGTTTTTGTAGTGGAGAGAAGCCTTTCCAGTACAAAAGCTATGTTTTAATACTCTTCCCACTTTGTATGTGTGTTATACATTGCAGCATATATGCAAAGTGTGAAAAGTATGGAGAAATGTAAACATTTCTCCTCCATTACGCCTGCCTCAAAGGGGTTTGGAGCAAATCCCTTTCTAAAGTTGTTAGGAGATAGAAATTTGGGGAAAAAACATGAGTGGTTTCATAGCACTGCTCATGTGCCACCCATGAAACGCTCCTTGACACAAATTAGCGCATAGAAATATGTTGTGTTTATCTGGCCAACTTTCCAATGCAAATCCTGATTTGCGTTGGAAAGTAAATACCACCACAAAACTTTGTGTTGTGTTATGAAAGTTGCACAAACCCAGCGTAAAGTGTTAATAGATCTGGGCCATTATACTTGGACCTAGTTTTACACTTTTCCCACTTGGAAGTGTGCTGTACAGTGCACCACAAACGTAATGTTGGAAAAGTTTGGAGAAATAAATAATTTCCCCAAGCTCATGCCAGCCTCAAAAATGCGTTAAGTTTTCTCGCAAAGGCCTGTCTACAAGTGTTAGCACATAGTCTTTTCATAAAAAAACATAGGAACACCTATGTACCACCCATGGAATGCCCTGTTGATGGAAAGTAATGCAAAGCAGCGCTAGAGGTACTTTGCCTTACTGTAGGGCTACTTTCCAGTAAAAATAAAGTTTTGCTAGCATTTTTTAAAAATCCCAACATTGATATATGCCTATGATACCCTCCTGATATCTAGAATGCAAATGGAGCTGTAATCTTAGCTAAATTAATATTTACCATATTCTGCAAACACGGTTTACAGATGCTATAAAAACAAAATATATGGTTTTCAACTCCCATAGATCATTCAGAGGCAGTTTTCGGATCAGTGAAACAGCTCTAGATAGGATTAAGAATTTTTGATTATTTGGAAGTTAATATGACACCTTCAATGTCGGGGGCTTTGTAAATCAGAAAAAACCAGATGTTATTAAAACATAGAGCCCCTGCCTCTGCGCATAACCTACTCGCACTCACTTTATATTTTATATTTATCCATTTTTTTAATATTGTCTTTTTATAATACAGTGATTTTAAACGGGGCTATTGTACCAAATTCTATTTATTGTCACAATAAAGATTTTACAGATCATAGGGCCTCTGCCCTATTGAGAATGTTTAATCTACGAGGACCTGGAATGTGTCTCCTTTAGTGCTTGCATACCACGCCAAAGGGATAGGTGCAGCGCTGTAGGACGCTGAGATATGGGTTGCGGAAATGTAACACATCTTATGTAGATGAAAATGAATTTGTAAGATCTTGTTTCAATTTGCCTTTAAGTGCACCTCTCCTTGCACTGTTCTTAGATCAGGGCATTAATGGGCTGACTCACGTGGCAAATTTTAGACCGACGTACGGGGTACATTTATGGTCAGTCATCAAACTAGAACCATGGAGGAACTCACTTAAAAAGTTATCTGTTGAAAGAGCATGGGCAACACAATTTTTATCTCATGTAAAACTGTGGTTACATCGTTTGGATTTGAAGGATATGTGAATGTGTCCCAAAACCATTACGTGAGCTCCAGTAATCTACTTAAAAGTTAATTGTGGCCCTTTGCTAGGAATAAGCGGTTTCCGGAGGTAAGGAACTGGGAATCACTGAACTTTTTGGGGATTTTATAATGCATTTCTAAATTTGAATCTATTATGGGCAACATCATGCCGATTTGTGTTAACAATTTGTATATAAAGTTCAGGCTTGGTATATTACCACTTAATAGTTTTATCTGCAAATGGTCTCTAGCTACTCCGAAAACCAATGTTTGCCCTGTTTGTCACATTTTCACCGAAACAGAGGCGCACTTCTTGTGTTTTTTACACAGTCTATGGCCACATAAGAAGGAATTGGATTATCCCAAGGTATCGGACATTGGGGATCACACATTTTCGAGAGGCCTCCCAGAGTTTTAAATCTGTCACTGACGAACTGATTGTTTTGGTCTTTCGAGGTTTTTACGATATGCATGGATTGTAAAGAATCACTTAAGCTTATTGCTCTATTATTAAGTGTTTGCGGATGTAAATATAATATTTAACATTGCTGTATTTTAAACATAAATTTTGTATTTTATGATGAATTTATATAATGCTGCTTTTAAATGATATTTTATGGGATTTTCCTTGACAGAAACATTTAGTACTACTAAAGCTTTGCACTGGAAAATTAATGTTTACGCTGTGTTTATGACGTAAAACACATCCCCAAACATCACTAAGCACTGGTTACACATACAGATGACTACATTCCTGTACCCAAGGTTCGTATCGTTGCTTATCCCTGCATACTGTTTTCCAACACGGCAATAATTCACTTTTATGTTTATATCATTTTATATGAATATCTCTGCTTCCTTATGGGAGAGTGGACTAACAATCTGAGATTCGTAACTCTGAGGATAGTTACACATTTGCTCTCTCACACCTTCCAGAAAGCTGATTATTTTTTAAATATCAATAACTATGTGTAGGGGACCTTCCTTACCAGGGAGGTGACTAAAATATTTTAAGATTACTAACGGTGCTGAGATCCCAACCCCCTCCCCACACACACCTTCCAGGAGGCATACTGGGGGAACATGACCAAATTCTGGACTCCTTGCCCAGAATAAAGCATATACCAGCAGCGGAAGCACCATGCCCACTGGAACAAAAGACCCTTCCCTGCTCAAATTTGAGTAAAACTGTAATTGAAATGTTTTATGATCTCTTTTGGCATGCGTTGGACCTGACATCCTTGGCATGGTTATCTCCCAACTTTTTGCCTTCCATCCGGTATTTGCTGACTTTGTTTTTGCGGGCCTTAGGACTCTGCACACTTTACTACTGCTAACTAGTGCTAAAGGGCTTGTGCTCTCTCCCTTCAACATGGTAACATTGGTTTCCACCCAATTGGCATATTTAATTTACTTGTAAGTCCTGGGTAAGTGGTACTACATGTACCCAGGGCCTGTAAATTAAATGCTACTAGTTGGCATGATATAATTATTGTGCCTCCTACCTAAGGAGCCTTCAAAAACATATCTCATGCCAGTTTTAAACTGACATTTCTACCTGGCAAAATACACCTTTTGCCAGGTCTAAACCTTCCATTTTAGTACCTATAAGTCGCCTCTAAGGCAGGCCCTTAACATCTCATTGGGCAGGGTGTAGTGTATTTAAAAGTTGGACTTGTGCGTTTTACTTTTAGAAGTCCTGGTAGTGAAAAAAGTCTAAAATTGATTTTTCAGTACTGCAAGGCCTAACTCTCCTATAGAATAACATTGGGTTATCTATTACATTTAATAAGTGATAACTTTCAACTGGTAGCAAGTAGGAATATTGAGTTTGGTGTCTACAGAATTGTAATTTAAAACCCTCTTTAATGGTAAAGTTTAATGGTGGTGACAGGATGTGTCGAAAGTGGTGGTTTATGGGAGTTGTATTTTCAAGAGCTGGGGATGGGAACCTGCTGGTTGACGTGATTGGTTTACCACGAGGGTGTGGTTATGTTTAAAAAGAACAGAGCCACGAGGCAAGTGTAATTGGTGATATCGAAGGAGAAGAAAGCAGTTGGAGTTGTGAGCACTAAAGGAAGCAGTATAGGAGCAAGTTTGTTAGTGTTTATTTTGGGCATGGTTTAATTGGTTGGGAATTAGTTCGGGAGTGACTTTAACAGGAATACGGCAGGCTAAAGATTTCAGGGAGGCACATTTGGGGAGATTTGTTTTTGGGTTCTTTTAATGCATGTACAAAAAATACGTTTACAGAGGGAAGGCGCTGTTCTTATGAGGCCGCACAACAAGGCAAAGGTATTTTTAACAGAATGTTATGCATATAAAATGAATGACGATGAATTTAGGTCTAAACAGAAATCTAATGGTAACTTTTTTAAATTCATAGTGAACCCCTGAAGAAGGGCTAAGGAAGCCTGAAATACATTGTGTGAAAATATGACAAACTGCTATGGATAAATTATGTATTCCTGCGTGTTTCAGAGAAAGGCCTGGATAGGCATATCTGTTGCATTAGAAAAATTGAAAATCATAAGCATCGTACATGTGAATGGAGTATCGAATGATTAAGGAATTTTCAAGTATATGGAATAAACATTATTAAATATGGACAAGATTGCGACAGTGTTTTGAAAAAGTCTTGAATTTAGCTGTGCGTCTGGCAAGGAGTGTAAGTACGCTCCAGTGTTGTGGATTCTAAAGTTTTATTTTCAGCCACAATTCTGAAAATGCCACATTTAGAAAGTTTGTACCAGGGTTTGGGTCTATCTAAACAGCAAGGTTAGACTACTTGAAAATCAACACATTTTTAAGGAATTAACAATTTGTGACATATTTAAAATGCACCATGCTGTGCGCAAACTGTTTTTGGCGTTCCCATAGCGGTGCCCATTTTATGAGGCACCACTGTGGGAACGTCAATAAAAAGTCGGCCAGATACGAGAAAAATTCATAATCTGGCAGGCGGTCCAACCACAGGTTTGGCGGCATGGCAGGCCCTGCACCGCCAAACTGGTAATCATGCCCTTAGGGAGGCCCTAAACATCTCATAGGGCAGGGTGCAGTGTATTTAAAAAGTTGGGCATGTACTTTCAACTTTTACATGCCCTGGAAGTGAAACACTCTTAAAGTAGTTTTTCACTCCCGCAAGACCAACCTCTCCCGTAGGATAGCATTGGGTTACCTTGTTACATTTAATGAGTGATAACTTTCAATTAGGAGCAAGTAGGAATGTCAAGCTTGGTGTTTAAAGAATTGTAATTTAAAATCCTCTTTGCTGGTAAAGTTGGATTTTAAGGCACAATTCTGAAAATGCCACTTTGAGAAAGTTAATGCTTCATGCTAAGAAAATTATAGATGATAGAATGCACTCCGAGTTTAATAACACTTTGATATGCTCCAGGCTAAGGTTTGCGTGCAGACTTGATTGTGTTCTGTCCCTGAACACAACGATTAGTCAAGAAAAAACCAGTGCGTAGTTTTACACCAGATTCAAGCTGCACTGCTTTTGATGTACTCACAATAATGTGAAAGGAAAGGCCATTTCCTAAATGAAATGGTCTGAAGCATACCGTTAGTTTTAATCTGAGTGTGCTCATGGCACCCAATAAAGTACATATATGTGCAAGTGAGTTACAACTCATTTTAGCTTGGAGAAGCAAATTATGCTCTTTTTTCACTATGGGGTCCAGTGGGCATAGAATGGCGCTACCACTTGTTTGTGCATTCTCTCACATATCATTTCTGTTTCCTTCTTCACCTCTTGAGCATTATCTTGACACCTATCTACTTTCTTTTTTCACGGTCATGGAAGTCACCAATGATGAAAACGTGAGCAAACTGGTGAGTACCAACCAGCAGCTTCCTTGGTGATGCTTACGTGAGGTACTTCCTGACCTTTCACACATTTTTTTCTTTTTTTCTTGATTACTTTAACAAGATCGCTCACATTTTGGTAGTTTGACAAACAGTTAGACTTGTACACCCGGATTCGGATGTGATTGGCATTCTTGGGAAGCCAGCATCTGAGCAGGGATACTATATACTGCTCTTGGGATCTTCGGACCTTGGTGGGTGTTTTAAGTGCAATCAGGTCTGCAAGTTAAGCCTAACTGCCTTTATGCCAAGCTACCAGAGGGTTATGCATAGTTTAATTTGGGATTTGCTTGTGACTTCACCCTGACAGGAATTGTGGTTGCTGTTTGAGTAGGGTTCCACCCCCCTCAACTATTAACCCAATTTCCTACAGTATGTAATGTTAAGCTCCAATCCTCCCATCCATAAGTATAGCCCACAATTGTCAGGAGCAATGTTGTACATTTGTGTGCAGTGATTTTGATAACTTTGTTCTCGTTGAGACAGAAACCTTTTTCTGTCATCATGTTTAACTTTTGCAGCAGTTTGGGAATTATGGAGCAAGTATGGGTAAATTAATAAGTATGCAGAATAAAAAGTAGTCACAAAATTATGTTTTTGCAGTAATCTTTATTGTATTATAATTAGACAATTGTTATATCACACATGCCCACACAACTTGTGCAAAATGGTCTGCACCTTAATGTTCCATTCTTGGGATCAAAAGATACTTGGTAAGCCATCCCTTTTTCAAATAAGTATGCAACCCCTATTAGCATTTTTAAACTCACTCTAGAGCTAAGCATAACATCACAGTGATTTTAAGATATTCCACCTCTCCACCAGAATATCCAGCGATGATCTGTCCTCATCATACCCTGAACATAAAAAGAAGAAAAAAACTATGACACAGAAGTCATAAGTAAAAATAGCCTGAAATAGTATTAACTTGGGTGCCGCTGCATTTGTAAAAAGCAAGAGTCTTTCTAAGCACTGCTTTTAAAAAAAAAAATTCACTACAATTATTGACTTTTTAAAAAATTGATTTTCATTCTTGTGAAATAGAATGATGCAGCCCCTTTAGAATATTTTAAAGTGTGGTGTCTAACAGCTTTGTGGCCAGACATGCAAATTTCCAATGTATATCAATCAATCAATCAGGGAATTGTAAGCGCGCTACTCCCCTGTGAGGGTCTCGAGGCGCTGAGAGGGGGGGGGGGGCCAGATCTGTTTAGCCGAAGAGCCAGGTCTTGAGGGTCTTCCTGAAGGTGTTCAGGGAGGGGGCGTGTCTGATGTCTGCCGGTAGCTCGTTCCAGGTCTTGGCTGCAATGTGAGAGAAGGATCTTCCGCCTGCTCTGGCTCTGTGGATGCGCGGGGTTTCGGCCAGTGCGAGGTTGGAAGATCGGAGGTTTCTTTTGGGTACGTGGAAGTTGACTCTGTCGTTGAGGTATTTGGGTCCGTTGTTGTGTAGGCATTTGTAGGCGTGAGTGAGGATTTTGAAAGTGGCTCTTTTCTCCACGGGGAGCCAGTGGAGACTTCGTAGGTGTTGGTATGTATACACAAAGATGGCAAATGCTGATGGTAAAGCCCTCCAATGGGCTAGATACCGGCCCCACCTTTCGCCATTGAGGCACTGCCCCTTTGTTCAGAGCTCTCAAACAGGCTCCAATGATCTTGGTCCCTAGGAGTAAACTATAAGCCCTCACCAGAGTGGCGACTGCCTGGTACACAGACGCAGCCCTTTGAGTATGCAAAATGGACAGGGTAAGGTAGCAGAACAGCAGAGCAGGACATCTATATTCTCTGCCTCTTATAAAAGTCAAAAGCTCCAAAGTCAAACCATGGTGTGCCAGATGGGTACAGGACTCCACAGTAAATATCTGATAAGTTATCTTGCACCAAACATGGGGAATATTGGAAGTCCGCTGTTTAAGTCCAAGGAATGCCACTGTTGTACTCCAAAGGCAGAAACTCTATTGAACGCACGTTCCGCTCACTTATTTGTTGCAATTTTGAGGAATGCCAACAGCTGTTTTCAGATACTTTGTTGTTTCATGGTGAGCACTTTGCCAGTTTGTCAGAGCAAAAAGAAAAAACATTGACAAAGCAAATAGGGCTCACCCATGAGAGCTACTGGCATTGTCAATGTTTTGTAGCTATGTTGTTTTGCAGTGTGGCTGCTGCAAAGCATGGCTGAAAGTACAAAAATATTATTGGCAAAACCAATAGTTCTTTCCTATGCCTAATAGGCGAGATATATTGACTTTACCAATGCTTGTTTGTTTTTGCCTGCATGCTCAGAATCATTATAACAATAGAGAGTTTAGCGTATTCATTCTTGCCTTTTCTTCCCAGTAGAAAGTATTGCCATTGGAGGCTGTTTACGAAGTGAGCAGGCATGCCTAATGGCAGCCTCATTTGTTTTCTATTTAGCTTCCAGTTATTGTATCGAACAGCAAGTGCCTCCACTGAGGTCAAAGAGGTGCATATCCTTCTACTGCAATGTTTGTTCTCCGTAAAGGAGACTTGCAGGCTGTGCCTTTTTTTGTTATGGCGGGTAGGGGTGGACCCAACACGGACAGCAGGAGGAAAGCGGGAGTGGGCAAGCAACACAATGGACAGTTCGAACATATGAACTCTTATGGAGTGCTTCCACAACAAGAGAAAAGTAGCTCCAAAAGTTCGGGCAGCAGGAAGACACTGGGCAAGGAACCAGTACTTGGGCCATGCTCCAAGGGAGGGCCAAACACAAGAAGAGGAAGTGAAGCCAGCACATGCTGCCCAAAGAGAAGCAAGCAAATGAGAGTGACGATGAAGCCAACCAATGGTAAGCAATAGGTAGGCTTTAAGTCCCCAGTAAGTAAAGAAAATGCCTGGCAAGCAACAGCACTTGCGTTGTCTCAGGTGAAACCTAAAAATGTCTTAAGTCTAGGGCCATTGGTTCTCACCTTCATTTAGAAATTAATTTTTACTTTATTGGGATTCACAAAAATAGGAGGGTACACCAGCGAAATGTACAACAGTTGTACATTTCCAAGAGTACTTCGCCTCCTCCTCCATCAATCAATAGCACACTGTGGAGAAAACATCTAACTGTGTATGGCAGGAAAGTGCAACTACAATTATATATTTTCCCCTTTTTAGGTGGAGCCTGGGCAGCGCATGCGCTGCTGCGAGGCATGCAATCGTGGAATATGGATTTGAAGCCCCGCCCACTCTCCGCCCATATTTTTAATTGGCTTGTGTCATTGTCCTTTGTAAACGCTGGATTCCGAGTCGGTATTAGGCTTGTTAGTCCCTCCTTGGTACCGCCTTGTCTGCATTTGTTACCTCAAAAACCAAAAGAGAGAGTCAGGACGATGAGTGTGCCCTCCTTGTCCCAAAATAATATTCGAAAAAACAACTGAGACGGGCCACAAAAGAGTGACTAGATAACCTGAATGGTGTCTGACACCACAGGAATAGTTTAAAAGAACCCTCACACACCAACCTGGTTGGTTTCATGCTTCATCATTGGGTTCCCAGTCGGGTAGCCGAGTGCTACCCAACTGTGCTTCAACACCTGATTACAGTGGAGCAGGTTTTTTGGTTGTTGTGTGATGGCGTTGTGAATGTGGTGACTTTAAAAGTACCTCTGGGAAGCTCACTATACATTCTTTTATTCCCAGTGGCCCAGGGTATATTAAAAACAAGGTAAAATAGACAATATATCAGAACTACCAGTAGGTGTCTGAATTATCGATAGGTCAACATGTTTCAGCTCTCAAAGAAAAATTAATGGAGCTTTCTTCAGGACCTCATTATGTGGTGAATAAAGTGCAAAAGTGAGTGGTAAAAATTAAACCACTTGTTTAAGCATTTTTACACACTTGCTACAGCGTGTTTATCATGCATAGATGGACTAACCAAGAGTAACGTTCCATCTGTGGTAAAATTCCTGTAGGGAAAGAAATCAACAAGACAAAACAACATATAACATATAAAAATTGTTTGATTGGTTGTTGATTATTGTCACAATCATATTGATCATCCCCAAGTGGCGAGATAAACATTCAGTGTCACTCATACGTGGGAAACCATGCATACAAACAATGGTTCAGATAATCTTAAAGAACAGTGCATACTCGCAATAATGGTGACCGTGCTTGCGGTGTGGGCGGCAGGTCAACTGTTCAAGCTACACCGAATATCACATGCAGCAGTGAAAAAGCGAAGTATATTCACTAAATATCCTAGCATGCTTGTGGTCAAGAACAGTAGGCATGCTGAGGTGGAGTGCTCAGAAAGAGCGTCGCGCTGGGCTTTGTAGCGTATTATAAACTCTTCCTAAACTAACATGATAACAGAAATGTCGTAATGCTAAATATTTAAGCAAAAGACCTGCTCACTACGCATGAATCATAGTAACATAGTATTTACGTGAATCATGATATTTCCATGGTCATACGAATCCAGGGCGGGAGGGCTCCTACTTGGTGCTCTAAATGAAGGATTTAAAAAAGAAGAAGAATCGGTGAACTAAATGTCTGGAGCAGGAGTGAAAGGCTAGTTCGTGTAGCCACTTTAGGGTTCTGTAAGGAAAGATCTTACTTGGTCTCGGTGCTCCCCGCGTCTAAACCTACTGCGGCGTCCGCTGGAACGAGATAATCTCGAGGGACTGGAAGGCGCAGATATAACAGCCGGGGCAGGGCGGGAGAGCTGGTAACTAATTGGAAACGCCTGCGTGCAATAGACTATAGCGCTAACCAACAGTGGGCGTATAGCACGTTGCGGGCAGGAGCGTCAAAAAAGACGTACACCACGTGAAAGCGTATGTGCACGAGTCACTCCGTAAAGATGGAAACGATGACTACTATCGCGGAGCTGGCGAAAAAGGGCAATGAAAATATATGCTCCCTATAAATGCAGCCAAAAATTTAAATATAGAAATAAAGAAATTAAGGCCATATCAAAAAGGTGGACATCTGGTGGGAGCTTAATAAGAAATGGAAAATTAAGCGCAGAGTCAATAAAGTGCCACTATGACAGGTACAGTTATCAAATGCTGTGCAATGAATTAGTGAGCACCTTTATTATTACCAATATGACACCTCTGTGCGGTTTAAAAGTGCTTGAATCACTTCAGGATTTCTATGTACATTTTTAGGGGAAGGGGCTGATATGCTTAGGATTTTGAAAGTTCAGGGGATGGGAATAGTAGGTCGTCAATGGTTAGACTAAAGCATTTCAAAAGGCACTATTGACTTCATGTAGTGCCCTCTATATTATCTATCTACTGGAGACTATTCCACGGAATATTGTCGTTCAGACCGCTGAGATGGGTAGATAACCGATAAATCCATCGTTGTTCTTTGTCTAACAGTTGTTGCTGGATGTTCCCACTCCTCATTTTCAGATGTTCAATTATAACCCACTCCATATCGTTAGTGGTGTGACCTGCTTCCAGAAAGTGGTTTGTCATTCGTGTGGTATTTCTTTTACACCGAATCGTGCTTCTATGCTCACATATTCTTGTCTTTACTTTGCGACTTGTCATACCCACATACCTAAGGCCACATGGACATGTGATAAGGTAAATAGCATTGTCTGTGTTACAAGTAGTATGCGTGCGGATTTGCCATATTTTCCCTGGTTCCAGGTTAAGAGTTTTTGATGATTTTGTTAAATGGCAAATGCTGCAGTCACCGCAAGGATAGTGTCCGGTGACCTTTGGAAGACCCCATGCATTATGTATGGTGTTTGTTAACGACATCACTTCTTGTAGTCTTGTGTGAACTAAGCTGTCTTTTAGACTTCTACCTCTTTTGTAGGAAAACATGGGTTTTCCCAACGATGGTTGCCAGTATTAAGGATTTGCCAGTGCTTCTGGACAATTTTAGCCACTTGGCATGAGACAGGATTATATGTGGTCACACAGGTCAGTGGTATTGTGGTTGCCTCCTTCAGTGTGCTTTCCAATAGGCTCTCTCTATTTTGATTGCGTGCTCTCTTCAACGCTTTAGTCGTAATCCTGTTGGGGTACCCACGTTGTTGTAATTTCTTAGTTAGCCTTTGAGCTTGAGCCTTTGAGCTTGATGTTTAAATTCTTCTACGTTGCCATCTATGCATGATAAACACGCTGTAGCAAGTGTGTAAAAATGCTTAAACAAGTGGTTTAATTTTTACCACTCACTTTTGCACTTTATTCACCACATAATGAGGTCCTGAAGAAAGCTCCATTAATTTTTCTTTGAGAGCTGAAACATGTTGACCTATCGATAATTCAGACACCTACTGGTAGTTCTGATATATTGTCTATTTTACCTTGTTTTTAATATACCCTGGGCCACTGGGAATAAAAGAATGTATAGTGAGCTTCCCAGAGGTACTTTTTAAAGTCACCACATTCACAACGCCATCACACAACAACCAAAAAACCTGCTCCACTGTAATCAGGTGTTGAAGCACAGTTGGGTAGCACTCGGCTACCCGACTGGGAACCCAATGATGAAGCATGACACCAACCAGGTTGGTGTGTGAGGGTTCTTTTAAACTATTCCTGTGGTGTCAGACACCATTCAGGTTATCTAGTCACTCTTTTGTGGCCCGTCTCAGTTGCATTTGTTACCTCCCATAACGACTGGACCTTTTACTGGTGTTGTTACATGGTCTGGTTTATAAGTCAGTGAGCACTATTTTATTTAATGCTCTTTCCCTATTCCACCCACTACCTCGCAGCACGTCGCTCGCTTTTATTTTAATTTTTACTAATGGAGGTCCACTTTGACTATAGCGGCCGCGTTTTTAAATTTATTTTAGCAGCACAGTCTGCATTTTGCGGACGCGCTTATTTATTTATTTTGTTTACTAGCGCCCATGTGGCGCTTTCACATTTATAGAGGCCGCGCCCCTTTCTTTACACAAACCGCTTCTAAAGAAAGGTACGCGGCCGACATTAATGTGAAAGCGCGGCATGGGCGCTTTCACTAAAAAAAACATCTGTTTGTCAACTTGACAAACAGATGCTTTTTTTTTCAAAGCCCCCATGCCATGGTTTCACTTTAATGTCGGACACGCCCCTTTCTTTAGACGCGGCTTGTCTAAAGAAAGGGGTGCGGCCTTCATCAATTTGAAAGCGCCACATGGGCGCTAGTGAAACAAATATTTGCAATGCAATAGGTCTTGCATTTGCAAGAGTTTAAGCTATTGCATTGCTAATAGCTTAAACTCTCTTTAATGCGAGACCTATTGCATTGCAAATGCTTGTTATTTAAATGCAAATGTTTCTCTCCTAAGAATACCCTTTCCTATACCTTCATTAAAAGTGAGAATATTGCTTTCCCAGTCTCACTAATGAAACACAGGGGCTATATGTTTGTGCGAGTAACTTTACAATGTTTCCCTGCAGTAGAAATACAAATTGTTCATGGATACCGACAAACCTGCAAGTTTCTGGGAGTCCATGCTGTTATCATGGCCATCACCACTGATACCTCCTCTTTGTCACTCTTATCTCTAAGTTTATAACCGAGGAAGACACTGTTAAAGTGTACTGTATATGATCCTAAGTTTCCACTTATATTGAGTCTGTAAATCAGAATTGTGGAATTTAGAAACTTCAACGTGTTGTTTCCACCCTTACAAGAAACACAAGTATGCAAGAAAGGATGTGACTCAGACCCTATTTACTTTATAGGCTACATTATTTAATATACATTCTCACAGGTGATGTATTTAATGTAGCCAGCGATGACAGAAGAGGTGAGCAATTACTGCAGTACAACGATTGCTCAGCGCTCAAAATGACAAATATTTCATTATTTAATTTGGGGAAACGTGAGGCAGGTGGAGACAAGAGACCTCGTAAAATTTCAGGGACAACTTCACTCAACATAGACATGCCCCTGAAAACCACACTGTCTGGTCGCGGAGCCACCCTGTGTCTGCAATGGTCCTTTGTGTGCAACGGAGAGTGTACCATTCTGCACACAAAATAATAATATTAATACTAATATTACAAACACTACTAATGCCACTAGTTCTACTACCAATACTAGTACTAATAATAACGATTATAGTGAAGTTGGTGTTAAAATCGTTATATAATAATATCATTATTTCTGTTATTATTATTATTATTATTATTATTATTATTATTATTAATAATAATAATAATAATCATTATTATTAATGATATATACAAACTGTTTTTACTTTATTATTACTAGTAGACGTAATAGTAGGTGTTGTGCTAATATTATTCATAATTGAATATTATAAATATATAATTATCATGGGGTGTCTTTAATTTTAGGGAGTGATGGTAGAGCTTGACCACCAATCGCATTATAAAAATATCATGGTAATATTTTTTTTAAATATCATCTGTCCAGAATAATAGAGGATGCAATCCTATTATCTGCTTGTTTTTGTATGGAGTATTTTTAACATTGCTGCAAAGAGACAACTGGTTTAGAGCCTGCATGGGAGGGACAGCAGACAGGAGGTGATGTGCCCATTACCCCCTGCCTCGTTTATTAAGGACTTTCAAACCCGTTCAAACCCGGGATATCTCTGTACTCTTCCTCCTGACCGTGTTCTTGACGTCATGGACCCATAAAAACTCAATGAGATTCTACTTGTGTTGAGTGTAATGACTTTTTTTCACTATTTTTGTTTTGATGCCGAACATTCACGCACGATGAATATAAACGTTCTAAGGACCTTTCATGTGCTTGGAGGGTAATAACACTCGACGTGAATGGTATAAACGTGTTCCTTTTGTTTGCAAAGACAGATGTGCGAAGGTTGCAACCAGAGCGAAGGAGGACGTCTGTGCACGAGGCTACCACGGGAGCTGGGCGGCAGAAGATGTTCTGGGGGCCTGGCAAGAGATCGCGCGTGGGCCGGCATGGAAAGATCAATCACCGCAGCGCCGGACACGTGGGCATCAAGTGCGGACGTCCGTGTCCCCTTATGACCCCCCTGGCCTCTGAAGACTTGTCCTGCAGCCGCGTGGTGACTGTTTCCAACATGATGGTGAGTGCTTGAGGGCGCCGCACTCTAACTCGCGGTTGCACTTACAGGAATCGGGCTCGTCCACTTAGGATGCACAGCTCGAGCTGATCCTCCCGTGACCTCCCACCTTCACGGCTCCTTTCGACTCGTCTGCGGTTATCTTCCTCTGACAGCGTGAAACATGCCCACACTTTCCGTCCACTGTGACTGACAGCGGTGCTGGCCTCCTGACCCCTGGCCACCCAAACGTGAAAGGGCCGGTCTTTTGTTTACACCCGCTGCCTGCCCCTGAACCATGATAATGGTACGGGCCCCCTGCGTAATTGACACGTTTTAGGCTATGCGAGGGAAAGAGTGTTGAGGCTAAGATGAGGACGACCAAGCTAGACGTCAGTCTCTCGGACAGTCTGACTACATCGGGCAGAGGTGCGGGTGACCCTGTGCTGTTAAGTTGAGACCAATCCCGGACAGTCGACATGAAAAGGGTAGATGTGATGATGGCAGTCCGATCTAGTCTAGACTAGACTAGAAGCAGTCAGACCAGCCGACAGTCTATTTCCGAACGTGAGAGGAGCCGACCGAAAGTCACCAAAAAAGTTCAGACACACACTCGGCAAAAAGAAGACAGTCTACCGGATAGTCTGGTGTAGAAGGGGGCCCGGTCAAAATACGTTAAATATTCAACTAAAAAGAGTCAGACATTTGGACAGTCTAGGACGGGTAAACGGTAGAGGTGCTGATCGCAGTCTGTTCAGACACTCAGCGGGAAGAAAGCATATTTCTGGATAGTCATTCTGCAAAGGGTAGCAGTGCAGATGCACCCTGGTTAGAACAGACTTTCTGCTGAAAGAAGTCAGATACCCATGCATTCTATCTGCAAAGGGTGCAGTCCTCGACCTACCTAAAAGTGGCATAAGAGTTCAGGCACCTAGTTCTGGTCAACCTGAAAGAGGTCAGACTCCCAGGTAAAAGAGGTCAGGCACCGGGATAATTGATCTGCTAAGCATAGGTTGCAGATGACAGCCTATCTAGGCTAGACTAGACATCCAGACTGTCTATCCGAAGAAGGTAGAGATGCAAATGGCTGCCCGACAGGAAGAGGTCAGGCACCCTGTTAGAAGAGGTCAGGCAACCTGTTAGAAGAGGTCAGGCAACCTGTTAGAAGAGGTCAGACACCCAGACATTCTGTTTACCAAGCTGGGTGTACATTTACCTGAGGAAATAAATAAGAAAATTATCAAAGGTTCCTTTGTTGAGATTTTTAATTTAATTTTGGATTCCCAACAGGGGTTTAGGCTAAGCATAATTAGGACTGCTCATATTTTAGAGCGTTGCAAAAAGAACAATTGATGGACAGAATGCAGAACAATGTCATACATTCACCCCAGTACAGAGATCTGGGCCTAAATCCATCGTTTTTTTGCTCACCATGCCATTCCAGTTTGGACCCAGCCATATGCAAATCAGTCTTGACCCTGCGCCCAATGGGAACAGTCCAGCCCGAACTGCCAGGCCAGGTCCTCCCTGGACTGGAAACAAGCATCCTAGGACCGGTTTCGGGCTTTCAGCCCTCATCAGCCAGGATAGCTTGACTCCAGTGGCATGGAGAGCACGGGACCCACGTCTGGGCATACCCGTCCCACTCGGGGTGACATACCCTGAAACCGGCCCCAGGATGCTTGTTTCCGGTCCAGGGAGGACCTGGCCTGGCAGTTCGGTCTGGACTGTTCCCATGGGGCACAGGGTCAAGACTGATTTGCATATGGCTGGGTCCAAACTGGGGTGGCGTAGTGGGCAAAAGAACGATGGATTTAACCCAGATCTTTTGACTGGGGGAGAATGTTTGCATTGTCAGCATTCCATCCATCATTTGTTTGCTGTAACACTTTTCGCCCTAAGTGGGATGGGTAAGCCCAGACGTGGGTCCCTTGCTCACTGTGCCACTGGATTCAAGCTAGCCTGGCTGAAGAAGGGTGACATACCCTGAAACCGGTCCCAGGATGGATGTATGATGATACATCGCCAACCATTACAACGCCAGCAATTACCACGCAGTTTTTAAATCGTAAAAGGCATTACATCGCACGCATTCAGTGCGCATGCTGTTGCCACGCGATTGTAGTGTCTCTGCTGCTTTAGGCAGATACAACGCAGTTCACTAAATCGCATGCTATTACATCGTTTTTTCTACTCTGGGGCGTGTTGTATTGTAATCCTGGACTTTTAAGTTTGTATAGTGTAATAATAAATAGCAACATACGCTCAGCAATCGATTACGTCAAAAATGTTCTACATACTTTCAATTAAAGGCTGTCTATTGTTTTATGTAGCAGAAGTGCTTTTTGGGGATTAGGGACACGAAATGTTGTACATTTGCAAAGTATCAATAAAAATTGGGTTACTGAGACACTATTTAAACAAGCACGTACCACAATAGTCCTACCACACTTTCACTGACTGCAACACTTACATTAGGGTATAAAAGGAGGCGCACTCCATTTGCAGACTGGTACCGGCATTCGTTATTTCACTGCCTCACCATTTGCGACCGGAACAGCAGTTTTTGTATTGTAGTCCACTAAGCCAATAGTCCCGTTTTGTTGTTGGTGTAATGCTACTTGCTGTATTATATATCTGGATGCAATGACAGAAACAACCTAATCCAAGTTGCACGGAACACAATGCTAACCAGCGCAGCGGCATAGTGAACCCTCCCCCACCTCACCCCCAACCCTACCCCTTGCTTTAGGGAGTACAGCAGGGCTGAATTTTTTTAATGGCCCCCTTGTGTGTGCAACTTTGCAGTGAAAGGGCCAGCTGACAATGTGAAAAGGTGGGTGAGATGGATGAATGATGTATGGGTGAAAGGGTGGATGGATGGCTAAAATTGTGGATGGGTGCACAATGGATGGGTGGATGGATGGATAAAATTGTGGATGAATGCATGATGGGTGGATGGATGGATGGCTAAAATTGTGGATGGCTGCATGATAGATGGACGGATGGATGGATGGCAAAAATTGTGGATGGATGGATAAAAGTGTGGATGGATGCATGATGTGTGGATGGGTGGCTGGATGGATGGATAGACGGACGGATGGATGGCTAAAATTGTGGATGGATGGATGGATGGGTGGATGGATGGATAAAAGTGTGGATGGATGCATGATGTGTGGATGGGTGGATGGGTGGATGGATGTATGGGTGGATGCATGGTGGGTGGATGGATGGGTGGATGGATGGATGGCTAAAATTGTGGATGGATGCATGATGGATAGATGGGTGTTTGCAAAACATTATGAAAACACTGGCATTTGTTATGTGACATCACTACATTGTGTCCGTTTAGAGAATCATAAATCTTCACTCACAGGCTTAGTAGTTTTATCTTAAAGCTTTTTGGCATCTGGGCAAGATATATTTTGTGGTCCTTTTCTGACCAAGTTTGAATTTTTTTACCGGATTTGTACTATTTCATGGCGGTCTTGTGCCTAATAAATGGAAATGTCGCAAAACTTTCCCACAAAAACACAGCTGCAATATGTCTTACACAGGAGCCCAAAAGCCTTTAAATTACACTGTGTACAAAGAGACAGTTATAAAGCAGAGGTATGAAAAGAGAAGTACTAACAAAGTGTCAAAGGTGAGGGAGGGTGAGAAATATTACTAGGGGGCTGGCTGTTTGGTACGTGGGTGCCCATATAAATTCTTCGCTTTGTCAATTAACAAATGAAACTACATTTTTTAAAATATTTTTCCCATCACAAGTAAAAAAAAAAATTTTGCGAGGAGAAAGTCCTTCCCACACAGCCCAAGTAATTTTTGGGTAGTTCAACTTCCCATTGTCATCCTGGAACGAGATTTGTTCCTGTTATTGTTAAAGGAAATCTTCCAATCATTTCCAAGGTGGGAGTTGTTCACCCAACAAATGGGAACAGTGGTCTCAGGCTTTCCAGGGCATCCCAATTCTGGAACATCCACTACGTCCCCCTAGATTGGGAGGTAACAGAGTTTCCCCGAAACGGGACGCATAATTAAACGCAAGTATAAAGTTAATTAGAAGTTCCTTACCTTGGCGGAGCTCTGCCTTCCACCTGCTCTCTGTCTCGCGGTGAGTCCCGGAACAACGGCAGTAACGTTTGTGCGGCTACGTAACCGCATAAACCGCCTATTGTGAACATTGAAAAAGCACAATGGTTATGAAAAGGTCAATGTTTATGATCAAGTACGTTGTTAAAATATGTCTAGCAAACGTACAGTCAAGCCACCCTTCCACCCTTTCATCCATCCATCCTTCATCCATCCACCCTTTCATCCTTCCATCCATACATCCATCATTCATCCACCCACACTTTCACACACCTATCCATCCATCATTCATCCATCCACCCTTTTATCCACCCATACATCCATCCTCCATCCACCCTCTCACCCTTCCACCCATCCATACATCCATCCTTCATCCATCCTCCCTTCCATCCTTCCATCCATACATCCACCCTGCATCCATCCACCCTTTCACCCATCCATCCATCAATCAATCAATCAATCAATCATGTCACTTATAAAGCGCACTACATACCCGCGAGGGTCTCAAGGCGCTGGGGGAAGAGGAGGGTGGTGCTGCTACTGATCGAAGAGCCAGGTCTTGAGGAGTCTTCTGAAGGCCAGTAGGTCTTGGGTCTGTCGGAGGTTGGTGGGGAGGGTGTTCCAGGTCTTGGCGGCGAGGTGGGAGAAGGATCTGCCGCCGGCGGTCGTTTTCCGGATGCGGGGGACTGTGGCGAGGGCGAGGCTGGTCGAGCGGAGCTGGCGGGTGGGGGTGTAGAAGCTGAGTCGTCTGTTGAGGTAGGCTGGTCCGGAGTTGTGGAGTGCTTTGTGTGCGTGGGTGAGGAGCTTGAAGGTTATCCTCTTGTTGACAGGGAGCCAGTGCAGGTCTCTCAGGTGGGGTGTGATGTGGCTGCGTCGGGGGATGTCGAGGATAAGACGTGCAGAGGCGTTCTGGATGCGTTGCAGCCGTCTCAGGAGCTTAGCCGTCGTTCCTGCGTAGAGGGCGTTTCCGTAGTCCAGCCTGCTGGTGACGAGGGCCTGGGTGACTGTTTTTCTTGTTTCGGTGGGGATCCACTTGAAGATCCTGCGGAGCATTCGGAGGATGTTGAAGCAGGATGAGGAAACGGCGTTGACCTGCTTAGTCATGGAGAGGGTGGGGTTGAGGATGACCCCTAGGTTGCGTACGTGGTCGGTGAGTGGCGGGGCTGTTCCCAGTGATGTTGGCCACCAGGAGTCGTCCCAGGCTGAAGGGTTGGAACCAAGGATGAGGACCTCCGTCTTGTCCGAGTTCAGCTTCAGGCGGCTGGTCCTCATCCATTCGGCGACGGCCTTCATTCCTTCGTGGAGGTGGGCTTTGGCGGTGTGAGGGTCTTTGGTGAGGGAGAGGATCAGCTGGGTGTCGTCGGCGTAGGAGATGATGTTGAGGTTGTGCTGTCGAGCGACGTGGGCGAGGGGTGCCATGTAGATGTTGAACAGCGTTGGGCTGAGGGAGGAGCCTTGGGGTACGCCGCAGATGATCTTGGTGGCCTTGGATCGGAAGGGGGCGAGGCGGACGCTTTGTGTTCTGCCGGAAAGGAAGGATGTGGTCCAGTCCAGGGCCTTCTCTTGGATCCCGGCGTCGTGAAGGCGTGTTCGTAGTGTGTGGTGGCAGACCGTGTCGAAGGCGGCTGATAGGTCCAGGAGGATGAGGGCTGCTGTTTCTCCGTTGTCTAGCAGGGTCCTGATGTCATCGGTAGCGGCGATGAGGGCGGTTTCGGTGCTGTGGTTGCTGCGGAAGCCGGACTGGGAAGGGTCCAGGATGTTGTTCTCCTCGAGGTAGCGGGTCAGTTGTTTGTTGACGATTTTCTCGGTGACCTTCGCGGGGAACGGGAGCAGAGAGATGGGTCGGAAGTTCTTGAGGTCCTTGGGGTCTGCCTTGGGTTTCTTGAGTAAGGCGGTGATCTCGGCGTGCTTCCAGCTTTCCGGGAAGGTTGCTGTCTCGAAGGAGATGTTGATTATTTTCCGGAGATGGGGCGCGATGGCTGTACTGGCTTTGTTGAAGATGTGGTGAGGGCACGGGTCTAGCGGTGAACCGGAGTGGATGGTGTTCATGATCTCGCTGGTGTCCTCGTCGTTGATGTTGGTCCAGGAGAGCAGGCGGTTGGTGGTTGTGGGGGCAGTGGTCTCGGTGGTTGCCGGGGCGGTCGTGGTGTTGAAGCTGTCGTGGATGTCGGGTGATTTTGCGGTGGAAGGAGGTGGCCAGTGAGTCGCACAGGTCTTGCGACGGCTGGATGTCGTTGGTGTTGGAGCTGGGGTTGGAGAGTTCCTTCCACGATGTTGAAGAGCTCTTTGCTGTTGTGTGCGTTGTTGTCTAGGCGGTCTTTGAGTGAGGCCCTTTTGGCGGATCTGATGAGGTGATGGTGATTGCGGGTGGCGCTCTTGTGGGCGGCGTAGCTGTCCGCTGTCCGTTCGTGGAGCCAGATCTTCTCCAGTTTTCGGCATGTTCGTTTGGAGGCCTGGAGGTCTTCGGTGAACCAGGTGGCTTTCTTGCTGGTGTGGCTGTTGGGCGGATTCTTGAGCGGGGCGAGGGTGTTGGCGCAGTCGTCGATCCACTGTCTGAGGTTGCGGGCGGCGGTGTCGGGGTCGGAGGGTTCGGCGGGTGGGCTCAGGGCAAGGGTTGTGGTTAGCTGGTCTTCCGTGACTCTGCTCCAGCAGCGGCGAGGCATTTGTTCGGTGCGGTGGTGCGTGATGGGCTTCCTGTAGGTGAAGTGGATGCAGTGGTGGTCAGTCCAGTGGGGTTTGGAGGTGTGGTTGAAGGAGACGTGTGGGCTTGCGGAAAAGATGGAGTCTAGCGTGTGGCCGGCGGCGTGGGTGGGTGTAGTCACGAGCTGTCTGAGTCCGAAGGTGGCGAGGTTGTCGATCAGGGTGGTGGAGTTGGTGTCCTTGTTGTTCTCGAGGTGGAAGTTCAGGTCCCCGAGGAGGATGTAGTCCGTGGAGGCGATGGCGTGTGTGCTGACGAAGTCAGCGATGGAATCGCTGAACTGTGGTCGGGGTCCGGGGGTCTGTAGATGAGGGTTCCTCTGAGGGTGGTGTTGGGATCGGTGTGGATCTGGAAGTGCATGTGTTCGGCGGTGCTGAGGGTGTCGTCGGTGTTGGTTGAGACTCTGAGGGTGTTCCTGTGGACGATGGCGATGCCTCCTCCGACTCCGTTGGTGCGGTCCCTGCGGGTGATCTTGTATCCGTCCGGGATGGCAATGGCGATGTCGGGGGCTGAAGCGGGATTCAGCCAGGTCTCCGTCAGGAATGCGACGTCTGGGGAGGTTGAGTCGAGAAGGTCCCAGAGTTCGATGGCGTGTTTGCGGGCGGAGCGGGTGTTGAGGAGGATGCATCTGAGGTAGTTGGGTTCTTTCCTGGGCGGTGGTTTGGCGGGGCGGGTGCTGGCGAAGCTGCAGTTCCGGCAGGTGAAGGGCCCTTGGGTGCGCTTCGGGGTGGCCTGGTAGCAGGCGTGATCTTTTCCAGGGTTGAGTGCGTGGAGGGTGCTGGCGTCGTATCGGCGTCTGTTGATGTGGCGGGCGCGGGGATGCCCGGACCAGGGGGTCTGGCGCTGGGCGCGGTCACGGCGCGGACGGGCGCCATAAATGGGGAGGTGGGAGGGAGGAGCAGGGAATGGGGCAGCGAATGGGCAGTGAGGGGGCGGGGCCGCAGGGGCGCAGCGGCGGGAAACAGGCACAGAAAGGAAAAAACGATCACAATCGGGCAGCAAGGGGGCACAGAAAGGAAAAAACGATCACAATCAGGGGCAGCAAGGGGGCACAGAAAGGAAAAACGAGCACAATCAGGGGCAGCAAGGGGGCACAGAAAGGAAAAAGCGAGCACAATCAGGGGCAGCAAGGGGGCACAGAAAGGAAAAAGCGAGCACAATCAGGGGCAGCAAGGGGGCACAGAAAGGAAAAACGCAGCACAATCAGGGGCAGCAAGGGGGCACAGAAAGGAAAAAACGAGCACAATCAGGGGCAGCAAGGGGGCACAGAAAGGAAAAACGAGCACAATCAGGGGCAGCAAGGGGGCACAGAAAGGAAAAAGCGAGCACAATCAGGGGCAGCAAGGGGGCACAGAAAGGAAAAAACGATCACAATCAGGGGCAGCAAGGGGGCACAGAAAGGAAAAAATGATCACAATCAGGGGCAGCAAGGGGGCACAGAAAGGAAAAACGAGCACAATCAGGGGCAGCAAGGGGGCACAGAAAGGAAAAACGAGCACAATCAGGGGCAGCAAGGGGGCACAGAAAGGAAAAAACGATCACAATCAGGGGCAGCAAGGGGGCACAGAAAGGAAAAACGATCACAATCAGGGGCAGCAAGGGGGCACAGAAAGGAAAAAGCGAGCACAATCAGGGGCAGCAGCAGGGCACACAGACGGAGCTGTGTGGTGGGGGAGCGACCTACCACCCTTTCACCCATCCATCCATACATCCATCCTTCATCCATCCACCCTTCCATCCTTCCATCCATACATCCATCCTTCATCCTTCCACCCTTTCATCCAGCCAGCCAACCATCCATCCATGCATCTGTCATTCATCAATCCACCCTTTCATCCTTCCATCCATACATCCACCCTTCATCCATCCACCCTTTCACCCATCCATCCATCCATGCATCCATCCTTCATCCATCCACCCTTTCACCCATCCATCTGTTAAAAGCAAAATGACAATTATGAACATTACCTGCGCCATCTTGTCTGGTGGAATTCTATGTGCACATAAGTTGCAGTCATTTTGATCTATCACAGCCATTTTGTACTCTGTTGGTCACCTTTGTTTCACCCTGCCCTTACTAGCATCGCTCTGACCGACCTGGTACTGTGCTGGGGGCTATAAACTCTATTGCCACAACAAACCTCAGCGCCACTTGCTGCCACAAACTCGTTTTCCTCTCATCCCTGTTTTCAGACAAGCCTTTGGACGCTCTACCCTTCACTACACCTAGTTACACAAACAGGATCCAAACACCAAAAAGACTCTTGCAAAATGATTTATTGCACTCCTCATGAGAAATAAACCATTTTCTTCTCTTCCAGTTTCCAGCGCTTGCCTCATTATTTTGATAGCGAACCCAAAGTGAATTAGAGGTGGAACCCTGCACCGGGCAGCATTGAGGGTCTTAGAAGACTCGCTGCCTTTCACAAATTGGCGCCCAAGCGTAGGGGCCCGTCAGCGACGCGTGGGTCCGGTAGAGAGGTCCTAACGACGGAGTGAACAACTAAACGATTGGGGTATACCTGCCTGAGAAGACCCTTGTCTGGCTGCCGATCGACTGAACTTCACCGGTTCCGAACGGACCTCTCTCGAGTGACCTGCGGTCCTGACTGGGACCTTAGAGGAACGCCGCATTGATTGTTGGAGTGAGAGGACAACCAGGCGCTGGAAGGGGAAGACGAAGAACTGTCCATACGGTCCGAGTACGGTCGTGAAAAAGCGACTTAAATTGATTGATTGATTGAATAGTTTGATTGAAATACTAGTATTCCTTTTTTGATATTGAGTTATTTGCGACATTTCCCTGCTTGCAAACAACAAAGAATAGGAATATTCTCTCTCTTTGCAGGCAGCGAAGGACAGGTAGTGCAGACTTTTTGTCTAAATTGATTGATTGAGATATTCATTTTGACCGATAAATACGTCATGCCTGTTTTCTCTAGATTGTTTGATTGTAATTGTTTTGGACCAGACCGTTCGTTAGAGGTCAGTCAGCCGGCACCGCCGGAAGGCACCCTAACAAGGACATGTACGTAAAGTATGGATTAGCCAGCGTAGCTTATAGCAAACTATGGCATAAATACACTAGGAAGGACCGGGTAAATCAGTGGCCACTGACGGGATCTTTCGATCCCGCTAAAATAGAAACGTTAGAATTAGCTCTCCACAAAAGAAAACTAGACCAGCCATGTTTGACAGTTTTGGCTTATGGCGAAAATAGGCAGCTCAAAGAAAGAAAAGGGACGAAGCTAGACAAGATAAAGAAACACGAAAATCAGCTTACCAAGCCTGTAAAAGATTAGAAGAAAAACTAAAAGAAAAGGAAATCGATAAAAAGGAACAGGAATCAAAAATATCAGATCAATGCCCTGTTAGAACGCCCTCGACTCTTTACCCCAAGTTACCAGCAAAACAAAGGGTAGATGATGATTTATTGTTAGGTCCCCCAATCATATACATGCCACCCCCTTACGCCCCTACTCATCCCGTAGTACAACGACAGGACCACCAAAGTATAGCCGGAGATGGCACGATCGCCTCAGTCTCCACCGCCTCTGCTCCCACCAAGTCACCCACACCAAATGCCTCATCAAAGGATACAGTAGTAGAGGTAGGATCAAAAGAAACAGGAGCGCCCAGGGTCCCGCGATTAAGTAAAAATGAGCGAGCAGGCATTGATAAAGTAGTTAAATCCCTCATAGATAGGAAGGAGACAGAAGAGCATGTAACTGACATATGCAACTCCTATGTTGAAAACCGCAAACAATACTTTATTGTACGTCTCTGTTACCACACTCTTACTGCATATGAAGAGAAGTACCAAGATGTAGGGCCCGAGCGACTAGTGGCTCTCTATAGGAAGGTAGACACCGGAGATGAAGGCGACAACGATGTTACAGAACTCTTTTCATCCACACTGGAGGTATTCCGTCACCTCGTGGAACAAGGACGGATAGATAAGGACAGGACATCTAAGATAGCAGGACCCCGGTGGAAAAACCAGATAGCATGATGCCGATAAAAGAAGCTGCCCCTTATTGGGTACCTCCTAGAGGACAAGGGACTCATGACGATATGAACCATCAAGATGCTAGAGGAAGGGTGGTCTACAATTGGGTGTATCAACCATGGGACAGACAGGACATTTTGACGTTCCGTAAATCTTTACCGGTTTACGAAAGAACCCAACCGCCTTTTACACCGAGCTAGGTACCGCTCTGGGATCAACAATAATGACACTTGCCGACATAGACTTGTTCTTCAGGTTATGTTTGCCAGCAGATGTGTGGAAACAGATTAGGAAAATAGACCATACCGAACTGCTAGGTCATACCTGGGAACAACTTAACACACTAGATAAACAGCGGAACCCTGGTCAAAAACCGGTTAAAGCAATATTGGACCTCCCTGACAAAATAGTGCAGAAAGTGAAAACGCTGATCCCAGAGAAAAAGATAGACTGGTCCATAGTAACCGCGTGCCGCCAGAAACCACAAGAGGATGTCTCAGAGTATTTCTCCAGATTTGAAACGGTGTTCTCCGATTACAGTGGACAAGACATGTCCACCGCAACCGGACACCACTTATTTGTGCAGAACTATGTCAAAGGACTACTGCCAGATGTATCCCAGAAATTACAAGCCAGCGAAAGTAGTTGGGCAGCATCTAAACCGGCGGCCATTCTCCAAATGGCCCAGTACTATGAGCATCAGAGAAACGAAAATGACAGGGCTACAGAAAGGAAAAAGAAGGACTTGAAGGAAAGGGTAATGGTAGCACAACTCCAGGGGGCGAATACAGGAAGGGAGCAATATAGGGAGGATACCAGCAGAATACCCCTAGAGTACAGCCACCTAGAAACAATTCATCGACATCATATGTCGGACGCCAAGACCTAGGACAGGATCAATGTGCATTTTGCAAAGAATATGGACACTGGAAAACCCAATGCCCGGCTTTGCTAGGAGCTGGTAGGGGCAGAGGGGCGAGGGAAATAGCAAGTGGACAGAGAGGAAGAGGACGTGGGAGAGGGTATGCGAGTGAAGCAAGCGAGGAAAGGCCAGGAAGAGTGAACACATTTGACCATCCCAAACAGAATCAGTACCAACAGACAGATTATGACAATACGTACGACTTTGCATAGGACAGCCAGAGGCAAGGGAGGGATCCAGTCGAGCTCTATGTTGATCAGCAAGGCCCTTATGTTACCGCTGAGGTCCTGGGCACAAAGTCGCCATTTCTGGTAGACACGGGAGCAACACGTAGTGCACTATCCAAACGACTGATTCCAAGGGCACCCTTGTCAGGCTCACATGTGACCTCAATAGGATTTGACGGTACGCCCTCCACCAACCCTTTGTCCCGACCGATCCCTTTTAACCTTGACAACAATAGCGTCGAAACGACATTCCTCCTCTCTTCCAACACCCCAGACGCCATTATGGGTCTCGACCTTTTGAAACACTTCCATGCGACTATCAGATGCTCACCAGACGGAGTGCGTGTCGTCCTGTATGACAACCCCCAGCGCCATAGAGAGAACCCTAATCAGCACATGTTTCCCATCTCCGAGGCTGACGCAACCCTACCGAAAGTACCGCAGTACAAAATATCGCCAGAGGGTGAGAAGGCACTGACAGAGATCATACACTCTTTGGTAGAGGCAAGGGTGGTAGAGGAAGTAGTGAGCAACGTTTGTAATAGTCCCATACTACCGATTGTAAAGAGACAGGGAGAGGGAGACGGAAAAGCCTACCGCTTCATCATTGACCTGCGGGAGATAAACAAAATCGTAGTGCCACAATACCCAGTAGTTTCCGACATCACGACAATTTTGACCTTAATCCCCTCCACTGCCACCACCTTCACTGTAATTGACCTAAAAAACGCATTCTTTTCCATACCTATACACAAGGACATCCGCTATCTATTTGGATTCACCCTAAACTCCCGTTCGTACAGATTTTGCAGAGCACCTCAGGGGTACACTGAGAGCCCAAGCATCTATAGCCAGGCGCTTAAAAGACAGTTGGACGCCATACAATTGCCAGATGGAGTGGCACTAATACAATATGTAGACGACATCCTTCTAGCAGCGGACACCAAACCAATAGCCGTCACAGCCACCATCAAACTACTCCATTTTCTTGCTGAGAATGGTCACAAGGTCTCCCGAAAGAAATTGCAGTTCTGTAAATCACAAGTGACCTATTTGGGTCACCTTTTATCCAAAGAAGGGAGGAAACTCACGCCTGACAGGATCCAGACAATTCTAGACACCCCTGTCCCCAAAGTTCAGAAACAAGTCCGCTCTTTGATAGGTCTCACCTCATTTTGCCGACAGTGGTTACCGAACTTTAGCCTCATTGTCAAACCCCTTCTCTCCCTCCTAGCTAAAGACATCCCCTCACCTCTCCCCTGGACCCCCGAATGCCAGTCAGCCTTTAAAGAACTACGCAATGCCCTTTGTTCAGCACCTGTCCTAGGAACCCCGGATTACTCCAAACCATTCTTCCTCTACACGCACGAGAGGGAAGGATGTGCATTGTCTGTCCTAACACAATCAATTAGTCAAAAACAATGCCCTTGTGCATATTTCTCTGCCACCCTCGATCCAGTAGCCAGAGCACTGCCAGCGTGCCTGCGCGCTGTGGCAGCTGCAGCAGTATCGATACGCCAGAGCGAAGGAATAGTACTCTCCAATCCAGTCACTGTTTTAGTACCCCATGCAGTCGACACACTACTAAACCAGACCAAAACCCAACACTTGACTAGCGCCCGACTGACAGGATATGAGTTGACCCTGCTAGCAGCGCACATTACCCTAAAGCGATGCACCACCCTCAATCCAGCCACACTGTTACCCCTACCCGAAAATGATCCTAGCGTGACTCCACTACACGACTGTGTGACACTAACCGATGAACAAACAAAGAGTAGAATCGATCTCAGAGACACCGCCTTTCTAGAACCAGATGGAGAACTATGGGTGGATGGTTCGTGCATCAAACTCCCCGACGGCACCACCTCAGCTGCATACGCTGTCACCACAGGCCGAACCGTTCTGGAAACAGCCCGTATTCCCCAACGTTCAGCCCAGGCTGCAGAACTCATTGCCCTCACACGAGCATGTATCTTAGCGACTGACACGACAGTTAACATATACACCGACAGCCAATATGCCTTCGGGGTGGTTCACCATTTTGGGATCTTATGGAAAGAAAGAGGGTTCCTGACTTCACACGGTACACCCATCCTGCATGGAGATTTAGTCTCCGCCTTGACGCAAGCAGTCCTCCTCCCCAAGAAGTTAGCAGTGATAAAATGCCAAGCACATAGGAAAGTGACTGATCTCATTGGACAGGGAAATGCACTAGCAGACATTACTGCCCGAGCCACGGCAGGAGACAGAACTACGACACGAATGTATGTGACCAGGTCACAAGCTGAACGATGGACTGACGCTAGGACCACTGTAAGGGACATACAGACTACAGGCACACAAGACGAATTGACCGAGTGGGAAAGGGTGGGACTAAAAGACGAGGAAGATTGCTGGAGAACTAAAGACGGAAATAAATGGCTGTTACCCAATGCCTACCTCATCCCCATATTGACCATGGCACATTTACCAGCACACATAGGCTCCACCCCCATGATTGAACTAATCACCAGAGTATGGCATAACGTCAAGATAGCAGAATCTGCAAAACGCCTAGTACAACAATGTATAATTCACTTTGGGTTCGCTATCAAAATAATGAGGCAAGCGCTGGAAACTGGAAGAGAAGAAAATGGTTTATTTCTCAAGGGACGGAGACTTGTCAACAAAGTGCTCCAGAACTGGTTTGGACTAGGCAAAGGCCTCTCTGCCTTCAGAGAACAAAGGAATTTGGGATATAAATATTGGGGCCCTGACCCCATGAATTTAGATCTCGCTGGAATCAAGGAACCTGCCAAGACGAAGAGCTGGAAGAGCTGCCAGGAGGAGTACTGCCCTTTGCTGTGTTGTTGCTTTGTTGGGTTGGCCTGCAGTTGCTGCTTCTGTCTTGGGCAGTGAAAGGACTGGACTGAACTTTCTACAAACTTGTGCTGAGTATCTCCAAGGGCCTGGAACCGAGCTGGCCTCCTGTTAAGAAGTCTCAGGGACTGCAAAGACTTCACAAGCCTCTGGGTACCGCTTCTGGAACGCTGTTTCAGTTGCCACAGAGGAAGGGAACCGCAACCGACTCCGTCAACCGAATCCATCCCTGGCCGGTGACCTGTTTGCACCGCAGACCGCATCGCCCCGCTTCGCATCGCAACCCTGGTCTCACCGTGGGCGACGTCCGACGCCGCCAACCTCGAGCCGCTGCTGGCACCGTGACCTGTGGGCACCGCAGTTCGCATCGCATCGCTTCACTGAACCAACCGGACCCGACCGACGCTGTCGCTGCAACTGGCTCAAGAGTCGTGACCGCATCGCATTTGGGGCACCGCTCGCACGTCTGCGACGCACCGCTCCAACTCGCACCGCTGTCCGACGCCAGCTCCCGCACTCCGGCTTGGTCGCCTGCATCGCAACCTGTCAGCACCGCATCGAGCATCGTCTCACCCTGCATCGCACGCCTTGGACTCACCGACTCCGTCTGCACGACGCTCATCGAGCCGCTGCCTGCACCGCATCGAGGGACACCGCACCTTGCATCGCTCCGTCTTGCACCGCAACCGCGACGAACGCCGACCGGATCGTACACTCCGTACCAGCCACAACGAGAAAGGTACTGTGACCGGAGTCTGTTCACGACTCTGCTGGCCCGTATCGACGCGGTCGGCTGGAACTGTTAGACTCTGTGGTTTTCAGCATCGCGGTAGGCTCGGACGGAGCTACCGACTCGTACGAACTTTGCTTTTGTGCTATTCCTGCAAAGAAGAAGTTACCTTATCAAGCATTCATTTTTAAAGTATAGTATTGTGGATTTTTGTCGTAATTGGTCTTGTCTTGAGTATATAAAATATTGGTTATTTTTCTAAACTGGTGTGGTGTCCGTTTGTAGTGCTTACACTGTATTACTGTTGGTTATGTGCAAATGCTTTACACACTGCCTCTGAATTAAGCCTGACTGCTCGTGCCAAGCTACCACTGTGGTGAGCAGGGGTTACTTCACGAGTGTAACACCCTTACCCTGACTAGGAAGAAGGGTCCCTACCTGGACAAAGGTGCAAGCCCTTGCCAACTAGAGATCCCATTTCTAACATTGGTTGTCAGCGGTGAGGATAGGACTTGTGTTTGCACTTGACTTACAGTGATTAGTGTGCACTACTACCATATCGCAGACCATTACGTACCACATACTGGTTCTTTTTCTTTTGGCCTATTTTTGATCTTGCCAGTTTTCAACTCACTACTTTTGTCATGCCTGAATCAATTGCATCATCCGTTGCATCTCTGGAAGTTATCTTTGAGGAGGATAGGTTGGAATCCTACGCCGTAAAGGAGCTACGAGCGATTTGTAAAAACCTGAAAGTCCAAATTAAAGGCCTCACAAGGAAGGAGGAGCTACAGAAGGCGCTGAGGGCCTGGGTAGCAGCCAGACATGCCAATGGGCAGCCTGGTAATCTCAGTGAGGAGGTGGAGGAGCCTATTTCCAGGGTGGATGTGCTTTTGGGTAGGGGAACCCGCCAGATCAGGCAGCAGCAGTCTGTCCCCAGAGGAGCTAGAGGACAGGCGGGAGGCAAGGCAGTTTGAGCTGCAGAAGCTCAGGCTGGAGAGTGAGCGGGAGGAGAAGAGATTGGCCATAGAGGAGAGGAAGATGCTCTTAGAGCATGAGAGAGAACTGAAGGAGCTAGAACTTAGGAGTAAGTCAGGCTCAGATGGTGGCAGCAATTCGTCCAGAAAGGCAGACAGGATTGTGCACATTCCCAAGAATGTAGGCAAGGAGTTCAAGAAGGGGGATGACATACAAAGGTGGTTTCAGGGTTATGAGGCAGCCATACACATGAATGGGGTCCCTGAGGAGAGTTGGGGAGCAGGATTGTGGCCACTTTTCCCTGAAGAAGCAAGGGATGCTCTGATAGCTTTGGGTAAGGGGTATCACCTCACCTATGCTGACATGAAGGATGCCCTTCTCACGAAGTATGGTCTTACTCCTGAAAAGTACAGGGATCAGTTCAGGTCCAGTAAGAAGTCTGATGCCAACACTTGGTTGGAATGTGTGGATGTGTTCTGCAGGTCTCTGGATGGTTGGGTGAAGGGCAGTAGTGTAACAGATTTTCAGGGGCTCTGCAACTTGATTGCATGGGAGCACTTGTCTAGTCTATGTTTTGCAGATCTGCACCAGCACCTAGTTGATAGTAAGCTAACTGACCCCAGGAAGCTTGCCATGGAAGCGGACCGCTGGGTGAGTACCAGGGTCCACAAGAAAGCGTTTGGGGAGACTCAGCCAAAGGTGGGCAGGGTCCCCAGCAGAAAGGTGGGGGGGACAAGGGTAAAGCACAGGAGTTCTCTAAAGGGCCCCAAACTAGTACCCAGGGTAAAGGTTCCCAGCCCCCGGTGATAAGAAGAAAGGGGTCTCCACAGGGAAGCCTGTTGAGACCGGCCCCCACAAGTGTTATGCATGTGACCAGGTAGGTCACTTTAGAGGGGACCCCAAGTGCCCGAAGGGGACACAGCAGCCCACCGGAGGACAGTCCAAAGTGTTGGCTAGTGTAGCGCTAGGGGAGGAGGGGTGCCCACAGGAGGGTGGGGATCCCGCAGAAATGACCCTTGTCTCACTAGGGGACAGTGAGATGGTCCCAGGAAACCAGGTGCCCCCTAACACAAAGAAATATAGCACCTGGGTGACCATTAATGGGAACAGGGTAGAGGCTCTCAGAGATACTGGAGCCAGTGTGACCTCAGTCCGGTGTCACCTGGTGTCTGAGAAGCAAGTAGTCCCCGGGGCATTCCACCAAGTAGTTGCGGTAGAGCAACTCAGAGCGCCAATGTATGGTGGCGCAGGTTCCCTTTGAATGGGGGGGTCTCAGGTCCCTTGAGGGTGGTTGTGAGCCCTACCATGCCTGTAGATTGTCTGCTAGGTAACGACCTGGAGCAGTCCTTATGGAAGGATGTTGAGCTCAGGTCTCACTTGGAGATGCTTGGGTTGCCAGAGTGGGCATGCGTGTCTACTCGGTCAATGGCAGCCAGAAAGGGTGATCAAGAGGACTTGGAGCCTGAAACAGTGGCCCAAGTCCCTGCCAAGAAGAAAGGGCAGGGGTGCGGGAAACCGGCCCCCGAAGTTCCCACGGACCGGGAGGAGCGGACCTCGAGGGGGACGCCCGGTGCCTACAGGGGAGCAGGTAGCCGAACTGGGAGACATCTCTGAGCTGACCCATTGGCAGCAAGAAGGGGGTCCCACCAGGGAGGAGTTCTGCAGGGAGCAGAGCAGGTGCCCTACTCTGGAGGGTCTGCGGCGGCAGGCTGCAGACCAGGCAGCTGGTAATAAGTCCGGGTCACATCTGATCTACTGGGAGAGTGGTCTCCTATACAGTGAGCCTAAGGTTGCTGAGCCTGGGTCAGCCCGTGTGCTGGTGGTACCCCAGCGCTTCAGGACCTTCCTACTGGGTCTGGCTCATGACGTGCCTTTGGCAGGACATTTGGGGCAGGACAAGACCTTTGACAGGCTTGTCACCCACTTCTTTTGGCCCCAAATGCGAAGGCAGTCAGATGCACACTGTAGGTCTTGCCAAACTTGCCAGGCAAGTGGTAAGAGTGGGAGGAAGGTCAAAGCTCCTCTCCAACCTTTTCCTGTTGTTGGAACACCCTTTGAAAGGGTAGGGATGGATATTGTGGGGCCACTGGATCCCAAGACAGCCATGGGCAACAGGTACATCCTGGTCTTGGTGGACCATGCCACCCGGTACCCGGAGGTAATCCCTCTCAGGACAACGACGGCGCCAGTGGTGGGCCGGGCGTTAATGGGGATCTTTTCCCGTGTGGGATTCCCCAGAGAGGTGGTTTCTGATAGGGGGACCAATTTCATATCCAAGTATATGACATCCCTGTGGAAGGAGTGTGGTGTAACCTACAAGTTCACCACTCCTTACCACCCACAAGGAAACGGTCTGGTGGAGAGATTCAACCAGACCTTGAAAGGCATGATCAAGGGTCTAACGGAACCCATGAGGCGTAAGTGGGACGTCCTCTTGCCATGCCTGCTCTTTGCATACAGGGAGGTGCCTTAGAAGTCTCTTGGGTACAGCCCCTTTGAGCTCCTGTATGGCCACCCTGTCAGAGGACCTCTGAGTTTGGTAAAGGAAGGCTGGGAGGCAGCTCCCAGGAAAACTCCCCAGGATGTATTTAGCTACATGCTGGCCTTTAGAAACCAAACTGCCCGCTTCAGGAAACTCGCTCAGGCGAACCTAGAAGCAAGCCAGGAAGAAATGAAGAGATGGTATGACCAGAATGCCACTCTGGTCGAATTTCAACCTGGGCAAAAAGTGTGGGTCATGGCCCCAGTGGCACCTTGTGCCTTGCAGGACAAGTGGACTGGGCCATATGAGGTAAAGGAGCGCAAAGTGACGTCACCTAACTGGTGGATTTGCAGGCTCCAAGGAACCCTTTGAGGGTCCTTCACGTGAACCGCCTCAAGCCCCACTTCGAGAGGTCCGAAGTGAGTATGCTCTTGGCGACAGATGATGGGGTGGAAGAGGAGAGTGAGCCTCTCCTGACCTCCTGTCTACTAAGGAGCATGATGGGTCAGTAGAGGGTGTGATCCTCTCCCCTACTCTGACTCAGGAGCAGCAGGGGACTGTCGCCAGTTGTTGGGACAGTTCGCCCCACTGTTCTCTCTGACCCCCGGTGTTACTCACTGGTGTACCCATGACGTGGACACCGGTGACAGCCCTCCTGTGAAGCACAAGATTTACAGGTTGACTGACCGGGTCAGAGCCAGCATCAAGGAGGAGGTCTCTAAGATGTTGGCGTTAGGGGTGATTGAGCCCTCCCACAGTCCTTGGGCCAGCCCAGTGGTCTTGGTCCCAAAGGCTGCGGCGCCCGGTGCCACTCCAGAACTCCGGTTTTGTGTGGACTACCGTGGGCTCAATGCCGTCACCAGGACTGACGCGCACCCCATCCCCAGAGCTGATGAGCTCATTGATCGGTTGGGAGCTGCCCGGTTCCTCAGCACGTTTGATTTGACGTCTGGGTACTGGCAGATTGCCTTAACCGATGGGGCCAAGGAGAGATCAGCATTCTCAACCCCAGAAGGTCATTACCAATTCCGGGTGATGCCCTTTGGGTTGAAGAATGCCCCTGCCACCTTTCAGAGGTTGGTCAATCAGTTGTTGGCTGGGCTGGAGGATTTCAGTGCCGCCTACCTGGATGACATTGCTGTGTTCAGTTCCAGCTGGGAAGAACATTTACAGCACCTTGAGAAAGTGTTGAGGGCTCTGCAAGGTGCAGGCCTCACGATCAAGGCCAGTAAGTGCCAGATCGGGCAGGGTTCTGTGGTGTACTTGGGACACCAGGTAGGAAGCGGCCAGGTGGCGCCCCTACAACCCAAGATTGACACCATTCTGGCTTGGGAACCCCCCAAGACCCAGACAGAGGTGAGAGCCTTCTTAGGTCTCACCGGCTACTATAGGAGATTTGTTAAGGGCTATGGCACCATCGTTGCCCCCTTAACAGAGCTGACGTCTAAGAGGCAGCCCAGGAAAGTGATCTGGACTGAGTCCTGCCAGAAAGCTTTTGATGCCCTGAAGGCAGCCATGTGCACGAGCGCCCGTGCTCAAGGCACCTGACTTCTCCAAAGAATTTGTCGTGCAGACTGACGCTTCAGAGCATGGTGTGGGAGCGGTGCTCTCACAACTGAACGAAGAGGGCCTGGATCAGCCTGTAGTCTTCCTTAGCAGGAGACTACTTCCCAGGGAACAGAGGTGGAGTGCCATAGAAAGGGAAGCTTTTGCTGTGGTCTGGGCACTGAAGAAGTTGAGACCATACCTGTTTGGGACTCACTTCCGGGTTCAGACAGACCACAGGCCCCTCAGATGGTTGATGCAAATGAGGGTGAGAATCCAAAACTGCTGAGGTGGTCCATCTCCCTACAGGGAATGGACTTTACGGTGGAACACCGTCCTGGTACAGAACACGCCAACGCAGATGGTCTGTCCAGGTTCTTCCGCCTTAGTGAAGAGAACTCCAATGGGGTTGGGTAGTTCTCCCTACTTTCAGCTGGAGGGGACATGTGTTAGACTTGGCATCTTTTGGTGTGTTTCCCCTGACTTTTTGCTTTCTGACCTCCCGGTTTTGACTCTGTTTTTGCTGGTGTAATGATTCTGCGCACTTTCCTCACTGCTGTCCAGTGGGAAAGTGCAAGTGCTCCTGTATAAAATGTGTTATGGATTGGCGTTTCCATGATTGGCCTATTTGGTTTATGTGTCAGTCCCTTGTAAAGTGCACTGCGAGTGCCAGGGCCTATAGACCAAATGCTGTTGGTGGGCTGCAGCACTGGATTGTGCCACCCACGCAAACAGCCCGTAAAGTGTAACTCGGGCCAGCCACCGCAGAGCCTGTGCGCAGCCTGGGGCTGCCATGTCGACTTGGCAAGTGCACACACTTGCAAGTCCCTAAACCTTCCCTTTGCTACATGTTAGTCACCCCTAAGGTAGGCCCAAGGTACCCCTGTGGGCAGGGGTGCGTTGTATGCGAAAGGTAGGACATGCCCGGGTGTGTGCGGCATGTCCTGATAGTGAATTACAGCCTAGTTCGTTTTTCACTATTGCAAGGCTACCTGTTCCCCCTAGGCCAGAACGGGCAGTTTTGATTATTACAGCTTATAATCCTAACTGACCCCGGGAACATGGTAGAAATTCGAGTTTAGTATGCCCGGACTCAGAATGATAAAATGCAGCTTTTAGTGAAGTTGGTTTTAACATTCTGTGTTTGAAAATACCACTTTTAGAAAGTGGGTATTTTCTTGTCTAACCATCCAAGCCTGCCTCTGCGAGGTTGTGTATTCCTTGTCTGGAGTGTGAGTGACAGGGGCTGGGGGATGCCAGGAGACAGGGTGAGTCAGCACAGGGCTGGATAGCAAGATCTACATGTAGATGGGTGGGAGGGTCGCACCTGGGCCCTGAATAGGACAGTGCCTTCCCTCCACAATGCTGGCTCCACCTCCTGTGGTGCGTCTGATGTCCCTGACCTACTCACTGAAAGAAGGGACGGAGACTTGTCAACAAAGTGCTCCAGAACTGGTTTGGACTAGGCAAAGGCCTCTCTGCCTTCAGAGAACAAAGGAATTTGGGATATAAATATTGGGGCCCTGACCCCATGAATTTAGATCTCGCTGGAATCAAGGAACCTGCCAAGACGAAGAGCTGGAAGAGCTGCCAGGAGGAGTACTGCCCCTTTGCTGTATTGTTGCTTTGTTGGGTTGGCCTGCAGTTGCTGCTTCTGTCTTGGGCAGTGAAAGGACTGGACTGAACTTTCTACAAACTTGTGCTGAGTATCTCCAAGGTCCTGGAACCGAGCTGGCCTCCTGTTAAGAAGTCTCAGGGACTGCAAAGACTTCACAAGCCTCTGGGTACCGCTTCTGGAGCAGCTGTTTCAGTTGCCACAGAGGAAGGGAACCGCAACCGACTCCGTCAACCGAATCCATCCCTGGCCGGTGACCTGTTTGCACCGCAGACCGCATCGCCCCGCTTCGCATCGCAACCCTGGTCTCACCGTGGGCGACGTCCGACGCCGCCAACCTCGAGCCACTGCTGGCACCGTGACCTGTGGGCACCGCAGTTCGCATCGCATCGCTTCACTGAACCAACCGGACCCGACCGACGCTGTCGCTGCAACTGGCTCAAGAGTCGTGACCGCATCGCATTTGGGGCACCGCTCGCACGTCTGCGACGCACCGCTCCGACTCGCACCGCTGTCCGACGCCAGCTCCCGCACTCCGGCTTGGTCGCCTGCATCGCAACCTGTCAGCACCGCATCGAGCATCGTCTCACCCTGCATCGCACGCCTTGGACTCACCGACTCCGTCTGCACGACGCTCATCGAGCCGCTGCCTGCACCGCATCGAGGGACACCGCACCTTGCATCGCTCCGTCTTGCACCGCAACCGCGACGAACGCCGACCGGCTCGTACACTCCGTACCAGCCACAACGAGAAAGGTACTGTGACGAGTCTGTTCACGACTCTGCTGGCCCGTATCGACGCGGTCGGCTGGAACTGTTAGACTCTGTGGTTTTCAGCATCGCGGTAGGCTCGGACGGAGCTACCGACTCGTACGAACTTTGCTTTTGTGCTATTCCTGCAAAGAAGAAGTTACTTTATCAAGCATTCATTTTTAAAGTATATTATTGTGGATTTTTGTCGTAATTGGTCTTGTCTTGAGTATATAAAATATTGGTTATTTTTCTAAACTGGTGTGGTGTCCGTTTGTAGTGCTTACACTGTATTACTGTTGGTTATGTGCAAATGCTTTACACACTGCCTCTGAATTAAGCCTGACTGCTCGTGCCAAGCTACCACGAGGGTGAGCAGGGGTTACTTCACGAGTGTAACACCCTTACCCTGACTAGGAAGAAGGGTCCCTACCTGGACAAAGGTGCAAGCCCTTGCCAACTAGAGATCCCATTTCTAACAACCTGCAAACGGGCAATTAAATAACTGGGAAGTCCCAAATACAGAGAGTTGACGTAATCCAATCTCGAGATTACCAGAGCTTGGACAATGGCCTTTCTGTGAGAGACAGAGAGCAGGGGAAGAAAATTCTTCACCATTCTTAAGATCCCAAAGCAAGTCCCACCTACGGATTGAATCTGGGACTTCATAGAGAGCGTGGCATCCAGCCTGACTCCAAGGTTCTTAACCATGGTCACAGACGACCTGGGGGGGGGTCAAATCCTGCGGCCACCAGTCATACCAAGTCTCACATGGTCGAGAGCCAAAAAAGATAATCTCCGACTTATCAGGATTACATTTCATTTGATTATCCTTCAGCCACAAAAAAACTGCTGAGAGACATGAGTTAATTGCATGTCCATCAAACTCAACACCCTTCTCACAAGTGAACAACAACTGAGTATCGTCTGCATACGATACGATCTTAGCCCCATGTTGTTCAGCCAGAAGGGCGATAGGGGCCATATAAAGATTGAACAGGGTAGGGCTCAGAATAGAGCCCTGCGGGACTCCAACATTCATGGGAGGAATAACAGCAGAGAAAGGGGGGGACCATATAGTTTGGAGGCGGTCACTGAGAAATGACTTAATCCACCTCAGGGCTAGGCCACCGACACCACCCTCCACCAATCTTTGCACCAGTCTATTGTGGGGCACGGTGTCAAAAGCCGCGGAGAGATCCAAAAGTACCAGGACCGCATTGCCTCCTCTATCTAGCGTGGTTTTTATAGTTTCCGCCACTTCTAAAAGGGCCGATTCAGTGCTAAAATTTGCCCTGAAACCTGACTGACTTGGGTGCAAAAGATGATTGGTCTCAATATAGTCAGTAATAATGGAGTTGACATATTTCTCCAAAACCTTGGAGAAGAAAGGTAGCAGGGATATAGGGCGGTAATTACCGGCTACCTCAGGGTCGGCCATAGGTTTTTTTAGTAGTGGAAGAATTTTAGCATGTTTCCAGCAGGGAAGCATATATCCCTCCCGCAAAGCATTGTTTAAAATCAGATTTACCATAGGATTAATCATCTCAGCAATTGCTGATAATACCTTGGCAGGACAGGGGTCGGTAGGAGAGCCTGACTTCAAGGACTTCATAAGAGTTAAAGATTGATCCATAGAAATAACAGGAAACTGCCAAAGGGAGAATTCAGAGCTTACCGCAGCGCTGGGGGAATCAAAATCAACAATATGAGCCAGTGGCTGCATTTCAAAAGAGTCCTGTATTTTCCTAATTTTATCGTGAAAGAAAGAGGCCATCATATTTGTCCATTCACTAGTTGGTGCAAACGGGCATTTAATAGCAACAGGCGATGAGAAATTTTTGACAATATTATAAAGTTCTCTACTTTTATTGCCAGCCTGGTCAATTTTCATGGAGAAGAAGAGTTTCTTGCCCTCGCGAACTTTCCGGTAATGGTCTCTTAGGGCTACTTTAAAAATAGATTTATCGTTGGCCGTGTAATTAGCTCGCCATATTCTCTCTAAGCGTTTACACGCACTTTTATTTTTCCTTAGAGCTTCCGTATACCAAGGGGCAGAAGCACGATTCACCTTAGCCACCCTCAAAGTAGGGGGGGCAAGTTCAGAGGTTCTAAGTAGCAGCCATTGCTCTAAGGAGTGTACATCTCTTTCAAGAATCCCACAAGTTGGAATAGGGTGGGTTTGCAAGGCATTTTGCATCGCCTCGGGAGTGACCAAATTAAAAGGCCTAAAACTGCTGGCACGGACCTTTTCCTGAGAACGAGACCTATTCAGATCCCTTGGGATTCTAAAGTTTATCAGGCAGTGGTCAGACCAGGTAAGGGGGAGCGGGGCCTCCACTTCTATCAATTTGGAAGAGAAAATCTGGTCCAATATATGGCCCTTATCGTGAATAGGGAGGTAAACAAAAGGGGTCAAATTTAATATATCAAGGGAATCACGGAGCTTGAGGGCCTCAGGTTCCAATAGGTTATCCATATGTAAGTTGAAATCACCGAGAATCAGGCAGTGACTGTATTTAGCAGCTAAGGGAGAAACAATGCGGCTAATCGCCTCCAGAAACTTCCCCGCAGGCCCTCGCGGGCGATAGATAACCACCCCGGCTATGGACTGATGGGCCGAGATGGTTAAGAGGAAGCCCATAGACTCAGCCCCCTCAATCTCTGTCAAGGCTAAAGGTACACAGCTGAAGGTACTTTTATAAATTAAGGCCACACCACCACCTCTCCCTTCGCGGCGGTCTTTCCTCAGAATCTGGTATCCCGAAGGGATCGCGCCTGCGATAATGGGGTTAGAGGCCTCAGTCAACCATGTTTCTGTTAAAAACATCATATCAGGACTAGAGTCCGCTAGGAGTTCATACAGTTGAAGCTCATGTTTTTTAACAGAGCGTGTATTGAGCAGTGACGCCGAAAGGTGCATACCACCCCCTTCCGATTGAGTTTTATTAGTCACATGAGTCGTTGTCCTGCTACAATTCCCTAGGGTGCAGGAAACCCGCCAATTACAATCCTTACAGGTGACAACCTCGCTCAAAGGAATAGGGAGGTGGGGCCTGCAACTCATACACCTACCAATATTAAATAAGTACTCTCTGTCGTATTTGATAGGTATGGGCCGCTCCGAAGGTAGGCCGACAGCGACTCCTGCTCCAGCCGCCTCCGGGTCGCTGACGGGCGCAGACGGGCTTTCCTTAGGCGCGCCTTCGGCGCGCCAGCTGCGCGCTCGCGCAGCGTCCCGTTTTATCCCCAGCATCAAAGAACAACTAGACCGCGACCGTCCCAAAGATGGCGGCGTCGGTAACAGTGATAAAAAGGATTCAGGGTTCGATTCCCCCTCCCAACTCCAGCAGCAGTATTCAATATATTTAAAACACCCCCAAATTCAAATTACATTAAACAATAAAAAGATGACAGAGTTAAAATAGGGCTAAAACCAGTGTGGCGAGGAGGCAGTGCAAAATAGCAGCAAATGAAAGTCCACAGGGGGACCAAGTGTCAGCTCTGTTACAGGTCTGTCATTCATCAATCCACCCTTTCATCCTTCCACCCATACATCCACCCCTCACCCATCCACCCTTTCATCCTTCCACCCATACATCCACCCTTCACCCATCCACCCTTTCACCCATCCATACATCCATCCTTCACCCATCCACCCTTTCACCCATCCATCCATCCATCCATGCATCCATCCTTCATCCATCCATCCTTTTACCCATCCATCCATCATTCATCCACCCACCCTTTCACACATCAATCTATCATTCATCCATCCACCCTTTTATACACCCATACATCCATCCTTCATCCATCCACCCTTTCATCCTTCCATCCATACGTACAGGCAAGCTATAATGGCATATTAAAACATTTTGCCATAATTCAAGTGTTTAAACGTCAGATCCTGACCGTCAGCCAAAAATGAATGCTTCAATCGGGCAATTTCCCCTTTTTTTCCACGTGTTTTTTTCCAAGCATCTAGTAATGAAGCTACACACAACACCAAACTATGACTTCATCATTCGAGTGCCTGTCCGTCATCCCAAAAAGAATGCTTCGATCGAGCAATGGCATTTTTATTTTCACGTGCTTTTATCCAAGCAGCTAGTAATGAAGCGGCACACAACATAAACGTATGACTGCAAAACCGAATGAGCTCTACTGCTTACTTAATAGAATACTTGCTTTACATTGCTTTTGTATAATGGTTGTGAGTCGGTCTTGTAAAAAAGTGAAAGTGTTCCCAACTGTGGAACATGCAGTACGTTACCCTAGTTTGGGAGGTAACCGTGTTTTGCCAAAACTGAACGCATTATTATACAGAACTATATAGGTAATTCTAAGTTCTTACCTTCACGGAGGTCTGCCTTCCACCTGCTCTCTGTCTCTGGTCGAGTCCCGGAACAACGTCAGTAACGTCTGCGCGGCTACGTAACCGCATAAACCGCCTATTGTGGAAATGAAAAAAGGACTGTCACCTTACTATGTAATATTTAAAACGTACATATGTAAGCGTTGAAGTTACTTACCTGGACGTGACCTGCTCTTTGTCCATGCCATGTGTCATCGCAGCACGCGTTGCATTTGTCATCTTTGCTTTGCATCTGTCATCTTCCGTGGCTATGCATAATGTGTATTACTGGTGCTTAGATCCAAGCTGGTGACTAGTCAGAGAGATAAAGTTAACATCCATGCATTATTGTGTGTTTGTGTTGCGCAATGCGATTTTTTTTTTGTCTATTAGTTACTTGAATTATCTTGTGCACGCATCTGTCATCTTGCACGCACGCATCGCAGCAGTCATGTCGCATCATCTGCTATAGTGCTCATGTCGCATCTGCACGCATCTGGCACCTTATATGTCATCTTCCGCACCTAGTGCCAGCCTTTGCCAATATGTTTTTCATCGCAGCACATCATGTCGCATCATCTGCTATAGTGCCAGCCTTTGCTAATATGTCATCCATCTGCCGTGGCTATGCTAATTCCATCTTCATCTCCCGTGGCTATGCATAATCCGCATCTGTCATCTGCACGCATCTGGCATGTTATATGTCATCTTCCGCATCTAGTGCCAGCCTTTGCCAATATGTTTTTCATCGCAGCACATCATGTCGCATCATGTGCTATAGTGCCAGCCTTTGCTAAACTTCCCCCCAAAACTTCTTTTCCATCTGCCATCCGTCATCTTCCATCTCCCATGTCTTCTGTCATCTGTTATCTTGCACGCACGCATAATGTCATAATCCGGCATCTTCCATCTCCCATCAGCACGCGTGCATCTGTCATCTTCCGTGTTCCTGATCCCCCCAAAAACTTCTTTTCCATCTGTGTCATCGCAGCACGCGTTGTCATTGCTAGCGATGTAAATGTGAATGCGCATTAGTAGCATGCGTTCTAAAAGCATGCGATGTAAAGCCTCCTGCGATGTGGAAGTCGCGTTGCGATGGCAGCGCGTGAAAAGACCGTCGTTGTAATGGGTGTTTCCCCCCAGGATGCTTGTTTCCGGTCCAGGGAGGACCTGGCCTGGCAGTTCGGTCTGGACTGTTCCCATGGGGCACAGGGTCAAGATCTTTTGACTGGGGGAGAATGTTTGCATTGTCAGCATTCCGTCCATCATTTGTTTGCTGTAACATATTTTAGAGAGGCTCGCACAAACCGCGCAAACCCAAGGTAGTATACTGGGTAAAGGGTTTCATGATTTTTTAGGCTGTATTGGTGAGGTGGTTCCCTGATCTTGGTCCGCAGCTGACTTGTTATCAAAACAAAATTGTATGTGCGTATGAGGAGTTTGGGGTCAATTGTTGGAAGGAGTACAACAGGGCCTGTACGAGGAAGAAGGCCACTTGTCTGAGTCTATTCTGGGACTAGACTGCTTTGAAAGCCTGACTGTGCCCAGGGCCGGACTGGGAACCCAAAGATGCCCTGGCAAATTTTGTCAGACAAGACTCCAGCCCCCATACTGTGCATAGCGATTGAGCACAGCGAGTGATTCTGACCAGTACAAAGGGGGCTGGGGGAAGGGAAAATTTGGGAACAAATGTAAAAAATGGTGCATTCTATGACACATTTCTTCATTATATATTCAATTGTATTAGTTTTTAATGCATAGTAAATGGTGACTTTACAGTGCACCAGGATATGGCAATATTTATTGGGGCTCTTCAATGATTCCCTCACTATCACACCCCAACAGTGCCTCTCATCTCGCCATAGCTCCTCTCTCACATGTATTTAATTTGTTTTAAAGCGCCTCACATACAAGTGTAGGGTGTCGGATCATTTTACATCACAAACACATACAGAGACAATGAATCATACATGTTTAAATAAGTGTATAGAAAATGTTACATAAGACAAAGGGGACTACAAGATGTAGGATTTGCATGTCATCCACTCTGGAAGGCATTCTTTAGAGTGCTTGTTCTGGGGAAGCACAAACTAATGATTCAGAACAAAACACAGTGGTTAGGGTTGACTTTACTAATAAGAACTTATTTCTACGCAAACAAACCCTTTTTAGCAAAATTAGGATAATGAAAGACTGAGACAAAAAAACATAACTTTCTAATCTTGATTACGATTGTAACCTATGAACTGCACAGTAGCAAAAGGATCTCTGTGCAAAAGCACTTACCCCATAAGCTATGCACATAAAATACTGTTCTGTGATCTGCATAGTACACTCATATTGTAACAGGCATATTAACCCTCTGTGCTACCTTAGAAGAGTCAAAACTGCCTCTAGACAAAACTCTGATCTCTCACCAGAGTTATCTTGGCACTTTTATTGCTGCCTGAAAACTGTTGGATATGCAAGGAACTCTGCAGTGCATTTAAAACTGCTGCACCGCTACAAAAGCAGCCCCCCCATCATTCCAGACTCCCCAGGAAACGCCTGATACCCGGTACTTCCAGTCCGGCCTTGATTGTGTCATATGATACTGAAGAAATGAAAGGGGTCCTCCCATTTGTCCTTTCACTGTTCACAAGGTGGGGTAGAAGAAAGGGGCATGCTGGGCATATAACAAAAAGACACGAATCAGGCCCCTAGGTACCTGAAAATTCAAACACAGTTGTTCTTAATGCAGAGTCCCCTCACACCTGGAATTAAAATATTTTAAGAAAGGAAGAGATAAGAGTTCCCAAAAGCAATTAGGGGCATTTTTTGCTTGAGAAGGATCCCTCCAGGTCGACATGAAGGCTTTGGTCCCATGCTTCAGCAGGTACAATAATGTTTCAGTAGCACAGCTGCTATATGATGGCTTTAGATTTGGCTTCAGTATCCCAGCGCATGGAAATGTAGCGGTACTGAGGTGAGTAAGAAATTGGGCTATTAGTTGTGCAGAGCATGAGTCCTAAGCAAGTAATATTTCCACATTTGACTCCTTACTGGGAACAAAGTATCCCACTGTAGCATTTGAAGCAGCGAAGCAGAGCAATCCAAGGCCTACTCAGGGGAGGTGGTGTGGAATAATAATCCCAATTCGGTGGCACGCAATGACAACACTCAATAAATGATTGACCAGCCAGGGCTTTTTCTTTGAAAAGGGAAAAGTACATTTATTACTCACACATGACTGAATACTATATGTTAACTTACAAATATACACAGGCAGATAAAAATACCTTTGTTGACATTCGAAATCACATTTGATCATTAATGGGTCAAGACCTACATAATAACAATACCCCCCTCAGATACCAGATAGAGCTTCACCATATAGGGGTTATGATTTTAAATCAAGCAGGCCTGTTGGCTTTAATATTGGAGTCGCTTCATCGATATATAAGTCAAGCTTACTGACTTTGTCAAGGGTATACCACATTAAAATATAAGGCAAGCTTATTGCCTTTGTCAAGGGGTTACCATTTTAAAATATAAGGCAAACCCATGGAGCTTTTCGGGGGGCATCACCACATCATAACATAATGCAAATACCACTAACCACATGTTAAAAATCACTGTCATATCACTAAAATCAGCAATCATGTTTGAAGGCAATCATTATTGTGAAGAAAAGCATTGCAATGTTTATCAAAAATCACTGTCATTAATATATTGTAAAAAAACAACAAAAAAATCAACATAACATGCAAAAAAATCAACATAACATGCCTGAGTCTTTCTTTTACACATTTAGGTCACAGAGATTGCAGCCATAAAATGGGCCTCTAGAAGTCCTGCACCTTTAACAGTAGAAAACAAGCATTTGCAATGCAATAGGTCTCGCATTTTCAAGAGTTTAAGCGATTGGCAATGTAAATTACAATGCCTTTTATATATCTGTTTTACAAATCAAGACATAAATAAAAGGCATTGTCATTTACGATGCCAATAGCTCAAACTCGTAGTGCTAAGTAGTAGTAAAACGTTTTATAGAAACATATTGTGAATCAATGCATTGTTGTGATGTTGCAATGCGTGACTGTGGTATGTGTAGTAATGCTAATGTTGAATGTATGTGAATGCGTTGTGAGGGTATTAGTTGTAAATGCGCTATAACGTCTTGTGTGGTGTTTTTTGGCATCGTAGGGACCTATATTCAGTCGTAAGGCAGCTTGGACTCAGATCAACAAGGCATTTCTGGCTTACATCCAAACCAGGGACACGCTGGCTATGCCACTGCTTACTGATGAGGCCTGGACTTGGCCCATGGGACATAAAGCAGCCTGGCTCTAGTTGATGGTGACTTTAGAACAGGCAGGTTTAAGGTGTTGTGGGAGTTGGAGTACGGCTCCATAAAGGCTGAGTGAATTCAGAAGCTCTCCATTGTTCTAGTTATGGTGTTAAGATGGCCTGGTTAAAAATTGTAAAGGTTGCCTGGACACAGAGGAGAAGCAGTCTGGCTCTAGGACGCTATAGAGATCTGGTTTAAAAAGTCTGGCCCAGTTCCAGGGGTGGAAAATGTGGCCTGGTCTGAAGAGATTTAAGGGATCTCTTTAGAGAGGGGGGTAAGGAGATCTGGATGCAGGAGTTGTCTGGAATAAAGGGGGTTAAGGTGGTCTGATCGTGAGGGGACAGAAGCCTGTGTAAAGCGTTTTTTTTTACAGACGGGTTAAAGGTGGTCTGATTCGGTGGTACAAGAGGGGGAGTTGAGGTGGTCTGGCTAAAGGAGCCTGGTTACACCCGGTTTAAAGGGTGTCTGATCAAGGTGGTCACATAGCAGGTCGGGCTAAAGTGATCTGGTTGCAAAAGGGTTAAACGGGGGACTGTGTAAGGTTGCCAACTCATAGGGAGGAAAAGTATAGCGGTCTGGTGACAGACGGGTTAAAGGTAAGCCTGGGCGTAGTTTGCGTAGTAGCACTTCACGTAGCTACGTGAAGTACATTTTTAACTACACGTAGCTATGCACATTGCATAGTGCGTAGCTGTGTGCTTGACTGCACTATACAATAATTGCCAAAAGCACCTTGTACAGTGCAAATTAAGATAAAATAAATATCTCTGTCTTTATATGCTAAAAATGCATATAGTTACTACACAAAAGTGAAAACGATAAATTAACAAGCAGTGAGAGAGGTGATGATTTTAGGATCCTCCCTAACCTAGGGGAAAACCAAGCAGATGCCTTGAAAACAAAAAACACATCTTTTGAACCATTCAGTGGTGGTCCCATCCTCTTAGGACCACCCCAAGCACAGTTATTGGCAAAAATACAATCCCAACCAAAGGCCCTGCAAAGCATTATGGGACGAGATTAGCAGTGGGCAGTGAATATTATAGTATCCAATATCAAAATAATTCTACAAAGAGCTGCAGTTCCACTAGTCGTTACTAGATGTCCCTCACGAGTCAAATGCAAAAGCCTCATGAAAGATTTTCAATACTTTTGCATTTGACTCGTGAGGACATCTTGTAACGACTAGTGGAACTGCAGCTTGATGTATTAATAATTTCAATGCTTTTGCATTTGACTCGTGAGGGACACCTAGTAACGACTAGTTGAACTGCAGCTCTTTGTAGAATTATTTTGATATTGGAAACTATAATATTCACTGCCCACTGCTAATCTCGTCCCATAATGCTTTGCAGGGCCTTTGGTTGGGATTGTATTTTTGCCCATAACAGTGCTTGGGGTGGTCCTAGGAGGAAGGGACCACCATTGAATCGTTCACATGATATGCTTTTTGTGTTCAAGGCATCTGCTTGGTCCTCCCCATAGGTTAGGGGGGACTCCAAAATCATCACCTCTCTCATTGCTTGATATTTTATTGTCAAAATTCATTTTTGTGAATTGGTTATATATGCTTTTTAGCATAGAAAATTGCTTTATCAAAGCATTTGAAGGTGTTTATTTAACTACTGCTACGCTACGTCAATTAGCACAGTTATTCACTCTACTATGTGCAATTTTCGTACTGCGTAGTAGTACAAACTTTGCATGCTCCATGAGAGTAGCGAAGTATTATGCCCAGGGTTAGTTTAAGGGAAGGCTAATTAAGGAGCTCTGCTCCTAGGGGTTAAGGTGACCTGTTTAACATGATGTTGTTACAGACAGGTTGAACGGGGTTCTGATTATGGTGATGGGGTCACAGGGGGTGGAGGGTAGATGTCTGGGTAATATGTTCTTCATGCATACGCGCCCCTGCACACTTACCTCTGGATAGCAGTCTTTGGCCAGCACCTGTAGCATGGCCGTCTTCCCGCAATGCACTTCTCCCACGAGGACCAGTTTACACCTCACAACGGCGGGGGCCTGGGGGCTGCGCCTTTCCTTCATACTCGGGTGCTGCTACGGGCAGGGCCCCTTGTGCTGAGGCTGGCCACCTGATGGTGGTACCCCCATACGATGCTGAGGCCTCTGCTGGTCCCCAGGCACTCCCTCTGCTGCAGTAAACTGTGGCTGAGCTAGGATATATGCTAGTCCCCAGGGTGTCCCGCTGAAGTGGGGCCTGTCTGGCGGGGTGCTCAGACTATGCCACTGGAGCAGCGCACCGAGGGCCGCCCGGTTGCTGGTACTTGGGCTCTGCTACCTCTCAGGCCTGCCCTCGGGCCCTGGAGCTGCTGAGGCTGGGGAAGCTCGGGGCAGCACTGCCGCAGCACAGGCTCAATGGGGGCCGTAGTAGGGGAGCTGTGCAGGAGTCAGTCAGCCCTGGTTGTTGATGCACGGGCTCTCGGGGGGCCTGTGCACGCGTTCTTGTACCGGCTCAGGCGCTGGTGATGCTCACGCTGCGGTGGTGCCTTAGCTGCGTGCTCTGCTGCTGTTTCGCGGGTTCTCCTGGGGGTGGGGGCTCTGCTGACCTGCACGGAGAAATGTGGCGGCTGCGTCTGCAGGAGGATTCCCAAAGGGCTCTAGCCGGCCAATGAGAGGCGCGGGCCGCCCCCCTCCTCACACCGGCCTGTCATTAATGCCTCGATTGCATACCGTGAGACCAGAGGTGCCGCCATTCTTTTGTGTAGAAGTGTCGCGTGGCGCTAGCTGAGGTATATAATTGTACCTACAACAAGAGAGGAGCGGGGGCGAGTGAGCGCGGCAGCCTGCTCAGCTGACCAGACGCTCGTGCGTCATGGCCTTTTGCCGGCATGTGTTTACAATTATCGCGCACGCGTCTGGGCACGATAATTGGAAACACATGTCTGCCGCGCGTAACCATCTGAAAAAGGCCAGCCACGACGCACGAGCGTTTGGACTGCTTCTGAAACCCCCTTACTTAAAGTCTTCGCCTAGCAGCGCTTGCGCGCTACTCGAGGCTCGACCTAAAAAGCTCCAGTCCAGAGAGTGCTTTAAAAATGAGGCAAAAGTCTTCCCAGGGCATGTTTCATATGACCTGGAAGACATGGGGTAAATTTATAAATGTTAAAGGAGGCTGCTTCACATCCTGCAGCCTCCACATTAACTTTAAAACACATTAAAGATGCCCTTTCCATGCTGGGGCCACCATGGGATAGATGAATAACAAGGAAGTACGGAGGGGTGAATCTCAGATTTATTCACAGTTAGGGCACAATTAATTACCCTAACGTTGCTATTTTATTTTACACAAACATTACAAATGATTTAATTTCACACACATGCCATTGGACCAGTCTCTGACCCACAAATCATTTCAAAATAAATTGATCACAAGACATACAACAATATATACAATGATCAACATAAAACATACAAATATGTAAATATATACAAAACACAGTTTCTCCAATACCCTAAAAAGAAATTAGAAACACTAGTGTTCACCCATAATATCTGGGTGATACACTTAGAGGTAGTCCTTCTAGCACACGAGGTACCACACCTCTCTCTCCTTTCAGAAATGTGCTATTAAATCATTCAACACATTTGCATTAGTGGTGACTCCTCTATCAAAAAGCTGTCGAAGCGGACGCGTTTCAGCCGTCAATTTCTTCAGGCCTCCTCAGGACAAGGGTAAAGCAATATCTAAAATATCAATAGAAGCCTATAATTACATATATACAAAAAACTATGTACATTTCTATCTCACCCATATTAATCCACACAGTGTGCCAGAACAGTGACACTGATCACCAAAAGTATTGAACTACCATCACCAAGTGCTATTCAAGAACTGAGGTGTTACGGTCATAAAGGAATCCCACTCTGTGTTTAAACAGGGCACTTCTAGGTTTCTACCATCACCAGATGTGACTAAAGACCTAAGGTGCTTGGGTCATTTATAAAAACAGACACTACTAGTCTAAACAGGATACCTTCAGAATATCAGAGGTTCCCGGGATTACTCATGCGACTCCCTGTGCTCTTAAACTCTGTTCATATCTTGGTGCTCCCCTCAATAGAATCAAAGACGGAACCACTTCAGCCTACCTATGTGCTTGCATCACAACAATGGATCTGTATGGTATCTCAAAGTTGGTACCGATCCTCGAGTTTGGGCACCCTCAGCATTCTGCTGCTAGCACTCTTGATGGTGCTACCTATATATGTAGGAACAATGGAAAGTCAAAACAGGGTTCACGGAGCTTTTTAAGTCATACTCAGAGACTCCGGCAACGGGGCTCCAGTACTATACTAAATGTGTCCGGGTGCGGCGGTTACCTTAGACGATGCACGCCATCTGGTCCACCCGGGCCTCCGTTTCCCATTTACAACAAGAAATTAATCGTTGTCTGTCCACCCTAACAAAAGCAAATCAACACACATATCGGGTGTCAATAATACTATTCCACACCCTAGCTTTCTTATTCTGATGCAGTCCCCATGTCCCATATTCAGCGGCCCTCGCTTACCTCCGGTTAAACAGTATGCCACTTCAATTAGCTCTGTGTGCTCCCCGCCTCGGAATCCACATATGGTGATTACGGCCAGGCGCAAGCCTATACTACAACGGTCGGTTGTCACGTGCACCCAATCGCGTGCCGGCGTGTCAGTAAACATGGACGGCAGACTCAAAAGTGATATGCCCTGACACTACGCGGACTAAACACCATGTCTCGTCTGTATAATCGGAAACAACGGAAAACAGACTAATCTGTAAAAGGTCTGCACTCCGAACCTGAAACTACAAAATAGGCTAAAGAACAAATAAATAAAATCTCACAAGGGGCTTGCTTCTGCAATCAAAAAATGTGTGTGTATAAAATTACTAGGCGTAACTCATGGACATGTGGAGGATCTTACCAAAATATAATTCTACAAACCTAAATGACAAAGTTGGGCTGGGTGTGTTGATTCTAGTCCAACCATGTTCTGAGTCCAATAAATCTCTATAAGGACGCGCACTGTGCATCTGAACACAAGACAAGAAAAAACAAGCAGCTATTACTCAGTCTCAATATTCCCGCGCACTGTGTGAGATATATGGGCTTCCATTCTAGTCATACCTATACAAAATAACCCCACAAACAATAAATGAAAACAATCAATGGTCACCCCAACCACACCTGGGGGAATAAAATGAATAAACTTTTCATATTACAAGGTAAGGGAAAGAATCGTCTATATGTCTTCAGATCACTACTGCAGCTCGTATATCCATAACATTGTCATCTGTCACCTTTAAATCAATGCCCATACTTCATCGCGATCGTTTAGGCCCTCAGTAGCTGTTTGGTATCTTTCTATCAAACGGGCTTCTGTACGATTCAACGTCATTTCTAGTTGGACCTTGTTTTGTGCTTTCACCACTGTGAGTACTGACCAACTGAAGTCATTTTCGCTATGCCCACATTCTGTAAAGTGCTGTACCAATGGAGCTCCTTGTATTCTGCATCTTATGCGGGATTTATGTTGTAAAACATGCATTTTGACTGCCTGTGTTGTTTGTCCGATGTATGCCTTCCCACATGGACAAATCACTACATACACTACATTTTTGGTGTTACAATTTGACAGCGTCTGTAGTATGTGTTTCTTGTTATTAATCATCACAAACTTGGAGTCATTCGTATGTTGACAAGCGGTACAATTATTGCAATGGTAATGTCCTACAAGAGCAGGGAGACCCAGTAAGCCCCTACATCCTTTTTAACAAGTGGTTCACGTGCTGATCTCACTAGATATTGTCTTAGATTTTTTCCTTTTCGGAACGAAAAAAGAGGTTTGGGCATATTCAGATGTTCAACTAACCTCCAATTTCGGGAAATGATTTGTTTCACTTTGTTCGCTTTTGGATTAAACGTAAGAACACAAGTCAGTTATTCCGTTTCTTGTTTCTTCTTAGGTGTTAAAAGACTTTCCCTTGGGGTGTACCATGCCCGTTTAAGGGCCGCCCTTACCAATTTCTTTGGGTACCCCCTGTCACACAATTTGTGCTGTAAGGATTCTGCATTTTTAAAATAGTCAGCTTTATTGGAGCAATTACGACGTATTCTTAAGAATTGCCCATAGGGCAAATTTTCTTTAAGACTTCTAGGATGTCCAGAGGTATACTCTAACAGCGTGTTTCTATCGGTGGGTTTAGTGTATAAATTCACTTCCAGTTTACCCTTATTATCAAAAATCCATACATCCCAAAAATTAATTTGGACGTTGCTTGCGGACTTTGTGAATCTCAGATCAGGGGTACGTGCATTCAACCATATATGGAACCGTTCCAACTCTTCTTGGTTCCCATTCCACATCAAAAAAATGTCATCCATAAACCGGACCCATTTGGTGATATTTGATTTAAAAGGTGACATGTCGGGAAAGATGTATTGCCTTTCAAAATGGTCCATCACAAGGTTGGCTATTTCTGGGGCGAAGCAACACCCCATAGCCACTCCCTTCACTTGTAAAAACAGCTCATTTTTGAAGGAAAAAAAGTTGTTCTTTAAACAAATCTTTGCTAAGTCTAATAGAAATTCAGTAGGTACCTGATGTGGGCTTACTCTCTGGTCCAGCACCATAGTCATAACCATCAATGCTTCATCTTGAGGGATATTTGTGTATAAACTTTCGATGTCGAAGGAGACCAACAATTGTTGGTCCCCGTCAAACACTGAATGTTCAATTTTAGATATCAAATCCATTGTATCTCTTACGTACGCCTTAGTCTCACTCACGAATGGTTTTAAATGGGCAGCAGAACATAGGGAAAACAGCCTATGTGGGGCATAATGGGACGCTCCCTTTGTGGAGCAGATCATTTTAATGAGCAGGTTTGTCCACTTTAATTTTCCTTTGTGGTCGCTGTGATCTTTCCTGCCATGTGTTTTTTTATGATAGGTGCCTTGGGCCAGGTGGATACTAGAGGCAAGGGCCCTCTTTCGTGCAGCGCAGATACCCCACTCCCTTGCACCTTCCCATGTTGGCATGAGAGCCTGCAGCAGCTTCTTCTGCTCCTGCCGGGCAGGAGCAGCCACCTGTGTTTCTCCTGTGTCCCAGGGATGGGTTCCTGGGACCCAGTCTTTGTCTTTGGGGGTCAGGGATGTGGTCCCATTTAATTTGGCACCACCTGGGGGATGGGGTCCCCGACCCTCATTAGAGTCTGGATGAGGGCCCATGCACACCCCTTCCTTGGGCGGCTTGATAACAAGTGTTGTGTTTTCCTCCGGGGACTTGGCCCTCCCCCGGGAAAATCTAGAAAATAGTAGTGGAGTCCCATGCACTCATTTGCTTGATTTTAGGCATGTTAAAATTGGTAAATCTTTAAATGCACATAACTCTGGCCCCTTGGGCCGCTTTTCCTAAATGTTTGCTCATTTTGTTCTTTGTGGCTAGCCCTAAGCCACTTGGAGCATCTTCGGTACCCCTTCTGGCCTCTAAAGGGGTGCACCTTGTGGGGAACTGATTTTACTAGCTCCTTGCACCAGATTCTCCTGTGCTTGGCCCTTGGTGCTCCTCTCCTAGTGGGGCATAGAAGTCCAGGTCTTCCCATAACTGATCCTCAGGCAGTGTGAGGAGGCCAGCGTCACTGGCCCTGGAGAGATCCATGTAGTCCTGGAAGCTCAGCTTAGACAGAGTACTTATTCCATCAGGGCATCACTGGGATTGCTCTTCCAGCTGTCCATGATATTGCCACCAACGCCGTCCAGGTCCAAGGTCGTGCTCTCCACAAAAGTTCTGTAGTTGCCACTTTTATGTCCAGGGCCAGCCTCCGGTTGGGTGACACCCCTTTGTCTAACCCTAAAACAACTTCTGGTCATTTTCTCCCTTTCTCTTCGGTTTGGTTCTTGCCTGGCTAGTGAAAAAAAGGCAAGAGCAGGCCTGGTGTCAGGTTCCATTGTGTGTGCTGGAGGCAGGTTGCTTTGAAGTGCAATCAAGCAGGGCACAGCTCCTCACCAGCCATCCTTTGAGGAAGACCCACTGCCCTCTACACGCTGGCACCCTTATCTCCTGTTTGTCCCCAATACACATTTCCCAGTGGGAGAACCATCACCAACTCAGGCAGCTGGCCACTCAGAGAATGTTCCTAGGAAATGTAGGCAAGGAAATGCCAACTTTCTCAAAGTAAACACAAGGAGATGATGGACGGAGCGCTGAAACTTTTCAGACACTCACCCCCAGTCACAGATCTGGGTTGAATCCATCATCGTTCTTTAGCTCACTTCGCCACCCCAGTTCAGACACAGCTATATGCAAATCAGTCTTGACCCTGTGCCTCATGGGAACAGTCCGGCCCGAACTGCCAAGCCATGTCTTCCCTGGACCGTAAAAAAGCATCCTGGGACCGGTTTCGGGCTAACAGCCCTCATCAGCCAGGCTAGCTTGAATCCAGTGCGAAGTGAACAAGGGACCCACGTCTGGGCATACCCTGCCAACTTAGGGCGAACAAAGCAAACACAAGGAGATGATGGACGGAGCGCTGAAACTTTTCAGACACTCCCCCCCAGTCACAGATCTGGGTTGATTCCATCATCCTTCTTTAGTTTCAGCGCTCCGTCCATCATCTCCTTGTGTTTACTTTCTAAAAGTAGCATTTCCAAAATAATAATTTAAAATCTGACTTTAATATTAAACAGGATTCTAAATTACAATCAAAATGAGTGGAATAAGTATTTCTCTAGCTGCTACAAATCTGAATTTAGCATTTAATAAATGTAACAAAGTAGCCCAATGATTGCCTATGGCACCAGCCAGCTGTGCTACAGTGAAAATTTTTGGGGGGGATATTGCACCGCAAGGACATGTTCAATATTAATTTCTATATGTCCTACTTTTAAATGTCATGCACCCTGTTTTTATAGGCAATACATAATAGTGACTTATTAATATTCAAAAGGAAGGTTTAGGCCTGTCAAAAAGGGCCTTTGACAGGTTAAATTTGCAGTTTAAAATTACTACAGATAGGTTACAAGTTTCAGCTACCAGGCTGCATACAACTGCAGTCTCTCACGCACAGCCTGCACATGTGAGCACACGTGTGCACACATTTGAAAAATTGTGACTCCTGATTTTTACATGACGTTCCTGTGTTCACGCTAGGTATTGATTACGAGATGTGGCTAACACTATTCTGTGTGTCACTCCAGATCTAGTGCTGAGGTTTGGGTTTCATGCCATGAGTTACATAATGTGTCTTGGTCCGTGTTAAATAACTTTGTTTGTCGGGATCTACAATGGCCTGTGGATTAAGTTGGCCTGTTTCCAACAATACCCATTGTGTTTGTTATGTTGTTCATCTTGTTTTTGGATCGTGTCCTTGATAGTAACCTTTTCTGGCCTCTGTTTTTTATTCTGTTTTTATAAGTTGTTTCAAACTAGGCATATCAATTATATAACTTCATGTGTGTGAAATTAGCAAAAGTATGGTCATTACTAGCTTCCAGTGCCAAAGTTTGTTTACCCAGGGATTCAAAATAAACCACATGGCCATTTTGTATATAATGAGGTCCTCAGGAGTGATTGAATTTTTCAGATGTTTCTATTTTCATTGAAGACAATTAGACTGTAAGGAATCCTCGGTCTCTCTTTTCTTGTTTCAGGACCACCCATGGTCCGCACCCAGATGGGTTTATTGACTTGTTGAACGGCACTGTCTACTGAAATAGAAGTTTTGGCATTCTAAGTAGAATCCTGCTGATATCCACTGCTCCCACTGGGTTACCTACATCATAGAACTAAACTTCTATTGGAGGTAGTTCATTGCGCACCTCTACAGTGTTCTCTTTTGAGTAATATCCACTTATGAATAGTGAACTGATATCTTGGTCTTACATATGTTACATGACTGTTAACAGGAAAAAATTGATATATGAATCATGATCCACACATGCTGCAACTGTAAGAGGATGCGCTTATCACATTTTGAGCCTTGACGCACTCTATCTTAAGTGCGCCTTTGTTGGATCTTATTTGGACCGCAATCACACATACAAGAAATAGGAGAACAGGTATATTTAGTTTGAGTGTATTAAATGATTACCTTCCTCAGTGAGTATAGAATGGGTCAAAAACGGAATTTAGACACGTTTCCAGTTATTAAAACTTGAGTAACTTTAAAGAAAATTGATTATTTTCACCCCCAGACTTTATTTATCGCTGTTCTGATCTATCATAATCATGAAAAATAACTGGTTACAGCTTATAACCAGTAAAGAGACCTCATGGCTATCGATCATATTTTATAAATGAATAATTATCAAGTACTGCACAGTGAAATGATGTTAAATAACTAGGACATGATGTATGGCTTTTTGTTGTACAGTTTGCGGTCAAACAATTTCAACCAGTCGTGATGGGACAGTTAGAAAGTCCTTCCCACTTATAGATGGGATGTCCCAAAGTCACTTTGTTATGTTGAGTATATCGGTTATGTTGAATATGTTGAGTATCTTAGTTTGTCTGTCTATGTACTGATTTTAAATTTGTATATACTGTGTGTCTTGTAGCCCTGAAGAAGTCCATTTGGACGAAACGTGTTGGCTACGGCAAAAATACGAGAAGAAATTCATAATGGAAAAACACTGAATAAAGAAATCGTCCTTTTAAGAAAAAACTTTTGGGAGTCTATGCATTATGTAATTTGAATATCATTTTGTACAAGATCAAGATTATTGTTTTAGAGTGGGTGCTGAGTCACAATTTTTCAAATGTTGATGGAGTTTCTCCAGTGAGTAAGACTAAGAGGGCTGGTGTTAGAAATGGGGTTTCTGGTTGGCTAGGGTTTACACCTAAGCCAGGCAGAACCCACCACTCTAGTCAGGGAAAGTAAGTTACACACCAAATATAACCTGGGCTAACCCCCATGGTAGCTTGGCACAGAGCAGTCTGGCTTATCCCCAGAGGTAATGTGTAAAGTATTTGTACACACACCCCGTAGCACAGTGAAAACATTACAAAAGGACTCCACACCACTTTAAAAACATTGCCAATATTTATCTGATTGAAACAAGACCAAAACAACAAAAATCCAATCAATAAATCAAGAGATATGAAATTATAAGTTAAGCAGGTCAAAGAACACAGTATTTCAGCACTGGGCTCCTTTTAGAGCCTTCATGGTAACTTTACCCCAGTATTTGGATATTCAATAACCTGTATGGCAAAGGGAGCGCTGGGTTTAATGTTGGGATCGCTTGGGTGCATAGTGAAGAGTACACCAGTCTGATTCTTGGAAGTATTCAAACAATCTGTAGTAGCAGGGAAGCACTGTTGGCATTTTGCGGACTGAAAAACAACCCGATCTAGTTGCAGAAGTAAATGGATGGCCTTAACTTTAAGGGAGTTACAGTACTTTCTCAGAGGGCACGCCAGTCACCTCTGGTGCTGAAATGGAGGGACCGGAATGCAGGAAAAATGCTGCTGCAGCGCGGAAGAACACCGCAAGAGGGCCGAGTATCTGTGCCTCAAACTGTGCTGGGTGCAGACACGAGTAAGGTTCCATGTGAACGTGCGCTCTTGTAGTTACAGGGACCGCACGGTTACAATTTGTCATGACAGCGCGTGTGCCAGGGATCACAGTACTTTGCAGATTATGGCTCATTGTTTGTGGGCATAACAGCCTCCTCCGGTGGTGGTTGGAGGCTGGTCTGTCGTTCTACTGTTTGCCCTTCGGTCTCGACCTGCCGATCTGTGAGCACAATCTGTGGGAAGAAGAGTTGCCCGGCCGGGGGACGGCTGATGTGGGGTAGTTAGCTGCTAGTCCCCCAATGCCTACGATGGTGAAAAACCGGGAAAGCCTCCACGCCACCCGGGTCCCAGCGAGGTTAATAGCAGGAGCCGACAGCCCTCGGTGCTCCCCCTGGGGTTTTGGTGGAATGGGAGCGCTGGGTCTAACAGCGAGACCCAGAGGCAGGCTCAGTACCTCTAGTGCAGTGCAGGACTCCAAAGAAGCACCGTGCTGGGTTCCTTGGTAATCATCAGACACGCTCCTGTAGCTGGGAGTGCACAGATAGCAGGTAGTTGAAGCACAAGGTCCTTGATCTCCCGGGAACCAACCTGAGGCAAGCCAACAAGCCCTTGGAGTTCTGGGGTGCAAAGTGGATGTAGAGGGTATGATCCTTCCTCCCTCACTGCAGCGGCAGCAGGCCAGCACAGCAGTGCACAGTGCAAAGTGGCAGTCCCTCCTGGTAACACAGCAATCACCTTGTAGCAGGCCAGCACAGCAGAGCAGCAGTGGTAGAGTGGCAGTCCCTCCTGGCAGCGTAGCTCCTCACCATTGCAGAGACTCCTCAGGACCCCAAAGTGAACTAGGTTGGAGGTGTCAGAGGTCAGTACTTATACCCATTTCAGCCTTTGAAGTAGGCAAACTTCAAAGGAAAGTCTTTGGAGTGAGCACGACCCTGCCCTTTCCTGCTCTGGCTCCAGACACACTATAGGGGGTGGAGACTTCTTTGTGTGAGAACAGGCACAGCCCTATTCAGGTGTCAATGTCAACTCCTCTCACCACTCTAGCTCAGGAAGGCCCATCAGCCTGGTGATGGGCCATCAGGATATGCAGGGCACACCTCAGCTCTCTTTGTATGAGTGTCTAGAGTGAATGCACAAACAGCCCAACTGTCAGTCTAAACCAGATGTCAATTCCACAGCAGGCAGAGGCACAGAATGGTAAAGCAAGAAAACGCCCGCTTTCTAAAAGTGATATTTCCAGACCTGCAATTTAAAAACCAAGGGCCATATGTATGAAAGTTTGGTTTTGCGATTCTCAAATAGCGAATTTTAGAGAATCGCTATTTGAGAATCGCAAAACGAGATGTATGTAGGATTTGCAATAAATTTTGCGAATCCTTCATATTCCTTAATTGCGAATCGCAAATTGCGATTCGCAATTAAGGAATACCTCCCCATTCATTCCTATGGGCCTAGAGGCCCATAGGAATGAATGGGAAGACATTCGCAATTTGCGATTAGCAATTAGAGAATCGCAAATTGAGAATGCAATTTCAAGGGTGCCAGGGTGTCAAAAGGACACCCTGTTGCACCCCTGAAATGTGCATGTGTGCACATGTGGCACACATACATGCCCTAAGGGCATGTATGTCGCCACATGGCACTTTAAAAAATGCAAAAAAGTGAATTTTTAAGTGAAATCGCAAGTTACCACCAACTTGAAGTTGGTGGTAATTTGCGATTCCTTAAGCCCAAATTGCACTTTTTTTGTGCTTCTTACATTGCATTTAAGGAATCGCAATTAGCGATTCCTTAAATGCAATCGCAAAATAGGGAATCGCAAAATTTGCGATTCCTTATTTTGTGAGGGGGTTTCAGTGTGATACATTGCACACTGCTAATTTGCGATCGCAAACGCCGAAATTCTGCGAATTTCGGCGTTTGCGATCGCAAATTGGCTTCATACATATGGCCCCAAATTCCTTAAAAGATGTATTTTTAAATTGTGATTCCAGAGACACCAAACTCCAATTTTCTATCAGCTCCCAATTGGAAGATACACTTCTAAGATGTTACAATATATATGTGCGCCAGCTTGCCACCTTGGTGCAGGATTATGACCTGTCGGCGGTCTCCTATGCGGATGACACCCAGCTGTTGTCTCTCTAACAGAAGGTCCTAATCTAGGAAATAAACAATTGGCACCCTGCCTAGATAATCTGCGCCGCTGGATGGCAAGGTGCCGCTTAAAGCTGAATGGTGATAAGACTGAACTAATGCTATTAGGAAACCAAGCCATACACAGTCCCTTGAGTAGCTGGCCAAATGACATGGCCCCCGATCCCAAACCAGTGATAGAAAACTTGGGAATCTGGTTGGACAGTTCACTAGCAATGGGCCACCAAGCAAATAAATTGTCAGGCATTTGCTTCTTGCTACTCCGAATGCTCAGGAAGATACTGGTACTGATCCCAGAGCATCTAAGGAAAACGGTCATTCAATCCCTCATAGTTTCCCGCCTGGATTACGGTAACTCTCTTTATATTGGCATGCCCAAATATGTAATAAAGAGACTTCAGAGTGTACATAATGCAGCAGCAAGGCTCCTTTTAAAGGTTCCTAGTTACTTCTCAGCAAGAGAACCGCTCAAACAGCTTCATTGGCTCCCAATTGAGGCAAGGATTAAGTTTAAATCCCTTTGTATTGCTCATAGAGCCATAAATAGCAAGGGTCCCGCAAAACTCAGAGAGTTGGTAACCACTTATGCTCCAACTAGACACCTAAGATCCACGCATCTTCATCTCCTCAGTACAACCAGGATAAAAAGGATGAGATGGGGAGGAAGATTGTTTGCTCACTTAGTACCGAAGTTGTGGAACGATCTCCCACCCAGTCTCATAGCACTGGAAAATGAACTCTCCTTTAGGAAGAAACTTAAGACATGGCTATTTCCTTGTTAATGTACCAGAGGCCCATTTCTCAGCACAGCACTCACCAGCGCGGGGAAGCCCTCGGGTAGCCAGGCGCTTTACAAAACGCAAACATAAACATAAACACATAAACATAAACACATAAATATAAACAAGGCAGCTCCTATGCTAACCTATAGGAGAGATAGGCCTTGCTCGAGTGAAAAACAAAATTAGCAATATTTCACTACCAGGACATGTAAAACAGAACAATACATGTCCTACCTTTCAAATAAGCTGCAGCCTGCCATTGGGGCTACCTTGGGCCTACCTTATGCCTTATGCCTTATGTGTAATTAAAGGGAAGGTTTGGGCCTGGCAAGTGGGTGCACTTGGCAGGTCGAAATGGCAGTTTAAAACCGAACAAGGAAACAGGTCTGAGACATGTTTGCAATGCTACTCATGTGGGTGGCACAAGCAGTGCTGCAGGTTCATTAGTAGCATTTGATTTACAGGCCCTTGGCACACATGGTGCACTATACTAGGCACTTAATATGCCAATCATGGAGAAACCAAATACCATTACATTTTAGACAGGGAGCACTTGCACGTTAGAACTGGTCAGCAGTGGTAAAGAGCCCAGAGTCCTAAAACCAGCAAAAATGAAATGCAGCACACAGTCAAAAACAGGAGGTGTCAGAAATGGGGTTTCTGGTTGGATACGGTATGCACATTACCCAGGCAGAACCCATCACTCTAATCAGGGTAAGGGAGTTAGACACCCAAGATAATCCTGCTCACCACCTTGGTAGCTTGGCACTAGCAGTCAGGCTTACCTCAGAGGCAATGTGTAAAGCGTTTGCACAACACACACACAACAGTGGGACAATAAATACACCACAAAAGAGACTCCACACAGAGTTAAGTAAAAATATAAACTATATTGTATATAAATCATAGAACAGAAATTACATAAATCATAATTACTGTGCAAGTCCTAAATCAGTACTCATTATCCTGGCACGGCAAGGATCAAAATGATATACATTAGCAAACATTAGGGCATGAAATGCAGCAGTTTAGGTTAGGACAAAACACATAAAACACTATAGGTCACAATAAGTACCCGGACTCCTAAATAACATCATAAGCTGAGGGTGCAGCACTCCTGAACTCCTATTATGTGACTTAGGAACAAAACGCATGCATCGTCAGGAAACTATACGGCACGGCGCACCTCTGTTCCTATTAGATTGTCTATGGGAATTTCAGGCAGTTTTCCCTAAATGCGGCAAATTCCTTATCAGGGGACCCCGTCAAGGGCTCATGCCACAATGCCACCAAAGAACAGGTGCCCCCCACACTGCAGATCCCAGCGGAAGGGACCTCGCTGGGTCTCCCCGCATGCAAGACTACAAGGGCAGATGTCCACGACCACACGGTGCAGCTGTGTGAGGCACTGGGCACCCACAGTAACCTACCCCGCGTTGCTCCTCGCACGGACTGATGGGGTTGGGGCAAACAGCCTACGACCTCTCGCCCAAGTCTGATTAGGGAGCCTGCACCCAAAACACACAAATCTGGGTATGCCGCAATACGATGAGACCGGCTGCAGCGTCGTTGGAGGGGCCGCACCGGGGGACTCTAGTTGGGCAGCTGCAAGGACACAAACAAAAAGTAGTGCCTCTGATCAGCACAAATTCCTTTTGGCGCCGGCTTCAAAGCAGGGCCAGTGGCATCCTCATTACACTCTCAGCTTCTGTGCTGGTCCTGGGTTTGGGGCCCAACTTGGGGGGTTTCAGATGGCCGGCTACACTACTTTTAATAGCAGAGATGGTGCCACTAGACGGCATGGTACGTCGTGGTCCCCTTGCAGGAGTTGGGGGGCCACATTTTAAATACTACACAAGTTGTCTCCCGGTCAAAAGAAAGGAACATGTGGAAGCGCTTCACCATGCGCTGTGAGACAATGCAGTCAAGGGCAACTCCTGGCCAGAACCCAAGGTGATTTTAAAAAGTCAAAATTCTCCACACGCTCTTCTCTTGGAGCCTGATGCAATGCCCACCACACAAATGAGGCAGAAAAGCACTCACCAAGTGCTGCCCTCTGGGGGTCACCAGGCAAAAGCCAGGAGCAGGAGAAAGCACTCACTCCACACGGAGCTCCTCAGAAAGCACGTGGGGGCACAAAGGACCAAGAAAGGAGGCAGATAGGCCAGCACAATCAGGGCAGCTGCACGTTGGCAGTCTCGTCTGCAGACCACCACAACAAAGCAAGTAGTACATATTGCGGTTCCTCCAGACAGCACTTCAGTCTCTGGCAATGTGCAGTATGTAGAGCCAGGAGCATCTGGTTACAAGTCCTACCCAGTGTCTAAAATCCTGGGATCAGAGCCCCAGTACTTATACTCAAAATGTTTTTGATGTGGAGGTAACTTCAAAAGAAATCTTAGAAGTGCACAACATCCCCTTTCAATCCCAGCCCTGGCTCCAGACATTAGTAGGGGGTAAATGAGCCCTTTGTGTTAGTGCAGGGCCCAGCCTATACAAATTAAGTGCGCCCCACCTCCCTCTCTCCCAGCCCAGGAAGATCATTCAGTATGCAGATGAATGGATAGGCAACCCTTTTACACCCAACCCTTCCTGTGTGATGACTGTCTGGAAAGTATGCACAAAACCTAGCTATCACTCTGCCCTAGACGTGGATTGGAGTCAGGCTGCAATACACAAAGAGTCATAAGCACATAGGAATGCTCACTTTCTAAACTTGGCATTTCTACAATAGTAATAAAAAATCCATTTACACCAATAAGCAGGATTTAACACCACTATTCCAAACATACCAAACATGGCAATGCTAATCCTTTCAGATAAGAAATTACCTCATACAAACATATAAGGGAATTCTCAATGCTAACCTATGAGAGGAGCAGCACTCACAGAAGAGAAAACGAAATAGGATGTTTGTCACTACCAGGACATGCCACACAATAAAGGCACATGTCCTACCTTTTATCTACACAGCACCCTGCCCATAGGGCTACCTAGGGCCTACCTTAGGGGTGATCTATATGTAATAAAAGGGGAGTTTCAGGCTTGGCAAGTAGCTTTAAATGCCAAGTCAATGTTGCAGTAAACCATGCATGCAGGCCTGGCAGTGTCGGAGGCCTAAGACAGGTTAAAAGGCTATTTCTTTGGGTGGCGCAAGCAGCGTTGCTGGCCCACTAGGAGCATTTAATTTACAGGCCCTGTGTATATGGGATACCCCTGTACAAGGGACTTACAAGGTAAATTAAATATGCCAAACAGATGTAGACCAATCATACCATGATTAAAGGAGAGAGCACATGCACTTTAGCACTGAATAGCAGTGGTGAAGTGCCCAGAGTCCTAAAGCCAACAAAAACATGTCAGAAAAAATACAGGAGGAAGGCACAAAGTTTAGGGAAACTGCAAAAGGGGCCAGGTCCAACTGGAGGTCATAGGTAAAAAGACAGGGGGAAACCACGCCAAAAGATGACAGTTAACAGCTGATCTTCTAGACTTGTGCACCACTGTGTTCAGATTATAATCATAACTCACTTAGTTGACAGGTGCAGCTTGTTTTGTGCCTCAACTCTTTTTTTTAAATCGCTTGATGTGTGCACACATGTTCATGTGTAACCAACCCAGTGCCCCTTATTTAACTTAGCTGTGTTGCAGTGGCCTTATCTTAAAAGACAGGCACTCGTGATAAACATGCCCAGTCCAATTACCATGCAATTATCGTGAGTGAAACTCAGGTAGTGAGACTCATCCACCATAAAGGTACAAAAACCTGCTGATCAAAAGCGAATAAATCCTGGTGTATTAAATGGGAGGAATCCATTTGCAACAATGTGCATACAACAGCGGTCTCTGTGGGTTAACAAGGAAGTTACCATGCACAAGATTGAAAAGGAGGATGGGTTGGGAACATTAGCCGTTCCTTTTGGGACAATAGCACTGGATAATTTTGTTTATTCTCCTTTTGGCGTGGTACCCAAAAAAGAGCACTGTGAATTTTGCCTCATTCACAACCTTTCCAACCCAAGCAGGAACGCCATTAATGAGGCCATAGACCAGGCCCTTTGCTCTGTAAATTATGCTTCTCTGGACTAGGTTGTTTAAAAACTGCAGTCTTTTGGGTCCAGAGACACTGTTGGCAATGGCTGACTGATACTGAACTGCTTTTAGGTTATTGCCAGTTTACCCAGATGTTTTCCACCTTTGGGGTTTCCAGTTTGAGGGTTCATTTTACTTTGACATGTGCATGCTGATCTTATCTACTGCAACCTGTTCTTATTTTGAGAAATGCAGCACATTGTTGGAATGGATTTTCAAATAGGAGACGTGTTTGCCATAGGTCTTTCACTACTTTGATCCCTTTTTGTTCCTCGGTTCTCAGGTCATTACGGGGAGTCCTTGGTGACATTTGCAAGATTCCTTAACCAGTTTGGGGTGCCACTGGTGCAGGGAAAGACTTGTGACCACCCTTTGACCCTAACATTTTTAGGAATTGACTTGGATTCTGTGGCAGGAGTTTGTGGGCTTCATCGGGAAAAAGTGGTTGCTTCCAAGAACTCCATTCAAGTGTGTTTGGATGCAAGGAAGATAGCGCAGCATCAACTTCAGGTTGCAGTAGGGTAGTTGAATTTTGAACTGTGCATCATATCTGTGGGCCAACTTTTGCCAGATCTATTGCGCAAGAAATGTCTAGTCTCAAGTTAAAAAATCAGAGGCCCAGGCTGTCAGTGGAGCTAAAACAGGATTTGGAAATCTGGATATCTTTTCTTGAGGAATTTAACAGTCTAGTCAAGAGTTTAACCTATTCACTGCTACTGCAGGAAGTGTGGGTTCTGGAGTGATTCGGGGATAACAATAGTGTACACAGAAATACCCTACTGCCTGGTTTGTATCTGGTTTGGTGAAGAATGTGGCTTTTCTTCATTATTTCCAATTCTTGTAGCCCTGATGGTGTGTCTGCTCATTTCCATGATCAGTCTGCAATATTTTGGTCTGATAACCTGACTGTGGTAAAGTCAATAATCTGACATTTAAGGCTAAGCATGTACCAGGATGTCAAGTCGCAGGAATTCTGACACTTCAACCTGGAGGCAGCAGAGATACCACACCATTCCGCAACCAATTATGCAGGTGTAGTACCCTGTTGTACCAGACCTCATGGCAACAAGTATAGCGACTAGGCCCAAAAAAGCCTTTCAGGGGCATTTAGCGCTACTTGAATTTTTTTTGAACAGTCAGACAAGAGGAAGATTTTTTTCTGAAAGATCCTTGGTTGTTTTTCTTCCTTTACTAAAGCAGGAGGGCAGATTGGCTGCTCCTGCAAAGATCTGTGCTGTCCGTTTTTGGCTAACCTGACAGGAGCCCAGGATTGTGCTAATTGCTTTTAATAAGTAGGGCGGTAAGGAGTTGGCAAAGGGGTCTAGACCTTGATACAAGGTGATGTTGTGATCATGGCTAGCTTGGGGAGTCATTATAACACCCCTCAGAATGTGATGTGCTTCTCTTCAAGGCTGTCTTATATTTGGCCTTTTACAAGGCTTTCAGGGTGAGATAGCAGGTTGCTAAGTCAAAATCTGACACTCATGGGGGTTTGCTGTTTGAAGGGATCAGCTGACCAGGGTGGGGCTCTAGTGGTTCCTTAGCCTTTCTTTAAGGCTGATCTAAAAGAGCAGGGCAACCAAACAACTTTCAATGGAGCCCCTAGGAATCAATGTTGCCTGGTGTGAGCAGTGAGGGATTATGTGGCAGTTAGGCCACTGGGATTGCTAAAAGGCACAGTTCTTCCATGCTGATTAAAGTTAAGTCCCTAATGCCCAACTATATCTTAGCACGCTCAAACTCCATTTTCTCTATTTTCTCATAATCATTGACATGTAAGCCTTTGACACAGATGTCGTCTGTCCTAATCTTTCCAAGAACGTGTGAAAGTGTCAAGTCATTCAGACAATGACTTCGATAGGACACCTGATGTGCAGTCAATGACCTCAATAAGACACCTGATGTGACATCAGTCTGGAACAAGTACCTTGTTATCTCTATCTCAAGGTCAGATAATAATAACAACATAAACAGTGTAGTCTGAATTGACATGTTTTATTCTTGTCGGTTTATACGATGCGTCTAAGACTAGCATATTGATGCACGCAGCTTATGTCAGACATTCTTAAGGGTATGTCAGAAATTCCAATCTCAGATAAGATATAGTAGAAAAGGCCTGCCAATGGACCACTTGTCAGGAGAGGTGCTTCGCCCCAGGTTATCGCGCAAGGTACTGCCAGAAGATCATGACAGAATCTATCAGAATGCAGTGAAGCCGCTGCATTCTGTTCTGCACTGAAAGCTGATGCTGAGCAAAGTCCTGGAGGAGAGAAGCTGATGATGTGTCTTTTCCTTTTTAGGGAACACTTGCTCGGGACTGCTGATAACTACAGCGTCTTGCCGTAAATAGGTATCCAGTGCTTTGATTCTCCCTAAGAACCTCTAGATGCACGTAGTTATACTCCATGCTGTCACAGTATAGTACATAGAAGTAGGTTTTAGGGTGTTAGGTTGCTAGAAGAATTTTTAACTATGATAGAAATGTTTATTCTATTCTCTTTGTTTACAACGTGCATTAGTGCTGTTTTATTAATGTTTTGTGTGGTTATTTTAGATGTGCTAAGCAACAGGATGACACTGTTAAAATAAACACTTTTAACAGAAAGTGTCTTATACTTAGTGCAGTGTGTGAAATATTATAAAAAATGTATATGAGTTCTCAAATTATCACTGCGTCCCTGGATCCCTGTTTAGGGACTGTTATTAACCTAAAAAGACAGACACCATTTCAACTACGTATTGAATGTGGTTGTGTGAGGCTACAACAACCTGCTTCTTCTCATTCAATTACTGGTGCATTGAACTAAGTTCACTCGTGACACTCGCAGGAGTGAAGGCAAACCTTGTAGAGCCAAGCCAGAGTCTTAGTTTACACACTTTATAGGCTTCAGTTTTCAAAGGTACAGAAGTTGATCTTGAGGGCAGTGGGGATTGAACCCATGCTCATTTTTTGCTCACACTCATTTCTTATCGGCACAGCTACTTCAGCTGCAGGGTCTGGTTTTGATGCACAGATAGTTCAGAGGATTGGAAGGTGAAAATGTGATTATTTTGAATGGTATGTTCACCTTAATATGGTTTAACCCTTGGCAGCTGTGTAATCTTGTGCTCTTTCCTTCCCAAGCCTCTCCTTTTTTATGCATCTATCTTCTATGCCTCTGCGTAAGTCATGGTACTGGGGCATTCCTATTTGAGAAGGGCGTGAGAAATGTATCGAGGTGGTGACTTCACTGAGCGAACCAGGCTTCAGAGTGGGTGATGTGGGCAGGGAGACTTGCACATCAATAGTTTGAGAATGGTCATCAAGAACGTTGAGTACCATGGTCGGAGACATCTGTTGGAACTATTATTCACTGAAATGTCATTGTTTTCTATGTGTTTTTTTGAGGCATGGTCTCACATAGTTCCAAGGCAGATGTGGCTTGTAATTTTCTCAGTCCAGGCCCTTAACAAATCCGTGAAGCACCTTAACAGAAAGATGCTCACGCTTCTGAAGGCACTTTGTCTTAGCACTCCACATGGTTACATCAGTGGGGATAGGTTTCTCCTTCCAGATGGGCTGCATCTTTTCACTGCAGGTAATGTAATTGTGAACACACTGTTTGCTTTTTCCTATTTATTCATTTTGCATCTAGGTGGGAGGACAGATGGTAGGTGAACTATGCTAGCCCAAGATGGGGTGAGTTCATGGTTGACGTGGCACTTTTGGTCACCTTGGCATCTCGTGAGAAATAAGGCAATGCCAGTTTCATGTGAACCTCAGAGGGGGTGTTTGGAAAATTTCAAAACCTTTTACTGGTGGTGGGGTGAGTCAGTAATGTGGCATTTACCAGCCTTTCCATTCCTCGTGGTTCCTCAAATGTTAGTGGTCCTTTGGCGTGGTGGAGGAGAATATAGTCTGCACCAGGGGCCAAAGTTATGTCTTGGTTGCCCAGTCCATCTTTCAGGTGGGTGCTACGGGTACCCCAGGGTGATTGGTCTGGGTGGATTTGCCTCTGGCATAAGTGAATAGAGACTGGTTTTGCATAAGAGCGGACTTCCTTTATTTTGAGGTGGGGCCCATGTTTCGCTAGAAGGGTTGGGGGTGCCAGAAGGACCAGAGGAGGAGTCAAACCATTAGTTCACAATGATGATTTGATGCACGGGGAGGAACTGTTTTGTAAGTAACTCAATGGCTAGCTAACTATGTATTTGGGGAAAATATGTTTTGTACATTTTGTTGTAAATAATTGTCCGTATAATGTGTGTGAATTTTTATGTTTTGATAATAAATAAGGGATGAGAAGTTATTCTCTAACCACAAAGGGCAAGAGGGTCTCAGGCTGTTATTCAATGTCTGTGTGGAGGAGGGGTACCAGTGTCCGAGGCAATCAACGTGTCTCATTAATACTGCAACCAGCTAACTGGAAGTTCAGCCAAGAATGGGATGGAACTCTGCATTCAGTTCCTGTCCTGAGAGTCAGGAGTATGTAGATGCTTAAAAAACAGCATTGAAAATCACATCTTAAATTCTGTCAAGCTGCAATATGTCGGTTCCTTTTCACAAAATATAACACTGCTGTCGAAACCTGTGCTTACAGAAAGTTTGTGCATTCTCATCGACTGCTACAACACACAAAACAAACGGAGAGCAAATGCAAGTTAACACGCTGTGTTTCATCAGTAGCCAAGGCATACTGGTCGTCAGAGCAGGTCTTTACAAGGCTGCACAGAGAACAATCCCAGACCCCTGCCCTGCTGTCTGCCTGCTTCTCAGACACATCAGATGCTGCCGTTTCAGGCGAGAAGATGAAAATAAATCATACGCACGCGCCTCGTAAATACCGTTTCAGCAAATGGAGGCCCCGGGGGTGAAGTTCAATCCACGCTGCCGTATGCGGTAATGAGTTGAGTGAGGGCACATGATAACTTTTTAATATTAAACCACGTTCTTAGAATCTCCTTTGAGAAAAACATTCAAAGAGACACAATTTGCCTTTGAACTAATTCATTAAATGGCCGGGAGCACAGAGATGCAACACAAAAAGGATGCCAAGCTTCTTCTTTTGTTTTTTTTTACCTAACTTTACATATTTTAATGTTTGCAGTTTTTAATTTTATTTGACTATTTTTACTAGGGGGTTCAACGTCTCATAGGCTTCACTTCAAATGGAGATAAAAACTGTAAACAGGCAAGAACGTTGCCTGTTTTTACAAGTTTGTTTTTGCACCAGTAATGCAGCCCTTTAAACGCATATGCTGCCATTTAACATTAATATATTTTTTGCTCCTTCAATAGGGCTACTCAAACTAGGAGATCATTATTTGTATGGATGTTTGTCTACTTTGATAGTAACAATCTCTTTGAAATAGCTCCTAACTCCAGAGTTTAGTTAGTGATATAAGCCACATGGATTCCTACAACCTATTTTAACCTATTTTAACCCAACCTCGGTCGGCTGGGTGCCTGGTTCAGCCCCGCCGGGATGGGACTTATTTGAACTTGAACACTCACCTACTACAAGGAGAACTTTGCTGAGGCTCCTCAGGCCCCTTTGCATGAACCTGGAGACACCTTGTAAGTTTCTTGAACCTTCCCCAGAGATGTTCACTGTAGCTGGACTCTGATGCAGCTTGTGACCTTTAAAAGTGGTGGTCTGACTTCATCCCAGAGGCTTCAGGAGGAGTTCTCTCATACTCACTTGCACTCAGTCTTACTGCCTCACACATTCTCACTCAGTCTCATTCACTGACATTCACTTTCTCCAATTCGCACTTGCACTTTTACTCACTCTGACTCACTTAGTCTCACTGACTTAGGTAGTCTCACTCATTTTCATTCTGGACCACTCAGTCTCAGTCATTCCTACTCATTCCCGCTCATTCTGATTCAGTCAGTCTCACTCTGACTAACTCAGAATTGCTCAGTGACACTCGTTCTCACTCACTCATACTCATGTAGGAAGGGCAACGGCAAGTTCAAGACCAGATCAACTACAGAAAACTTCAAAGAGACCCAACCAGAGAAATTGGCAGTGGGGCAAATTTGTATATAAGAGGATAGAGGGGCCACGCAGCCCTCCTCGCCGAGCCTTAAAATGCCCTGGGGACCATCATCCCCTGGGGCAAGTTGCTCTAAAGAAAAGGAGGTGTTACACGAGGCCCCCCTCCTGAGCCTTAACAGGCCCCGCTGACCCCAACCCTCTGTGGCCAATTGCTACAAAAAAGGGGAGAGAGGCCACGCGATCCCCCTATCTGGGCCATAAAAGGCCTGGGGAGCCCATCTCCCAAGGCCGATTGCTCTAAAAAAAGGAGAGGGAGCTGCGTGGCTCCCATTCCGAGCCTTAAAAGGCCCCACCGACCCCATCCCCGGGGGTGAAAAATGAACTTTAAAGGGAGGGGGCCATGTGGCCCCAACTTCCTGAGCCTTAAAAGACCCCGGGGACCCCATCTCCTGGGGCCGGCTCAATTATTCTGTCCCAGGGAGCCCGCACCAGTGCGGGTAGGGAAACATATGTTTGCTTCTGCCTGGCGGGAGCATTTCTAAATCTCCCTCCAGGCAGGGGCAAACATACCTTCTGTTCGACCTGTCATCATTAGGATGGTGTTCCCCCAAACTTTTTGCTTGCTTACCTCTTGTTTTCACTGATTCCTTTTGTTGGCCATAAGACTCTGAGCACTTTACCACTGCTGACCAGTGCTAAAGTGCATGTGCTTTTCCCCTAAACATGGAAATTTTGATGTATACACAATTGGCATATATAGGTTACTTATAAGTAAGTCCTTGTAAAGTGGTATATTATATACACAGGGCCTGTAACCTCTATGCTACTAGTGGGCCTGCAGTACTAACTGTGCCACTCACACAAGTAGCCTTTCAAACCTGTCTTAGGCCTGCCATTGCAGGGCCTGTGTGTGCAGTTTACTGCTACTTTGACTTGGCATTTAAAACATCTGCCAAGCCTTAAACTCTCATTTTATTACATATGTCACCCCTAAGGTAGGCCGTGGGCAGCCCATAGGGCAGGGTGCTGTGTAAGTAAAACATAGGAATATGTACTGTTAAGTTTTGCATGTCCTGGTAGTGACAAACATCTACATTTGTTTTTCACTACTGTGAGGCTTACTCCTCTCATAGGTTAACATTGGGAATTCCTTAATACCCTTTTAGGTTTAAATTCCTGATTCGAAAGGAGTAGCTACATCATGTTTTATATCTTTGGAATGGTAGTGATAAATCCTCTTTACTGGTGTAGGTGGATTTAACATTACTATTTTAGAATCACCACTTTTAGAAAGGGGAGTTTACTCTGCTCTTACTGCTCTGTGTGCCTGCATCCTCTATCCAATACATGCCTGGGGTGGATGCCAGCTACACTTTCTGCATTTCCTCTCGACAGCCACATACACAGGAATGTTTGGTGTGTCTGAGTACTCATCGGCATTCTGATGGCTCTACCAGAGCAGGAGGGGGGGCTGACACTTACACCTGAATAGGCAGTGTCCTGTTTCCAATACAAAGGGCTGATTACCCCTACAGATAGTCTGGAGCCAGGGCTTGGAAAAAAGGCCCCGTGTCCTCTTCAAAGACCCTTCTTTGAAGTCACCCTCACTTCAAAGGCACAACTGGGTATAAGTACTGGATCCCTGACCCTACCAAGACAGTACACTACTGGACCTGTGAAGAAACCCGTCAGGAAGAAGGACTGCTGTGCTGCTAAAAGGACTGCCACTCTGCTGGACTGCTGCTCTGGAAGAACTGCTTTTCTGCTCTGATGTGCTGCCTGTTGCCAGCTGCTTGCTACCCTCTGCCCTGCTGAGGAAAAGGACTGGACCCATCTCACTTGAACCCAGAGTGCCTACAAGGGCTTACTGCCTTGCCCCCTGTTCTGAAGTCTCAGGGACATGAATGTCTTTCTGAATCCATTCAATGGCACCTGGACTCTGCCATCTGTGAGTCCCTGCCCTGACAAGTGGTGCCAACCCAGTCCTGTGCCCTTGGAAGTGAGACTTTCTATGCTGCAACTCTAAACACGACACATTGCCACTGTTGCGCTGATCTGATCGGAACCGACGCAGTGCACCCAACGACGACGCCTTGCCCGCTCCTGTGCTGCTGAACAATGAAGTCTCCCTGAATGCACGGCTCAGAGACGCTCGGCCATTTTCGGTACTCCTCAATGCTGAAGCTTTCCCCAGGTGCTCAGCTCAATGACGACCCCTCACCTACGAATCCTTCAGATCGACGACCACGCTTCTCCTCCCTGCTCCTCGAATCTCATCCTTGACGTCGACATAGGTCGTCCAAAAGGACTGTTTTCAGCGGGCCAAGGCTGGTCCCTTTATCAGATCCGCGCTCCATTGCAGTCAGTCTGAGATTTGGATTTACCCCAGTCTAGCGCGACCAAATATCCCTAGTTGGCACTTTATGACTCTAAGCACTATATTTCGATTTCATCTTTAAAAATTCATAACTCCAGTTCTACTTATTGGATTTTTGCTGTTTTGGTCTTGTTTTACTCAAAAAAAATATTATCTATTTTCCTAATCCTGTGTGGAGTATTTTTGTGGTGTTTTCTTTGTGTTAATTTGTGTGTGAGTGTTGCACAAATAATTTACACACTGCCTCTTTTTTTCCCTGGAGCCAAAAGTGGCTTGGGGAGGGGACAGCCCAACACCCCTCCCCTGTTGGGGGTTTGGCTGATTGAGGGGTTGACTGCGAGGGGTTGGCTGCTGGACCTGAGCACAAGCCATGCTCTGCAGCCAATGACCCGCCGTGCATGGCCAAAGGTAGTGTGTGGCGGGGGTTGGCTTTACATATGGTAATAAAATATTACTTTATTTTAAGTAAATCCTAGAAATTCACTTAAGAAACCAAAGGTTAATGTGATGTTATAGTTAGGTGTGATAAAAATGATCTGATTTTGTTTAAAAAAAAAACTAGAAATTCACAGAAAAACCAAAGGTTAAAGTGACATTATAGTTAGGTGAATATGTAAGCGTACTATAACTTGCATCCCTGCTATGCACTGCTTATGACTTCACATATTAAAATCGATCCATGCAAGGAAAAGTATCATGCTTTTTTAACTGTTTTTAACTGATCTTAATGTATAATTAATTTTATTACATTTGTATAATTGGATATAATTGTATGTATGTGTTTATTTGTCGCTTTTTTGGTTGCTACACATACCGAATAAAGCTTGTTGAACCAAACCGACTTCACATATTATATCACTTATGCCATGTTCTATGACATCATTTATGACATTACAGATGACATTTCAAATGATATTACTAATGACATCAATGATTATATTATCCAAGCTACTTTTGTACACATTACTCTATAAACGAGTATAGAGGTATGAAAGTAAATACAAAATAGCTCAGAATAATATGAAGCATCATTAATGCCATCACACGTACAACCCCCTTAGGTGAAGAAAGCTTCTGTTATGTGCAACATTGACCCTATACGATACACTTCAAGTGTAGCCAAGATCATGTTGACATACAACCACACATAGATGGGTAACCTCTACTGCATACAGTGTTCAAACTTTATGCTACTGTTCAGAGAAAAACTACTTCCTCCAGGCACTTAAGCACTGTTATATAACTAATGGCCTACTATGGACAGCTTTAGCTTATATTAAACCCTTCGCAGTTAACAAACCTATTGTTAGATATGAAGCTGGCATGAGTAGAAAAGTGAGCACTGAAAACATTGTTTACACTATAGAGAGACTTTACCCAGTACCAAACTATTTGCAGACAACCAAACTCTCATGAGGAATACACCACAGATTATTGAAAAAGAATCTACTAAGAATAGTGTTCACACTATGCAAAACCTCGCCAGAGAGATACTACTCACTGTAAACACCCAAGGCATGAAGATGCTAATGGTTATACTACCCATAGATGTCATACTCTGCTGAAATGTTTATAGATAGATCACCTTCTATGGCCAATCAAGCAGATCTACATGGGTAACTATCTGGAGCACAGTCATCTCTCCTATAAAGAAATTGTCATGTGAGTCAACTCCCTCAAAATACTCAATGTTGCTTACAATACTTGGTATCTACTACATAGAATCTTTGCCCTTTTGCAAACATTTTATCATAAGCAAACTACTAGTGTCCAACACACTGGACACAACTCATCAACTTTCATGTGGACACAGCGTTAGTCCTGTACACAAAAATTCATAAGGAGCTCTACACACCTATGACCCATTAGGAGCACAAGCATTTAGTTTACACATCCATTAAAACGAAAGAAGATATACAAAATTAGGTATAGAAGTAGGATGATACTTACTTTCCCTTATGCATTTTCCATAAGCTTTTTTAGGCAAAGCTAACGCAAAAACTGCTGAAGGGAATTACACTAAATTTGACAGGAAGTTAAATCTTGGTCCAGAAAGTGTGCTTTTTGTTATTTACGATATTTGGGTAAAAAAATATTTGTATATCTGGATGGTTGGGTTCGAACGACTCTTGTGAGAGTCCCTGAAACCGAATTTTAAATAATAGAGCGTTCTGATTTTCACTGGGGGCTTTTTTTCCTTGGGCCAATTTGCTCCCATGGGAGACATGTTCCAACGGGAGCAAGCACTCTGACTGGCTGCCTGCAACATGAAGAAAAATGTTGCAAGCAGCCTTTACAGAACTTGTGGACTTAGGCCCCTGTCCTGAGTTTAAAAAATAAAAACATATTAGGGGGAAAGGTAGAAATACCCTGTCCGTCTAACATTTGTGGGGGTCCCAAAGGCCTCCCCCAGGGCCAAAATAAAAATAAAATTAAAAGTTGTGATCCTAGTTCTCCTGCTGGAATCATGTGGGATCATGACTTACAAAAAAGAAAAGGCCCACTAGTGTTTTAAACTTAAGAACTTTGACCCCCCAAGATGGCCCAGGGCACTTTAATTTTTATATATATGGGGAGGGGGCGTGAGTGGGGCTGCCATTCACAAGCCACTCAGGGCCCCAGGGGCCCCATCCCATGGGGCAAAGTCCACTTTAAAGGGGAGTGGACACCTCTCCCCAAGCCACTAATGAACCCCAGGAGATAGGGATGATTTGTTAAGAAAGAGGAGGGGGAATGGCCACCCTCCAAAGGCTTCTGTAGGGTCCAGGTGACTGCATCCCCTGGAGCCAATAAACTACAAAAAGGGGTGGAGCCAGTGCAATCCCTCCCCATGATGGTATCCACCCTGGGGACCCCAACCCCCGAGTTGTGATAGTACACAGTGTCCAGGGAGCCCACCCCTGGGCCACTGTAGTCCCCTGCCCATGAGAGTGCTGAGATACCCTGCTGCACTTTCCAGGGCAAGGAATTCCACTTTGCTCCCACCTGGTGGGTGCAGTAGAAAAATGCTGCTCCAGCCCGGGCAGTTGTCAAGGAAAGGTGCCAACCTTGGCCACTGGAGGCCTTGGGCTCCTCCAGCAGCCCCAACATAGTGGTCTGTGGGTGCCCAAGGTGGGTACCAGGGGACCCACCAGAGGCCCCTAGGAATGGGGTCCCCAGGGCCGTAAAGGCTTAGGTAGGGTTCCCTGGGCCCTTAATGGCTTGGGGAAGGGGGTCATGCGCTCCCTTCCCCCTTAATTTAAAAAAGGCCCAGGCCATGAGTGGCGGACCATGTACGCTGTTCTCTTTATTGAAGAAATACAGCCCTTGGGGATGAGCTCCCCGGGGCTTGTAAAGACTTGGGGTTGGGGGGCAAGCACCCCCCTCTCCTTATAAAAATTAATATATGGCTGTCACAGGTGGGTACCAAGAAACTAAAGTATATTTTTAAAAAAGTGAATAATACATGTGAAGCAGGAGCCGCTCATTTATTATTTTCTGCTCCTTTGAAGGAGTGCTCCATACTTGCAAGGGCTTTATTTTCTATATTGTTTTAGCTTAGTAGTGCCCCTAAAATACAGAGGGGCACCAACAAGCCTTTATTTTAATGTTGGGAGCAGGGAGTGAGTCCAGCAGCACCACCCCCCCACCCCCCTGGGAACATAAAAATAACACTAAGGGCCACATGCTTCAAAAGAAAAACCTGTCGCAAACGGGCAGATTCTCAGAACCTGCCCCTTTGCGACCGGTATTTTTGCATTTGGGATGCATCATCCCAAATGCAAAAATCGCAATTTAAGGAATCGCAAAATTTGCGATTACTTAAATTGCGATTGCATTTAAGGAATCGCAAATTGCGATGCCTCAAATGCAATGCATGATGCCATTGAAAATAGCAAATTCGCTATTAGGGGACGCACATTACTGTCAAATGAAACTTGACGGTAATTTGCAAAAACTTTGAAAAATGCAGTAAATTGCATTTTTCAAAGTTCCTGGTTACACACACACATGCCCTGGGGGCATGTGTGTGCGCAACATGTGTTCACATTACAATTTCAGGGGTGCAACAGGGTGTCCTTTTGGTGCCCTTGCACCCTTGAAATTGCATGCGCAATTTGCGAGTACCTATTGGGTACTCGCAAATTGCGCATGCAATTCCCATTCATTCCTAAAGGCCTATAGGCCCATAGGAATGAATGGGAAGCCATTCCTTAATTGCGACTCACAATTTGCGAGTCGCAATTAAGGAATGTGTAGGAATCGCTATTTTTTTAGCGATTCCTACATGCATAGGCTTTTGCAATTCCATAATTGTGATTCCTTAATAATCGCAATTAAGGAATCGCAAAAGCCTACCTTGATGCATGTGCCCCTTAGTCTCCTGGGTCATTAAATCCATCACCCAGGAGAAATTACAATATGTTTTAAAACACTCCTAGCTGGAGATCTATGCTCTTCAGCTGGAGTGCAAGGCCCTCTTGTGGTTGTTTTTATGATTGCATTTTCTGGGCTGAAAAATGTTAAAAGAAAGACTCAGAGACATGTTGGTTTTATTTAAGTAAAAATATATGTATCTAACTATTTAATTTAACAATTTCACCCATAAAATATAATCATAAAAACTATGTAAAAAGAAAGAGTCACAGACATGTTTTTTATTAAAACGTTGTAAAACCTTTTTTATAAGAATAAGTATTGATAAACATTGCATTTTGTGAATTATTGAAATATGCATTTGATAAAAAATATTGATGATTTTTGGAAAAGATTATAGATTTGCTTTATAAATATTGATATGCTCACCCCTTGATAAAGCCAATAGGCTCACTTTCTATATTTTGGTGTATGTGACGCTTTGACATAGTCAGAAAGTCTACCAGAGTGCAGCTAGGTCCTGTGAGACAAACCACATGTTGCGCATGCCAGAAGGCTGTGCATGGCATAGGCTTGGCAACTGACAGGGCAGGCCCTGTGGCAAACTTCATCCCGCGCACAGGGGATTGGCTGCCTGCGGGGGGTTGACCGCAGGGCCTGGCCACGGGCTAGGCCCTGAGGCCAATCCCCAGCCGCGCACGGCCAAAGGCCATGCACAGCTAGGGGTTGGGTGTCTGCAGGGGTCTGGACATAGACTGTGCACTGTGGGGTTGGCTTCACGTATGGGAATAAAATATTACTTTACATTAAATAGAAACTCTAGAGATTCCGTGAAAAAACACAAATGTTAAAGAGACGTTATAGTTAGGTGAAAATTTCAGTGACAACGTAACATTTTAATCTAAAAGAAACTGAAATTCGCCAGTTATAATTGTCTCCAGTAACTATAACTAATACCCTAAGGTAACTATAACTTGCACCCTAGCCATGCACAGCTAAGCACTCGATATATTACATCACTCATGACATGTTCTATAACATAACTGAAAACCACTGCAACATTTGAAATAACATAATTGATGAGAAGACTGTGCATGGTAGGGACACAACTTATAATTATCTTAGGGCACTAGTTATGGTCACTACAGATAACTGTAACTGGTGATTTTCAGTAGTTTTTTTAGTTTAAAACGTTACATTATTTGGACTACATTTCCAAAAGAAATAGATTTTTTGGTTTGCTCATAAGTTGGGCACCATTTGACGAATCTTCACAAAACTTTCCAAAAAACAGTATCATTTATCTCAGTTCCTCCCTGAAAAATTTAAGGTTGATCCATCAAGTGGGGTGCTGAGAAAAAGGTAGAGTCCCCAAATGCATTTTCTCCATGCAATTTTCCATAGGAAAATTAGACACATATACAGCCAAAACGGCTGAACGGATTACATCAAATTTGGCAGACAGTTTGATATTGATCAATAAAATTGCATTTTGTGATTCGGTGTAAATCCGTTGAGCAGTTTTTGAGAAATTAAGGTTCAAATTCTTTCTATATATCATGTTGCAGAGGATCAGCAGCCCAACAGAGCTAAAGATAAGATCTGAACCTCTGCCACCACATCAGCAAAGCTGTAGAGGCACCCATTTTAAACCGTCCCCTGTCCCAAAAAATAGTTAAAAAAATGGGCGACAGGGTAAGGACACCCTGTCCCCCACCCCATCCAGGACTGGTGGGGAGGTCTGAGAGAGACTCCCTCTGGGACCAAAAACAGATTTTTTTAATGGTAGAGCACATCCGCTCAATAGGTCCACATGTCCTGAAAATAAATTAAAAAAAATATGTAAGGAGGCAGGGTGAACACACTCTGACCCCAAATGGAGTGTGAAGGGAGGGCCAAAAGGAATTCTCCTTCCCTTTATGATTGGCCACAACATGGGCTACATGTTGTGGCAGCCATTACAGAACTCGGGGACATGGTCCTCATTGAAATGCATTGTAGTAAATTGCAGGTTTTGAAGGTCACAAAAGGGAGCACATTTAAAGTGTGATAACATATTTTGATCACATTATAAATCATTTATTAGTGGTACCATACTAATGTTAGGAATTGTGATGTATTCTTAGGTGATTCTACTCTGTGAAATGCTGACCCTCTGCTGGGATGTGATGAAATATGTTTCAGAGAAAACTGATTTCTCTCCTTGTGTTCTCATAGAGGTTATAGAAGGTGCAACAGCATCTAAAATGAAAGCATACTTTCTGTAAATTCACACTATCTTTCTCAGCCAAGTGAGAATAAAGTGTGACATCTAAGTAAAACATGGAATCCTATTAGCAGCAACAGCCTGCCAGTTGATCCACTTTTGTTCAACTGCAGCCTCCCACAGTGCTCTGGTGAGCAGCTAGAGCGCTAAAATTCAAAAGTGTGGCAAACCTGAAACCATCTTAATTGAATCAAAGCTGTAAAATGTAAAACATTTCCTCTAGAAATGAACAAAATGAGAGGGTCCCTTTTGTCATAGAAATTATAGTTAGTGCTGTAGAAAGCAAAACTAGGACACATTTTCTATAAGTTATCAAATATCTTCCACATACATTTCCGTTAAATCTTCTGATATGTTGACTGGCATGTGTACTTTCAACACTAGCAGCAGCCTGACAGTTAGCTCCCTGATGATCAAGAGCAGTTTTATCACAGTGTTCTAAAGAGCAACTGCAGTGCTAAAATTCTGAACATATGACACAAGTGTGGAATATCTGAATGCCATCTTGATGGAATCAGAGCTGTAAAACTGAAAGCATCTGCTATTGAGGATACTGCTGTAAATGAGGAAATGAGGTAGCTTGATAACAAAAAAGTGTCCCAAAATGTCCACCAGAGAAAAAGAGCCCAAACATAGCCCAAAGTTCACCACCCCAATGTAGCTCATTCGTAGAAAAGTGTGCAAAATGCTGAAGTAACTTGTGCAACAAATATTCAAGTGATCAATTGAATAAAAAACATAAAAAATAGCAACTAGTTTATTAGCCGTTTATTGCTATTTGAGAACTCAGTAAATGTGTCCCCATTTTAGTTTTTTGAGCACTAACCATCATTTCTATGAGAAAAAGACCCCCCTCATTTTGTTCTTTTCTAAAGGAAATGCTTCAGGTTTTACAGTTTTGATTCTCTCAAGATGTCTTGAGGAGGGCCACACTTCTGTAATAAATACAAAATGTTAGCATTCTGGTTGTTCATTAAAACACTGTGGGTAGGAAGGGGGCAGAGGCACGGACTTGGACAATTGAAGGCATGTGGGAGGGTGCAGAGGGGGAGGGAGCAAGATGACCACGTCGGGCAAGCGTGAGGGGCAATGGCATTACAACGGACCACAACAAGCAGGCTGGAGGGGCAGTGGCAGAACAACAGAGCATGGAGTAGAGGGGACAGGATGGCAGGGACAGGATGGCAGGGGCAGGAAGCCAACCATGGTGGACAGGCAAGAGTTGTTGTGGCAGCACAATGGACAATGGAAGGCAGGAGGGAGGATGGAGGAGCAGTAGCAGCACAGCAGACTATGGAGGACAAGAGGCCTTGGACAATAGAGGAGGGAGGTGGCAGGGTCAGAATACTGACCAAGCTGGACAGGTGGTAGGGGGAATAGCAGCACTGTGGGCCATGCAGAGCAATAAAGAGCAGACAGGGCATGCACACAGACAACAGAGGGCATGGGGAGGGACGCAAGGGCAGCAAGCTGACCATCCAGGGTGCAGGAGGGGCAGTGCAGCACAAGGAACCACAGAGGGAAGAAGGGAGGTGGCAAGTATTTGCCAACAGACCATGGAAGGCAGGAGGAAGGGGACAGGGGCATGGACTCAGGATAAATAGGGCAGGAGGGCAAGAGGCAACAGGGGCAGCAAACTAACCATACATAGCAAGGGGGAGGGGCAATGACACCACAATGGACCACACAGGGCAGGCAGGAGGGGCAGTGGCAGCACAACAGATGAGGGAAGGTGCAGGGGCCTGCACATGGACAACAGAGGGCATGGGGAAGGGGCAGGAGCAGAAAGCTGAGGTGGGGGGGAGTGGAAGTGCAATGCACCATGGAGGATGGCAGGGAGGTAACAAGAGAACACACATGGACAATGGAGGGAGGGTGTGAGGGGGTCAGGTGCAGCAAGCTGACCATGCAGGGAAGGTGGGAGGGGCAGTGGCAGCACCACAGACCAGGCTGGCAAGTGGGAAGGTTAGTGGCAGCACAAAGGACCATGGTCGGGTAAGAGGCAGGGGGCACAGGCATGCACAAAGGACCATAGAGGGGGTAGGGGCTGGACTCAGACAGCATAGGAAAGAGGACAGGAGCAAGGCAACAGACCATGCAGGACAGCAGGATGGGCAGTAGCAGAACAATGGGCCATGGAGGACAAGAGGGAAGTGCAGCACAATGGGCATGGAGGGCAGGAGGGAGGGGGCAGGGACAAGGGCTGCAAGCTGACCTTGCTGGGTAGGCAGGAGGAGCAGTGGCAGCCCAACAGGCCATGCAGGGCAGGGAGGAGTGGCAGTGCCAACTCAATGGAAAATTGAGGTCAAGAGGGAGGGGGCAGGGGTATGCACATGGACATGGGGAAGCAGAACAGAAGCAGCAAGCTAAGCACGGACGCCAAGTGGGAGAGCAGTGGCAGGGTGGCAGGGGAATCAACTAGGACAATGGAAGGCAGCTGGAGGGAGCGGGGATATCAAGCTAACCATGGAGGGAAAGAAGGGGGCAGTGGCAGCACTTCAGACCATGCAGGGCAGGGGGGAGGGGCAGGGGCATGGACTCGTACAACAGAGGGAAGAGGAGGAGTTGGGTAGGGGCAGCAAGCTAACCATACAGGCAGGAAGGGAAGTGGCACCACAATAGCCACACAGGGCTGGAGTGATGGGACAGGGGTATGGACTTGGACAATGGAGGGCAGGGAAGAAGGGGACAGGGGCAACAAGCTGACCCCAGAGGAATTGCCTGCTTGGGTGCGAGCAGCACAATGGAACATGAAGGGAGGGAGTTAAGGAGAGTGCAGGGGCACGCCCACAGAGAATGAAGGGCAGGGAGGAGGGGGCAGGAACAAGGGCCGCAAGCTGACAACATAAGAGAGGTCGACAGGGGTTGAAAATTGTCCACAGAGGTCTGTCTGGATCATGCAGATGCATGCAGATGGTGAACGGCGGGAAAGCAGAAGGGGGACGAGGGCAGCAATCTGATCATGGTGAGCAGGCCGGCATGGGCAAGGTCAGCATACTGGACCATGGAGGGCAAGAGGGAGGGACAAGGGCATGCACATGGAGAACATAGGGAAGGGGCGGGGAGGGGCAGCGAGCATACCACAAAGGGCGGCAGGAGAGACCAGGGGCATGTAGATGGAAAACAGAGGGCAGGCAGGAGGGGTGAAGAGACAGCAAGCTGATCACAGAGGGCACGCAAAAAAGACCAGGGACACTCATGGATAACAGAGGTCAGGGAGGAGGCGGGAAGCAACATGATCACAGAGGGCAGCAGTTGGCAATTGGGGGCAGGGAGCACAGATGAAAAATGGAGGGAAAGCAGGATGGCAGCAGGGGCAGGGACAGCAAGCTGACCAGAGGGCTGACCACAGAGGGCAGCTGGTGGTGGACCTGTGCCGATCCCGTGCTGCGAATGGCCAAAGGTTGTGCGCAGTGGAGGTGTTAGCTGAATATGTTCAAAAACCTTAGCAATTCACTGAAAGAACAAAGGTTAAATAGAAGTTATAGTCAGGTATGCGAATATGATCTTTCCTAACATTAAAAGAAATTCACTGACAACATACTAAAATTAATGTGACATTATAGTTAAGTATGGTAATAAGATCTTAGCTTACATTGCGAAAACCCTAAAAAGTCACAAAAAATAACAAAGGTTGAAGTAACATTATAGTTATGTGTTGCAATGTTTGTAAAACGAACACATAAAAACCAAAAAAAACACAGAAATTCACCAGTTATATAGTTCAGTGAGCTAACTATAACTTGCGACCCGCCATGCACTGCTTATGACCTAACATATTACATCACTCATGACATGTTAAATGACATCATTGATACCCATTCCTAGACTTTAACTGTAGCTTTCATGTGAATATCTCAGTTTTTTAAATATATGCTGTAGCTAAATATAACATCACTTCAACCTTTGGGTTTTTTCAGGGATTTTTTGTGATTTTGTTTTTTATGATGTACAAGTCCAAGAGTTTCTTTGCCCAACACCCTGCAGGGAGCCATCCCAGCTGCCCTGTGCGGTGCTGGTGTTGGCCACAGGCTTGGCCTCTAGCCAGGCCCAGTGCCAAACCATCAGTGGGCAAACAGCACCCACAGCATAAGGCCTTTAGCCATGCATAAAGGGGTTAGCCAGAGAACCTGGCGTTCATGCCCTACACCCCATCCTCTACAGGGGGCCAACCACCACAGTGCATGGCTTCTACCCAGCCCTTGCACCCAACTCATTGCAGTCAGCCAATACCCACAGTGAGCGACCATCAGTATGGCTCTTTGAGGTACAATTGCAGATTGAAGCTTTAGTGTGATGATAGCAAAAATATATGAAGAGGAGAATTATAATTTGTGCTCTTTTTATGACGGAGGATAAGGAGGGAATAGGATAGGTTTCTCAAGCAGTAGATTTGTTGGCATACAAAATATTACATTTTCTTATTACTATTGTAGCTAGTACTACTAATCAGTATCTTCTTCTTTCCTCCTTTCAGGACAACCAAAGAAGACCAGAACCAAGAAGACCAAACTGAGTGAGGGGAGCAAGTAACAGGCCACAACCACCATGCCTGAAGGAGCATCTGCTTCTGGTTCTCATAAGTCGTGTTTATTATTTAATCTTTTAATTAATAATAATTAACATTATTTCTTACATAGACATCATGGCCTTGTATATTCTTATTTTGTATTTTGCAAATGTTTTCCCAACTTCCACTTTTATCTTTTTTAAAGTCTGTTAAGTTTACCCAGCACAGCTACTGTGTTTACTTTCACATTAACATTTGTTCCTATTTCCTCAGCCTGTCTGTCTTCTTTATATTACTATTTCCCTTTTATTCTCCTCCTTGTTTCTTACTGTGATAGCACTAGCAGTCTAGCAATACCAAACCCCCTTTTTAGTCTTCCTTCCTTCATTCATTTCTTCTCCTTCTCATATTGAACATGGAGGAGGATCAGTTTAATGATCATGGTCAGGAATGACAGGTGCAGGTGGCTGCTGGGACATGTGTTATGTCAAGTTCCTTACTTTCTTTCTCAATCATATCTGTCTCTTCCTAAAACATCTAATTTGATCGGTAGGAGAGGTGTGATGACAAGTGCCCAAATTCCCATCTCTGCTATCCACTTCCTAAGTCCTCTCCTATGATTCATCTGCCCTATGTCTTATTCCTAAGCTTCTTCTTATGCCATCTGTTTTACCATTGCTTATTCTACCTTCCATTAATGACCTAACCTATCTGTAGCCAAACCTAGCACTAGCCCAAGGTTTGGCTGGAAGTTAACCTTACCTTACAAAGTGACAGTCGGCCACCAACCCACTGGCTGACTGACAATGTACAATTATGTGCTTGTCATGGGTATAATTCTCATTTAGTTTTTCTTCTTTTTTTAGAACATTGTGCTGCTTCCACTAAAATCCAGAATCACAAACACCAATGGAAGAAAGCCTGGCAGGAGTTAGCTCCTTGGCTGCGCCAGGCCAAATTGAGGCCATTGTGGTGGACTTCCATCAGCTGGTGGAACTGGAGTAAGTGGAGTATGCTCTAGGACAGTCCATTTTCCAGTTGGCTGGTGGTGACAATCGCACTCACCATGGGCAGTCAGGCCAAATAGCCCTCCAGCATCCAGTGAACAAAACACCCCCTCAGGCTTCATCCACAGAGGTTCTCATCCAGATAGGATCTACAGAAAGGCCAGAAAAACATAAGAAGGGACCAAAAGGACATTAACAAATATTTTGAACTTTTATAATGACATTTCCGATAGGTTAGGTGTGGGTTTGTTACAGGTGTTGTGGGTGGGAACAGCTGGTGAAGGGGTAGTTACTGGATTTTGTGTTTGTCTTGGTTTCAGGGATGGGTGGGTCTCTTGTGGGAGGTGTGGATGGGAACAGTTGGGGAAGGGGTAGTTTGTTAGTATTTTATATTTAAGGAAGCAGGTGGGCTATTGCAGATAGTATGAATGGCATGGGTTCGGAAAAGGGATAGGAAATATGATGAGTAGTTTTTAGAGTTTCGGGAAGGGGAGGGTCAATCGCAGGTGGATTGAGTGGCTGCTTTTTGTCCAAAATGAATACTTTTTTTGTTAAAAATATGAGTTTTGTTAAAAGCTTAATATTATTAATCATTTGTTTTATTGTTTACGTAGCATCCTTGTTAATTAAAACTAGTAAGTTCAACACACCTAATGACAGAGGCTGAGCCCCAAACCTGGCCCATCACAAAGAAATTGTCACATTGTCAATCCTCACCATCCTCTCTTTAATCTCTCTATACTTGAACTTCATGTGCTGGACACCAGTCCACCCTCCTGTGCTCAGTGTCTAACCATTCCCAAACTTTGCCCCCCTTCATGGTTTGATTTGAATTGAACACCCTGCCTCCCACCAGTAACATCTATGTATTACCTTACGCTCTGCAGTCACAAGCATGAAATACAACCATGGCATAGAGATGTAACATTACATATAATAGGAACCCCAATTGTAACCCTTCCTTCCGTCCAGTTCTTACCTAAGCAGAAATATATTGTTTGACACCTCGCCTAGTATGCCAATTCCTGTGAGTAGTGCTGATGGAGGGGATTTGCCAAAAGGATCAGCTGCTGATGGCCCTAAGAGGCCCAAACAGAGAAATCATCAGAGGTTGTTCTTATTCTGGATGGAGCAGATGGACCAGCAAAATAATTCTCATTTTGCAAAATAAAACTCAAAGAATAAACAGAGTGAATGGAAAATCCATGACAGAGCTCAGCATAAATCACCACAGTGTACAGAGTAATTTATTATAGGAAGAGTAATGAACACATTCAAATCTCTGGAGGAGGTTACTTTGGCAGAATCAGCAGGTAGATTGATTCTAGGAGGAGCATGTACACACAAACTACCAATGTTGTTGTGTGAAAGTAGGTTATAAGTTGGGGATTATGTGAACCCTTCCCAAATAATAAGTCAAACATTTTCTTGCATCCAACACACAAGACAAGTTCAATAATACAAACCAGTACTCAACACCTGGTAACTATGGTATCGAGAAGATAAGCTTAGTTGAAGTAAAAGTGTGCAAGTGTATAGCACTACCAAAACAATTAAAAAGTCAAAAATACACCACAATAAAAATCCCACAACCAATTTTTAAAAATTCAGAAAATATTGTAAGAAAAAATGAAACAAAATTAATATCATCCAAAATTGGGAAACAGAAGTATGAATTTGTGAAGTTTTAGAGTAAAAAGCACCAAAAAATAGCAAAGAACCATTCAAAAATCACTATTTGCTCTTGATCGGGACATAGGTATGATTTCAAACTGACCTCAACAGAATGGTGGTCAGATAACCCAAGCAGGTTGACCTTCTGACTTAATCTATTTTTACAAAGCCTAAAAATCTACCAGTGGGCCAGGTTGAAGTATGTATCTGACAAGGTCCATTTGAAGTTGAATACCTGTTGGCAAAGGTACAGCTGAAGCCATTGGTCTTCGCGGCGAACTAAGGAGAAAGCTTTTCGTGCGAAGTTAAGAGATTATATCCCTTGCAACTTAGATAAGAAGACAAGGAGACTGGGTTCGATTACAATAGACTGCGCTCACCCAAGATAGAGTGTGGATGGTTTTCCACTACACGGAGAGGGAGGTAGTTGTGCCTCGAGCCTTGAGACGCCATTGTGGCGCTATAAGCCTAGTTTCTCGGTCTCATAAGAATGATTAATGCCTTATCACCCTTGTCCTGAGGAGGCCAAAGAAGAAAAGGCTGAAACGTGGTCACATCGACACTTCTAAGGAGGAGTCCTTGGAACCACAGTTATCCTTGGAATTGTGTAGTGACGCACTAGAGCTCGGAAAATAAGTCCCTAGGCCTTAAGTGTTTCACCCGGACTACCTCTGAGTGTTTCGCCCAGAATCCATGGGTGGACACTAGTGAGAATAATATTCTAGGGTTTTTTGTAATGTATAACTGTGTTTATGTTGATGTATAGAATGTTGTGGTGTATGTTATTCCCTGTCTTCTTCATTGATTAGGTGCCATTGTTTATGTGTGTTGTAAATACATTGTGATACATACATTAAGAATAACAAAACTTCGGAGAGGGTAATTAAATGTGCTCTACTCATAAATGTTCTTGTATCTTTTCCTTCATACCATTTCTTCTTGTATAAAAGAAGCCATTGGTCTTGGCAGGAAAAGCTCATTGCATAAAAGTTCAATTTCATACCAGCTGAAGTCCTCTTGTCTATTAGATACTTTTCGCACCATCATCTGGTCAAGATTCCTACATTGGGATTTAGGGCCTTATGTAGATGTTTGGAGGATGGGGAACACCATAAAAATGTGGTAAATGTCCCATCTGATGTATTATAAGTACTTTATAACCCATGGCACTTGCAACTGGTCAACTGGACACTCCAGAAAAAAGGCACTTGGAGCTTTTGATGGCCCTGTAGCCACAAAGGAGAGCAACCTAGTGACCCATGGAGTCTATGTCTTAGTCCTGGGTACTCATGGGGAAGGTTCAGCCCTTCTTGTCTCCTCACAGGTCGCAGAGAGCAGGGTCTTCCTCTTCCTTTCTTCTCTAGCTCCAGGCATGTTCTGAATTGCTGGGTTGAGGCCACACTTATACAATTGACTAGTCAGTGGGAGGGGATAACCCCTGAACACTCCCTAACCAATGAGCAAAACGTTCCCAGTAACTAAACATCTCTATTTCATTCTTTTCTAAAGGAAATACTTTAAATATTACTGCTTTGATTCCATTAAATTGGCTTCAGGAGAGCCATTTTTTTCTCATAAAAAGAATGTTAGCTCTCTAGTTGTTCATTAGAACACTGTTGGAGGCTGCAATAGAACAGTGGGGAATCAATAGACACACTGCTGCTGCTGTTGAAAGCACATGTTTACTCAGAATATCAGACCTTATTCTCACATGACTGAAGAAGATAGTGTGAACTTATAGAAAACGTGCTCTCATTTTAGCTCCAGGACAATCAAGATTGACCAGTCCATTTTAAAGGGGCTAATCCAAGCATAACTGGACTAGGCTTGGGCAGAGTTCACAGTGTTTCACACCGCAGAATTCCGCAGAGTGGCCAAAGAACTCCACCAAATTCCGCGGAGTTACGCAAGTGAGCAGATATGTCTGCTAGTTATGATATTCCACAAAAGATTTCACCACTTAGGATATTGGAGCTTTAGTCAGTGGGTCTTGAGAGCAGAGCTAGCAGGGCCAAGTAATCCAAGAGTGATGAAAGAAAAGTGAGGACAGGCAAACCAGTCCTGCAGGCACAGTGTGACGGACTGCTGGGCATGATGCAATGCCTGGCGGTCACCCTCAAACACCTTCCAGCCAGCGTGGCCGAGAAGGAATGCCACTGTGATCCAAGGGCTCTGCGCCATCAGCAGCCTGTCTTCAATCACGCCTGTGCCTCCTCAGTCCCACACATGGCCAATACACTCTGCTCTTCCATGGGCAGCACTTTGAGGCGCCCCCACGTGCCCCCAAGCAGGAGTGAGCTCGGGAGCCTGCCCCGAGTCAAACAAGTCTCCACAGAGCCAGCGTGAGACAGAAAATGTAATGGCAACAAACTCTTTGTAAGCTCCTGCCTCCCCTGGTCTCCTAATGGACATACTGTAAAATGTTGGCAGGCTCTTTAGAGAGCGTAAACAAAACTTGAAAGGGCTCTTACCTTCCTTCAAGTCAATGAGCCCGCGGTAGTGCAAAAGTTTCAGAGAGAAGCAAACCACCACCACAATCCCTAAGGTCTGCAGCCCCTCCAGCTCACCTTCACTCCACAACCCCGTCTGCCACAAGTCTCTTATACTATAGTGACGCAGACAACTGCCGACACTCTGAGGAAACAGCTGGCGAGAAATCATTGGCTTGGCAGTGTCCTCCACGCTGCTGCGCCAGTACGAGGCTCATTTTCCGCGCAGCTCTCCAGTCTGTCTTCACATTGCTTCCCCCTTGCTGCCTCACGGTGCCCCCCTGCCCTCCCCTTCCACTCCACGCCTTTTCTTTAACTGAACTTGCTCATATCAGCTGAGCTCTGCAACTCCGCTCTGAGAGCTTCAGCTTGTAAGGAGGCCGCTGATTTGTGTGCTAAGTCCTGCCTGTTAGCAGCCCATTGTGATTGGCTTTGGCTCTATCCCTCTGCATTAGGTTAACAGTTATTTGTGAGGGAGGTGAGGCACTTGGCGTAGGCCTGGATACCATCTGTAGAGGCACTGACAAACTCACAGAATGGGCGGCAGTGCTGGTAAACTCCGCCACGTGGCAGAGAGGAGTTTTTGGCCAAACGGAGTGCTCCAAACGGAGCACTGAGTGGCAAAACTTTGCAAACTCCGCCGGCAGAGTGGAGTTGGCTGCCCACCCCAAATCTGGACACCAGCAGTCCAGATGTACCTAATTGTTTAACTCCTTCATGCTCAACCTGAGCCTTATTTTAAATGCTAATTGTTTTAAAACAAATTCATACTAAAGCAAAGAAAGTAGGCTTTATGAGAAAATGTATAACTTTTGCCAATTTTGTGAAATGCCATTTAGCCATTTTTTATGTATTAGAAAGCAAATCTTCCTTTGGTAATTAACATGGCACTCTGACCTAACTAAAACTACATACTCTATCTATCTATCTATCTATCTATCTATCTATCTGTCTATCTATCTTTGTATATACATATTTTGCCTGGAAAAAACAAATGTTAAAGTGACGTTATACTTAGATGTTTAAATACTCTAAAAACTGATGTTAAAAAACAAAAATACCCTGACATTCACCAGTTAGTGCTTACTGAGCTAACTGTAGTTTGCGCTTCCGCCCTACCCTGCTTATGACCTCACATATTGCATCACACATGACACAATGAATGACATAATTGAGGACATCAGTGATAACATCATAGTCCCATACAGCATGGAGTTACAGAGTGTACAACTCTTTTTATCTTTTGATAATGACATGATCTCTACTAAATCTCTCTTTGCGGAAGGTATGCGAGCTATCTCCGGGTGGATGATGCAAAACTTCCTTCAGCTTAATGCAGCCAAAACTGAAATCCTGCTGTTTGGTAAAGCCCAAACCCTGTGGTCTCCCGACTGGTGGCCCGCAGAGTTGGGCTCAGCTCCCACCCCTAAATCAGTGGCGAAAAACCTGGGTGTCCAACTGGACCACTCCCTAATTATGAGAGACCAAGTTTTGGCCACAACTGGCACCTGCTTTCACACACTAAGCCTCCTCCGCAGAGTGTTCCACCTCCTTCCCCTAACTGTCCGCAGGATTTTAATACAAGCCTTAATTATTAGCCGTCTCGATTACTGCAATGCCCTGGTTATGTCTGCCAACGAAGCTATGCTGAACAGACTGCAGGTGGTTCAAAATACAGCAGCCTGCTTGGCTCTCAACCTGCCCCCCAGAGCCCCTTCCCGACCACTGTTATGGCAGCTTCATTGGCTTCCCATCCGCCAGAGAATTAAGTTTAACATTTGCAATCTGGTCCACAAGTCACTACATGACAGAGGTCCTAGTTATCTAGCCGAAAAACTCAAATACTATAAGCCCGGAAGATCTCTTCGCTCGGGAGATAAAGCTTTACTTGCTCTCCCCCGGTACAAAAAACTCAGGGCAGGGGGCAAAGCTTTTACATATCTTGCCCGCGTGTATTGGAACCAATTGCCCATCTAATTACGCAAGTGCACAAATGCTCTCCACTTCAGGAAACTCCTAAAGACTGAATTGTTCAGTCATTGACCCACCTAACTCTGCATATACCACTCCTTAGCACGGAGATACCCCTCTGGGGGTGATTCAAGCGCTTTACAAATTCAATAAATACATTTTGTTTTAAAATACATGTATAGGTCTATAGCATTGTAACAGTGCAATGTTTGGAGACAAGTATGATTGTGCAAGTTGAAAGGTATATGGTGCAGCTTTAACAACTCACCACATTCATGGTGCACATTTTACTCCCTGTTAAACAATATATAGACTGAGCCCACCTAATGTGGGTAACAGAGATATGTTTGAAAATAGGTTGAAGCTTTATGCCAAAGCCTATTCCAAAAAATCTGTTAGAAAATCCAAACATTGTGTTGACAATAGATTTTCTACCAGTGAATATCTGTGCATGTGCCCATATTAAATACTTGTAATACAGTGCTAAAGACAAATTCTATTTAGCTAGGATGTTATAGCATGTATTTGTTTATTTACAATACTACGCTAAATATTTTGAGTCATTCGAGATTGTTGAATAATGTATAATATAGAAGTGCCCCACTTAGACATGGTTTTTCTCTCACTGATGTTGGATGTATTGCTCCAAGATTGTATGCCACGGTGCTCATCTCAGGAATGTGTGTAATATATTTTACTAAACTATGGAGGGCTGTCTGTAAATCCTCACAGAAGGTGTATTTTCAGTGGCAATTGTATATCTGTCAATCTGTCAACTTAAAATTGTGGGGCATTTTGAATCTTTAAGTGGTTAATCCCAATAAGGTGAATAGAAACTTGTCCACAGCGGTATTGTGTTGAATTACTTCCATGCCTCAAACACTACAGGACAGTGTCAAAATGATTGTATGATGTCATCAGTGATGTCATCAATTATGTTATTTGAGATGTCATCAATTGGACTGATTTTGTACATATGTTGCACTATATGATGAATTTGATTGGATATTAATTAATTATATTATACATCTGGGTTAGAGCTACATGAGATTAATGAAAGATTTTGTGCTACTGAAAGACTTTTACGTATTACAAGATGGTGGCCATTTTTCAAGGCAATTGTGCCCAGCCTTTTTTTGCTTTTAGTTCACTGTTCACATTTAAATAAGGAAATGCTAGACCGCTATACAAACGGGTGAGTCTCCTCTTGATCAACCAGGAGATTAACCATTTGAGGTATGATGATTGCTGTAGGTTGTTGAATTTACACAAAGGGGCAAGCTGTACTGGGCAACATTGTAATCGGCTGTGGTGTTGTTATACTACACCCTAATGTAACGGAAACTAAATGCCTATCTATTATTTATAGTTTAACATCTGATATGTAGCATTTAATAACTGAATGGATTATTCACGATTTCTTAAGATCCGATGGCATTGATAACAACGTAGTTTTATCTTTTGATACTGATATTAATTTCATAATGAACTGTGATGTAAGTCTTATGATATTAATGAAATGAATTAATTTTGTATGCTCATGTTATTTGGGAAATAAATAAAAAATAAGGAAATGTTGTCACAGCTGTATCCCATGACAAAGGCTGTTCGCCGAAACATTTCGGGTGTTATGAAGGTGCTATGATTTTGAAACGGAGGCTATAGAAAAATTATATCACCTGCATCATATGAGCTCAAGAGTACGCTTAACTTTCAAAGGGCAGAGGAAAGAATGCAGGTTTTGAATATATATTCACATGTACAGTTTAGCCCTCTTGTCAGGCGTGTTGGCACACTTTGTTTATTGCAATAGTGCAGAAGCTCCTGCGGCAGGACCACTCTGCTTTATATCACTCCAAATTCTGTTAACTATATAGCAGAATAATTGAGTTGCACTCAGAAATAGACGTATTCCTTAAGTGGCCTGTCGACCTTTTCTTTATTTGTTGTCCTCAAGTTCATTATAATGTTAATTATTAAAAGAAATTATTGTGTTAATTAAATGTTATTTTCTTACAGGTGAATGTACAGTTCCTCTTCCTGATTCAATCCTTTAGGGGCTAGAGTATGAAGAAGCATGAAATACCTTGATTCCCTTTGTCTTCATATTTTTTCCTGCTTCCACTACACTCAGATTTTCTTACTTGATCAATTACATATTGTTTGAGTTGTTCCCAATTGCTCTCATGAAATTGTTCCATGTGTTTTGGTCCTGCATTACTCCTGTCCTTGTTGGCCGTAGCTCTGATGTGTTCCGCTTTTGTACGTGATATGCTTTAAGATTTTTCGATGTTGTCCGCTTGTTGTAAATTCTTGTTTGTTGACCCCAATTTTACATGCTTTGCTCTGTGCACAGTTCCAGAATCCTGGTTTTGCCATCTAAGTATTCTTTTTTGTTGATGAAAAAAGGCTAGAGGACAGAGCTGGCGACTTTGGAGCTGGGGAATTATGTTCGATTCCCTGCGTTTCCACAACATCTTGTGATTCTGTGCAAATCAATTGCTCTGCCCATGCATAAAACATAACGCTGATCTCTTGCATGACATTTAAAGTCAAATGAGCAAGAGGAGCAGGTTTTGTTAGCCTACTTTTCAACTTGCACTCGTGGGCTAATGTTGGACACCCATGACTTAAAGCAAGTGAAGGTCTTACCATTTAATTGGTTGCATGAATTTAAGAGCATGTGTGATTTACAAATCAGTAATTGCTTTGCCTTTCCCAAGCTCCACCAAAACTTTCTGTTGTTGTCACAGTTAAATAAATTATGGTGTAACACTAATTTTAATGTCTTGTGTAACATTTGAAAGTTAGGATGTAAATTATTAATGCTACGTGTGTTCACAACCAAACAAGGAAGTGAAGACATGAAGAAATGTCTAGCAAAAGCAACAAAAACAAAGTGTACATAAAGGGACCTGATTTGCTTAAAAAATACAACATGAAGTACTATTTCTTTAAACAAAATACAGCATAAAGCAGAAAAACTTAAAGGAATGGTATGTGTAATAATAAATAAAGGAAATCGTCAGTGTAAAGTAAATATGCAATTTGCAAACTAAGAATAATCCTGAGTATGTGTGTGGTTATAAAAGTACAGCAGGCACTTGCTGTGACTTTTTCCCGAGAATCAAAGCTTCCTCTATGAAAAGAATCCAGAAATAATACTCAAATGAAACGTAAAGGACACAAACATGGAGGCGTACAGTGCCTTGGTTGCACTACTTTGAGAGCATGTATGACAGACAACAATGATTGCTTTGCCTTTCCCATGATACAACAAAGTTTCTATTCTAAGATGCAATAAAGGCATTTCTGCTTAAGCACTGATTTACAACTCTTCTTTCCAACAGAATGTGGGAGGAAAGGCCTAATGAAGCCTTTAGCGAAAACATCACAATTAATTTAAAAATATCCAATGGCATGGCATGTTTTTCAGAAAAAAAAGCTTCGGCTATGAAAATAAACATATTATAATTATGAATTTGATGTTTCCCCTCGTGGGCTGTTGTTGGACACTCATTACGTATAAGAAGTGAAGGGATTACTATGGGCCTGAGTACGATGTCGGGCGGACTTAAGTCCGCCCAACATTGTTTTGGTAATGGGACGGCCCGACCCCCTGTCGGCGGTCCCAACCGACCAATTAGGATGAGACCAAACAGTGTTCTGTCGCACTCCTATTCTTTGCAATGGGAGCATTCATTCTGACCGGAATCATGCGCTCATTGTAAAACGAAGAGGTGCAGTTCATCCCTGCACCCCGTGGCAGGCACCTCAAGTGCCTGCCATGGGATGCAGGGATCAACAGGGGGGCACTCGGCCACAAAACGGAGGCCGTGCACCCATGGGGGCCCTGCTGAGGGCCCCCAAAGTCGACTTCCGATCGTTTTCTGTCCATCCAAATGGGTCAGTCGGAAAGGAATCCGACCAGCAGTTTGCGATGCAATAGGAATGGCTCCGACCGACGGTCAGAGCCGTATCCTACCACATTGTAATCGCCCCATAGTCTTGTTTACATTCTTAATAACCATGGAGAGGGTAGTGTTTGTAGTGGACCGAAAGAGCAGGCCTTAGGCATCAGATCAATGAAGGGGTGGGAGGAGGAGGATGAGCAACAACACCGGAACGCGTGAAATGGAAAAAGGAAGTTCTTTAAGCAACATCGGAACATGGGAGTGTGATGGAGAGAGCGGGGCAAGCAAGAAGAACGGAAGGCGAGATGGAGCATTTAAATAAACAACTCTGAAAGTATGCCTACAAAACCAGTCCCCCCCCCACCAAAAAAGTTAATCTAAGAAAATGATCAACTCCATGAACGCATTTGTTGTCATTGCTTGCACGAAGTTGAGAGCATGCGTGACAAACACAACAATTAATGTTTTGCCTTTCCCAAGATACAACAGAAGTTTCTATTCCAAGGTCTGTTGTTGGCACAGCAAAGTCATTTGTGCCATAGCACTGATTTACAACTCGCCTTTACAACGGAACGCTAGAAGGAAAACAAAACTAGGGGTAAGATGCACAGCATACCACCACTTCAGGTTGAGCCAGCGCCGTTTTTATGCACTCCCAGGCCAGGTGCACAGAGAAGCTGCCTGCAGCACTATGTTTTTGTTATAAGCTGCAAGTGGATGTGCCCTCTGTACTGCAGTGAACATACTATCCGTCTGCTGCGCAGAGCGCCTACTTCACTCATTGCTTCACCTATTGAGGCACGGGCTCCATGGTTCATTATTATTCATGATGTCAGGAATGATCTGTGCGACTCAGTGCACACAGCAGCAAGCTCTGTGGCTTCCGTCTGCAAAGGACAGCAGCGCTCCACCTCTGCGGTAAAGTTTCCTCATTTAATATGTTGGCCGAGCAACAGCTGGTTAGGTAAGGTTAGGGTAATTTGGGCAATGCAGTCTTTACTCCATCAAAAGCACTGGAATGCCTAATGCGCTCCACAGAAACCTGGTAGAACAGGGAGAGGGTGTGGCATAACGACGAGAGCTGCCGAGTATGGAACTGGGGAACCAGGTTCTAGTCTTGGTGTCTGCTCAATATCCTGTGATTCTGGGCAAATCCCGTAATCTCCCCATGCCCACAAAAACGGAATATGTCCTTGTATAATGTAAGTGGTGCTTATGTAAAGTCTCCAATACCTTCGGGTCGATTGCAAACTTAAAATAAGCAGCATGGGGAGGGGGAGGACGGGTGAAGATGCGAATCGGAAGGGGGTTGTGCGGCGCGGCAATGGAAGACAGTAGTGAAGACTGTAACTAGAGAGCTGCACAGAGGTTGCAGGAAAGCATGTCATACCTGCAGTAGGAGAAACTCATTAAGGAAAATAGTGCTTACAGACTAAAGAAGACATACCGTGTAACAACAGAAGTAAAAGGGCCAGTCCTCATGGGAGGTTACAAATGAAGACAAGGCAGTACTAAGGAGGGACTAACAAGCCTATTAACGAATCAGAAGCCAGCACTTACAAAGGACAATGACACAAGCCAATGAAAAATATGGGCGGAGAGTGGGCGGAGCTTCAAGTGCGTACTCGAATACTCGAATACAGCATGCTTCGCAGAGAAGCAAATGCGCTGCCCAGGCTCGACCTAAAACGAGCAAGTATAATGCAAATGTACAAGTGCTTAGCCGTGATTAAAATTCTCATGTGAAGTGCGCTGTAACCTGCCATGTTTTGTTTACAGCCTGCCATACTTTGGCCCAAAGACAGGATCCCTTTCTATTATAAGTTATGTTCCACATTCAGTTCATAAGGACACACTTTGGGCCTCATTTAGATGTCGGTCGGAAAACCTCCTACCAAAGGTCAGAGGCTTTCCGACCGACATCCAAGGTTTGACTTCCAACCGCTTAATAACAATGTAGGTGGTTGGAAGTCAAACTGGCCAGTCATTCCGGCTGGCTTCCAATGGGCTCAAGGAGTCCGTCGGCCAGTCGAAACCAGCACGTAATCCCTTAAGGACAGCGTTTCCGTCGTCGGTTTCCCACAGGCTTTTCATGTCAGGCTTTCCGAGATGAAAAGCCTGTCAGAAAGCGACTTTGGGGGCCCCTAGCATGGCCCCTATGCCTCCGTGGCCTCCGGTTGCCCCCCTGTAAATCCCTGCACAGTGAGGTGTCTGCCACATGGTGCAGGGATTTACACAAACTCACATTTCTCTATGGGAGCTTGTGCTGCGGGTGGAAACCGCCAGCAGCACATGCTCCCATAGATGAATGGGAGTTTGCGACTGCACCATGTGCGGTCCCATTGTAAATAGGTGGTTTGAACCGCCAACCTACGGTCGGTCGGTTCCAACACCAAAACGGTGTTGACATCGTAATAAGGCCCAAAGTCGCTATAATATGCAGCTCATCCCCGCATCTCAGGCTCGTGTCAAGAAAATGCCATTTCACACTTCTTGTCTCTTGTTGGGCCGGGCTAACAGCACCCAATGCATTGCATTATGGTTCTGGAAGTCAATCTACTTAGCGTTCGACGTATCTGCGGTGTGCCACCCGTACTTTTTTCCTTCATCCATTTGAATTGTATTTCTTCATTTTTACCATTGTGATAGCTGTTTCAATATGTAGCCCTTTTAGTGATGAATTCTACAACATATTAACTAGTATGATACTGTTGCATGTTGGGGTACTCTCTTTTCCAACCTTTGGTGGGCGATTGATCATTCAGTCAAGCTGTCCGGTCATTAAGTGGCCTGTCAATCTTTTCTTTCTTTGTTGTCCTTAAGTTCATTATTTTGTGAATTATTAAAACAAATTATTGTGTTAAATGAATGTTATTTTCTTACAGGTGAATGTACAGTTCCTCATTCTGACTCAATCCTTTGGCTGCTAGAGTATGAAGAAGCATGATATACCTTGATTCCCTTTGTCTTAATGTTTTTTCCCTGTCTCCACCATGCTCAGATTTTATTACTTGATTAATTACATAATATTTGAGTTCTTCCCAATTGCTCTCATTAAATTTTTCCATGTGTTTTGCTACTGCATTTCTCCTGTCCTTGTTGGCCGTGGCTCTGATGTTTTCCAAAATTCTCTTTTTGGTCTCACAGATTATGCTCCACATGTATTGTAGGCCACACAGACACTCAATCACATAGATGGTGAATTTGATTTTGCACGTGATATGTTGTCAGAGTTTTCGATGTTGTCTGCTTGCCGTGGTGAATTCTTGTTTATTGACACCAATTTAACATGCTTTTCAGTGTGCGCACTTCCAGAATCCTGGTTTTGCCATCCAGGTATTCTTTTTTGTTGATGAAAAATGGCTATGAACCAATTTGTCTCTTAGATTGCTTGCCCACTTAAATGTCATCTCTGGGTGATCACTAATTATACTGCACAGGGTCTGATTTAAGCAATTCCCAGTGTTTTTTCATGGTTCGGCGTACTATATTGTATTCTGCTGAAAATGTAGTTATAAATCTGATTGCTTTTGTAACAGGGTTTCTCTCTTTTTTCTGTAACATCGATGTTCTAGTTATAGAAGAGAGAATCCTTGTTACAAAAGCATTCAGATTTATAACTACATTTTCAGCAGAATGACGATTCTCCAATTATTATGCAGAGAGAATCTTGATTTCATTAAAGACAAAGGAGGCTAACATTATGCATTATGCAATATACTTTTATTGCTGCCCCAACATGCAGCCCTTTAAAGAGCATTAATACATCATAAACATTTAGAATGTTCTCGAAGAGGTATAAATATCTAGTGCACAGGCCTCTTTTATTAGCTGCTCCTCAACAAGATAAGTATATCTTTACCTTGATGGAGCAGGGTTTTGCGTAAATAAAACCTGCTCAAATTGAACCCTCAGTAACATACATTAACAGTGTGCTGTGAAGATTTTTTATTAATAAATGCTAAAATAAGGGAAATGCTTTTGTGTAAAACTAATGCGTGTACTAATACATGAAAACTAGGCCGCAATTGTTTTTGGCTTTCAGAAAAATAAAAAAGACTAATGCTGCTTTTGTGTACGTAAATAATATTTTGCTAGAAATAACACGGGTTGTGCATGGGTTAGTGCAAAGCTGGGATGGTGCGCAATGAAATTTCATTTCATGAAAATAATAAATGTTTTGTTTATTTTCTGTAGAAAATGCAAGCCATGGGCCTACTTTCCTGCATGCCAGTTTGGGGTTAATATTTGCTGAAAGAAAATTAAATGAATTAAAATGGGCTTTGAATGAGGAGAGAACGCAAAAGCATGGAAACGACCTTCACGGTGTGCTGACTGTCTGCCAAGGTTGCGGAAAGAAATACTGATAAAAAAGTGGAAGCGTGCAACTTCCTTCACGAGATGGCAGAAATAAACAATGGAAGCGTAGAGACTTGCAACATAAAGGAACTGAAAGAAATATGTACTATGATTATATTCAGAATTGTTTCCTGAGAAGGATCTGTCGTAATGCTGAAAGTCTAAGACAATAAAACAGTGAATAAAGTGATCACGATAAGAGTGGTGTGACAGAACACCCCCATTATTAGCCAATGAGAGACAGAGTTTAGTAGTATATTGAAACAAATGTGGGTTGGACATTTGAGTTTTAGGGTATAATTGAGGTGCTCTGGGGAGTGTGGTTTGAGGGTCGGCTTGTGTTAGCTAGCGGGAGATCATCGGTGTCGTTGGTTTGCTGTTTCCAGATAGAGGCCTACCTTTTTCCTGATTCCTGACTTAATCTTTGCTGCTCGACTCTTCTCGAGTGGCCTACTGCCCTTAGGCCAGAGGGTAGATTTCCCTGATTCTTACTTAGGTTAGTATAGATAATATTCTGAATTTGCATAATCATTTGCAAATGTATTTTGTCTCTGAAACTTTTCTCTCTTCGCCTATCCACTCCTTCAATGCACTGTTTATTTTGTTATGAGTTGTTCCTATACATTGCTAATGTTTTCTCTCCGTGATAATCTATGATTTGCATTCGTGTGACTGTACTTGATGAGCATTTTATTTCACATTATTTACGATAAACATTATAAATTACATACTGAGTCTGTTATTATTTAGTAGTTATTGATAGGTACATAATTATTGTCATCAACTTCTCAACTAATACAATTCATCGCCATAGTCATATACATATTGAAAGGAGAAATATAAGTTCTGTAATGTACTTTGGTAAGTTGGGTATAAACTTACATCACACTGAACCCCAGCATGAAGGGATTAGTTGGGTAGTGTAAATGGGCCTATGTTTATGAAAAATGATGGATCCCTGATCGCTGGATCAGTTTTGATAGCAGAGGATGGTTATTATTGATTAGTTTGACAATAATTATTGATTATTGATTTATTTGATTATTAATATGAAAAGTTAGTGTCTTTTGTTTTATGTTGTCTGGAAGTACGGGTACGGAGTTACCTAAAATCCTGGGATTATGTTATTTTAGCCTATGTGGCAGAGGAATAGTGTGGAAAAGGTATCACGCTGCAGAAGTACTTTGTCTGTTGTCGTAATATCGAACAGTGAAAGGCTGTTGATGTTATTTTAGGGACTATTCGATCGAAAGAAGATTGCATGAAATAGTGAATGGTCCGCTTCCGAAACTCTGGCCTTACATCCCCAAAGGAGTACCAAGACCTCTTTCTGAAAGGAAAGTCCTCTTCCGAAACCTTGGTTAGTATCCCCAGAGGAGTACCAAGACCTCCTTTAACTTGATTGAGAGTAGAGTAGTGCTGGTCGTTATTTTACTAGAAAGTGAAAGAATTCTATCTCTTTTACTAGTGGATCAGACAAAGTAGCATTTTTTATGTTGTTGCTAACAAGAATTTAGTTAAGAAAAACCTAGAAATACATTGCCGTATTATTTTGTAAAGGGAGGGTCAGTAGTAGGAGTAATACTGACGTCACAAAAAGCCGCGCTGGCATTGGTCAGACAGCGGGCGTGTAGTGAGCCGTGATTGGTTGATTGCTGTGAGCTGTGCTGGTATTGGTTAAAATAGCAGATACGTAGTGAGCACTGATTGGTGGGTTGGTGTGAGTAGCGCTGGTATTGGACGAGCATTAGCAAATAGAATAAGCCGGAATTACGGAAGGATTTTGTTTTGTTTGCTGAGATATTTAGCGTAGAAAAAGAGTTGAAAAATGAACATGGTAAAAAGAATAAAAGATTTTTTCAAAAAGGACAAGCCGATAGTTACTAGAGAGGGACTTCCTATTCCTCCTCCGAGAACGCCTGCTTCTTTCATGATGTTGGAGTGTGGGTATCATACGTGTACATGGTTAGAGAATTGGACGAGTTATACGGAAGATGATGGAGGATTTTGGAGAACTTGAGAAAACGAATGAATTCATTAAAACCAAATCCTAGACCTATGCAGTATGAAGCGCTTGAGGAATGGGAACATGAGGCATACAAACGAGAGAGAGACAGGAATGGGATAAAATATAGAAATATAATATCGAGGTATTCTGAGGCTAGATGGGATGAACAAAAGAAAAGATGGAGGAGAGATGTGAATGCAGATGGATTATATCCAGTAATAGTTGCCGAAGATCAGACAGGAGGCAAATGTAAAGAGAAAAAGAATAACACAGAGACTTCAGAATTAGAAATAGACCCGAATGAGATTGATGATGAGTTAATGGATGAAATATTACTGAAAAGACCTCCACCATATCAAGAAAGTTCAGGGGAAACAATTCCAAATGCACCACTAATTGAAATACAAGTTCCGCAAACTCCGCAAGCTCCACAAGTTTCACAAGTTCCGGTAACTTCACAAGTTACATCAGGTACTCGAGTGTTGCAGGAGAGTGAGATTGGAATGTTGAATAAGGCGAGAGAAGAATTAACTCAGAGAATTAGTCAGATGAGTCTGAATGCAGAAGCATTATCGGTACCAGTAAGAATTGGTCCTATAATTCCATTGTATGATGAGAGTCAGAATATATCGAGAGTACATGCATTGACAATTCCTGTGAATAGTGTTAGGAATGTTAGTGGATCAGAACAAGTTGAGATGAATACTTCATTGATTGATCTTCCAGTGAGTTAGAATATAGCTGAAACACCAAAAAGAAGTGTACAGATGGATCCTAGGAAAATAGTGCAGAATGACAGAGGAACGACTCCGGTGTCAGGGAGTTCAGTGGGTCCTTCGTCAGAGGAGTTAGATGACTGGAAAAGAGTAATGGAAAATAATAAGTCTCAATCGAGAATAGATGTAGGTAGACTGAGAGTGGATCTGGAAGAAATGATCATTGGTACAATCAGTCCAGAAAGGTTGAGTAAATACCGAGATGAGGAGTTGTTGTTTTTATGTAAGAATATTATATGGAAAGCAAAGAATCTACATGAGAAGTTGGCAGAAGCTGCACAAGAATATGGATTTGACATTGAGAAGTCTAAAGTTTTACAGAAAACGTATAGACTGGATTTTACTGACAAAGATTTAGAGAGTTTGAATACGTCTGGCAAACGATTGCAAATAAAAGAATTAATGAATACCTTGAAGAAGTGGGGTGATTTAGATCGGTGGAAAGGTTGATGGGCGAAAAAGAAGGGAGAAATACTTTCAAGTAAAAATGCGTTTTTTTTCCATTAAGGGAAACAGGACAGGCTGAAATGGTATGTCCAATAAGAGAAGTTCCAGGTGGTGGATATGTTCACGTTCCTTGGACAAGGCAGGATATATTATCCTTTGCGAATGATTTCCCTAGGTTGAGGGAGAAACCTATTGTTAGACTTGGCATCTTTTGGCGTGTTTCCCCTGAGTTTTTGCTTTCTGACCTCCCGGTTTTGACTCTGTTTTGCTGGTGTAACGGTTCTGCGCGCTTTTCGCACTGCTGATCAGTGGTAAAGCGCAGGTGCTCCTATGGTAAATTGTGTTATGGATTGGTGTTTCCATGATTGGATATTTGATTTACCTGTTAGCCCATAGTAAAGTGCATTGCGTGTGCCAGGGCCGGTGAATCAAATGCTACCCGGGGGCCTGCAGCACTGCTTGTGCCACCCCCGTGAGTAGCCCTGAAAACGGTAACTCAGACCTGCCATTGCAGAGTCTGCGCGCAGTTTGTAACTACCATATCGACTAGGCCAGTGCACACACTGGCCGGTCCCTAACCTTCCCTTTTCTTACATGTCAGGCACCCCTCAGGTAGGCCCAAGGTACCCCTGTGGACAGGGTGCAATGTATGTGAAAGGTAGGACATGCCCCGGTGTGTGTGGCATGTCCTAATAGTGAATTACAGCCAATTTCGTTTTTCACTATTGCAAGGCTACCAGTTCCCCATAGGACAGAATGGGAGGTTTGTTCATAACATCTTATGAACATAACTGGCCCAGGGCATTCGGTAAGAAAATGAAGTTTCGTATGCCTGAACTCAGAATCTAAAGATGCCTCTTTTAGTGAAGGTGATTTTTACATTCTGTGTTTGAAAATACTACTTTGGAAAGTGGGTATTTTCTTGCTCAGTCATCCCGTGTGCCTCTGCTGGAATGTGGATTGCCTGTCTGGGTTTTGGATGACAGAAGGCTGTGGGAGCAGGAGGGGCGCCAGATGGTCTAGGTAGGTCAGGAAAGGGCTGAAGAGACCTGGGTTACGATGGGGGAAATGGGAGGAGATTTCCTTGCACCTCAAAGGGCCTGCTCTGCCTCTGACAAATGCCGTCTCCACCTCCTTCCAGGAATTCACGCCAGAGAAGGCAGAACTGGTCCTGACCGGGCACAGGCCCTCTCTGCCTAAGAGATCAAAGGATTTTTGGACATAAATGCTGGGTCCCAGACCCCTGAACTTTAGAACTCATCTGGACAAGTAGACTGCCAAGAAGAAGAGCCGGAGAAGCTGCGAAAAGGAACGAATGCTTTGCTGGGTGCTTTGCTAGGCTGACCTGCAGTGGCTGCTTTTGTCTTGGGTAGTGAAAGGCCTGGACTGGACTTTCTGCAACCTAAATTTGTGAGTCTCTCCAAGGGCTTGAGGTAGAGCTTGCCCCCTGTTCACGAAGTCTCAGGAACAGTAAAGACTTCAAGTTCTTCGACCCGCAGCACTGGGGACTGTGTGTTTTGTGCTGCAACCCAAAGAACACCAACTCGACGACGTCTACGACGCCACTGCCGACTCCGTGTCCTGAAGGCAATTCAGAGGGCACCGCCGCAACGCCGCACCGCAACCCTGGTCTCACCGATGACGCCTGTTGATGCCGCCACTGAGCCGCTGCTTGCACCGCGACCTGTGGGCACTGCACTCCGCACCGCCTCGCTTCATGCCGAAGCTTTGGCACCGCAGAGGGCACCGCCGCAACGCCGCACCGCGACCCTGGTCTCACCGACGACGCCTGTTGACGCCACCACCGAGCCGCTGCTCGCACCGTGACCTGTGGGCAAGGCACTCTGCACCGCCTTGCTTCACGAGGACGCCTTGGCCTGCCTGATGCCGCCACTTCCCGCCAAGATCGACGCTGCTGCTTACACCGTGGTTCGGGGGCACTGCTCATAAGTTACACGACGCACCGCCCTCATCCCACACCGCAGCCTTGGCCTACCGACGCCGGCGCCATCGACTCCAGTTCATCAGCCGACGACAGCGCTTCAGCAACGACAATGCCGCTGCTTGCACCGTGATCTGCCAGCACCGTGACGAGCACTGCCTTCATCTCGCACCGCGACCCTGGTCTCACCGACGACGCCATCTGATGCCGCCTCCGAGCCGCTGCTCGCACCGCGACCTGAGGGCACCGCAAGCCGCACCGCAGCACCCGACACCTGCCAACGCCAGCGCTCCTGACTCCATCAGAGAGGAGATCGACCTGCAACGCGTGTGACTTCGAGGGCCCCATCGCCCTGCATCTCTGAAAGGTACTGTTTGCGGGTCTTCCCGACACCGTAGCTGGCCTGCGACCCCGCGGTCAGCCAGAACTGTTTTGGATTTGTGTGTTCACGACGCCGTGGTAGCCCGGACGGTGCTATCCACACAAAGAACTCTTTTTAATCAGCGTATTTTTGAATTGTGAACTTTTAAGTATAGTATTGTGGTTCTTTATCGTTTTTGGTCTTGTTTTAATTATATAAAAATATTGGATATTTTTCTAAACTGGTGTGGTGTCCCTTTGTAGTGCGTACACTGTATTACTGTTGGTTATGTGCAAATGCTTTACACACTGCCTCTAAGATAGGCCTGGCTGCTCATGCCAAGCTATCAAGGGGGTGAGCAGGGGTTATTTTAGAAGTGTAACTCCCTTATCCTGACTAGAGTGGTGGTTTTTGCCTGGCTTTGGCCCGTGCCTTAACCTACCAAGAATCCCATTTCTAACATTGGTTGTCAGCGGTGAGGATAGTACTTGCGTTTGCACTTGACTTACAGTGATTGGTGTGCACTACTACCATATCGCAGACCATTACGTACCACATACTAACCCGTTTTCTTTTTGGCCATTTTTGTGATCTTGCCAGGTGAACTTTCTATTTCACCATGCCGGAATCAATAGCATCATCCGTGCATCCATGGACATTGCCTTTGAGGAGGATAGGTTGGAGCTCTACACTGTGAGAGAATTGAAGTCCGTTTGCAAAAACCTAAAAGTCCAAATCAGGGGCATCACTAGGAAGGACGAGCTACAAAAGGCGCTGAGGGCCTGGGTAGCAGCCAGAGACGCAAGTGGGCAATCTGGTGACCTTAGTGGAGAGGTGGGGGAGCCTAGTCCTAGGGTGGATGTGCTTTTGGGAGGGGGGGAACCCTTCCGACCAGGCAGCAGTGGCCTGTCCCCAGAGGAGCTGGAGGACAGGCGGGAAGCAAGGAGAGCAGCCACGGAGCTAGAAAAGATTAGATTGGCCATGGAGGAGAAGAGAATGCTATTGGAACATGAACGAGGTCTTAAAGAGCTGGAGCTGAAGAGTAGGCCTGGCTCGGATGGTGGCAGCAACTCGTCAAGGCAGACAGACCGAATCGTACACATCCCTAAGAATGTGGGCAGAGAGTTCAAGAAGCGGGATGACATACAGAGGTGGTTTCAGGGTTATGAGGCAGCGATACACATGAATGGGGTCCCTGAGGAGAATTGGGGAGCAGGATTGTGGTCTCTGTTTCCAGAGGAAGCCAGGGATACTTTGACAGCTTTGGGTAAGGGGCCCAACCTCACCTATGCTGATATGAAGGAAGCCCTTCTCACTAGGTATGGTCTCACTCCTGAAAAGTACCAAGATCAGTTTAGGTCCTGGAAGAAATCTGATGCCAACAAGTGGCTGGAATGTGTGGATGGGTTTTGTCGGTCGTTGGATGGCAGGGTGAAGGGCAGTAATGTGACAGATTTTCGGGGGCTCTACAATTTGATTGCGTGGGAGCACTTGTCTAGTCTATGTTTTGCAGATCTGCGCCAGCACCTAGTTGATAGTAAGCTGACTGACCCCAGGAAGCTTGCTATGGAGGCGGACCGCTGGGTGAGTACCAGGGTCCACAAGAAAGCGTTTGGGGGGACTCAGTCAAAGGTGGGCAGGGTCCCCAGCAGAAAAGTGGGGGGGACAAGGGTAAAACACAGGAGTTCTCGAAAGGGCCCCAAAATAACACCCACGGTAAAGGTTTCCATCCCCCCGGAGATAAGAAGCAAGGGGTCTCGACAGGAAAGCCTGCCAAGACCGGCCCCGCAAGTGTTTTGCCTGTGACCAGGTGGGGCACATGAGGGGAGACCCCCGGTGCCCAAAGGGGACACAGCCACCCACCGGTGGACCGTCCAAAGTGTTGGCTAGTGTAGCGCTGGGGGAGGAGGAGGAGGAGTCCCAACAGGAGGGTGGGGACCCCGCAGAAATGACCCTCGTCTCACTAGGGGACAGTGGAATGGTCCCAGGAGCCCAGGAGCCCCCTAACACAAAGAAATACAGCACCTGGGTGACCATCAACGGGAAAAGGGTAGAGGCTCTCAGGGATACTGGAGCCAGTGTGACCTCAGTTCGGTGTCACCTGGTCCCTGAGACGCAGGTAGTCCCCGGGGCATTCCACCAGGTGATTGCAGTCGACAATTCCGAGCGCCAGTGTCTGGTGGCGCAGGTTCCCTTCGAGTGGGGGGTCTCAGGTCCTTTAAGGGTAGTTGTGAGCCCTTCCATGCCTGTCGATTGTCTGCTCGGTAACGACCTGGAGCAGTCCTTATGGAAGGATGTTGAGCTCAAGTCCCACTTGGAGATGCTGGGGTTGCCAGAGTGGGCATGCGTGTCCACTTGGTCGATGGCGGCCAGAGAGGGTGATCAGAAGGACCCGGAGCCTGAAACAGTGGCCCAGGTCCCTGCCAAGAGGAAGGGCAAGGGGCGCGGGAAACCGGCCCCTGAAGTTCGCACAGCCCGGGAGGAGGCGGACCTCGAGGGGGACGCCCCGGTGCCTACAGGGGAACAGGTAGCCGAACTGGGGGACATCTCTGAGCTGACCCATTGGCAGCAAGAAGGGGGTCCCACCAGGGAGGAGTTCTTCCGGGAGCAGAAAGAGTGCCCTTCTCTGGAGGGTCTGCGGCAGCAGGCCGCAGCCCAGGTGACTGGTGATCAGTCCGGATCGCATTGGATATATTGGGAGAATGATCTCCTGTACAGTGAGCCTAAGGTCGCGGAACCTGGGTCAGCCCGTGTGCTGGTGGTACCCCAGCGCTTCCGGACCTTCCTACTGGGTCTGGCTCACGACGTGCCTTTGGCAGGACATTTGGGGCAGGACAAGACCTTTGACCAGCTTGTCACCCACTTCTTCTGGCCTCGAATGCGAAGGCAGTTGGATGTGCATTGTCGGTCCTGCCAAACTTGCCAGGCAAGTGGCAAGAGTGGGAGGAAGGTCAAAGCTCTTCTCCAACCGTTCCCCGTGGTGGGGACACCCTTTGAAAGGGTAGGGATGGACATCGTGGGGCCACTGGATCCCAAGACAGCCATGGGCAACAGGTACATCCTGGTCTTGGTGGACCATGCCACCCGGTACCCGGAGGCAATCCCTCTCAGGACAACGACGGCGCCAGTGGTGGGCCGGGCGTTGATGGGGATCTTTTCCCACGTGGGGTTCCCCAGAGAGGTGGTTTCTGACAGGGGGACCAATTTCATATCGAAGTATATGACATCCCTGTGGAAGGAGTGTGGTGTTACGTACAAGTTCACCTCTCCTTACCACCCCCAAGGCAACGGTCTGGTGGAAATGTTCAACCAGACCTTAAAAGGCATTATCAAGGGTCTCACTGAACCCATGAGGCGTAAGTGGGACGTCCTCTTACCATGCCTTCTCTTTGCTTACAGGGAGGTACCCCAGAAGTCTCTCGGGTTCAGTCCCTTCGAGCTTCTGTACGGTCACCCCGTGCGGGGACCTCTAAGCTTGGTAAAGGAAGGCTGGGAGGCCGCTCCCAAGAAGACCCCCCAGGATGTGTTCAGCTACATGCTGGCCTTCCGCAACCAAACTGCCCGCTTCAGGAAACTTGCTCAGGCGAACCTCGAGGCCAGCCAGGAAGAAATGAGGAAGTGGTATGACCAGAATGCCACTCTGGTCGAGTTTCAACCTGGACAGAAAGTGTGGGTCATGGCCCCTGTGGAACCTTGTGCCTTACAGGACAAGTGGACGGGGCCCTTTGAGGTGGTGGAGCGCAAAAGTGAGGTCACCTACCTGGTGGATTTGCAGGCTCCTCGGAACCCGTTACGGGTCCTCCACGTGAACCGCCTCAAACCCCACTTCGAGAGGTCCGAAGTGAGCATGCTCTTGGCGACGGACGACGGGGAGGAAGCGGAGAGTGAGCCTCTCCCGGACCTCCTGTCTGCCCAAGAGGGGGATGGATCGGTGGATGGTGTGACCCTCTCCCCAGCCCTGACCACTGAGCAGCAGAGCGAGTGTCGCCAGTTGTTGGGGCAGTTTGCCCCACTGTTCTCCTTGACCCCAGGTGTTACTCACTGGTGTACCCACGACGTGGATACCGGTAACAGCCCCCCGGTGAAACACAAGATTTACCGGTTGGCTGACCGGGTCAAGGCCAGCATCAAAGAGGCGGTCTCGAAGATGTTGGGGGTGGTTGAGCCGTCCAGCAGCCCATGGGCCAGCCCCGTGGTATTGATCCCGAAAGCAACGGCACCCAGGGCCGCCCCAGAACTGCGGTTCTGTGTGGACTATCGGGGGCTCAATGCCATCACGCGGACTGACGCCCACCCCATCCCCCGAGCTGATGAGCTCATCGACCGGTTGGGAGCGGCCAGATTCCTGAGTACGTTCGATTTAACGTCCGGGTACTGGCAGATCGCTCTAACCGAGGGGGCCAAAGAGAGATCAGCATTCTCAACCCCGGACGGGCATTACCAGTTCCGGGTGATGCCCTTCGGATTGAAGAATGCCCCTGCCACCTTTCAGAGGTTGGTCAACCAGGTGTTGGCCGGGCTGGAGAAATTCAGCGCCGCGTACCTGGACGACATTGCGGTGTTCAGTTCCAGTTGGGACGAACATCTGCAGCACCTCAGGGCAGTGTTGAGGGCGCTGCAGACGGCAGGCCTCACGATTAAGGCCAGTAAGTGCCAGATCGGGCGGGGGTCGGTGGTGTACTTGGGACACCAGGTAGGGAGCGGCCAGGTGGCGCCCCTACAGCCCAAGATCGACACCATCCTGGCTTGGGAGCCACCCAAGACCCAGACAGAGGTGAGGGCCTTCTTAGGACTCACCGGGTACTACCGGAGGTTTGTTAAGGGATATGGCACCATCGTGGCCCCCTTAACTGAGTTGACTTCCAAGAAGCAACTGAGAATGGTGATCTGGACTGAGTCTTGCCAGAGGGCGTTTGATACCCTGGAGGCCGCCATGGGCACGGCCCCCATGTTCAAGGCCCCCGATTTCTCCAAGGAATTTGTCCTGCAGACCAACGCGTCAGAGCATGGAGTGGGAGTGGTGCTCTCACAACTGAACGAAGAGGACCTAGACCAACCGGTAGTCTTCCTTAGCAGGAGACTACTCCCCAGGGAGCAGAGGTGGAGTGCCATAGAAAGGGAAGCTTTCGCTGTGGTCTGGGCACTGAAGAAGCTGAGACCATACCTGTTTGGGACTCACTTCCGAGTTCAGACCGACCACAGGCCCCTCAGATGGTTAATGCAGATGAGGGGGGAGAATCCAAAACTGCTGAGGTGGTCCATCTCCCTACAGGGAATGGACTTTACGGTGGAACACCGCCCTGGCACAGAGCACGCCAATGCAGATGGCCTGTCCAGGTTCTTCCACCTTAGTGAAGAGAACCCCCAGGCAAATGGGTAGTTCTCCCTACTTTCAGCTGGAGGGGACGTGTGTTAGACTTGGCATCTTTTGGCGTGTTTCCCCTGAGTTTTTGCTTTCTGACCTCCCGGTTTTGACTCTGTTTTGCTGGTGTAACGGTTCTGCGTGCTTTTCGCACTGCTGATCAGTGGTAAAGCACAGGTGCTCCTATGGTAAATTGTGTTATGGATTGGTGTTTCCATGATTGGATATTTGATTTACCTGTTAGCCCCTAGTAAAGTGCACTGCGTGTGCCAGGGCCGGTGAATCAAATGCTACCCGGGGACCTGCAGCACTGGTTGTGCCACCCCGTGAGTAGCCCTGAAAACGGTAACTCAGACCTGCCATTGCAGAGTCTGCGCACAGTTTGTAACTGCCATATCGACTTGGCCAGTGCACACACTGGCCGGTCCCTAACCTTCCCTTTTCTTACATGTCAGGCACCCCTCAGGTAGGCCCAAGGTACCCCTGTGGGCAGGGTGCAATGTATATGAAAGGTAGGACATGCCCCGGTGTGTGTGGCATGTCCTAATAGTGAATTACAGCCAATTTCGTTTTTCACTATTGCAAGGCTACCAGTTCCCCATAGGACAGAATGGGAGGTTTGTTCACAACATCTTATGAACATAACTGGCCCAGGGAATTCGGTAAGAAAATGAACTCAGAATCTAAAGATGCCTCTTTTAGTGAAGGTGATTTTTACATTCTGTGTTTGAAAATACCACTTTTGGAAAGTGGGTATTTTCTTGCTCAGTCATCCCGTGTGCCTCTGCTGGAATGTGGATTGCCTGTCTGGGTTTTGGATGACAGAAGGCTGGGGGAGCAGGAGGGGTGCCAGATGGTCTAGGTAGGTCAGGAAAGGGCTGAAGAGACCTGGGTTACGATGGGGGAAGGGGGAGGAGATTTCCTTGCACCTCAAAGGGCCTGCTCTGCCTCTGACAAATGCCGTCTCCACTTCCTGCCAGGAATTCACACCAGAGAAGTCAGAACTGGTCCTGACCAGGCACAGGCCCTCTCTGCCTAAGAGATCAAAGGATTTTTGAACATAAATGCTGGGTCCCAGACCCCTGAACTTTAGAACTCATCTGGACAAGAAGACTGCCAAGAAGAAGAGCCGGAGAAGCTGCGAAAAGGAACGACTGCTTTGCTGGGTGCTTTGCTGGGCTGACCTGCAGTGGCTGCTTTTGTCTTGGGTAGTGAAAGGCCTGGACTGGACTTTCTGCAACCTAAATTTGTGAGTCTCTCCAAGGGCTTGAGGTAGAGCTTGCCCCCTGTTCACGAAGTCTCAGAAACAGCAAAGACTTCAAGTTCTTCGACCCGCAGCACTGGGGACTGTGTGTTTTGTGCTGCAACCCGAAGAACACCAACTCGACGACGTCTATGACGCCACTGCCGACTCTGTGTCCTGAAGGCAATGCAGAGGGCACCGCCGCAATGCCGCACCGCAACCCTGGTCTCACCGATGACGCCTGTTGACGCCGCCACCGAGCCGCTGCTTGCACCGCGACCTGTGGGCACCGCACTCCGCACCGCCTCGCTTCACACTGAAGCTTTGGCACCGAAAAGGGCACCGCCGCAACGCCACACTGCGACCCTGGTCTCACCGACGGCGCCTGTTGATGCTGCCACCGAGCCACTGCTCGCACCGCGACCTGTGGGCACCGCACTCCGCACCGCCTGGCTTCACGAGGATGCCTTGGCCTGCCTGACGCCGCCACTTCCCGCCGAGATCAACGCCACTGCTTGCACCGTGGTTCGGGGGCACCGCACATAAGTTACACGACGCACCGCCCTCATCCCACACCGCAGCCTTCGCCTACCGATGCCGGCGCCATTAACTCCAGTTCGTCAGCCGACGACAGCGCTTCAGCAACGACGACGCTGCTGCTTGCACCGTGATCTGCCAGCACCGTGACGAGCACCGCCTTCATCTCGCACCGCGACCCTGGTCTCACCGACGATGCCATCTGATGCCGCCACCGAGCCGCTGCTCGCACCACGACCTGAGGGCACCACACGCTGCACCGCTGCACTTCGCACCGCAGCACCCGACGCCTGCCGACGCCAGCGCTCCTGACTCCATCAGAGAGGAGATCGACCTGCAACACGTGTGACTTCGAGGGCCCCATCGCCCTGCATCTCTGAAAGGTACTGTTTGCGGGTCTTCCCGACACCGTAGCTGGCCTGCGACCCCGCGGTCAGCCAGAACTGTTTTGGATTTGTGTGTTCACGACGCCGTGGTAGCCCAGACGGCGCTATCCACACAAGGAACTCTTTTTAATCAGCGTATTTTTGAATTGTGAACTTTTAAGTATAGTATTGTGGTTCTTTATCGTTTTTGGTCTTGTTTTAATTATATAAAAATATTGGATATTTTTCTAAACTGGTGTGGTGTCCTTTTGTAGTGCGTACACTGTATTACTGTTGGTTATGTGCAAATGCTTTACACACTGCCTCTAAGATAGGCCTGGCTGCTCGTGCCAAGCTACCAAGGGGGTGAGCAGGGGTTATTTTAGAAGTGTAACTCCCTTATCCTGACTAGAGTGGTGGTTTTTGCCTGGCTTTGGCCCGCGACCTAGCCTACCAAGAATTCCATTTCTAACACCTGTTGAGTGATACAAACAGGTAGAAAGGGTTGTAAAGGTTTCAAAGGTTTTGTTGAAAGATTTAGATGGTTTGTTTGAGATTGTAGTTCCAGCTGATTTATGGACTGAGTGTAAAATTACTGTTGATTGGCCTAAAGAAGAATATCCCAGAGATGTGAAAACAGGAGCACCTTCAGAAGAAGTGATGAAAAAATATAATCAAGTAATTACTTACTTGAAAAGTAAGATTTCTCCAAAAGAAACAGATTGGGTTAAAATTGACAGGACAACACAAGAACCTAAAGAGTCAGTACATGCCTATTATGAAAGGTTGTCACAGGTGTTTAAACAGTATAGTGGTTTTGAGAGTATAAGTGACAAAGATATGGGACATTTTGTATATAGGTTTGTTTTTGGCTTGAAACCTGAAATTAGTAACATGATTCAGCAACATTTGATTTGTTGGCAGAGTAAAACAGTCGATGAGATTTTGAGATATGCTAAATATTGTAGTGATGATATCGAATCAAGGCATAAAAAGCTGAAAGAGAAAATGATGTGAGCACAGGTGAAAGTGGCAGAGCAGAAAGATGGAAACAATGGTTCTCAAACAGATTTCCAGATGAAAGGACAAAATCAGAATGGTCAAGTACCAAATGGAGGAAGAGGTAGAGGTAAAATGAATAGAGAAGAGTTGAAAAAGAAATATCCTTGTCATGTGTGCGGAAAGTTTGGACATTGGAGGAATGAATGTAGATCTTTACTGAAAAATAATGGAATGAATCAAAATTTCAATCCGCAGATGCAGAATGAGGTGGTTGTGAATCAGCAACAACAGCAGCAGGTAGTTACACCACAGACACAAGTACAGGTGCCTCAAGCTCCTATGCCAAATAATGTGAATGCTCAAGTACAGAGATACAGTGCGAATACTGGATTTCACGCGAGTGAACAAGTTGGTAAGAATCAAAATGTGCAAGTGGTTTCACAATATTTGTTGCAATGTTCGGAGAGTGACTCAGACTCATCTCAATGACGGTGCCTGAGGGGGGAGGAAGAGTGCCTGCTTGGCGCATCTCTAGAGGTAGATCAATCAGGTCCTTTTGTTGATGGGAAAGTGAAAGGTAATGATATTACATTCCTTGTAGACACTGGTGCTACCCGTTCTACTGTGAGAGCAGCAGAAATTCCAAACCTACCCCTCTCGGGAGAAACTATCCAAGTTGTGGGAGTTTCAAATAAATATATTAAGACTCCAATAACGAGACCAATAGAAGTTCATATTGGAAAGTTCAGAGACATGCATCGGTTTGTGGTATGTGATACAAGTCCAGTGAACCTTTTAGGTAGGGACTTGCTGTGTAAGATGAACTGCACCATTTATTGTACGCCAGATGGAAATGCTTTTCAAACACCAGATGAGGATGTTACTTTTAAAATGATGTTAGCGAAGCAAGGGACAGAAGTGAATGACATGTATTCATTGCTTACAGAAGAAGATTTACCTGTAGAGTTAAGAAATGCAGTAAGACCTGATGTGTGTGATTTTACAGGAAAAGACATTGGTCTGATGAAAGGTGTGGATCCTATACAAGTTACAGTTAAACCAGCTGCCATATATCCAAACACACCTCAGTACAGGATGGGTCCTGAGATCACAGCAGGAGTGATTCCTGTAATTGATCTAATGATTGAGCAAGGTATTTTAAAAGAAATATTAAGTAGTCCTTGTAACTCACCTATTATGGGGATTAAGAAACCAAGCGGAAAATATAGAATAGTGCAAGATTTGCATAAAATTAATAAGATTGTAATACCTTGCTGTCCAATAGTGCCAAACCCAGCAGTGATTCTTTATCAAATTCCTTGTGATGCAGAATGGTACACAGTAATTGATCTGTGTCAAGCATTTTTCTCGATACCTTTACATCCGGATAGCCAATATTTATTTGCTTTCCGGTTCGGAGACTCGTGTTTTGGCATGGTGCCGAGTTCCTCAAGGGTATACAGAGAGTCCTTCGATTTTTAATCAGATTTTGAAAAAGTGTTTGGAGTCATTGATCATGTCAGAGAATTCAGTGTTTGTGCAGTACATTGATGACCTCCTAGTGGCATCAAAAACACGAGAAGCCTGTGTGACAGATACAATTGCCTTACTAAATCATTTGGCAGAAGGTGGGCATAAAGAGTCAGCAGCACAGTTACAATTTTGTAAAAAGAGGTTCAATATTTGGGACACTAAATTGAGAAAGGAGTTAGAAAAGTAACACAAGAACGAATTAATGTGATTTTGCAAATGGGTCCTCCTAAGACTCAAAAAGAAATTCGAATGTTTTTGGGAATGGTTGGATACTGTAGACAATGTATTAGTGGATTTTCACTGATTGCAAAACCTTTACAGAGATTGACTCATAAAGATGTGGTTGATCCGATTGAGTTGGATGAAGAAAGTATGAAAGCTTTTATTGAATTGCGAGACACTCTTTGCCGAGCACCTGCATTGGGAATGCCAGATTATACAAAAGATTTTGCATTGTTCTGTTGTGAGAGAGATGAGTGTGCACTTTCAGTCTTAACACAAAAACATGGAAGGGCACGTCATCCAGTGGCATATTTCTCTGCTACTTTGGATTCAGTGGCCGCACCATTACCAGGCTGTTTAAAAGCAGTGGCTGCTACTTGTGTGAGTCTTGAGCAGAGTGAAGCAATTGTTATGGGACATCCAGTGAAAGTATTTGTGCCACACTCTGTTGAGATCCTGTTGACAAGAACTCAGACTCAGCATATGACGTACAGTCAGCTGACTACATATGAAAGAGTGATTTTGGGTGCTGAAAATGTGACAGTGACAAGATGTACAACATTGAATCCAGCAACTTTGTTGCCGAGTTCAAGTTGTGAAGAAGTGAAAGATGAAGCAGATCAAGATTGTTTGGATGTGACAGAATTGTGCACGAAACCAAGACCTGACATTAAAGATACTCCACTAGAAGAGTCAGACAGTGTGATGTTTGTGGATGGATCTTGTCTGAGAGATGAAAAAGGAGCATTAAGTGCTGCTTATTCAGTATGCACAGTGGCTATGGTTCTTGAAGCATCCTGCCTGAAGGGGATAAATTCTGCTCAAATTTCTGAGCTAATTGCTCTGACTCGAGCATGTATAATTGGCAAAAATCTTAGAGTAACCATATTCACTGATAGTCAATATGGTTTTGGGGTGGTACATGATTTTGGTCAGTTGTGGATGCAATGAGGATTTCTGACTTCTTCAGGATCCGCAATCCAGAGCAGTAAGAATGTGAAGGATTTAATGAATGCATTACAATTGCCCAAAAAGATTGATGTGGTAAAATGTTCAGCACACAAGTCAGGAAATTACTATGTGACAAATGGAAACAGATACGCGGACCAAGTGGCTCGTTTCTGTGCACAAAATTCAATTTCAATCAACAGAGGGTTGGAAAAGAAAGATGCAAATTGCCACTTGATGTTTTCTTCTTTGGAAACATGGGAAGAGATTAGACAACTGCAGGAGAAAGCAAATGAGGAAGAAAAACAAATTTGGATAAAATCAGGTTGTAAAAAGAGAGCAGAAGATGAAGTGTGGATGTATGTTGATGGGAGACCAGTAATGCCAGATTGTTTACTCTCTCAAATGGCAAGGATGTACCATGGAATTGCACATGTTGGAAGAGATGCTATGATCAGACTCTTCAAGCAGTCATGGTTTAACCCGAAATGCAGAGTCATTGCAGAGAGTTTATGCCAGAGGTGTGTAGTGTGCCAGCAGCAAAATCCTGGTAGAAAGACAGTTGTTAGTTGGGGTCGAATTGGAAAAGCAGCAGGACCATTTATCAGGTTACAGTTAGACTTTATAGATCTTCCCCCTTGTAATGGACTAAAATATGTTTTGGTGGTTGTCAAGAAGGAATGACAGTCTGACTGTTGCTAAATTGCTTTTAAGAGAGATAATTCCATGGTTCGGATTTCCAGTCTCTTTAGAAACAGATAGAGGAACCCATTTTAATAATGAAATAATTCGGATGATTTTTGCAGCATTACAAATTGAGGAAAAGCTGCATTGTGCCTATCGACCAGAAGCATCAGGTGTGGTTGAGCAAATTAACGGCACTATTAAGTCCAGACTATCAAAAGTGTGTGTGTCTACAACACTGAAATGGCCAGATGCTTTACCCCTGGTATTGATGAGTCTTAGAAGCATTCCTGATAAAAAGACTGGATTGAGTCCTCATGAAATTTTGATGGGGAGAGCAATGAGACAAGCAATTGTACCAGCAAACAAACTGATGAATAGTACTGATGACCTAGTGCTTGATTATTGCAAAGGATTGGCTGATCTGGTGTGTTCTGTGTCTCATCAGGTTGGAGAAATTGCAACCACAACACAGCCGGAACAAGCACATGATTTGAGTCCAGGAGAGTGGGTTCTGGTGAAGAAACACGTGAGGAAGTTGTGTTTAGAACCCAGATGGCATGGACCATACCAGATTATTTTGGTATCGACGACAGCAGTGAAGTGTGGTGGCTTGCCGAACTGGATACATGCAAGTCATACAAGAAGAGTCCCAAGTCCACTTGAAAGACAAGGAGAAGAGCAGCAACTGGTAAAGGAAAGAAAAGAACCAGAAGCTGAAGGACATCAAGCTATAGAATCTAGTGTTACAGATTCTGAAAAAGCTGAAGAAGAACCAAGCACAAATCGAATAAAGTGGGCACCAGCTACTGGGTCTCAAAAGACTGCTGTTGAGAGGGAAAAGGAAAAAGTGACTGAAGAGAATCAAGAGCAAGTACAACAAAGAAAAGAACTGAATAAGAGAACTTGCTAATTTGACAACGAAGGTGAAGAAGCAGTTCAAGTTAAGAAAGCAAGAAAAGGTGATGAGTGGCCAAAAGGAGTGAAAAGACTGAAATACACTCTAGAAAAGAAAAAGCCAGAGCAAATAAAAGAGATATCAAGTCAAACTGAACAAAGTGACTCAGAAGAAGATTTTGGGCCATATTATCAAGAACGGCGATAACATTATCGCTGCTTTAGCGGCAGGAAACTGCCGCTAAAGCGAGCGATAAGGGGCTTGATAATATGCCCTATAGAATTCCAATAGAAGCCCAGGTTCTGGTGTCAAGGACATCAAACCTGGGCTTCTATTGGAATTCTATAGGGCATATTATCAAGCCCCTTATCGCTGCTTTAGCGGCAGTTTCCTGCCGCTAAAGAGGCGATATTTTTATCGCCGTTCTTGATAATATGGCCCTTAGTACGGAGAATAAGAAGAATAAGAATTCCAAATAAGAAATACACAGCTCCAGAATGGACATATGTGGTGTTGGAAGAAATTGAAAGTACAAGTCAAAACGAAGAAGAAACTGGTACTGATCAGAGTGATCAAAGCAAACTGAAACCACCTTAAAAAGAACTGTGAAAAATAAAGTGTGACAAAATTAATGAAGATTATTTTGAAAGTTCCAAAGATTTGAAGAAGATATAAAAAAAAAAAGAGGGGGTAAAGAAGAGAGGCCTAAAATGTAAGGATACACTACTCTAGGTGGTTTTTGGATAAGTTTTTTCAAATTTTTAGAATATTTAGGTTTTTCTTAGATTTTAATTTTTTTTTATATAGTGTCTAAAATGGCAAAGGTAACAGAGAATGGATATCAAAATCATAGTTTTAAACGTAAATGTATTAATGCTTGCTTATGTAGCATTCTATTACTAACATTGGTGTGGTTAACCCCTTCGCTGCTAGGCCTATCGCTCCCCCCTGTGCTAAGCCTATTTTTGGCTATTTGGGGTAGTGCACGCTTAGGCCCCTGTAACTTTTTGACCACATAAGGTATCCATGCCAAATTAGCGTCGTTTTCTTCCAACATCATGGGGATTCTAAAGGTACCCAGGGTTTGTGGATTCCCCTGGAGGGGTCCCAGAAATTAGCCAAAATACAGCTAAATTTTGTTTTTTTGGGAAAAATTGGAAAAAAGGGCTGCAAATGAAAGCGTCTGGGTTTTTCCCTGCAAATGGTATCAGAAAAGGGTTTGTGGGGATGAAATCACCATTTTCCCAGATTTTAGGGAATGACAGACTTTTGTCAGAAAACCAACATTTTTTACACAGTTTTGGCATTTTTCTGGGACATAGCCTATTTTTGCTATTTTGTGTGCTTTCAACCTGCTTCCAGTTAATGGTAGAAATGGGTATGAAAGCAATAATGGATCCTGGAAAGCTATACATTTTAGAAAAGTAGACAAAATTCTGAATTCAGCAAGGGGTCATTTGTGTAGATCCATCAAGGTTTCTTTATAGAAACTTACAGTTAAATATAGGAAAAATTGAAAATTAGTTGAAAAAAACAGCCTTTTGTGTCATCGTTTTCACCTGTAACTTCTTCTAATTATGACAGCTCTTTGAAAGCAATATACCATTACATCCGCTGGACCTTACTGGTTGTGGGGATATATAGGACTTGTAGGTTCACCAAGAACCCGACGAACCCAGAGTCAAAAACTGAGCAGCAATTTACAATGGCTTTTTATTTTGTACCGGGTATATAGCAATTATTGTGGGAAAATGTATACATGGAAAAATCGGTATGAAAGACACCTATGTATTTCTGAAATGGGAACAAATTATAGAGTTTAGAAACAGTAGATATTTGCACATTTTCGAAATTGGGAATACTCATACTAGCATGAGAATTATCAGTCATTTTTCAAAATGACTTCTTTTTTACACAATAATTTCATTTTGAAGGCAGAAATGCATCGAAAGTCAATAGGTAATAACAGTTGCTTTACAAATCTGAATTACCCTAAGTCTCCCGATAACAATGGTACCTCACTTGTGTGGGTAGGCATAGTGCCCACGACAGGAAATGGCTCAAACCCAACGTGAACACACCACATTTTCACAATGAAAAATTACCCTTTTTTTGCAAAGTGCCTAGCTGTAGTTTTTTAACCCTAGCTCTGCCGGCACCTAGGGAAACCTAGCAAACCTATACATTTTTGAAAACTAGACACCCAGGGAATCCAGGATGGGGTGACTTGACTGCCTCCCACCAGGTTCTGTTACCCAGAATCCCTTGTAAACCTAAAAAATTGTCCAAAAAAACCACATTTTCCCCACATTTCTGTGGTTGAAAGTTCTGGAATCTGCGTGGATCCACAAATTTCCACACACCCCGCGTTCTCCAAAGTCTCCCGAGAAAAGTGGTACCTCACTTGTGTGGGTCGGCCTAGTGCCCGCGGCAGGAAACGGCAAAAAACGCAACGTGGACACACCTCAATTTCGCAGTGAAAAATGACCCTTTTTTGGCAAAGTGCCTAGCTGTAGTTTTTGAACCCTAGCTCTGCCGGCACCTAGGGAAACCTAGCAAACCTATACATTTTTGAAAACTAGACACCCAGGGGAATCCAGTATGGGGTGACTTGACTGCCTCCCAGCAGGTTCTGTTACCCAGAATCCCTTGCAAACCTAAACAATTGTCCAAAAAAACGCATTTTCCCCACATTTCTGGGGTGGAACATTCTGGAATCTGCGTGGATCCACAAATTTCCACCCACCCCGTGTTCCCCAAAGTCTTCCGAGAAAAATGGTACCTCACTTGTGTGGGTCGGCCTAGTGCCCGCGACAGGAAACGGCGCAAAACGCAACGTGGTCACATCTCAATTTCACAGTGAAAAATGACCCTTTTTTGGCAAAGTGCCTAGCTGTAGTTTTTGAACCCTAGCTCTGCCGGCACCTAGGGAAACCTATCAAACCTATACATTTTTGAAAACTAGACACCCAGGGAAATCGAGGATGGGGTGACTTGACTGCCTCCCACCAGGTTCTGTTACCCAGAATCCCTTGCAAACCTAAATAATTGTCAAAAAAAACCACATTTTCCCCACATTTCTGTGGTGTAAAGTTCTGGAATCTGCGTGGATCCACAAATTTCCACCCACCCCGCGTTCCCCAAAGTTTTCCAAGAAAAATGGTACCTCACTTGTGTGGGTCGGCCTAGTGCCCGCGACAGGAAACGGCGCAAAACGCAACGTGGACACACCTCAATTTCGCAGTGAAAAATGACCCTTTTTTGGCAAAGTGCCAAGCTGTAGTTTTTGAACCATAGCTCTGCCGGCACCTAGGGAAACCTAGAAAACCTATACATTTTTGAAAACTAGACACCCAGGGGAATCCAGGATGGGGTGAGTTGACTGCCTCCCACCAGGTTCTGTTACCCAGAATCCCTTGCAAACCTAAAAAAATGTCAAACAATCCACATTTTCCCCACATTTCTGTAGTGGAAAGTTCTGGAATCTGCGTGGATCCACAAATTTCCACCCACCCCGCATTCCCCAAAATTATCCAATAAAAATGGTACCTCACTTGTGTGGGTCGGCCTAGTGCCCGCGGCTGGAAACGGCACAAAACGCAACGTGGACACACCTCAATTTCGCAGTGAAAAATTACCCTTTTTTGGCAAAGTGCCTAGCTGCAGTTTTTGAACCATAGCTCTGCCGGCACCTAGAGAAACCTAGCAAACCTATACATTTTTGAAAACTAGACACCCAGGGAAATCCAGGATGGAGTGACTTGACTGCCTCCCACCAGGTTCTGTTACCCAGAATCCCTTGCAAACCTAACAAATTGTCAAAAAATCCACATTTTCCCCACATTTCTGTGGTGGAAAGTTCTGGAATCTGCGTGGATCCACAAATTTCCACCCACCCCGCGTTCCCAAAAGTCGTCCGAGAAAAATGGTACCTCACTTGTGTAGGTCGGCCTAGTGCCCGCGACAGGAAACGGCGCAAAACGCAACGTGGACACACCTCAATTTCGCAATGAAAAATGACCCTTTTTTGGCAAAGTGCCTAGCTGTAGTTTTTTAACCATAGCTCTGCCGGCACCTAGGGAAACCTAGCAAACCTATACATTTTTTAAAACTAGACACCCAGGGGAATCCAGGATGGGGTGACTTGACTGCCTCCCACCAGGTTCTGTTACCCAGGATCCCTTGCAAACCTAAACAAATGTAAAAAAAAACACATTTTCCCCACATTTCTCTGGTGGAAAGTTCTGGGATTTGCTTGGATCCACAAATTTCCACCCACCCCGCGTTCCCCAAAGTCTTAAGAGAAAAATGGTACCTCACTTGTGTGGGTTGGCCTAGTGCCCGTGGCAGGAAACGGCGCAAAACGCAACTTGGACACACCTCCATTTCGCAGTGAAAAATGACCCTTTTTTGGCAAAGTGCCTAGCTGTAGTTTTTGAACCCTAGCTCTGCCGACACCTAGGGAAACCTAGCAAACCTATACATTTTTGAAAACTAGACACCCAGGGGAATCCAGGATGGGGTGACTTGACTGCCTCCCACCAGGTTCTGTTACCCAGAATCCCTTGCAAACCTAAACAATTGTCAAACAATCCACATTTTCCACACATTTCTGTGGTGGAAAGTTCAGGAATCTGCGTGGATCCACAAATTTCCACCCACCCCGCGTTCCCCAAAGTCTTCCGAGAAAAATTGTACCTCATTTGTGTGGGTCGGCCTAGTGCCCGCGGCAGGAAACGGCGCAAAACGCAACGTGGACACACCTCAATTTCGCAGTGAAAAATGACCCTTTTTTGGCAAAGTGCCTAGCTGTAGTTTTTGAACCATAGCTCTGCCGGCACCTAGGGAAACCTAGAAAACCTATACATTTTTGAAAACTAGACACCCAGGGGAATCCAGGATGGCGTGACTTGACTGCCTCCCACCAGGTTCTGTTACCCAGAATCCCTTGCAAACCAAACAAATTGTCAAAAAATCCACATTTTCCCCACATTTCTGTGGTGGAAAGTTCTGGAATCTGCGTGGATCCACAAATTTCCACCCACCCCGCGTTCCCAAAAGTCGTCCGAGAAAAATGGTACCTCTCTTGTGTAGGTCGGCCTAGTGCCCGCAACAGGAAACGGCGCAAAACGCAACGTGGACACACCTCAATTTCGCAGTGAAAAATGACCCTTTTTTGGCAAAGTGCCTAGCTGTAGTTTTTGAACCATAGCTCTGCCGGCACCTAGGGAAACCTAGCAAACCTATACATTTTTGAAAACTAGACACCCAGGGGAATCCAGGATGGGGTGACTTGACTGCCTCCCACCAGGTTCTGTTACCCAGAAGCCCTTGCAAACCTAAACAAATATAAAAAAAAACACATTTTCCCCACATTTCTGTGGTGGAAAGTTCTGGAATCTGCGTGGATCCACAAATTTCCACCCACCCCGCGTTTCCCAAAGTCTTACGAGAAAAATGGTACCTCACTTGTGTGGGTTGGCCTAGTGCCCGCGGCAGGAAACGGCGCAAAACGCAACGTGGACACACCTCAATTTCGCAGTGATAAATGACCCTTTTTTGGCAAAGTGCCTAGCTGTAGTTTTTGAATCCTAGCTCTGCCGGCACCTAGGGAAACCTAGCAAACCTATACATTTCTGAAAACTAGACACCCAGGGGAATCCAGGATGGGGTGACTTGACTGCCTTCCACCAGGTTCTGTTACCCAGAATCCCTTGCAAACCTAAGAAATTGTCAAAAAAAACACATTTTCCCCACATTTCTGTGGTGGAAAGTTCTGGAATCTGCGTGGATCCACAAATTTCCACCCACCCCGCATTCCCCAAAGTCTTCCGAGAAAAATGGTACCTCACTTGTGTGGGTCGGCCTAGTGCCCGCGGCAGGAAACGGCGCAAAACGCAATGTGGACACACCTCAATTTCGCAGTGAAAAATGACCCTTTTTTGGCAAGGTGCCTAGCTGTAGTTTTTTAACCCTAGCTCTGCCGGCACCTAGGGAAACCTAGCAAACCTATACATTTTTTAAAACTAGACACCCAGGGGAATCCAGGATGGGGTGACTTCACTGCCTCCCACCAGGTTCTGTTACCCAGAATCCCTTGCAAACCTAAACAAATGTAAAAAAAACCACATTTTCCCCACATTTCTGTGGTGGAAAGTCCTGGAATCTGCGTGGATCCACAAATTTCCACCCACCCCGCGTTCCCCAAAGTCTTACGAGAAAAATGGTAACTCACTTGTGTGGGTTGGCCTAGTGCCCGCGGCAGGAAACGGCGCAAAACGCAACGTGGACACACCTCAATTTCGCAGTGAAAAATGACCCTTTTTTGGCAAAGTGCCTAGTTGTAGTTTTTGAACCCTAGCTCTGCCGGCACCTAGGGAAACCTAGCAAACCTATACATTTCTGATAACTAGACACCCAGGGGAATCCAGGATGGGGTGACTTGACTGCCTCCCACCAGGTTCTGTTACCCAGAATCCCTTGCAAACCTAAAAAATTGTCAAACAAACCACTTTTTCCCCACATTTCTGTAGTGGAAAGTTCTGGAATCTGCGTGGATCCACAAATGTCCACCCACCCCGCGTTCCCCAAAGTCTTCCGAGAAAAATGGTACCTCACTTGTGTGGGTCGGCCTAGTGCCCGCAGCAGGAAACGGCACAAAACGCAACTAGGACACACCTCAATTTCGCAGTGAAAAATTACCCTTTTTTGGCAAAGTGCCTAGCTGTAGTTTTTGAACCCTAACTCTGCCGGCACCTAGGGAAACCTAGCAAACCTATACATTTTTGAAAACTAGACACCCAGGGGAATCCAGGATGGGGTGACTTGACTGCCTCCCACCAGGTTCTGTTACCCAGAATCCCTTGCAAACCTAAACAATTGTCAAAAAATCCACATTTTCCCCACATTTCTGTGGTGGAAAGTTCTGGAATCTGCGTGGATCCACAAATTTCCACCCACCCCGCGTTCCCAAAAGTCGTCCGAGAAAAATGGTACCTCTCTTGTGTAGGTCGGCCTAGTGCCCGCGACAGGAATCGGCGCAAAACGCAATGTGGACACACCTCAATTTCGCAGTGAAAAATGACCCTTTTTTGGCAAAGTGCCTAGCTGTAGTTTTTGAACCACAGCTCTGCCGGCACCTAGGGAAACCTAGCAAACCTATACATTTCTGAAAACTAGACACCCAGGGGAATCCAGGATGGGGTGACTTGACTGCCTCCCACCAGGTTCTGTTACCCAGAATCCCTTGCAAACCTAAGAAATTGTCAAAAAAAACACATTTTCCCCACATTTCTGTGGTGGAAAGTTCTGGAATCTGCGTGGATCCACAAATTTCCACCCACCCCGCGTTCCCCAAAGTCTTCCGAGAAAAATGGTACCTCACTTGTGTGGGTCGGCCTAGTGCCCGCGGCAGGAAACGGCGCAAAACGCAACGTGGACACACCTCAATTTCGCAGTGAAAAATGACCCTTTTTTGGCAAAGTGCCTAGCTGTAGTTTTTGAACCCTAGCTCTGCCGGCACCTAGGGAAACCTAGCAAATCTATACATTTTTTAAAACTAGACACCCAGGGGAATCCAGGATGGGGTGACTTCACTGCCTCCCACCAGGTTCTGTTACCCAGAATCCCTTGCAAACCTAAACAAATGTAAAAAAAACCACATTTTCCCCACATTTCTGTGGTGGAAAGTCCTGGAATCTGCGTGGATCCACAAATTTCCACCCACTCCGCGTTCCCCAAAGTTTTACAAGAAAAATGGTAACTCACTTGTGTGGGTTGGCCTAGTGCCCGCGGCAGGAAACGGCGCAAAACGCAACGTGGACACACCTCAATTTCGCAGTGAAAAATGACCCTTTTTTGGCAAAGTGCCTAGCTGTAGTTTTTGAACCCTAGCTCTGCCGGCACCTAGGTAAACCTAGCAAACCTATACATTTCTGATAACTAGACACCCAGGGGAATCCAGGATGGGGTGACTTGACTGCCTCCCACCAGGTTCTGTTACCCAGAATCCCTTGCAAACCTAAAAAATTGTCAAACAAACCACTTTTTCCCCACATTTATGTGGTGGAAAGTTCTGGAATCTGCGTGGATCCACAAATTTCCACCCACCCCGCGTTCCCCAAAGTCTTCTGAGAAAAATGGTACCTCACTTGTGTGGGTCGGCCTAGTGCCCGCGGCAGGAAACGGTACAAAACGCAACTAGGACACACCTCAATTTCGCAGTGAAAAATTACCCTTTTTTTGGCAAAGTGCCTAGCTGTAGTTTTTGAACCCTAGCTCTGCCGGCACCTAGGGAAACCTAGCAAACCTATACATTTTTGAAAACTAGACACCCAGGGGAATCCAGGATGGGGTGACTTGACTGCCTCCCACCAGGTTCTGTTACCCAGAATCCCTTGCAAACCTAAAAAATTGTCAAAAAATCCACATTTTCCCCACATTTCTGTGGTGGAAAGTTCTGGAATCTGTGTGGATCCACAAATTTCCACCCACCCCGCGTTCCCCAAAGTCTTCCAAGAAAAATGGTACCTCACTTGTGTGGGTCGGCCTAGTATCCGCAGCAGGAAACGGCGAAAACCGCAACGTGGACACACCTCAATTTCGCAGTGAAAAATGACCCTTTTTTGGCAAAGTGCCTAGCTGTAGTTTTTGAACCCTAGCTCTGCCGGCACCTAGGGAAACCTAGCAAACCTATACATTTTTGAAAACTAGACACCCAGGGGAATCCAGGATGGGGTGACTTGACTGCCTCCCGCCAGGTTCTGTTACCCAGAATCCCTTGCAAACCTAAACAATTGTCCAAAAAAACACATTTTCCCCACATTTCTGTGGTGGAAAGTTCTGGAATCTGCGTGGAATGCACAAATTTCCACCCACCCCGCATTCCCCAAAGTCTTCCGAGAAAAATGGTACCTCACTTGTGTGGGTCGGCCTAGTGCCCGCGGCAGGAAACAGCGCAAAACGCAACGTGGACACACCTCAATTTCGCAGTGAAAAATGACCCTTTTTTTGCAAAGTGCCTAGCTGTAGTTTTTGAACCCTAGCTCTGCCGGCACCTAGGGAAACCTAGCAAACCTATACATTTTTGAAAACTAGACACCCAGGGGAATCCAGGATGGGGTGACTTGACTGCCTCCCACCAGGTTCTGTTACCCAGAATCCCTTGGAAACCTAAAAAATTGTCAAAAAATCCACATTTTCCCCACATTTCTGTGGTGGAAAGTTCTGGAATCTGCGTGGATCCACAAATTTCCACCCACCCCGCGTTCCCCAAACTCTTCCGAGAAAAATGGTACCTCACTTGTGTGGGTTGGCCTAGTGCCCGTGGCAGGAAACGGCGACAAAACGCAACGTGGACACACCTCAATTTCGCAGTGAAAAATGACCCTTTTTTGGCAAAGTGCCTAGCTGTAGTTTTGAACCATAGCTCTGCCGGCACCTAGGTAAACCTAGCAAAGCTATACATTTTTGAAAACTAGACACCCAGGGGAATCCAGGATGGGGTGACTTGACTGCCTCCCACCAGGTTCTGTTACCCAGAATCCCTTGCAAACCTAAAAAAATTTCAAAAAATCCACATTTTCCCCACATTTCTGTGGTGGACAGTTCTGGAATCTGCGTGGATCCACAAATTTCCACCCACCCCGCGTTCCCCAAAGTCTTCTAAGAAAAATGGTACCTCACTTGCGTGGGTGGGTCAAGGACCCGCGACAGGCAAGGGCCCAAAAGCTATTGAGGCGACATCAAAATTACCTATCACAAACCAACCTGGTTTTGCATGGGGGGTCCCATGAGTTTTTGGCCCGGGGCTCGGCAGCCATCTAGGGAAACCTACCTAACCCATATATTTCTGGAAACTAGACACCTGGGGTAGTCCAGCGAGGTATGGCTTGAGTGGGTCCCCCATCATTCTCCTACCCAGAATCCCCTGCAAACCTCAAATTTCGCAGAAAAATTTACTTTTTCCTCACATTTCTGTGGTGAAAAGTTCTGGAATCTGCGTGGATCCACAAATTTCCTCCCACCCAGCGTTCCCCCAGGTCTCCCGATAAAAATTGGACCTCACTTGCGTGGGTGGGTCAAGGACCCGTGACAGGCAAGGGCCCAAAAGCTATTGAGGCGACATCAAAATTACCTATCACAAACCAACCTGGTTTTGCATGGGGGGTCCCATGACTTTTTGGCCCAGGGCTCGGCAGCCATCTAGGGAACTGTTAGACCTGGCATCCTTGGCATGGGTCTCCCTTCCATTTTTTGATGATGCCTCCAATGTTATTGATCTGTTTTTGCTGGTTTAGATGCTTTAGGCACTGTGCCACTGCTATTCAGTGCCACAGTGCAAGTGCTCCCCATTGTAAATTGATGTATGTATTAGTGACTCCATGATTGGATGATTGGTTTACTTGTCAGTCCCTAGTACAGTGCACTGAGTGTGCCCAGGGCTTGTGAATCCAATGCTGCTGATGGGCTTGCAGCACTGGTTGTGCCACCCACAGAAGCAGCTTGTAAAATGTGTCTCAGGCCTGCCATTGCAGAGCCTGTGTGCAGCCTAGGGCTGCCATGTCGACTTGGTGAGTACACCCACTTACCAGGCCCTAAACCTTCCCTTTACTACATGTTGGTCACCCCTAAAGTAGGCCCTAGGGCAGGGTGCATTGTAAGTATAAGGTAGGACATGCCCTGGTGTGTGTGGCATGTCCTAATAGTGAATTACAGCCATTTTCGTTTTTCACTATTGCAAGGCTACCTGCTCCCCATAGGCTAGAATGGGCAGTTTGATTATTACACCTTATAATCCTAACTGACCCAGGGAACCTGGTAGAAAAACGAATTTAGTATGCCTGAACTCAGGATGATAAAATACATCTTTTAGTGAAGTTGGTTTTAACATTCTGTGTTTGAAAATACCACTTTTAGAAAGTAGGTATTTTCTTGCCTAACTATCCAAGCCTGCCTCTGCTAGGTTGTGTATTCCTTGTCTGGAGTTTGAGTGACAGGGGCTGGGGGTGGGGGTGGCTACAGGAGACAGGGTGAGTCAGCACAGGGCTGAATAGAGAGAGATCTGCATCCAGAGTGGAGGGAGGAGTTTCACCTGGGTCTGAATAGGGCTGTGCCTGCCTTCCACAATGCTGGCTCCACCTCCTGCCGGGCGGCTGAGCACTCTGCCCCACATTCTGAAAGGAAAGAAGGAGTCCTGTAAACAAAGTGCTCCAGGACTGACCAGAACTGGTTTTGGACTAGGCAAAGGCCTCTCTGCCTCCAGAGAACAAAGAGAAAAGGTGTATAAAAAGGGGACCAAGACCCCTAGGAAATTAGATCACTTTTGGGAAACAAGAAGAAACCTTTGCTGAGGAGCGGAACCAAGAAGAACCTGAGGAGAAGACTATCCCTAAGCTGAGAGGGATCTGCCTGCAGTGGTTGCCTGACTGCCAAAGAAAGGAGAAGGGAACTTTGTGTGTACTTTCATCAACTTGTGAAGGATCTCCAAGGGCTTGATTTCAGAGCTTGCCTCCTGCTGAAGTCTCAGGGACAACAGACTTCACCCACCAGCTCCCCCTGTATTCCCTTGCTGGGAATTTGGACCTTCTGACACACTTGCGTGTCTCTGGGAGCTGGAAGCGCGACTCAACACGAAGAAGCGTGTCGCCGCAGCCGCTGAGTCCCGCATCGCCGGAGAAGAGTGTCGACGTCACATCAGACGCCGGCGCATCCCCGAAGAAGCGCGCCGCATCCTTCGAAGCGCCTCGCAGCACCGGAGAAGAGTGTCGCCGTCGCATCAGACGCCGTCGCATCGCCAGGGAAGCGTGTCGCAGGGCCTGTCGCGGCTCCAAAGACTCATCGAAATCGCCGCACGGCCGTCGGGCGTGCACGCATCACCTCTTCATTGTCGCAACATCAAGAAGACGCCACTTTTGTTTCTTTGCACCAGATCTTCGACGCATCACCGTCCTTGCGTGTAAGGGACTACCGCATCACCTTCCCTGCAACACTTTTCGTTGCCCTGCGTTACGCATATTAAGGTACATTGAACTCAAAGTGTCGCATTTTCATTTAAAGAGACTCAAGCTAATTCTACCATCTTTAAAGTACAGTATTGTGGATTATTTTTGTCGTTTATGGTCTTGTGGTAAATCTATATAAAAGATACTTATTTTTATAATGCAACCTGTGTGGTGTCCATTTGTAGTGTTGTCACTGGATTACTGTATGTGTTCACAAATGCTTTACACACTGCCTCTGAACTAAGCCTGTCTGCTCGTGCCAAGCTACCAAGAGGGTGAGCAGGGGTTATTTCGGGAGTGTACCCCCTTACCCTGACTAGAAGCAAGGGTCCCTATTTGGACAAAGGTACCTACCTCTGCCAACTAGAGACCCCCAGTTCTAACAGGAACCCTACCTAACCCACACATTTCTGGAAACTAGACACCGGGGGAGTCCAGCGAGGTATGGCTTGCGTGGGTCCCCCATCATTCTCCTACCCAGAATCCCCTGCAAACCTCAAATTTCGCCGAAAAATTCACTTTTTTCTCAAATTTCTGTGTGGGAAAGTTCTGGAATCTGCGTGGATCCACAAATTACCTCCCACCCAGCGTTCCCCCAGGTCTCCTGATAAAAATGGTACCTCCCTTGTGTAGGTAGGCATAGTGGCTGCAACAGGAAATGGCCCAAATCATACTGTGGAGACTTCAATATTACCTATTGCAAACTACCTGGCTTTGGGAGGCACCTGAGATTTTGGCCTCGGGCTCGGCGGCCATCTTGGGAAAGTACCAAACCCAAACATTTCTGAAAACTAGACACTCTGGGGAGTCCAATGAGGTATGGCTTGCGTGGATCCCCCAACGTTTTCCTACCCAGAATGCCATGCAAACCTCAAATTTAGCTGAAAAAACCACATTTTCCACATATTTTTGTGTGAAATCACCGTGCCGGCACAAATGTCCTACCACCCAGCGTTCCCCTTGTTCTCCCGAGTAAAATGATACCTCACTTGTGTGGGTGGGCCAAAGGCCTGTGGCTAGGAAGAGCCCAAAACATAGGGATTTAGAGTATAGCACCGAGAATTCTAAGCGCTACATTTTTAAAAAAATACGTTTTAGCCAATTTTGCTTTGGACACCCACACAAGTGAGGTATCATTTTACTCGGGAGAACAAGGGGAACGCTGGGTGGTAAGACATTTGTGCCGGCACGGTGATTCCACACAAAAATATGTGGAAAATGTGTTTTTTTCAGCTAAATTTGAGGTTTGCATGGCATTCTGGGTAGGAAACCGTTGGGGGATCCTCACAAGCCATACCTCATTGGACTCCCCCGGGTGTCTAGTTTTCAGAAATGTTTGGGTTTGGTACTTTCCCAGGATGGCCGCCGAGCCCGGGGCCAAAATCTCAGGTGCCCCCCCCAAAACCAGGTCGTTTTGCTATAGGTAAGTTTGAAGTCTCCACAGTACGATTTGGGCCATTTCCTGTTGCAGCCACTATGCCTACCAACACAAGTGAGGTACCATTTTTATCGGGAGACCTGGGGGAACGCTGGGTGGGAGGAAATTTGTGGATCCACGCAGATTCCAGAACTTTCCCACAAAGAAATTTGAGAAAAAAGTGAATTCTTAGGCGAAATTTGAGGTTTGCAGGGGATTCTGGGTAGGAGAATGATGGGGGACCCACGCAAGCCATACCTCGCTGGACACCCCCGGGTGTCTAGTTTCCAGAAATGTGTGGGTTAGGTAGGTTTCCCTAGATGGATGCCGAGCCCCGGGCCAAAAACTCATGGGAACCCCCATGCAAAACCAGGTTGGTTTGTGATAGGTAATTTTGATGTCGCCTCAATAGCTTTTGGGCCCTTGCCTGTCGCGGGTCCTTGACCCACCCACGCAAGTGAGGTACCATTTTTATCAGGAGACCTGGGGGAAAGCTGGGTGGGAGGAAATTTGTGGCTCCACGCAGATTCCAGAACTTTCCCACACAGAAATTTGAGAAAAAAGAGAATTTTTCTGCGAAATTTGAGGTTTGCAGGGGATTCTGGGTAGGAGAATGATGGGGGACCCACGCAAGCCATACCTCGCTGGACTCCCCCGGGTGTCTAGTTTGCAGAAATGTGTGGGTTAGGTAGGTTTCCCTAGATGGCTGCCGAGCCCCGGGCCAAAAACTCATGGGACCCCCCATGCAAAACGAGGTTGGTTTGTGATAGGTAATTTTGATGTCGCCTCAATAGGTTTTGGGCCCTTGCCTGTCGCGGGTCCTTGACCCACCCACGCAAGTGAGGTACCATTTTTATTGGGAGACCTGGGGGAACGCTGGGTGGGAGGAAATTTGTGGATCCACACAGATTCCAGAACTTTCCCACACAGAAATGTGAGAAAAAAGTGGATTTTTCAGCAAAATTTGTGGTTTGCAGGGGATTCTGGGTAGGAGAATGATGGGGGACCCACGCAAGCCATACCTCGCTGGACACCCCCGGGTGTCTAGTTTCTAGAAATGTGTGGGTTAGGTAGGTTTCCCTAGATGGCCGCCGAGCCCCGGACCAAAAACTCATGGGACCCCCATGCAAAACCAGGTTGGTTTGTGATAGGTAATTTTGATGTCACATCAATAGGTTTTGGGCCCTTCCCTGCCACGGGTACTTGGCCCACCCATACAATTGAGGTACCATTTCTTTTGGGATACTTGGAGAAATGCTGGGGGGTTGGAAATTTGTTGTTACTTTCTGCAGTGTGAAAATTTGGGCACAATAATGCAAGGAAAATGTCACAGTCACATTTTGAGGTTTGCATGACATTGTGGGTAAGATAACTTGTTGGGATCCACAAGAGAGACATCACCATGCACTCCCATGGGTGTTTAGTTTACGACAAAAACTACAGTTGTTAGGTTATTCTTAAATGAAATGTACAGCTTGGCAGAGAGACAAAACAGACAAAGATTACTGCACAGCCATCTATTCCTCAAGCACACACACATACTGGTTGGATTTGGCACGAGGGCGAGTGATGGTTCAGTATATAAAATTGTATTAACAAGATATTTCACAAAAATTAAATGCACTGTCAATAATTGAATGGACAAAAAAACTGAACCAGTGATTCGCAGCTCGTGAGTTGTAAAGCCACTTCAAGGCACCAACCGCTTTACAGGCCATTCACACACCTTTCATACATGATACACACAAGACCATTCACACCACCAGGCACAAAACCAACACATTACAACATTCACAAAAAAGGACAAGGTACAACCTGCTTGACAACAACAGAAAAGACACATTTTTATGCACAACCACCTATTCCTCAAGCATACATACATACTGGTTGGATTTGGCACGAGGGTGAGTGATGGTTCAGTATATACAGTTGTATTAACCAGAGATTTCACAAAAATGAAATGCACTGTTAATTGAAAGGACGAGAAACTGAACCATTGACTCACAGCTCATGAGCTGTAAAGCCACGGCAAGGCACCAACCTCTTTACAGGCCATTCATACACCTTTCATACGTGTGACACATACAAAACCATTCACAACGCCAGCCGCGGGCCCAGCACATTACAACACTCACACCAGCAGACAGCGCCATTCAAGGGCCCATCACTTTCACACGCCCACATTCCTGACACAGCAACCACACCAGCTCACGGATTGCGTTGAGTGGCGTTTGGCTAGCAGTGTGTGTAGTGAGCAGCAGCTAGTCACTACTCACACACCGCCAGCCAAGCGCCAGTCCACGTACACCGCCAGTCCACGCACACCGCCAGCCAAGCGCCAGTCCACACACACCGCCAGCCAAGCGCCAGTCCACACACACCGCCAGCCAAGCGCCAGTCCACGCACACCGCCAGCCAATCGCCAGTCCGCACACACCGCCAGCCAAGCACCAGTCCACGCACACCACCAGCCAAGCACCAGTCCACGCACACCGCCAGCCAAGTGCCAATCCAAACACACTGCCAGCCAAACGCCAGACCACGCACACCGCCAGACAAGCGCCACTCCACGCACACCGCCATCACATTTAGGATTTTTTTTTATATAAATAAGAAAACACAAACAAATTGCAAATAGATACAAATCTACTAACACAAAATCTGAAACTCAATACACTACACAAATGCCAACCTTGAAACTGAACCAAAAATATTAAACAATAGAGGCCAGGCAGTTCACTTTACCACTCATGGATGCTCCCAAAAATTCTTTTGCGTGTGGTACATTCTAAAACAAGTAGGCACACACAGCCCAGGGTTAGAAGGACACTCGGGGCAGTACATACGAGTCTCCTTCCGCATACCTCTTCGCCAACAGACTCTACATCTCCTACTGGGAAAGTCTTTTGAGGGTGTGGGAGGAATGTGATCAGGAAAGTGGCGATCTTTCAATCTAGCAACATCCTCCACCACTCCAACTCTAGGAACACTTGCCTGTTCCACTAAAACAAGGCTGCCTATTACAGACTCTTGAAAATTAGCAAAAGTCATCTTTGACTCAGGACAAGAATCCTGGAACACAACAAAAGCATTAAAGGTTGCCAAGTGGAAACGATGGATAGCCAACTTCTTGTACCAAATGTAAGCCTTACGAAGAGCAGCGTTAGGTTCCAACCTCTGATCTACTCTGTCAACACCACCCATGTGCTTATTATAGTCTAAAATGCACACAGGTTTGCGCGCTTCAGCAACCTGACCCCAAACAGTCACAGGTTCAGTGCTTTCATCGTGGATGGTAGTCAGCATGTAGACATCTCTCCTGTCTGAAAACTTCACAGCTAGAAGCTCCTCGCAACGCAACGCACTGCACTGTCCCCGCACAAGCTTTTGACAAACAAGTTCTTTTGGGAAACCTTTATGGTTAGAGCGGATTGTGCCACAAGCAACAGTGTCCACTTTGGCCAATTCCCTGAACAACCGCACACCAGTGTAGAAGTTATCTACATATAAATGGTGGCCTTTGTTAAAAAATCCTCTACCAAGTTCCCACACAATTTTCTCAGTCACTCCAAAAGTGGACAGACAACCAGGGGGGTTAATCCTGGATTCCTTACCAGTGTACACCCTGAAATTAGAGACATATCCAGTCCTACAGTCACACAGCATATACAGCTTAATTCCATAGCGTGCCCTCTTACTAGGAATGTATTGCCTAAAAACCAAGCGGCCCTTGAACAACACCAAAGACTCATCCACTGCAATTTCTTTCCCTGGAGCATAGATCTCAGAAAATCGATCAACAAAGTGATCAATGACAGGCCGAATCTTAAAAAGATGGTCACATTCAGGGTGATCTTGTGGCACCGCTAAACCATTATCGACAAAATGCATCATCCGAAGCAGAAGCAAATACCTATCATGACTCATGACTGCCGGAAAAATAGCAGTTGCCATCAAGGGACTAGTAGACCAATATGAAGACATTGATGGCTTCCTTAGCAAACCCATCAAAAAAGTTAAACCCAAGAACTTCTTCATCTCTTCCAGATTTGTGGGAGTCCACAGGGTAGCTCTAGAGTGGGGCTTAAGACTGGCACTGTTGTCCCTCAAAAACTGTTCGGCATACAAATTAGTCTGCTCAACAATCTCTGCCAAAAACACATCGTCCATAAACAACTGAAAAAAATGTATTGGCAAAAGGTTTTCAGTATTCACTCTACACCCTGGAACACCAGTAAAGTCTGGCAATGCCGGCTGCACCATGCCTGGGGCAACCCAGAGGTCAGCACTTTCAATGGGAAGCCTTGCAGCCCCAGGCTGCAGCCCAGATGCCTCTTGCCGCACTATACCAACGGGAAGCCTTGCTGCCCCAGATGCCTCTTGCCGCACTACACCAACGGGAAGCCTTGCAGCCGCAGGCTGCAGCCCAGATGCCTCTTGCCGCACTACACCAACGGGAAGCCTTGCAGCCCCAGGCTGCAGCCCAGATGCCTCTTGCCGCACTATCGGCACATCAATCTCCTCCTCTAACACAGGCACTTCATCCGCACTAAGAGTATCTTCATCATCCGATGATTCCATGTGGAGAGAAAACTCACTGCCTGAATCGTCCCCTGCCTCCTCTGACTCAGATGCAGAGTCAGTCTCTGAACCATGGTCAGAGGAAGACTCAAAAAGCATACCAACAACCTGCTGAGCAGTAATCCTGCGGCTAGCCATTATCCTTACTAAGAAATGAGACTGCACAAACAAGTCAACAACAACCAACACTTTGCAAAACAAGTAAGTCAAATAATGTGTGCCTTTATCACAAAGATCTATATACTCAAAAACTATACAATTCACTTACAAGAGACAGCTACACTCACCAGCACCTACTCTGCAGAGACACAGCAAAAACCAACGATATCCCACTAGAAAGAAAAAAAACAAAACCAATTACTCACAAGACAACAAAATACACATCGAGCACAAATGCAAAAAGTTTTTGACACTCAAAAAACAGAAGCCAAACATACTGCTATTATTACACCATTTGCAAAAAACAAATTCATGCAGAGAAATGAAACTCATTTACATTGTACAAAAAAAAGTCTCTTACCAAACACATGCAACTACACAAACAGCAGAACCACCAGTAACGAAACCGCAACCTGGAACAGTCTAAAGAGCAAAAGCCTTCAACTAGAACAAAAAAGGAGAAATAAAGCATTACAATTGCAATTCACAAAAAATAAAACAATTAACATTATAACACACTATGGGGCCGGTTCCGATCTCGGCCGGTAGGGCACCGAATCGGATTCGGCTGAACCGGATCCGATTCGGAGCCCTTATTCCCGACCGAATCGTACGTGCGTCCGGGCGAACGAGTACGATGCGAGCACGTGCAAATTCGCCGACAGACTCTTACGCCCGTCCCAACCGCACCGACCGACTCGCACGGATGCGATGCGCACCTCGCAATGGAGACGTTCCCCGGCCGGGCAAGTACGATGCGCGCCGCGAGCAGTCCGACCGACTCGCGCCGTCCGGCTCCAAGAAGCAGTCGGAGCCGTACTTTGGGGGTCTGTGTCGGACCCCCCTGTACGCATAGCCGTGTGAGTCACACACAGGGGGGACCCATGGGTCCCCCCTACCTGTGCGTGTACGGCGCGAGTCGCTTCGCCGCGTACACGCTGTTGGGGGCGCCCTTCTCCGCCTCGCACCCATTGAGTCAATGGGAGCCCGCGTACGCGTTGTACGACGGGCTCCCATTGACTTCAATGGGAGTCCGACCGACTCGAGTCCGATGGCATACGTGCGCATCGTACTCGTTTGGTCGGGCTGCTAGGGTCCGATTCGGTCGGAAATCTCTCCGGGTCCGGCTCGGTCGGAGAGATTTCCGACCCGAATCGGAATCGGCCCCTATGTTACTACCCAAATGGTCAATCGGCCAGATGGGCCTTCAAATAGGGCTGAGAAAAATAGGGGGTGATCTTGCCCAAGGGATCAGGTGAGGTTGTCTGCCAGGCCAATCTGCCCCCCAGGTAGGGCAGAAAACAGCAGACAGAAATTTGCCCCCTTGCAAAAGTAATAAATCCCTAGTGCCTAGTAGGGTTTTCTGCCTCCCCCTCCCGCCTAGGGCAGAAAGGCCAAAAAAAGGGGCAGATCTGTCCCCAGGAAGCAACCATGTCGCTTCCATTACTCACAAAACAAAATCCCTGGTGCCTAGTGGGGTTTTCTGCCCCCCCCGGGGGCAGAAAGGGCAAATAAAACAGGCTAATCTGCCCCCAGGGGGGGCAGAATACGCATACAAAAACAATATGCCCCCTAGCAGCGACCCTTGCCCAAGGGGTCACTCCCATTTCATTTTTAAAATGAGTCCCTGGTGTCTAGTGGGGTTTTCTGCCCCCCCTGGGGGCAGAAAGGCCCAATAAAATTGCCGATCAGAATACACATTAAAAAAAAGATTGCCTCCTGGAAGCAACCCTTGCCCAAGGGGTCGCTTCCATTTTTATTTAAAATAATTCCCTGGTGTCTAGTGGGGGTTTCTGCCTTTCCTGGGGGCAGAAAGGCCAAAAAACAGGCCGATCTGCCCCCAGGGGGGGCAGAATTCCCATTACAAAATAAAATGGCCCCCCTGGAAGTGACCCTTGCCCAAGGGGTCACTTCCATCACAATTTAAATAAATGCCCTGGTGTCTAGTGGGGGTTTGGCCCCCCCAGGGGGGGCAGAATATCCAAACTAAGAAAATTGCCCCCCTGGAAGCGACCCTTGCCCAAGGGGTCGCTTCCATTTAAATTAAAAAGGTAATCCCTGGGTCTAGTGGGCTTTTCTGCCCCCCCCACCAAGTCCAAAAACGGCCGAAAAAACATCCGATCTGTCCCCAGGGGGGGCAGAAAAGTCTTAATTTGAAATGGCCCCCATAGGAAGCGACCCTTGCCCAAGGGGTCGCTTCCTTTTGCAAAAAAAAAACATCCCTGGTGTCTAGTGGGGCATTCCTGCTCCACGATCGCGACGCTGTGCACGATCGTGAAGCAGGAATGCCCTGCATTGAGAGATCAGGGGAGAGGAAATACTCTTTCCTCTCTCCCGATGCCTCAAGGCATCCTGATTTGGCCCCCCCGCCCCACCGGAGACAACAAACCTACCTCTTCCTCTGGACGCGCTGGAAAGAAATGATTTCCAGCGTGTCCAGAGCTTCCTGATGACGTCGGCGCGCGCTGTGCGCGCTGACGTCATGGGGAAGCGTGGGAGGGGTCGGGGTGGCAGCGGAAACTCTTCCGCTGCCATCCCCCTCTGTGGGGGCAAGATCGATGCCCCAGGGGGGGAGCGCCAGCGCTTCCCCCAGGGGCTGTGCTCATGACGGAGCGGTTCCGTCATAAGCACAGCCCAACCGATGCTCATGACGGAACCGCTCTGTCATGAGCATCGAAGGGGTTAACACTGATTGTTATTGTGCCTGTTCTAATGGTGACTAATCACAAAAATAATACTAATAATGTTCAAAGTGAGAAAGTGGATTCTGTTACTAAAGAAAATGTAAACACTAATATGGAAAAAATAGAGGATGATAGTGGTTATCATCATGATAAATCAATTAATGATTTTTCGTTAAATGTTTTTACTAAATTGTTGTATGAATATGTTAACATAATGAATGCGAGAGATTGTTATGTGTGTATGCAATTACCATTGTCTGTCTCAGAGGGGTTGACATATCATCACCTACCTTTAACTTATGGTGTGTCTTGTAGTGTTTTAACTAGTCTATTCTATGAGAGGGAAGGTTTGGAGTATTACTACTCTATTTTTGATTTAATATTTTCAGAAATACCTATCAGGTGAGATTTTAAGGTTGTTTATGGACCTCTATATGCAGCATATATGGGAGATTTTTTCATTAGTAACAAACCTATAGATACAATAGATGCACATAGAAATAATCTAACATGCAAATTACAACATGAAGAAATTGAGTTTATGTATATGGTAGAAGATAGAAGACGAGATTTCAAAAAGAAAGCTGCTGAGCAAAAGTCTCATGTACCTCCATGGGCTTTCAGAGAGGGTGATTACAAAAAGGGTGAGACTTACGCTGCCATGACTCTAGATTTTCAACATAGAGGAAAGCTTTGTGTGTTTAGAGAAAAGACTAAACTAAATAGTTACTTCATTGGCTCTAGTGAATGTGAGCATACTTTCTTGATAAAAGAAAGTTGGGGATTGAAAGGAGGAACTGATCCTGTTTTCCTGGGAATTTATTATGTGTGTAGTAAGAATGCCTAATATGGGTTACCAGCAGGTTGGTATGGATGTTGTTATTTAGGCATAGTGTTTCCAAAGGTTTATCATGTAGGTAAGAATAATAAAATTAATGAAATATAACAAGGGCTAACACGTAATAAGAGAGGAGCAAGTTATTCTGAGATAATCGGGGATATTTTTGGAGCACTGATACCTTCAGTTGGAGTTATTCTGAATTCACATAAAATTAGAAAATTGTCCACAGTGGTTGATCGTTTATCAACGGATACTGCTGGTGGGTTCTTGATGATTGATACTGAAATGGTTGCAATTAGATCAATGGTTTTGCAAAATCGACGTGCCCTTGATATATTATTGGCAAAGGAGGGTGGAGTCTGGAGCATGTTGGAAATACAACAATGCTGTACTTAAATCCCTGACAAAAGTAAAAATCTTGAGGGGTATATTACAAATATATTACCGAACTTCATGAAGATTTGACTCAACTGAAAGTTGATGGTGTTTGGGAGAAACTTGGTAAGAGTTTTTCTTTAGTGGGAAATTGGTTTTCTACTTTTGGGAGTAGTCTATTAGGGAAAATATTAATACCTATTACTTCAGTAGTTGTAGTAATATTAGTGATTATTATGATTTATAAATGTTGCAAATGCAAATGTAGAAAGAAAGAAACAGATCTAAAACGTAGAGCTAGAAAAAGGAAGAGAGAAGAGATAGAATTAGAAGATAAGAGAGGAAATTACTATGAGATCATGAAAGACTTAGATGAAAGAATGATAAAACGATAAAGGAGTACAGTATTTTAAATAAGTGGCAAATTATATTTTGTTAAGTATTTTATGATGGCTCAAAGACGTTTTGCAGGGTTTTGCGTAAATGAAACCTGCTCGAATTGAACCCTCAGTAACATGCATTAACAGTGTGCTGTGAAGATTTTTTATTAATAAATGCTAAAAAAGGGGAAATGCTTTTGCGCATGTGTAAAACTAATGCGTGTACTAATACATGAAAACTAGGCCGCAATTGTTTTTGGCTTTGAGAAAAATAAAAAAAATCCAATGCTGCTTTTGTGCACGTAAATAATATTTTGCTGGAAATAACACGGGTTGTGCATGGTTTAGTGCAAAGCTGGGATGGTGCGTAATCAAATTTCATTTCATGAAAATAATAAATGTTTTGTTTATTTTCTGTAGAAAATGCAAGCATGGGCCTACTTTCCTGCATGCCAGTTTGGGGTTAATATTTGCTGAAAGAAAATTAAATGAATTAAAATGTGCTTTGAATGAGAAGAGAACGCAAAAGCATGGAAACGACCTTCGCGGTGTGCTGACTGTCTGCCAAGGTTGCGGAAAGAAATACTGATAAAAAAGTGGAAGCGTGCAACTTCCTTCACGAGATGGCAGAAATAAACAATGGAAGCGTAGAGACTTGCAACATGAAGGAACTGAAAGAAATATGTACTATGATTATATTCAGAATTGTTTCCGGAGAAGGATCTGTCGTAATGCTGAAAGTCTAAGACAATAAAACAGTGAATAAAGTGATCACGATGAGAGTTATGTGACAGAACACCCCCATTATTAGCCAATGAGAGACAGAGTTTAGTAGTATATTGAAACAAATGTGGGTTGGACATTTGAGTTTTAGGGTATAATTGAGGTGCCCTGGGGGGTGTGGTTTGAGGGTCGGCTGGTGTTAGCTAGCGGGAGATCGTCGCTGTTGTCGGTTTGCTGTTTCCAGATAGAGGCCTACCTGTTTCCTGATTCCTGACTTAATCTTTGCTGCTCGACTCTTCTCGAGTGGCCTACTGCCCTTAGGCTAGAGGGTAGATTTCCCTGATTCTTACTTAGGTTAGTATAGATAATATTCTGAATTTGCATAATCATTTGCAAATGTATTTTGTCTATGAAACTTTTCTCTCTTCGCCTATCCACTCCTTCAATGCACTGTTTATTTTGTTATGAGTTGTTCCTATACATTGCTAATGTTTTCTCTTCGTGATAATCTATGATTTGCATTCGTGTGACTGTACTTAATGAGCATTTTATTTCACATTATTTACGATAAACATTATAAATTACATACTGAGTCTGTTATTATTTAGTAGCTATTGATAGGTACATAATTATTGTCATCAACTTCTCAACGAATACAATTCATCGCCATAGTCCTATACATATTGAAAGGAAAATATAGGTTCTGTAATGTACTTTGGTAAGTTGGGTATAAACTTACATCACACTGAACACCAGCGTGAAGGGATTAGTTGGGTAGTGTAAATGGGCCTATGTTTATGAAAAATTATCGATCCCTGAACGCTGGATCAACCTAATCCTGTTGTACTATACTTTGACAATTGGCTTTTTTAACTAAAACTATCTACATAACGCTTTAACTGGCTATATTATTATGATGTGTGCTCAGTATGCATTTTCTTGCCTTTTTAGAGTTAATAACCCCGAAAATTAAACTATGTTACTTGTTTATTTTATACAATATCAATTTACTGATTTCTTCGTTTTGTGCTGTCCGCCTTCCAATTTATGGTTGGCCTAGGTGAGTATTAGCGTAATAAACTACTGCGTTATCTGAATATGTTAAGTGAACTTAAATGCTGCCGAGTGCAATAAGTATTGCCAATAATTTGCCAACCCAACGTTTTTACTAGTTAATAACGTTTTTCTTTTGGAAAACACGAGCGCCGGCTTCTCTTAAGACCGCTGCCTCCGTTTTTTTCTTGCTATGAGGCCTTACCCGGTCTCCATGACACCGTGAGGTCCCTATGACACCGCGACTTCACAAGATGCCATTGCGTCCCTCTAAGCACCCATCCTACGTCAACAAGGAAGAAACCCAAGTCCTTACTTCCTGTTGACCTTCTCTTGCTGCGTAACCTTGGCAACTGCGAGCCAATAATGGTTACACTGCCGCAAGGGACCGCGGACGGCAAACAAGACGCTCGCTAGCGAAATCAAACAAATTGAGTTTAACTCTTTGACCCCACCTAGTGGATTTTTGCAATAATACCAGAAAAATAATTTAAACTGTCTAGATTGACAGAACATTCGTGAACAACACTTGAAATAGCCTGATGCAAACCTCTTCGAAGGTATATATATATTTATATATATTTAAACTCCCTATAAATTTATATATATTTAAAAACTGGTCATAATAAAAAAAGACTAACAAGATACTAATTTAAATAATTAATAATTTTTCCCCCTTTTACAATGAAAATACCCAGAACCAAGCAGACCCTGAGCTTTTAGAGGATAACATTAGAAAATTCTTACATGAGGAACAAAGATCCTCTGTTAAAGAGGCGGTGGACGCCGCAATTTCTAAGAGAAAGAGGGGATCGCCCACAGAAGAGAATTATTATTCTCTCTCTGATGAAAAACGCCCCTCTACCTCTAAACACCAAAAAGGTGGAAAAGTTTCCCAAAAAAGAAAACACACGGAGAAGGCACTTGAACACGCCTATGGCACTGGCAGCCCCCGCGCTGCAATAGACAATAGTGCTGTTAGCAGCACAAGAGAGGATGGTCAACTGAACAGTGCACAAAGAAAAGTTGCCCTCAGCGGCATGACAAGAATGAGAGACCTTATTGGTACAATAGATCCTAGAGATAACTTCAATTCATCGGCAGACAATACTACCTACGATTTGGACATAGATGAGTTCATCTTTGATTCACAAGACAAATTTGACTTATTTGATGATATAGAGGGGGACACAGACCAACCCTCCACCGCTCAAGAGATCAAGGACCCCTTCGGGTTGAAATGTTTAACCCTACCACAATTAAACACCCCCATAGCGCTGAGTGGTGGCCATTAGGCCACGTCTCAAAATACCTAAGCCATTGGGTAAGGAAACCTCTACATAAAGATACACAAAACCTTCTTAGAAATGAATGCCCAAGACCCTCCACGGGGGACAAAGTATGTAACACACCTAACTTAGATCTTGAACTAATTACCTTTCTATTTAAATTCGGGAGAGATCCTAGAAAAGGTATTGAGAAATGCCTTAAGCAATCTCAAGACAAGCTCCTAGATATCCTTGGTCCACTCACATGCATCCTGGATATGGCGGAAGACCCCAGGGGGAAGAACGTCCCTGTTAATACCGAACTCCTAAGAGGATGGGCGCAAAGGGCATTATGCATGTTAGGTAATGCCAACGCCAACCTAATTATGGAAAGACGCAAAGCAGTACTGATGAGAATGAATCCTAAGTTGGCGGATCTATCTTCCAAGGAAGACATGGGTGACACTAAAGGACTCCTATTCGGAATTATTTTTATTAAAGCACTGGGCAAATACGTTTCCACTTTCACAGCCTTCAGTCCAATATGCGCAGAGTTTTTGGTTTGCGTTCCCTTTTTGGAAGGGCTGACAGGAGGGGACTGGCTGTCAGCCGTGGAACCTTTAGGTCCCAGTTCTACCCTCAGGAACATCAAACCCCCCTGAACTATGGGAGAGGTTACTGCCAGAACTCAAGTTTTTACCCTCAAAGGGGGAGAACCCCAAGGAACCGTGGGGGAAGAGCCAGACCTTCAACCCAAGGATATCTGGGTGAGCAATATTTCTTCTTCAACCTTAAAGGTAGGGGGAAGACTAAGAGAGTTTACCAAAACTGGAAAAAGATAACTCAGGAACCTTGGGTATTGGAAACAGTTACAGGATTCAAAATAGATTTTGGGGAGATTCCATACCAATTAAACGAACCCAAAGAATCACTCTTAGAGACAGAAAACATGACACTTATAGATGTAGAGGTGACAGATGCTAGACAAAGGAGCTTTAAGAGTTGTGAAAAGTCAGGAAAAGACACAAGGCTTTGTAAGTACAATCTTTCTAGTAAAAAAAAAAAAGACGAGGGCTGTCGACCAGTCATAAACCTGAGAGACCTGAACAAATTCTTAGGTTAAAGATATTTCAAAATGGAGGGTATACACCTCTTGAGGGACATACTTCAGGCCAAGGAGGGGCGCACTCTATCAATCTCTTTGCCTCCCCTTCGGTCTGTCCTCGGCCCCTTGGTGCATCACAAAAGTACTCCGCCCAGTAGTCACTTACCTTAGGGAAAGAGGAGTGTGGTTAATAGTATACCTAGACAACATCCTCATCATGTTACAGGACAAACTGGAAGTTCAGAAACACTTACTTTTGACAGTGGAACTCTTAGAAAAACTAGGATTTATTATAAATACAAAGAAGTCGGAGATGATCCCTACTCAAAACATAGATTTCCTGGGCTTTCAAGTGGACTCCATTCTATCCCAACTGATTTTACTTCACAAAAAAGTGGTAAAAATAAAAAAAGACATGAGGATGATCCTATCCAATGAGTTAACCCTACTCAGAGATCTAGGAAGAGTTCTGGGACTCCTTTCTTCTTCCATCCAGGCCATCTCCCCGTGCCCACTACACTACAGAGGTTTACAGAGACTAAAAGCTCTAGGACTAAGGAAAGGACTATAGTACGGAGACTCGATAACCCTATCACCAGACGCACAAGAGGACTTAACTTGGTGGCTCAAAAACCTCGAAGCATGGAATGGCAAAGCCATTTTTGGGAATGTCACAGACTTTGTAATAGAGTCAGATGCGAGCAAGAGAGGATGGGAAGCCCAGATAGGGAATTTAGAGACTGGAGGAAGATGGTCCCTAGAGGAACAATCACTCCATATAAATTGCCTGAAGATGTTGGCGGCCCTGAATGCCATTATGAGCTTCAAGAATCTTCTAAAAATTCAAACACACTGATTCACTTAGCTAGTTTCTCTGCAGTGTAATATATAAACAGATTGGGGTGTGCAAAATCCAAAATGCTCTCAGAATTAGCAAAACAAATATGGTATTTTTGTTGAGAACACAAAATAGTTCTAAGAGCAGAATTTATTCCAGTGGTTCAAAATGTAAGAGCAGACTGGAATTCTCGATTTCTCAGGGATTCCAGCGACTGGAAATTACATCCGGGAGTCTTCTCATTGATACAAGACCTTTGGGGTCCAATACAGATAGATCTATTTGCAAGCAGATTAAACTTCCAAGTACCAACTAACTTCAGTTGGAAACCAGATCCAAGGGCAATGGCAGTAGACGCCTTCCTTCAATCATGGGGCAAGAACAAAGCTTTTGCATATCCCCCTTTCTCCCTGATTCAGAGAGTTCTGCGGAAAGTGAGAGTAGAATACAGCAGTATTATCCTTGTGACTCCCTTCTGGGGGTCCCAAGCATGGTTCCCAGGAGTGATGGAACTAGTCATAGATATTCCACACCTAATTCCAGTATTCAGGGCCCAGACGGAGAGAAACACACTTTGGTCCTAGAGGGGAAAATGAACCTTCTTGTCTGGAGGATCTCAGGGGACCTAATAGATATTCAGACCTTTCATCAGAAGCTAAAAATGTATTGGATGAATCTTGGGCCCCAGGAACCAGAAAAGATATAGGGGTGTCTGGAAAAAGTGGTGCAGTTGGTGCATGGAGAGAAATTTGCATCCTGTGGAGGTCCCTGTACAACAAATAGCCAATTATATAGCAACTCTATTTGATTCTGGCCTCTCTTATAGAACAATTAATTGTTATAGATCCGCAATTTCCTCTGGGCATGCTTTAGTGAATAAACAAGCTATTGGTAGCAATCCTCTAATCAAAAGAGTAATGAAGGGTGTAAGACTAAAAAGACCCTCCAAGCACGGTATGAATCCACGTGGGATGTCAGTTTAATATTCATGCTTTTTATATATTGGCAAGATAATACTTTCCTTTCTCTCAAACAGATATCCAAGAAATTGGCCACATTACTTTGCTTAATTTCTTTTAAAAGAGTTTCAGATATAAAGGTACTTGAATTATCTAACAGATTCTATTCCAAGGATGGCGTACACTTTGACATTTGGAAAAGAACAAAAACCATGTCTGATTCCGTATTCTATCACTTTTTCCATGACTGTGAAAAACTATGGGGCAGATTTACAAGTAAGTGACGCATCTGTAGAGATGCGTCAATTTCCCTGCGCCACCCTGAGAAACCCTTGCGCCACCATGGATGCGCCGTATTTACAATACGGCGCACCATGGCACAAGGACTGACAGATGCGTCAGAAATTCTGACGCATCTGTTGAGGCAAAAGTCACGCATTGCTGGAGTCGTTTCGCAAGCACGACGCAACTCTAGCAATGCATTATGAGGCCTATTCCCACTACACAGCGTCACTTCTTATGCCTGCTTCAAGCAGGCATAAGGTTTTGACGCAGTGGCGTCCTAGAAGTGACGCAGTGAAATCTTGTAGATTTCTCTGCATCACTTTTACGAGGCTTTCCTGCGTGGGAACGCCCACCCTGCATATATTATACCTGACGCAGGTATAATGTGACGCAGGGCTTTACAACGTGACACATCTCCCTAGATGCGTCACGTTGTAAATTGGCCGCATTTTTTACGCCACCGCTGCGTCTCAAAAGTGACGCAACGGCGGCGCAAAAGTGTCGCAAGGGGCTTGTAAATCTGCCCCTATGTGTTGTAAGATGTATGAAAGTATACGAAAATAAGATATCAGAATTTAGAGCGAATGATGTTGATCAACTCCTCCTATCCTATGTCAAACCCCATAGACCAGTTTCAACAGCAACTCTAGTTAGATGGCTACGTACGGTAATGAGTGAAGCAGGTATAGACATCTCAAAATTTGGAGCTCACTCTTCTAGAGGAGCAATGTCTAGTAAAGTCTTTTGGGCAGGAGATTCCCTAATGGAAATTCTTAGAACAGCTGACTGGTCAAATGCAAACACATTTGCAAATTTTTACTTAAGACCAATAGAGCATGTTAGCAATATAGCTCTTGATGGCTTTAGACATGCGTAATGGTAGCCTCCGGTCTTGTAATGAAATGACGATTCTCCAATTACTATGCAGAGAGAATCTTGAATTCATTAAAGACAATGGAGGCTAACATTATCCCACCCCCCTCACCCTTGAAGGGAGATTGTACTAAAGATAAGAACGTAAAATTTCTTAGACTTGTATTTCTGGATTAATTGTTGTCTAACCTTTTCTGCATCCTATTTGATTTTGAACTTTATAGTCTGACTAATTCTCAGTCCAGATTACCTTTACTGTGTAATTTTTTCTCTTCCTTTTAGATAATACCCTATAGGATTCAGAAAAGAAACAAGATGGATTGTCAGATTCTCTATACTTACAACCGGAAGTGGATAACTGAGTTCTTGTGTGTTCGCAGCTGAAAGAGGAAGATAGGCCTGTGCACTGGATATTTATACCTCTTCGAGAACATTCTAAATGTTTATGATGTATTAATGTTCTTTAAAAGGCTGCATGTTTGGGGCAGCAATAAAAGTATATTGCATAATGTTAGCCTCCGTTGTCTTTAATGAAATCAAGATTCTCTCTGCATAATAATTGGAGAATCATCATTCTGCTGAAAAATTTAGTTATAAATCTGATTGCTTTTGTAACAGGGTTTCTCTCTTTTTTCTGTAACATCGATGTTCTAGTTATAGATTTCACTTTTTTGAGTCCCGTGTTGATCACTTTTTGTGGATATTTCCTTCCTTTCAATCGTTTTTATGATTTCAAGCTTTATTTTTCATAGTCACTCTCCTGTGGACAGTTTCTCTTGATGCGTATAAATTCCCCGTAGGGGATACTCATTTTGAGGCAAGATTGGTGAAAACGTTCCAAATGTGACACTAAGGGCCCAATTACGATGCCGGACGGAAAAGCCATCCGTCCGCCATGGTGTCGGAAAAAATCCTCCCACATGACCAGCGGCATGTCCATCGGTCAAATTACGATGCAATGTACACCAAATCAGACCGCTGCGGCCGGATGACACTAAATACCGTCCACCACGGATGGATAAGCTGCAAATCCGACCGCGGTGGTCGGGGAAAGCTGTTCAATGGCCTGGAAAGGCCACTCCTGCCGCGATATGACCGCACGGCCAATTAGGATGAAAATGCGGGCATTGCGGACCGATCACTGCGTCCGACCGCCGCGCACACACATAGGCCAAATTAATGGCGTTCGCAACCAACTCCACAACAATGCCCGAAGTGTGCCTGTACTCCCTGCTGCCCTCAATCACAACACACACGCCAAAATGATACACCCCAGCTTGCTCCTGGTAAGGAAAGACATGCGCAGCATGGAAGAGACATCTGGAGGCCACCAAACATGTGGACACACCCACATACCACAGTACAAAACCAACCCGTCCAGGGACCAACATCCTTTGCACACCACAAGCCGAGACAGAGAGACAGGACACCATTGAATCACACAGCACAACATCACACCCACCTATCTCCACACAACAACACTCTCACCCACACACCTCACACACCTCACATATCTCCACCACCACCTTGCACCCTGCATCCCTCACCCATTTGCACCATGCCCCCCAAGAAAATGCCCAAATCCACAGACTCATATTGGAAAGTGATGGTAGGCGAGACAATCAGGGGAGAACCACATTTGTTTGGGAACCTGGTCAAACACACCCCACTTGTGCGCAACAAACTGATGTGGGCAAGGATCCACAGCAAAGTCAATGCCGTAGGGACCACCCTATGCACTGTGCGTGACATCAGGAGGCCATGGCTCAACCTCAAGGGCCGGCCCAAGCTCCGGGCCCAGAGGAACCACGCGGCGGCTCAGAAAACTTGTGGCGGCCCTCCCATTCCACCACTAACCTTCACTGAATGGTAGGAGAAGGTGCCTGCCATAACGCATCCAGAGAGTCTCACAGGAATCGAGGGGGGACTGGAGGCTGGTAAGTACTAACAAAATGAGCACATCACACTGCAATGTACTGTTGTGCACAACAAGTGTGCTCCAATCGCCCGCCCACATCAAACTCATGTGGAATGCATGCGTGCAAAATGAATGGATCACAAGGACAGCATTTCCTTACTCAGCTTCACCCCACAGGTAGGTGGTCAGCTCATGCACCCCGACCTCCCTCCCAAACAGCATGGCTCACCCTCCCCACCCCACAGCCATGTGGCAGCTATCACCGTCAAGAGTGCCTCCTAACAGGTAGCTAGCCATCTTACTGGGGAGGGGTTGTTGAGACCTGACAGCAAGACCACAACTCCCACAAGGCCCTCTGTCTCCCCTCACAAACAGCATGGAGCCAAATGACCCCCACATCCCGCACTTGGCAGCCAACTCTGGAAACCACCATAAGTTTTATGCAGTGCACATACAGCTAATACCATCGAGAGGCCACATGAGTCACAGTGTCATTGATGAAGTCACCTTTAACTGCAAAGCAGAACACAAGAACGTGACCACAAAAAGCCAATGTGCAAGTCCCATTGCCTCAAAGCAGAAATACTCGGGTCAACACAACACAATCATGGAAACTCTGTCAGCCCTCACAAACCACAGGAGGTAAGCACAAAAAGCACAACACAAATCATGAAGTCGCGGCATAGTAGTCAGATACACATAGAAAAATCCAAAATGTCCAAGCATAAACTGAATTGGAAGACCAACAAGTTAGCACCAGAGGACACGTCCTCGGAAAAACAATATCTGTACATATGAAATTGGCCCTTCAGCCATGTCACATCGCTAACGAGCAATGTAGGTACCCAGGGCTTTAAGTGGGATGAAACAACTGGGGGGTCTCTCAAAGGGGCGTGGCGAATGAAATTAAGGGCATGGCCTAAAAACCCTTAGCCATAAATCTGTGCCCAGCATATTGATCTACCCGACTAGCATTTTTCTGTCACTGCCATTGCACACAGATATATGATACAACAAGTCACATGATACCTACTACAATTCAGGACTACTGGCTTTTGTCAATGTCTGTCAGTTGCATACGATAAAGAAGCAGCAACTATGGCTTGCATCTAACATTGAAAAAACCTCCACTGAAAGCCCTGGTGACACCACAACGATGTTGCTGCTCCCGAGTCTCCAAAGGAGTGAATTCCAGAGACAAAATGATTCCTCATAGGATTTCACTTCCCCACAATGCTCACCTGGCATGACGTCATGCCGTAACTTCTCCACTAGTGAGAAGTGAGGAGTGTGACCATGCGCACATCGATGTGCCTGCTGTCAATGCATTCCAGCAAAAAGAACGGACCGCCTGTGCCAGGGCCCGATAGAGACCCGTACCGAGGCCCCCTTAAATAAATGACGTGCCCAGTACCGGTGAGACCCGGCCCAATTAAAGCCCTGTATGTACCTAAAGATCATGTGCGACTGATGACAAACTGACATGAATGCCTAGTAATGCCAAGGTAAAAGTTAGGTCATCTCAAAATAAATGTGACAAACATGAACATCAAAGTTGTGCTGTGTGCAAAACATGCTGGCAATATAACCTCACTCCACCAGGTGACTCACTAGCAACAGTAGGAGACCGTGCCATGGATGAGCCCAGCCAGCCCCCCCCCAGGAAGGTGAACCCTCGGGTGCTGAGCCCCTGGTCTTTTTAGGTGAGGAGGACCGACCTGGCCCCTCCGGCGTGCCCAGGACAGCCCATGCTCAGGCCCTCACTGACCCCACCACCACCACGACTCCCACAACAGCTGTACCACCAACGCAGACCCCTGCATCAACGACCTGTGTGGCAGCCACCTCCACCATCACCACCGCTGCCTCCAACACTGTCCCTGTGCCAGCATTTGCGAATACCACCAGGCACACCGGGGATGCTTGGGACGGTGTGCGGCGGCTGAGCCAGGCAACGCAATTGTCCGTGGCTTCAGGGTAGGTGCCAGGCCAACTGGGGGACAGTCACAGGAGGACAATGAGACAGAGGCCATGGACACCGTGCTAACTGTCCTTGGTGCATACCAGCAGAACCAGGGACAGATGGGCCAGGTCCTTGAAGTACTGCGGGAACAGCGCCTGCTGCAGAGGTCCATGGACACTCGCTTTGGACAAATTGCTGAGTACATGGGCCAGCTCGTGGGTGTTCTGAGGGACATGCCTGCTGCCCCCCCCCGGCCATCCGGATGATAGTCACAACACCTCATCCGTGGCCACACGGAGGGGTGAGTCACACCACAGTGAATCCTCAGACACCTCTGAGCATGCAGCAGGTTCCCCCCTGGCAAACAGCAGAGGGGGCATCCGAAAAATACCCCGGGACCATCCCGTGCCACAGCACCATGCCGTACCAGTTCTCGGAGCAACCGCTGATGTCACCACTGTAACACCGAACATTGACTCTGTTATAAATCAGAACACACATTGCCACAAAGATGGAAGTGTTCGGTTGGACTTTGGAACTCTACCATTGTGTGTTCTACCCTAACCATCCGTGTACCATCACTTTCAGATTCACCCCTCACCTGTCACTCATTGTATAATGAACACAACTCGCAACAGTCTGCCTTGGTGTCCAGAGCATTTTCATCACAGTAAGTAGCCTGTTATCTCACATCGCAATGTATCCGAAGATGTAAAAGCGAAAATGCATTGAGAGAGTGGAGGCACCTGGATAGACACAAGGAAATAACAGTGCGTAGACATATGATGGAATAACTGCAAAAGCACACCACTAGGCAACACTGTACAATATGCCTTCCAGATAACACCGGCCAACACCATCAACATGGACAGTAGGGGGACTGGAGCACATGACTACACCTCCCAACACAGTTCACCCCTTAGCATCCTGGTAAATGCAGGTCAGCTGAAATGCTTACTTGTGTCACCATTGTGTGTCACCAAGGTTGGTGCAGGTCAGTGCTGTGATTCTCTAGACCCATGTGTGTCGCGTTATCATCCTACATCAGTAGAGGTAAGATACATTGGGATCGTTGTCTGCTGAGGAAGCTGCCACAATCCACTCGAGTCTCTGTACCTCTCCCTGCCCAAATCAGGTGAGACACCTCAGTCCCATGCCAAGTAAGCATCATGACTGAACTGCATTTAACAGAATGCTAAGGGATGGACTGTGCTGGGAGGTGAAGCAGTGTGCCCCCAAACCCCTAATAACATCAACATGGACATGACGGAAGTTGTCACAGATCACATAGCGCAGAACAATGAAATCCTTAGCAGTGTGCCCACAAGAGCCAGCATCACACCACATCCTGTCATGTGGACGATGGTGACATTGTCGCATTCACACACTCAAGTACTGTTGCACAGGGCTTTTCATGTGACATGTGCGATCTATGCATGTTTCCCCACATGAACACCAGTCCCTGACAACATACCCACGCTAAATCTATTTTCCAAGCGGACTTACCTTCACCTGCATGAGCACAACTGCTGCAGGCACAGGCTAGGCATCACGTATACAGGAACTGTTGCAACGTGTTCCTTTTGTGGCAATGTTATCCTAACTGCCCCATATGTGATTGTGGATAGCCATTTGTGGCCTCACATTCCCACAGCGAAAGCATACTTCAATAAGTGTGCATGCACAATGGGCCTCTGTTTAGAAAAGTATTCGCTCCCACACCAGCCCGGAGACCTTCGAATTCCAGGTGTCTTGACCGTCCCGCGCGATTCAGTCGCTGCTGAACACGGCTCTCCCACTATTTTCACGGTGAACTGACACACAAATTATTGATAGCATCTGATACTGAAGGCCGTTGCACACTTTTTATCAGACTTGTGGGTTCTGGCCTTGTCCCTTCCTACCATGCTTTTCTGGGAGTACCGCCGGGTGTCATTCCTCCAATTTGCACACTGCATTTAGCGGGTTCAGATCATTACTTTGACAGTACAGCTGAGCGCTGGTTCTTAGAGTGCTCTCACGCCATGTCTGACCGTCCTGTGGTACAGGCCGAGCCCGGTCAGTTGCAACTGTACCGTGACCGCATGCAGCTTCTCTTTGGATGTGTCCCATTGGCTGTACTGGGCATCAGTTATAGGCTAACATTCCGCTATGCCTATTTCACCTGCGTGCAACCTGTCTTTTCATGCAGAAGATGTCTGTTTGAGTGGGCCATGGATGTCTGCCTTTCAAACACATACCTTGCTGACCTGGACCATGAGCTGTGGGTGACTCCTTTGTTGGTTCACGTGCAAGACTGCTTCGGTGAAACACGTTTATGAGATGCCCTACAATGTGTCCGCTGCGCCTGTGCATTTGCGCAATGGCTCCTGTGCAATGCCTACATCGAACCTCTCCCAGGTTGCGATGGGATGCTCCTTGCAACCTCGTGGTGCGAGGAGCACATCTGTTCCTTCATACTGCTGGATTGGATGGCGGTCCTCTTCGCTGAAGATGAATTGGACCGTCTTTTGGAACTGATTGCCTTCAAAGCTGCCTGTGCCTTCTTGGATTCGTAACTACTTAACAGCAACAGGAACTGTTGTTGACTAATTCAATTATCGTTTCCCTTTCTTCACACCTACTGACATGAATTGTCATCCAGCTCTCTGACTTTAGCCCTGTCTGCATTGGCTTGGACTATGCTGAGCTCTGCTGTCTGTTTCGCTTGGTACCACAGACCTGAGCAAGGGGAGGCTGTCATCTGACCGTCGTGGACATTGACATCTGGCATGAGTCCCGCTTCCATTATGCAGCTGTAGCGCACAAATATTACATGGCGTTGTTGTTTTGCAAGTACCCAGGGCTCGAGTCGGGTGTACACGCAGGTACACGGCGTCCCCCCCTCTTTGCATGGGGTGGACGCTGTCCCCCCCTGCCAGGAAGTTGGTCCCCACAGGAATATGCTTAACTTGTCCCGGTGTACTTTCCAGATACCGGGACACGTTCAGCAGCACCTGCACGTTGACTGCTTTCCATTCCCAGCAGCAACGTGCAGGCAGCGAGTGAGCCTTTTTTCTCCTCCAGCCAGGCCGAAGTCAAGGGGCCATCCGGCCTCCTTTTGTTTGTACATGCTGACTGGGGGCCGCCTTGAACCTTACATTTGAATGTAGATGCCACAGAGGGAAACATAGGCACACAGCTTGCCTTCTCTTCACAGGTACTTAAGGGAGGCATGCTTTTGCCTTTGTTCTGTCCCTGTATATCAATGCAGACACTGTAAGACTGTCAGATGGGTTAGTCTGTCCCAGTATTTGCACAAATCATTTTAGTCGCACTATTTTACTTCTTTCATAGAACTACATCGTGACGTTGTGGGGTCATTTGCATTTTGTCTTACTTGGTCAGTCCCCCCACTTCTTTTTTTTAGGACTTGTGCCCTGCAGGTACCTTAGTATATGTCTGTCACATGAGAGGTGTCCGCAGAGCTTGTTCTCTGCGCGGTCCTGGAGTACCTTCTGAACATTCTGTCCGTGGTCAGAGAACATTGTCCCTTGTCATTCTGTTCTGGTCTGGCCCTAGCACCCAGACCCAACAAAGTCTCACAACTGCAAGAGGACACGTATCCCCTTTGGATGACATGGGAATGCGGGCTAGATGCCCCACACTTGGAGAGTGATCCATCCAGTGATGGGAGCAACACAGCAAATTTGATGTAAATTTCACCATATATAGGCTGAGTAATGGGGTCTGCTGACAAAGCCCATAGACCAGGGACAACCCATACAACTCCTTCCTGCAAGGGGTGGGGGGATATGCTCGTGGGTCTACGTCCAGAGGGATTATTGATGCAACATCTTGCTTCATGTTAAATGGATATGTCACTTTGGTAACTGGTTTGGTACTCATGCATTCTCAACTTGTTGTGGCACGTATGTTGCATGTTTTGACACTGTAGTAAAAAGTGCACATTTCAAACCGTTTCTTGTCTTCAACTTATCTACCTGTGTACAGGCGCTTGAATGCCTCTGAGTGAGTAGGAGAGCTAGTGAGGCAGTCTAGCAATTGTGTCCGGTGCGTTGGGGTGCTTCGGGGTGCACAGTCCCTGCATGCCCAAGTTCTCTGATCCTGAGCATAGTTCAGTATGTGTGCAAAATCTCAGGAACAATTGTCAAAGTCCGTGACACAACAGCAAGGCACACAGACACAGTCATGGTCGCTCATTGATAACTTACACTCAACGTGAGTAGTTGACGATGAGCTGTTGACACTGGTTAAGGCCTTCTTCCTCACCACTGTCATCGTCACTGGGCATGTGTGGGTTGGGAGCGGGGGGATGGTGCTGTTCCGCAAGATGTAGCAGTCATGTGCTGAGCCCGGATACTTTGCACACATGCGTGAGTTGATCTGCTCCGCCTGTCATACCACTTGCACGTTGAGGGAGTGGTAGTGTTTGCGGTTCATATAGATGGGTTCACTTGCCTGTGGTGGAACGAGGCCAATGTGGGTACCATCAATGGCTCCCATCAACATATTGGATGCCTCCCAGGCAGGCCCGGCTCCAGGTATTTTCTTTTGGGCGGGCCAACGATGCATTCGGGTGGGCCACTGCGGGCCCTATTTGTCACTTATGTCTCTCGCCAGGCCTGCTTCAGGGCCCTCCTTTAGCTCTCTTCAGTTTTACAAGGGCCAGTGAAACGCATTCTTTTCTTCCAAAATCTCTTTCTAGATGTTATCACTCTCAGAAAGTGTTTTTCCATATGCTGTCCTCCTGATGGGAGTGGGAGGTTTGCTGAGGTGGGAGTATCAGGCAAGTGACACTTCTCAGGCTCTCACTCATGCCCTCCTCCTCGGATTCCCTCACTGCCACCCTCCTCCTCCTGCACCCCTCATCTCTCCATAGCCACTCTCTCATGTGCATTTCATTTGTTGTTTTGTGCTAGTGATATCAGTGTTGGGTGTGACAGTACTTTACATCATGCACACAGTGTACAGAGACAATCAATCATGCAAGTATGTAAGTAAATCAGTCTACAGGGAATGTCACGAAAGCCAATGAGGATTACAAGGTGTGGGAATCACATGTCATCCATACTGGTGGGCAGGATATTTTAAGGGCGTTTGGTCTGGAGAAGCACTAACTCAGGATGTAATGCACAGCCCAGTGGTTAGGGGTTGGCTTTGCTGATAAAGGTGTATATCTGCACAAACAAACTCTTTATGGCAACATTCGAATAATGAAAGACTGGGGAAGTTATGACTATGTTACAACCCAGAAATAAAGCTAAGTTCTGACTATTAATTCAGGTTATCATGCAGCTCTTTGATGACAGTTCCTAGGTCACTGTCCTATGATAGGTTTGTGACTTCTGTACTGCTACTTACACAGGTATCTCTGTGACAAAGGCAGTAACCCACTGAGCTATCCACATCAAATGCAGTTTATCTGCATTTCAGAACTACAAACAGACAAAGGATTGGCAGGATCATTAATCACCAGTTATCTGGACATTTTCTTGTTGGCTTACATCCGTGGCTGAGCCTTGATTAAGATACAAATTGTTTAAAGGAAGTATACAGGAAGTATGTGTCTTGCTGGGCCTTCCCTGGGCCGTAGCGGGCACCGGGCGTTTCCCCGGTGGGCCGCCAGGGTGGGGCCGGTTTTGGGCCCCTGAGGGGTCCATTTTTGTTACCGGGGGCCGGCAATATCGGCCCCTGTAACAAAATCGGATGAAACCGGCCCTCGCAAACTGCTCAGCTGCACCCCCCGTGAACCACAGGGGGGCCGGCCGAGCAGTTTGCCAGGGCCTGTTTCGGTTCCCAGTCCGGCCCTGTCCCTGATGATTTTGGGAAGATAAAATAGCCAGACATTCTCTCACCTGCTCGGTTCCTACTCACTGCCCGATCTGATAAGCAGCTGCAGTGGCCAGGTAAGGTGAATCCGGAAGAATAAACTTTTCTTCTCCCTGTGGAATTGAAAAGGAGATATCCACACAGCAGAATGGTTAAGGTTACCCGGTGCAGGAGAGAGTATTTGTCCCCTTCGCCATGCCCATATTTTAGCTGCACGAGTAGGCGGGGACACAGCCCACCTTTCTAAGAGATGTGTGATTGGGAGTGCCTGTGGGAGAGGGCTCTGGCCCAAATCCGCAACTCCGAGAACAGGAAGATAATCAACGTTCGGAGGAACGTTTCACATGAATGTGGCCATTAACTACTGGCCTTCGTGCCATCACTGCCAGGGCCACGGATCATGTTTGGGTGGGCATGGCCCACCAAGCCCACCCGCTAGGACCGGGCATGCTCCCAGGTCATATACTCCCCCTTCACATCTGCCAATTCATCCCTCCTCTGGAAGTGGACATGTCTGTCCTTGTAAAGCATCAATGCTGACAGGACGTCACGCACCACCAGGCTGAAGATGAGCTGTGACATCCCACCGGCGCTGGCCACAGTGTACTGTAAAGACCCAGTAGCGGAGAAATGCAGTGCAGCCATAACCTTCACTGTTGCGGACAATGCAGCCGGATGTATTCTTTTGGGCTTCACATGGGGCTCCAACTGGGCACATGGGTTCCGTAGTGTGCAGGGATCCAAATGGACTTTCTGGTTGTTTTCGATGTCCTCCATCATCGCCAGGTCAGGGACAGGTCGAAGGATGGGTGGTCTCCTCCTACGTATGTCAGGGTACACAAGCATGAGCTGAGTTATAGATGAGATGTGGTGAACAGCTTACCCAGAGACTCACACAAACACAACATTGAGGGGACTCATGGTCACGTGAAATGCACAAGTGACCTGCATTCAGACGTTGTTTTTCTATGCTCACTCGCCATACTGACACTACAACATCCAAAGAAGTCGATGTGTATGGCATATAGTACACTGCTACATCAGGGATGAGCTGCCATGTGGTTTAGATGGCACAGCACTTGTGTTTCCCAGTTTCAGTGCTGAGTTGCATGTAGCTGCTGTCACTGCACGGGCGCAAACTTTAGTCCCCCTATTCACGACAACATTGCATAATGAGGGCAGTGAGTGTCATCTGGACAACGCAACATGGATGTACAGCACGGGGGACAGACACATGTGGATCTCATGGGGACAGTCCTGCGTGAGTGTGTGAGGATAGCGTCACTGACATTGCAATGTTCACCTGAATGAGGCACAAATGCACATTGATTGTGTATACATGTCCACATGGCTGCCAATGTCCGATGATGTGGGTCAGAGCTATGTTTGTTTGTTCCACATGTGCAATCCTATGACGTGTGTGAGGACATTTTTACAGGCAATGGCAGCTGGGCAGACTGCACGCCACACCAGTACGTGTGTTGGAAGTGCTAGGGATTACAAGTATGTCTGATTTGCAGACAATGGACACCTCTTATTGTCTGCCTACATCACTGGCCCTTCACAAGACGACCCCTGGCCAAGAGACGCCAGTCAGATGTCAAGGGATTTACAAACGATGTTCACAATTTGGATGTTTCATTGCACAACATTGGTACAGTGCGAGAGACCTTTGTCCTTTTGGACTCCTTCACCCATTTCAGTACATGCTGGCCACAAAGCATGGCAATGTATGTAATTTCTCTCTCTTTTCTTGGACATACCATGTGTGTGATGACTTGACTCATGGGTCCCACTCTCCCATACCTTCACAGTGTAGTGAGCAGCTGGTCACTGTTCTAGTTGTTCTGATGTACCAGCCACTCCCAGAGGGCTGGCTTACCCCCACCCCACAGCCGCCCAGCACAGGCGTCACTTGACCTGTGACCCTGCCAACAAACGGGGCAGGACGCACGTGCCCTGGGCCAGTTCTCCCATACATGTACTGTGTCTGTGTGTGTGGTGACTTGATATCCATGGGGGCCTCGTGGCCCACAGCATTACACATGGGGTGCACCAATAACTTTAGGCGAATGAGTTGTGATGTGTGATGCATTTCACATGCGACAATGCAAATGCAGTATGTGTTTGCATGCACGGTAGCTGGCATCCACAGCGATGACACGCATTGGCCCCAATTGAATGTTGCAGGATTGCGGTCGCAGCTTCCATGCCTCCGCGGTGTGACACACACTATGCGAATGAGCCATCTGCCAATGTGAGCCTTCGGCGGCGTACATATTTAGAAATTGCGGTGTGCGCGCTCTGCAACTGCGGGGCTCGGCATTGGCCCCAATTGCCTTCAGGGGCACCGAGGGTCACTCGTGAGGATTGGGTGGGCCTCGCACTTTGCATTTGGCAGAGTGCCACATTCATCGTGGTGCCGCCACGCTTGCTGGGAGTTGTAGTTGTTCAGGGGTTGCATGCGTGGAGATGTTTGGTACGTACCTCTGCTGTTGAGCGAGGCAGCGTCTTGTCTGCCGGAGGTGCAGCAGGTAGTGCAGTGGGAAGGCCTGTAGCGCAGGATCTCTGGCGGCTCCGGGGGTTTAGATGGGTTCTGTATCGGCTCTTCCTCTCCGTTGTTGTTTTTCCGCCATCCGCGAGGTGGTGGTTTTTGTGCTGCGGTGGGAAGGGCTGTCTGCAACATCGTAATCTGTTTGGCGGACGGAATGTGTTTCCGCACGCCGGTTCTGCTCTATTGGCTCCATCCGCCACCCTTGCGTACGCAAAAAACGTGTGGAGCCTGACAGACCGCGCCGGACGTTAAATGGCCTCTGTGGGACCATTGTAATTTGGTGGTCGCAATGACCGCACCTGGAGCGGGAAAATGAACGTTTTCCGCCACCAGCACGGATGGCCTTTTTTCCGGCATCGTAATGGGCCCCTAAATTTGTAGCTCTAAAGTTCCTGTGTATAGTGGCTTGGATAATGCTGTCATGAATGTAGATTTCTGTGACCAGAAAAGTAACTCTAGTGTTACTTATTTCATACATGAACCTTAAATAAGCAGTGTTATTATTAAATATGTTGTGCTATGTTTCAAATTCTTCAGTTGTCTCATCCCAAATGAGAAACAGATCATCAATAAAATGTAACCACATGAACATCTTTGTCATATGTATGTCATTCTCTGATGTCCATGCCACATTCTGCTCCAACCAACCCATGGTTAAGTTGACGTAATTCGGTTAAAAGGAAAAAAACGTGAAGTCCCTCTGATTTGACAATATATTTGTTTATTGAACAGAAATATGATGTTTTGTAGACACATTTGGATCATGTCAAGTAGCAGCTGATTATGTGAAAAAATAGATGTTTCTTTTACCTAAAAGAAATTCACATACTCTAGCTCCAATGTAATGTTTAATGCTTGTATATAGTGATATGACATCCATTGTGTCAAGTTTGATCCGAGAGTTGTCAGTTGGCTTCTTTGACATATTCAATTATTTCAGATTACAACGTTGCCCCCCTTATCAGCACATTTGATCTTAATCCTGTCATCCTCTTGTAGTTTTGGTAATGCCTCCTTTTAGGGTCAATGTTGCAAGCCATAGAATCTTGCTTTACCTATGGGGGTTGTATGTATGATAGCAGTAAAGACGCTTCCTATTACTCTCAGCTATTTTGCATTTATTACCTGTTTTCAGAGCAACGTGTATAAAAGAAGTTTGGATGATGTTATCAGTGATGTCCTTAGTGATGCCATCAATGATGTCATTTGAGATGTCATCAGGGATGTCATAAATGATGTCATAGAACATGTCATGATTGATGGAACATGTGGTCATAAGCAGTGCATGGAGGGGCACAAGCTGTAGTTAGCTCTGCTAACTATAACTGGAGAATTTCTGTGGTCTTTGGAGCTCAAAATATATATATATATATATATATATATATATATATATATATATATATATATATATATGCAAAAAGAAGCAGAGAACTCTGGGTAGTTCTCAAGTTTAGGTGGAGAGCAGCTCCATTATAGAGCACTCTCAACACCAGCAACACTCTAAATTTGCTCACCTCAAATGTCTGCTTTTCTATGAAAGTCTTTAAGCATAGGATTAGCACATACTCACTGAAAAAATAAAGATTAAAGTGACGTCTTAGTTAGGTGACGATGGTGTTAATTAAAACATGCTGTTTTAAAACGTACAAAACCAATGAAATTCACCTCTTATATTTATCTTAAGTAACTATAACTCGTGCCCTAAGGTAACTATAACACAAGCCCCGCAATGCACAGTTTTCTTATCGATAATTTCATTGCAAATGTTGCACTGATATTATCGATGATATCATAGAAGATGTCATGAGTGAAGTAATATGTGGTGTAATTAGTAGTGCATGGCAAGGGTGCGAGTTATAGTTACCTTAAGCCACAAGTTATAGCTACTTGAGATAACTGTAACTAGTGAATTTTAATGGTTTTGTACATTGAAAATGTAATGTTTTAACTGACATGTTCACCTAACTATAACGCCACTTTAGCCTTTGTGTTTTTTCAGTAAATTTCTAGGGTTTTTTAACATAAAGTAATATTTTATTACCATATGTAAAGCTAACCCACCCCCGTCTTGCACGGCCATTGGCCCTGTGCAGCTGGGGGTTGGCCTCCAGTCCTATGGCAACCCCCCCCATGCACAGCAAAACCCCCGCAGTTCATGGCCTTTGGTCCTACGTGGCAGGGGTTTGCCTGCAGTGCATGGCACGTGGCCAGATCCTGCGTCCAACCCCCTGCAGGCACCTAACCACCTGTGCATGGCATGGGGTTGTCCGCAGGGACTGGTCTCTGAGCAACCAACCATATGCCATGTACAGCCTTTGGCGACACCAAAATATAAAAAGTGAGCCTATTGGCTTTATTAATGGGTGAGCATATCAATATAATTAAAGCAGATCTATCATCTTTCTCCAAACATCACCAACAATTGTAATCAAATGTATATTTCAATAATTCACCCAATGCAATGTTTATTAATATTGATTACTACAAAAATGTTTAATAAAGTTTTATTAAAAAACGTCTGTGACTCTTTCTTGTTACATAGGTTTTCTTATTACCTTTTGTGGTTGAAAAATGTGAAAGCAAATAGATGCATATTTGGTTTTTTGTAAAAAAAATTAATAAAACAAACATCTCTGAGTCTTTTTTTAACATTTTTCAGCCCAGAAAATACAATCATAAAAACAACCACAAGAGGACCTTGCATCTTTTTTATACATCTTCAGGCCATATAAAACACAGTCATCGAACCAGCCCCCAGAGGGCGCTGCACTTCCAGCTATAGAGCCAAAGCTCAAGCCTGAGAAGTGCTTTCAAAAATATGGTAAGTTGTTCTGGGGTCATGGATTCAATGACCCAGGAGGCTTACTGTTTTTTAGGTCTTGCCTACGCAGCGCGCATGCGCTGCATAGGAAAAAGGCCTTTAGAAATCGATTCAGTTTTGCAGTCAAAAACGTGCACGCATTGCATTGCTTTGAATGGCAACACATGCACGTTTGGCGATTCCCTTGCGGGAGCGAGCTTTCAAACCATCTGTTTGTAATTAACAGATGGTTCCTGCTCGCTCCCGCAAGGGAAACAGGCGCAGGCCCCCTCCTCTCTCCCCTCCCCCTGCTGCCTCTCGTCAAACTTGTTTTTTTTTTTTACTTTGAGCGCGAGGCGCATGCGCTTGTTATCTTTAGATCTGGGCTTTTGACCGCTTTAGCTATCTTGCTAGTGTTGTGTAGTGAATACAAATACATATTCCACAATATTTCTTACATTGAGCGGGGCTTTGGTTCTTCCACTTTCATCCATTACTCCGTTAAATCGTCACTCACTTACTTGATCCACCCACTGGCCTGCATGGATTGAGCAGGCAGTGGGTCAGCCAGCTTCAGGCATTGCATTTGTTGTCATTCAGAGTTGGTCAGCCCACAGGATAGTGTGTGTGTTTGCTAGGCATGTTGTAGTTCTTTTATCTTGTTATTTTGTTGACATACATATGTGCATTGCTGTGATGCTATTAAGGAGGCAATGGTGGTAACTGTGAAAGCCAAATTACAGGCATTGGAAGCTCAACGCGTAGATGCCACCGCTTAGGGACATAAGCTGGTCTTGGTGGAGTGTGTACCGATTTGGATGGCCCTGTAGAATAGGTTTTTATTCGCAGAGGGCTTAAGCAGCGCCTCCTGGAATGCAAAATGTGAGTTGATAATATTTGATTTTTGTGTGTACACTTTAGAATTGCCAATCAAAGAATGTAGCTTTAAAAAAATGTATTGTTGTTGTTCATTTAATTGCGGGATAATTGAACTCAAGTAAAATATTCATTCCAGAATGCATGGCATTTGACTTTTGAGTATCCTTATCAGGCAAAATACTCAACCGGGGACACAGGAACGTGAACTTGACTGTTCTTGTGCTTACTGTAATTTTTACATGTGCTTCCTGTTTTTGGTTGAATAATGGAGAGAGGAGTGTGGCGTTATAGCCAGAGATGCCAACTAGGGAACTAGGTTATAGTCACAGCATTAGATCAACATCCTGTGATTCTGGGCAAATTACATTATCTACCTTGCCTAAACAATTAACATGAACTTGTGTAGTGTAAACGGTGCAAATGTAAAGTGCTACAATACAATTGGGTTGCCTTTGCGCAGTATAAAACTGGAAAAAAGCGCTGTACCTCGGGACGCTTTTTTCCACTTGCGCAAAATAGCGCATTTGCATGTCAAAGTAATATTCACCTCAAGCTCGTTTATTCTGTTGTTCCTTCCAAATAACATCAGATATGTCATTTGTAAAGTTCTTCGTATGAGCAGTATTTTGGAACTTTGCTTGCCAAAACAAGACCCTGGTTCGGGTTACCCACTTTGTCTGCAATGGGGATAATAGGGCACAGTACTGCGGAATTGGGGTGCATTTATTATAGCAATTCTGTGATTGCCTGCACGTGGAGACAGACTGGTGTGCATTTATTAAAGGGACGCTATGATTGCTGGCATGCGGAGACGCTCTAAAGAGGTTTGATTTATTGCTGAGCGCTTCAGTGTCAGCGTTTCACAGCACTTGCAGATTGTCGCAGACTGTGTAACATATGGCACAGGCGCATCAAGGACTCCTTTTCCTCCCACAAAGGAAGAAAGCTTCCAAATAATTAATGGAGAGTGATGCGCACCGGAGGCCAAATCATTCCAAACTGAAGGCCTGGGTGATGATAACAATCTTATCTGTCTTCTATAGACAGAAGAATGTGTCCCATGGGCAGCCATGCATCACCACCGCCAGTGATGTCCCCTCTCCAATCCCACAGACTATCTGAAACAGGTGTCCAACAATGGTCCAGAGAGGCTGGATCCATGACACCTTTTGAGGTTAATGGTGATTTATGTTGAAACAGTTCGATTTATTGTATATGAATGGATCTTATGTGAATATTCTCAATCGCTGGCCCTATTGGGCTTACGTTGGACACTCCTCGTCTAATGCTAACCACTACCCCACTCAGTGAAAACAAGCATTAGCCAAGCCTACAGGCCTTGTCTAAGCAAGAGCTGTTGGTTTTTGTCACTGTTTTGCTTATCCATGTTGTACAGCAGCAGAGCTGCTGTACAGCATTGCTGAAAGTAAAAAAAAACAAGCATTGGCATAGCCAATAGGTCTCGCCTTTGGGACCTTATAAGTATTTAGTTATGCAGCACAATATCCTTGGTGCAACAACATCAACTGTTGCATGGCTAAACACTTATAAGGTCCCAAAGGCGAGACCTATTGGCTATGCCAATGCTTGTTTTCTAATGTTCCAGGGGGGCTGTGGAACTCCCCGCAGCCCCAAACATCTGCAGTCCCAACAACATAAAAAATTGGTGGTGCCCTTGCCCCTTCTAGGGACATCATCAAAAACAAAAAATGTGTAAATGGGGTCCCTGGGGCCTCTTTGAGGCTTGGAGAGGGGGTCACATGCCCCCTCCCCTATATTAAGATATCTGACCGGAGGGATGGGGTCCCTTGGGCCTTTTTAGACTTGATGAGGGGCCAGTGAGCCCCCTCCCCTTCATTAAAACCACTGGGTAGTTATAGTTGGGATCATATTTCCATAATGTTAGAAATGGGATTTTTGGTAGGCTAGGGCGTGGGCCAAAGCCAGGCAAAAACCACCACTCTAGTCAGGATAAGGGAGTTACACGTCTAAAATAACCCCTGCTCACCCCCTTGGTAGCTTGGCACGAGCAGCCAGGCTTATCTTAGAGGCAGTGTGTAAAGCATTTGCACATAACCCACAGTAATACAGTGTACGCACTACAAAAGGACACCACACCAGTTTAGAAAAATATCCAATATTTTTATATAATTAAAACAAGACCAAAAACGATAAGAATCCACAATACTATACTTAAAAGTTCACAGTTCCAAAAATACGCTGATTAAAAAGAGTTCCTGGTGTGGATAGCTCCGTCCGGGCTACCACGGCGTCGTGAACAACAAATCCAACAGTTCTGGCTGGTAGCGGGGTCGCGGGCCAGCTACGGTGTCGGGAAGACCCGCAAACAGTACCTGTGAGAGATGCAGGGCATTGAGGCCCTTGAAGTCACTCGCGTTGCAGGTCGAGCTCCTCTCTGATGGAATCAGGAGCGCTGGCACCGGCAGACGTCTGGTGCTGCGGTGCGAAGCGCAGCGGTGCAGCGTGCGGTGCCCCCAGGTCGCGGTGCGAGCAGCGGCTCGGTGATGGCATCAGATGGCATCGTCGGTGAGACCAGGGTCGCGGTGCGAGATGAAGGCGGTGCTCACCACGGTGCTAGCAGGTCACGGTGCAAGCAGCGTCGTCGTCGTTGCTGAAGCGCTGTCGTCGGCTGACGAACTGGAGTCAATGGCGCCGGCGTCGGTAGGCCAAGGTTGCGGTGTAGGATGAGGGCGGTGCGTCATGTGACTTACGAGCGGTGCCCTTGAGCCACGGTGCAAGCAGCGGCGTCGATTTCAGCGGGAAGTGGCGGCGTCAGGAAGGCCAAGGCGTCCTCGTGAAGCAAGGCGGTGCGGAGTGCGGTGCCCACAGGTCGCGGTGCGAGCAGCGGCTCGGTGGTGGCATCAACAGGTGTCGTCGGTGAGACCAGGGTCGCGGTGCGGCGTTGCGGCGGTGCTCTCTGCAGTGCCAAAGCTTCGGCGTGAAGCGAGGCGGTGCGGAGTGCGGTGCCCACAGGTCGCGGTGCAAGCAGCGGCTCGGTGGTGGCGTCAACAGGCGTCGTCAGTGAGACCAGGGTTGCGGTGCGGCGTTGCGGCGGTGCCCTCTGCGGCGCCAAAGCTTCGGCGTGAAGCGAGGCGGTGTGGAGTGCGGTGCCCACAGGTCACGGTGCAAGCAGCGGCTCGGTGGCGGCATCAACAGGCGTTGTCGGTGAGACCAGGGTTGCGGTGCGGCGTTGTGGCGGTGCTCTATGCGGTGCCAAAGCTTTGGCGTGAAGCAAGGTGGTGCGGAGTGCGGTGCCCACAGGTCACGGTGCAAGCAGCGGCTCGGTGGCAGCGTCAACAGGCGTCGTCGGTGAGACCAGGGTTGCGGTGCGGCGTTGCGGCGGTGCCCTCTGCAGCGCCAAAGCTTCAGCGTGAAGCGAGGCGGTGCAGAGTGCGGTGCCCACAGGTCGCGGTGCAAGCAGCGGCTCGGTGGCGGCGTCAACAGGCGTCGTCGGTGAGACCAGGGTTGCGGTGCGGCATTGCGGCGGTGCCCTCTGCGGCGCCAAAGCTTCGGCGTGAAGCGACGCGGTGCGGAGTGCGGTGCCCACAGGTCGCGGTGCAAGCAGCGGCTCGGTGGCGGCATCAACAGGCGTCGTCGGTGTGACCAGGGTTGCGGTGCGGCGTTGCGGCGGTGCTCTCTGCGGTGCCAAAGCTTTGGCGTGAAGCAAGGCGGTGCGGAGTGCGGTGCCAACAGGTCGCGGTGCAAGCAGCGGCTCGGTGTCGGCATCAACAGGCGTCGTCGATGAGACCAAGGTTGCGGTGCGGCGTTGCGGCAGTGCCCTCTTCGGTGCCTTCAGGACACGGAGTCGGCAGCGGCGTCGTAGACGTCGTTGAGTTGGCGTTCTTCTTGCTGCAGCACAAAACACACAGTCCCCGGTGCTGCGGGTCAAAGAACTTGAAGTCTTTGCTGTTCCTGAGACTTCGTGAACAGGGGGCAAGCTCTACCTCAAGCCCTTGGAGAGACTCACAAATTAGGTTGCAGAAAGTCCAGTCCAGGCCTTTCACTGCCCAAGACAGAAGCAGCCACTGCAGGTCAGCCCAGCAAAGCACCCAGTAAAGCAGTCGTTCCTTTTCGCAGCTTCTCCGGCTCTTCTTCTTGGCAGTCTTCTTGTCCAGATGAGTTCTAAAGTTCAGGGGTCTGGGACCCAGCATTTATGTCCAAAAATCCTTTGATCTCTTAGGCAGAGAGGGCCTGTGCCCGGTCAGGACCAGTTCTGCCTTCTCTGGTGTGAATTCCTGGCAGGAGGTGGAGACGGCATTTGTCAGAGGCAGAGCAGGCCCTTTGAGGTGCAAGGTAATCTCCTCCCCCTTCCCCCATCATAACCCAGGTCTCTTCAGCCCTTTCCTGACCTACCTAGACCATCTGGTGCCCCTCCTGCTCCCCCAGCCTTCTGTCATCCAAAACCCATACAGGCAATCCACATTCCAGCAGAGGCACACGGGATGACTGAGCAAGAAAATACCTACTTTCTAAAAGTGGTATTTTCAAACACAGAGTGTAAAAATCACCTTCACTAAAAGATGCATCTTTAGATTCTGAGTTCAGGCATACTAAATTCTATTTTCTTACCGAATTCCCTGGGCCAGTTATGTTTATAAGATGTTATAAACAAACCTCCCATTCTATCCTATGGGGAACTGGTAGCCTTGCAATAGTGAAAAACGAAATTGGCTGTAATTCACTATCAGGACATGCCACACACACCAGGGCATGTCCCCCCTTTCACTTACACTGCACCCTGCCCACAGGGGTACCTTGGGCCTACCTGAGGGGTGTCTCACATGCAAGAAAAGAGAAGGTTAGGGACCGGCCAGTGTGTGCACTGGCCAAGTCGACATGGCGGTTACAAACTGCACGCAGACTTCTGCAATGGCAGGTCTGAGTTACCGTTTTCAGGGCTACTCCCGGGGGTCGCACAACCAGTGCTGCAGGCCCCCGAGTAGCATTTGATTCACCAGCCCTGGCACACGCAGTGCACTTTACTAGGGGCTAACAGGAAAATCAAATATCCAATCATGAAAACACCCATCCATAACACAATTTACACAGAGAGCATATGCACTTTAGCACTGATTAGCAGTGGTAAAGTGCCCAGAGTCCTAAAACCAACACAAACAGGTCAGGGAAAAATAGGAGGAAAAAGCAAAAAGTTTGGGGATAACCCTGCAAAAAGGGCCATTTCCAACACAACCCCTTCCAGCCTAAATCCAGGGAGACCAATCCATACCTCGATGGGCTTCCTGCTTGGGGCGATAGAACACGGAACCTGGCCCGCAACCGCAGGGTTTCCTTCCCGTTCTACGCCTTCCTGAACCTAGTTGGATCCCTCTATCCATACTCTCAGGGCCCACTAAGCTGACCCATGGGGAACCCTTCTCCTCACCTGTGGACCCCATCTGTGCAGCACCTAAACTTACTTTGCTCACAGATGTGTCCCAACAGGCAGACAGTACCCACATGGCCAACACAAGGGTGTGGCCCAGTCCACCCCTGGGGGTGACTCCTTTCCCCTCCCAGGGGCAACTCTGTCCCTCCGGACAGCCAGCCACAGTGGCCACTGACAACTGTCAGTGATGAGAGCCAGGCCTTATGCCTTTCAGGCCACTCCAACCATTGTGGCTGTCAGAGAGTGGGGGCGGTAGCCCCAGGTGCCTGGCACCCTTTCTCTACTCTCCCCCTGCCAAGCCAGGTATGGCATCCTGACACTGGCCCACCAGCCCAGGGTCTGTACCCTGCGGCTGGACAGGAGGCGGGGTGGGCTCCCCCACACCCTCTCCTTCTCCCTGGGGCTCTGTACCCTCCCACCTGGAGCGGTACCCCCTTCCAGAATTGTCAGGGCACCTGTGGCAGGTGCCCTGCACAATTCACCCACCAGTTCAGGGGGGCTATCCTGCAACTGGTACCTCAGTCCAGGGTCTGTACCCTGAGGCTGAACAAGGGACTGGGGTGGGCTCTCCCACACCCGGTCCTCCTCCCTGGGGCTCTGTACCCTCCCACCTGGAGCGGCACCCCCAGAAGACAAACTGGTAGGGGCACCGTAAGCAGTCGCCCCTTCCCCCAGGTCAGGGGGGACACCCTGAACCTGGTCCTCCAACCCAGGGTCTGTCCCCTCAGGCTGACCAGAGGTCTCGGGCGAGGCTCTCCTCCCCTTACCTCTCCTTCCGGGGTTCCGCACTCCCCTCCCGGGAGAAGCACCCTCAGAACCCAAAACGGACTGGACCCTGGGACCAGACCTCCTACACAATTCTTCCACCAGTTCAGGGCCTTGACCCTGCAACTGATCCACCACCTTAGGATCTAAACCCTCGGGTTGAACCGGGGTCAGAGGCGAGGACTCCCTCCCTCTGCACCCCCTTCCAGAGTTCTGCACCCTACCACCTGGAGTGGTACCCCTAGAAGATAAACCGGTCAGGACACTGCTTACAGTCGTCCTTCCCTCCAGGTCAGGCAGGACCTGAACCTGGCCTCCCAACCCAGGGTCTAACACCTGCGGCTGAGCACCTGCCCGGCGCACCAGGACTTCCTTGGGAGCATGCATGCCCCCCCTGAGGGTAACACATGATTCATGTGTTGTGTGACAGTCTGCCTGGTGCAGATCTCCTGACTCCTGTCCACCTGACAGTGCGCGAAGATCCCCCAGGACAGAAGTGGTGTCACCATGGTTACTCCTAGGAGGCCCAGCCCTTCTGGCTAGCCCCTGACCCACTGGTTCTTCCACGGGGGAACGCATCCCCCTCTCACCCATCAATCTGGACTTCTGCACCCTCCACTTAGGAGCGGCACCGCCAGACACCTGAACTGCTGGAGCTCTGTTTACAGATACTCCCCGTTCTCCTGACACTAAGGGATCCCCCTCAACGGACGGCCTACCAGTACAGCGTAGGCTCCCCACCGGGTGTTCCCTCCTGGAACCACCCAGGCTCTGGGACCGGGTTTCGGGTACCTTGGGCCGCAGCCCATTCCCACTCCTTCTCCGCAGAGACAGGACGTGAGTCCCTACACCCTTCCCACGACACTGGGACCTATCTGGGCTACCACAAACCTTTCCGACCACCATTGGTTGGGAAATACCTAAGCCACTTCCTTCTGGGTCACCCCCAGATGCTTCTCCAGACCCTCTGGAATCCACCAAAAGGTCTGCCTCCCGTGCAAGCTCCCTGGGGTCAGAGAACTCACACTCCAGTGGGTGTTGGCATAGCTCTGGAAAACAGGGACTTAAAATATGCTCTCCAACAATTGAATCACACAGCCCCACACAGGTGTTAACCAAACTACCCTTCACCCAATCATCCAGTGCCTCAGACAAGTACCCCACATCATTCCCACAAGACTGGTGAGACAGTGTCTGACTGTTGCTGTCTCTTAACCCATACTCTGCTGGCTGGACTCCATACTCACTTACCAGGGCTTCTATCATGGGAGAACCCCTCTGCCTGCACCTCTCATCTAGAGTCAGTAGAGTGTCCCTCCCACTACCAGGAAAATGATCCCCTGTGCCAGTTCCCCAATCCACCTCAGGGACACTGCGCACCACTGGGGTAACCTCACAATCCTGAACCCCCTGGTGTATGTCAACCCCCTCCTTGAAGCAGGGCCCCAAACCTGTGTGTGTACCTCATCCTCAGTACTCGACCTAACACTTTTGCTGCCACCATCTGGGCTGGGCTGGGCCTAGCCCCACTGGGTTCCCAGTCCAGCTCTCTCATTTTAAACTCATGGTCTAACATCATCCTCCTTTCCTCCATGGCTATTCTTTTGTCTTCCCTCTCACTTTCCATCCTGAGTTTCTCCAACTCGAACTTCCTCGCTTCCCGCCTGTCCTCCAGCTCCTCTGGGGACAGACTGCTGCTGCCTGGTTTAGAGGGTGCCCCCCCTCCCAAAAGCACATCCAGCCTTGGAATAGGCTCCTCTGCCTCCATGCCAAGATCCCCAGACAGCTCACTAGCATGTCTGGCTGCTACCCAGGCCCTCAGCGCCTTTTGTAGCTCCTCTTTCTGGTGAGGTCCCTTATTTGGATTTTGAGGTTTTTGCAGATCGCCTTCAATCCCTTAACATTGTAGGTTTCTAACCTCTCCTCCTCAAAGGCCACTTCCAATGATGCAACAGATGATGCAATTGATTCAGGCATGTTGTACTGGAAACTTCAAGTTCAAAACCAATGGAAAGGGAAAAATAGACCAAAAAAACAGTATGGGGTACGTAAAGGTCTGCGATGTGGTAGTAGTGCACACCATTCACTGCAAGTCAAGTGCAAACGCAAGTCCTATCCTCACCGCTGACAACCAATGTTAGAAATTGGATTTTTGGTAGGCTAGGGCGTGGGCCAAAGCCAGGCAAAAACCACCACTCTAGTCAGGATAAGGGAGTTACACGTCTAAAATAACCCCTGCTCACCCCCTTGGTAGCTTGGCACGAGCAGCCAGGCTTATCTTAGAGGCAGTGTGAAAAGCATTTGCACATAACCCACAGTAATACAGTGTACGCACTACAAAAGGACACCACACCAGTTTAGAAAAATATCCAATATTTTTATATAATTAAAACAAGACCAAAAACGATAAGAATCCACAATACTATACTTAAAAGTTCACAGTTCCAAAAATACGCTGATTAAAAAGAGTTCCTTGTACATCAAAATTTCTTGATTTTGCAACCTCATTTTTTGTAGAAAGTGAATCCCCTCAAGTATCACCTCACCTTGTTTGGGATACTTTTAAAGCTGCCTCTAGAGACTTCATTATTTCATTTGTGTCACAGAAAAGAAAAGCATCCTCTCACTCTGTTCAAGTACTCAATAAACAAATTAAAAAATTGGAGCACACCTATTATTTAACAAAATCCCAATCTGATTTGAAGGAACTTATTAAAGCCAAACTCTCTTTTAATAAATTATCTACTGCTTCCGCAAACTTATACGTACTTAAGTCTAGTGCTAAATACTATACCGCCCAAAATAAATCTGGCAACCTTCTTGCCAAATATCTAAAAATAAAAAAAGAACGTACAAAAATTGAATCCATTTTAACTTCATCTAACAAAATAATCCACAAAGATGAAGACATTCTCTCAGAATTTGTCGACTTCTATCAAAAATGATATACTCCCGAATCCTCTCCTCAATTGACTGATATTTCGCAATACTTATCCTCTTTTCCTGCTCCTACCTTTCCTGATGTAGACTTTTCTTCTACCGAAGCGGATATACATACTGACGAAATCCTTAAGGCTATTCAAACGCTCAAAAAAGGGAAAACTCCAGGTCCCGATGGCTTCACAATAGAGTTTTACACTCACTTTTCTAATCTTCTTATTCCCAAGCTTCATCAATTATTTCTTTATTTTATATCTTCCCAAAAATCTGAGGGTTCGTTTCAAGAAGCTTTAATATGCCTTCTCCCTAAAGATGATAAAGATCATACACTTTGCAAAAATTATAGACCCATTTCTTTAATTAATGTTGATTATAAAATATTTGCGAAAATCCTTGCCCTTCGTTTGGATATCATTTTACCTAGGATAATCGGGAAAGAACAGAGTAGTTTTGTTAAAGGACGGCACTTATCTGACAATACCTGGCTCTTCTTTAATGTTCTTAGCAAATCTCACTCCCACAAACAGTCATTAGCAGCTCTTGCACTAGATGCTGAAAAGGCATTTGATAGGGTTAATTGGCAGTTCATCTTTTCTACACTTGGTTGGTTTGGTTTTGGACCCACATTTCTCTCCTACATCTCTTTACTTTATTCTTTTCCCAGGTCCTCTATTCTAGCTAATGGCCTTGTCTCTTCCTCCTTCCCTTTATATAGAGGTGTCCACCAGGGATGTCCACTTTCTCCACTTTTATTTATTTTGGCGTTAGAACCCTTTCTAACAAAAATCCGTTTAAATAAGACCATCACAGGGTTTCCTTACGGCGACAAACAACTGAAGCTTTCCGTCTATGCTGACGATATCCTATTATTTATATCTAACCCTCAATCCTCTATACCATCGTTTCTTTCCGAAGTCAAGGATTTTGCTCATGTCTCAGGATACAAACTCAACACGGATAAATGTGAAATCCTCCCTTTAAACAAACACTGCTTTCATGCTGATTTCTCATCTTCCTCTTTTCATTGGAACCCAACTAAGATTAAATACTTGGGCTTATGGTTCACACCTTCTATTAAAGATACCGTGGCATTAAATTTAAACAACTTACAACAGACTTTAATTGCCTCCACTTCACGTTGGCACCCCTTATTTTTATCCTGGTGGGGTAGATTAGATTCTATAAAAATAATGTTAGTACCTATAATTTTATTTTTCTTATCTAATCTCCCAATTAATATTCCCAAATCTTGCTATAAGAAAATTTACAATACCTTATCAAAATTTCTATGGCACAACAAAAAAGCTAGGATGTCTTTCGCCAAACTTAAACAACCTAAGCATATGGGCGGGGTCAATTTTCCGGATTTCTCTGCTTATCATACTTCATTTTTTCTTAAACACTCTTCTTCTCTATTCTCTCAAAACATGATTGATTCCTTTTCTCAGCCTCTATGGGTAGAGATAGAAACCTCCTTTTTCTATCCTTTTACCTTCGAGGAAGTAATTTCTTTGGATCACTGACAGAATATCGAACACACAAATATCGTGTGGACAGAATATCGTGTCAAAAATATCGAGCACAAGAATATCGAGTAGGTAAGTGCAAATAGATAGGTATAAATTTACTATTCTTAACTCCAGATCTACGTACCTTGAAGATATATATATCGTCAAAGTACATATATGTGGAGTTATATAGAGAAAAACTTTACTTACCCATAAGAAATGACCTTCACGATATTCTTGTCCTCGATATTTTTGACACGATATTCTGTCCCACGATATTTGTGTTTTCGATATTTTGTCCACATACCAATTTCTTTATCTCAAGTTCCAGCAAAAATGTCTTTTCCCATTCTTAAGAATTCTCGTAAAATCCTTCATCCTTTAATAATTGACGGCCTTGATGATTGTGCTCGATTTCTACAATCTCCAATTTGGTGCAACAAGATGATCAAAATTAAAAATAGAACTCTTTTTTGGAAGGATTGGTTGGACCTGGGTCTGAAATGGACCCATCAACTTTTTCATGGAGATTCTTGTATTCCTTTTTCCGTAGCCCAATCTCGTTTTTCTCTACCTCTCTCCTATCACTCAAAATATGTATCGATAATTAAAGCTGCTCAAACCTCTTATGATGCTGTTAAATCCTCTCCCGCTCCTGTCAAATCTTCTTCGATTACTCTTTCCTCTATATCTGCCTCTTCTTCTGCTTCTCAAATTTATAATAAGTTGAGAGATTCCTCTATTTCTCGTATAAAGTCTAAAATAGAATGCGACGGGGAGTCGGATCTCAAAGAATCTTTTTCTCTCCTTCAATGGAGCAAAATTTGGACTAAAATAAGGAAGTCTTCTAGAGCAGCAAATACTACGCAGACTTTATTTTTCATTTATAATAGACTTTTGATTACTCCAACTAAGCTACATCATATAGACCCCACTATCCCCTCCTCTTGTTGGTCTTGTCACACCCAGGTAGCCGATCTTAAACACATGGTATTGACGTATCCTCCCATTCATCATTTCTAGATTACAGTATGGAAACAAATTAACAAAATTTTCTCTACCCATATTCCCTTCTCCTATTCACACGTTTTTCTAGGTAGTGTCGCAGAAATATGGTCTTCCTCAGTTACTAATGTAGCTATTGTTGACCTACTTATTGCAGTTGCATTTCAGCAAATCACAAAGTCATGGAAACAAGCCTCGAATATTTCATTTCAAGCATGGTGGAACGGAGTTTGCTACAATCATAGGTTAGATAGGGCATATGTTCATCCTATTACTCTTGCTATTAAACGCGATTTACTGTGGTTACCCATCACCAACTTTCTAAATGCTTCTGCTCACACCATACCTTTACATAATCCCAGCAATGAAGAAGTACCCAAACCCCTTGAAGTTAATAGTTATTATTAAGTATCTTTTATATATTTTAAGACATAGGTTGAAGCGTAATATATAAATATAGAAATTATTGCATGTTATTCTTTCTATTTCATCTATTTGATCAATGTTATTATCTGATGTGTTCTTCTCCCCCCATATTTCTTTTCTTTCCTTCCCCATCCTCCCCTTTCTTCCCCTTATATGATTACACTGGTTTTATATTTTATCCTGATGTCATATAACATTGATGTTAATTCTATGTTTATATTTAATAAACTTACTCTTAAAACTAAAAAAAAAGAGTTCCTTGTCTGGATAGCTCCGTCAGGGCTACCACGGCGTCGTGAACAACAAATCCAACAGTTCTGGCTGGTAGCGGGGTCGCGGGCCAGCTACGGTGTCGGGAAGACCCGCAAACAGTACCTGTGAGAGATGCAGGGCGTTGAGGCCCTTGAAGTCACTCGCGTTGCAGGTTGAGCTCCTCTCTGATGGAATCAGGAGCGCTGGCACCGGCAGACTTCTGGTGCTGCGATGCAAAGCGCAGCGGTGCAGCGTGCGGTGCCCCCAGGTCGCGGTGCGAGCAGCGGCTTGGTGACGGCGTCAGATGGCGTCGTCGGTGAGACCAGGGTCGCGGTGCGAGATGAAGGCGGTGCTCGCCACGGTGCTAGCAGGTCACGGTGCAAGCAGCGTCGTCGTCGTTGCTGAAGCGCTGTCGTCGGCTGACAAACTGGAGTCGATGGCGCCGGAGTCGGTAGGCCAAGGTTGCGGTGCAGGATGAGGGCGGTGCATCGTGTGACTTACGAGCGGTGCCCTCGAACCACGGTGCAAGAAGCGGCGTCGATTTTGGCAGGAAGTGGTGGCGTCAGGAAGGCCAAGGCGTCCTCGTGAAGCAAGGCGGTGCGGAGTGCGGTGCCCACAGGTCACGGTGTGAGCAGCGGCTCGGTGGCGGCGTCAACAGGCATTGTCGGTGGGACCAGGGTCGCAGTGCGGCATTGCGGCGGTGCTCTCTGCGGTGCCAAAGCTTCGGCGTGAAGCAAGGCGGTGCGGAGTGCGGTGCCTACAGGTCGCGGTGCAAGCAGCGGCTCGGTGGCGGTGTCAACAGGCGTCGTTGGTGAGACCAGGGTTGCGGTGCGGCGGTGCCCTCTGCAGTGCCTTCAGGACACGGAGTCGGCAGCGGCGTCGTAGACGTCGTTGAGTTGGCGTTCTTCTTGCTGCAGCACAAAACACCCAGTCCCCAGTGCTGCGGGTCGAAGAACTTGAAGTCTTTGCTGTTCCCTGAGACTTCGTGAACAGGGGGCAAGCTCTACCTCAAGCCCTTGGAGAGACTCACAAATTAGGTTGCAGAAAGTCCAGTCCAGGCCTTTCACTGCCCAAGACAGAAGCAGCCACTGCAGGTCAGCCCAGCAAAGCACCCAGCAAAGCAGTCGTTCCTTTTCGCAGCTTCTCCGGCTCTTCTTCTTGGCAGTCTTCTTGTCCAGATGAGTTGTAAGTTCAGGGGTCTGGGACCTAGCATTTATGTCCAAAAATCCTTTGATCTCTTAGGCAGAGAGGGCCTGTGCCCGGTCAGGACCAGTTCTGCCTTCTCTGGTGTGAATTCCTGGCAGGAGGTGGAGACGGCATTTGTCAGAGGCAGAGCAGGCCCTTTGAGGTGTAAGGAAATCTCCTCCCCCTTCCCCCATCATAACCCAGGTCTCTTCAGCCCTTTCCTGACCTACCTAGACCATCTGGCGCCCCTCCTGCTCCCCCAGCCTTCTGTCATCCAAAACCCAGACAGGCAATCCACATTCCAGCAGAGGCACAAGGGATGACTGAGCAAGAAAATACCTACTTTCTAAAAGTGGTATTTTCAAACACAGAGTGTAAAAATCACCTTCACTAAAAGATGCATCTTTAGATTCTGAGTTCAGGCATACTAAATTCTATTTTCTTACCGAATTCCCTGGGCCAGTTATGTTTATAAGATGTTATATAAACAAACCTCCCATTCTATCCTATTGGGAACTGGTAGCCTTGCAATAGTGAAAAACGAAATTGGCTGTAATTCACTATCAGGACATGCCACATACACCAGGGCATGTCCCCCATCTCACTTACACTGCACCCTGCCCACAGGGGTACCTTGGGCCTACCTGAGGGGTGTCTGACATGCAAGAAAAGGGAAGGTTAGGAACCGGCCAGTGTGTGCACTGGCCAAGTCGACATGGCGGTTACAAACTGCGCGCAGACTTCTGCAATGGCAGGTCTGAGTTACCGTTTTCAGGGCTACTCCCGGGGGTGGCACAACCAGTGCTGCAGGCCCCCGAGTAGCATTTGATTCACCAGCCCTGGCACTCGCAGTGCACTTTACTAGGGGCTAACAGGTAAATCAAATATCCAATCATGGAAACACCCATCCATAACACAATTTACACAGAGAGCATATGCACTTTTGCACTGATTAGCAGTGGTAACGTGCCCAGAGTCCTAAAACCAACACAAACAGGTCAGGGAAAAATAGGAGGAAAAAGCAAAAAGTTTGGGGATAACCCTGCAAAAAGGGCCATTTCCAACACATAAGAAATGCTTTTTTTGTGTTGCTAATTACTTTGGCCCCGTTTGACGAATCTCCACAAAACTTTCCGAAAAAGTGCTACTGTTTGGTTAGTTTGCACGTGGAAAGGTTCACCACCTGGGAGCAGGCTTGTTATCTGTTTTACTGCCCGCACTGATGCATGCAGAGAAACAGATCAACAGATTGCTCCCTTCCGAAGGGAGCAACATAAATAGCTGCTCCCCCTGGGCGGGAGCAATGCTGGCTCCCACAGCATGCAGAGAGTTGGCTGGGGCTGCGAGACCCTCCCGTGGCCCCAGCATGTTGTTTGTGGGTTCCCTGGGTGGGCACCGGGGCACCCACCTTTAAATAATGTGGGCCCTGGGGGATCGGGTCCCAGGAACCATGCCAAGCTAGAGGAGGAGGGGCCGGTTTAAAACAGATACCGGCCAGGGGATGGGTCCCCAGGCCATGATGAGGCTCAGAGAGGGGGCCAAGTGGCCCCTCCCATTTAAAAAAAGGCCCATGGGGATGGGTTCCACGTGGCCTAATAATAGTCAGAGAGTGGGGCCACGTGGCTCCCCTCCCCTTTAAAATACATAGGATCCATGGAGATGTGTTTCACAGGGCCTAATTAAGATCAGGGAGGTGGTCCGTGCATCCCTCTACCTTTATTAATTATTCAGCCCCAGAGGATGGGGTCTCCAGAGTCCAATAAGGTTGCGGGGAGGGCGGCCATGTGAACCTAGTCCCACTTAAAATGAGGTACGGCCCCCAGGGATGGGTGCCCAGGCCCAAGAAGGCTCAGGGAGAGGGGCCACACAACCCTCCCCTGTTAATTGTATTTTGCCCCATGGGATGGGGGTCCCCGGGACCCAAATGCCAATCCTACGCCGCGTGGCAAAGGCTTAACCCTCCACTGCCGGTGGCCAAAGGCCATGTGCAGCATGCGGTTGGCTGCCTGTGGGGGGTTGGCTACATGGCCTGGCCACAGGCCAGACCCTGCTGCCGACACCCCGCCACACACAGCCGAAGGCCGTGCATAGCATGGGGTTGACCGCATGTGAGGGGGTTGGCTGCAGGGCCTGGCCACAGGCTAGGCTCTGTGGCCAACCGCCCTACCCACTGCCAAAGGCCGGGTGCAGCGGGCGGTTGGATTTACGTATGTTAATTGACATTACTTTACTTTCAAAACACCCTAGAATTTCACAGAAAAACAAAGGTACAAAGGTTAAAGTAATGTTACAGTTAGGTGAGATTTTCAGTAACAGTGTAACATTTTAAACTCTAAAAACCACAGAAATTCACCAGTTATAGTTATAGTAATCTCAAGTAAATACAACTCGTGCCCTAAGGTAACTATAACACGTGCCCTCGCCATGCACTGCTAATGCTAAGTACCCCACATATTACAGCATTCATGACATCTTCTATCACATCATTGATTATATCACTGCAATGAAATTATTGTTAAGAAAACTGTGCATAGTGTGGGAGCGAATTACAGTTACCTTAGGGCATGAGTTATAGTTACTTGAGATACCTATAACTGGTGCATGTATGTGGTTTTTAGAGTTTAAAATGTCACGTTGTTACTGAACATTTCACCTAACTATAATGTTACTTGAATATTTGTTTTTTCCAGTGAATACAGATAGATAGATAGATAGATAGATAGATAGATAGATAGATAGATAGATAGATAGATAGATAGATAGATAGATAGATAGATAGATAGATGTCCAAGCACACTCCTCCATTGTAGGGAGCATACCGACCCTAACAGGGGAGCCCTGGCATGCGGGAAACGGATGCCCGCAAATAATGGTTACACTCTCCTCACCAAAGGAAAATGCTGTGCGCCTTTTAGATCCAAGCAGAGTAATGTATTCGCAACTCATAATATAGGCAGGTCGCCATAGTCCCCAACGCGTTTTAGCTCCCAAGTATGAGCCTTGTTCATGGGCGGACATTGTTACCCACAACACTTCCTTAGAGTATATAAAGTGACAATGTGCTAATCGATAACAATAAAAGACTTCCCTTATGTCTCATAGTCTTTCCCCTATGGTCCTCACACAATTAAGGTGCACACTGTAAACTTGCACTATTTCGTCAAAAACATGATTGTGATACACTCTTCCAATCCAAAGTTCACAACCGTTGTAATTCATAATTATCACAGTCAAACAATGATTGATATAAACTAGTGCAATCCCCATGCGCCTTCCGTGTTTCTCTTAGTTTCACTCCCCTCTTGATCTTCTTCGTGCTCGTCCTGCCAACGATATTTGCTCATCCACGCACCCTAACTGCACAGCCTGCAGGTAAGAGAAATAGTCCTCTTGGGTCCCTTACCCACTACTTCTACCAGTGTCAATTTAGTTTACAACTAATACTGATGGCCCGTTGAGTAAGAGGTGCCGGAGATGAGTTGCACATATTTTTGTGTTATTTTTTTAATATATGGCATAATTTCCAAAAAGGAAATTACATGGGTTTGCTCACCTTTAAATTTAATGCTAGGACTCATTCATTCAAGGATGCAATAAGTTCTTTAAGCTGAGTATGATATGTTCTTTGGAGATAAACACATCTTTTCTCTGGTGACATTTACTATTTACTCCATTCAAAAGTGAACCTGTCTTTCAAATAAATGCTAACCAACAAAGAAGTAAGAAAGTCACTTGGAAATATTGGAAATGTCAATTTATGGGTTCGCTTTTCTTACTGTGAGCTAACAAGAAACATACGTACATCAAAAGGCAATGAATATAGAACCTGTTACAAGTTAATGGAAGTGCAATAAATATAACTGTAATGATGCTAGAAAGAGCCACCACTTTTAACGGCACCATTGAAAATGAACGAAAGTACAATCAACCACTCTCAATGGTGGAAATATAAATTAGAATAAAAGAACATGACTTAAAACAAGACCCAAACAGTTCTCGAGCACTTACTAGAACAAGTATAAAATATATGCTCCCAGAGTACCACCACACCTAGCTGGCCTACTGTCATCAGTCCAAACAAATCCCAAAAAACAAAGCCAGAAAAAAACACACTGAGGCAAGAGACACCTGGGCTCAAAACCTTTAATGATATAGATGTCCCTCTCACTCTAACCCACACCAAAGGCAAATTTAACTTATATAACAGTAAATGTCCCATGTGATAAATGCATGAAGCACAGCAGAGGGTGGATATTACCAAAATAACATATATTTAATTTTTGGTCTATTACCTGACAATCAAAGTACAAAGCATCAGGAATTCCAGTATAAAATCCACCAAAAAACAATAAATATTCCCCAACAAAAATAATAGTAGATTTTGAGAATGGATTGATACACACAATATGCAAAATCTACTCTGAAACATAAGGTGAGGCCACTGCGTTCATTTTAATCAAACCATTTGGCATCACCTATAAAAAGCAACATTCAGACCCTCATTATGAGTGGCCTCTTACCTTCGATGGGGCTAGCTACAGGAGTGACTGGCCCCATGGAAATTATAAGGGTGTGGTGTTTCCGTGGATCTGTTTATTTTCACACAGAGGTTCCAGTAGCTAAATGCAGCCAAAATCTCATGTGTAAAAAGTTGAATGAAAATGAGTAATTAGCAGCTGGAACCTGGAATTCCGAATTTCACCAGTAGTTCATCATTTCTAGAATGACCCTCAGGATCCAAGTTATAATGGCTCGGATTTGCCATACTCCCAGTTGTGGAGAAAATCTGGGCCATTTTGTCGGGCCTCTCGAAAAGAAGTCCTCAAAGTTGTATATTGCCTTTGAAAACATTGCCTTTGCACTAAAAAATAAAGGCCCTAGCCTTTGTACCTTCAAATAATGTAGTAAGCACTATGATCTATTGATGTGCTACCTGTATTATAAAGTCAACAAGGACAAATTGTCCCTCTTCCTCTGTAATTTTGAAGATACCAAAGTTGGTCACAAGTGCAAGTCAGTGCACAGATTCCACATACAATGGTGAAATGTTTACCAAAGTACCTTAAATAAAGGAGCAAAAACAAATCACACAACTGAAGGGTGGCGCAACTCCTTCCAAAGAAATCTTAGAAAAAAACAATCTACCCTTTAGCAACTCATGAAAATACTCTGAAAAGAACACTAATAACAATACCTTGCACAAACGCAAGCCCCAGCCAAAACACTATGGGCTCCATTACGATGCCAATCGGTAGAGCGTCTGACAGGCATCGAGTTGGAAACGAGACAGCCCGACAAGGAGTCGGCGGTACCGCTTCCCATATAAGGATGCGGCCACCTTCACGGCGGTAGAAAATGTATCTTTTCTATTGCGGCTTGTGCTGTGGGCTGCAGCACAAGCCATAATATGAAATATCCACGTGTAAACATCCATGCACCGTGTGGCAGGCACCATGCGGTGTCTGCCACATGATGCATAGCGGAGGCCGCGGGGAGACGGAGGCCCTGCTAGGGGCCCCCACAGTCCATTTCCGACACCCTTTCTATGGCAGTCGGACAATCACAGAAAGGCTGTGGGAAACGTGCATCGTAATCCCCACGGCGGTGTCTGAGCAGGCATCGCCTCCATTCTGGGGATTATGATCCGCCCTCCGCCCGACGGGCTCCTCGAGCCTGTCAGAGGCAGAGCGGATTCCCCCTGCAGGCATCGGTCAAATGGCCCATATCATAATAGGGCAGTCTGACTGATGCCTCAGATGTCGGGTGGAAAGCCACCGACAAGCTGTCGGACGGCCTTACGCCTGACATCATAATGGGGCCCTATGTCCAAAAAAATAAACAAACAATGAACATGCACAAAATTATATCAAAGCCCTGCTCTTTAAGGCGTAGCCTACATAGAATCCATAGCCTACATGCAAATTTAAGACAAACCTCAAAAAACAACATTAAAATAACCCACCATAGGAAATCTGAACACCACTGCTACAACCAAAAATAAATATTTAAGTGACTAATCAGTGCATATTTTTGGTACTTCATGTAGCGACTACCAAAATGTTATATTTAATCCTAAACTACATGACCCAGCAGGCAACTAAAAAAACATACACTAGGAAACCTACTTATAAATGGAAAACCATCTTTTTTTTCAATAAAGCAACAATTCCCCAATTCATTACATAGAACATGCAATTCGCCTTTTAAACAAATACATGAAAAAATAATTGTTCACAAAGATATATAACTTTTAAAATCCACATAATACATATATTATGTTTCCTCAAAAAATTCTAAGACATTACATACAATAAATACATACCAAACATGTAAATATGACAACAATAAACATGCATAACATAGCAAACTCAAAAATTAAATTCAACCACACCCACCCAAGATAAAAAAAATGTAATGTTAAAAATACCTACAATTCTGAGGCTGAAAAACTCAAAAAAATCCTCATCCAGAAGAAATTGACCACATACTCGTGTTCCCCCAAAAATGGAAAAATTCATAGGTTCTCAAAAGAGTAATCCAAAATGTAAAGGTCCACATCGCATTTCTTGATGACCTTAAAAATCTGGAAAATTTGTTTAAAAAAAGCCAGGTAAAGAGAAAAATAGAGGCATTTTTAAAAAAGAGTTTGACATAATTCTACCAAACAGAACAACTTTGAATTCCCAAAGCAACTCTCCTGAGAAAAGCTCTTCTTAACTTGTAATGGTAAACATTAGACACTCCGATCCCCAGCCAAAAGTTATACTCAAACTCAATTAAACTACATATACTTCATAACACTGACTTAAATAAAATGGTATAACACATCCTTACATGACCTATACTTTGAGATCAAAGACTAAAAAAAGTATAATAAATACATCCAAACTTTGAATAACTTCAAAATATAAATATTGAGTGGTCTTACTAGATCCAATGAAACAGGAACCTGCAGTCATTTTCTTTGACATTCACACTACAATAAAAGTTTAAAAAGATATTACAGTAGAGTTAATGTGGAAAAATGGTTATAGAAAAATAAAACCTAATCTACAAATGCTTTGCTGTCAATAGAAAAATGCTATATCTTTTTTATATTAAAAGAATTGTAAAACATGTAAAAATGTTTTTGAATTAGATTTAATTGAATATGCAGAATAATGTCTCTTCTTTGTAAATGTTTATTTATTAAATATGTGAGCTAATGATTTCCAACTCATTAATAGAAATGTAAATTTTTATAATGAAAGTAATCTATGACATATTTTTCTTGTATATATAAACTATGTATATTGTGAAGAAACACATATATTAAAACATTATTATACAGTTATATACATATTCCTATTTTTATTATATTTCAGTACCATTTAAACTATTTTTTCTGTTTCCTTTATGTTTTTGGTTTGCTAATAAATATTGTTTGATGTTACAATTTATTTATTAATTAATTATTTTTATCAATGCGTTTAATCTCGACATGTTTTAATTTTGTAAGATGTGCTCATTATAAAACACAAAGTTTTCTCTATTAATTTGAATTATATTTTGCTGAATATAGAACCTATAATTCATTATTTTATCATTTTAATTGACATTGATCTTAGGTTAAATATTACAATGTTACTCCATTCCAATAATATTGAATAACTAAAAAAATCGACTGTATAAACTGTACTTCAGTTGCATAAAAATTCTAGACAGTGCATTTATTTTAGGAGATCAAAAGTAATATTTTAACTCCACTCCCAGAAACATTGAGAAAAGTGTACAAAGTGAGAAGTGGTCTAATTTACTCTTCTAACTCCCATACCATTAACACTACCAAAACTACATAAATTGTGGGTGCAGGAGGAGTAAAGACATACTATTCTAGCTCCAGTGTATCAAACGTCAGATAAAGTACATATATGAAGGGGGTAAATCTAACATTTTAACACTACTTCCACAACAAATATTGGGGGAAGTGTATGAATTAGCGATAGGGAGACTCCAGTCCTTAAAACACTTGTGAAATTCAGAAGTTGGAGTCCGATATGAAGTGGGGGTCAGATTTACTATTCTGACTGCAGTTCCTTAATCATTGAGGAAAGTGCCTAAATGTGAGGTCGTGGTCAAATTTACTATTTATTGGAAATGGGTTGCACCCATTTAGTACAAAGGATTTTATTGGTATGGATCACCTGGTTTTTGGACCTTTGTTGTGGGTGAGTCTCCCGACCTGAGTCTCAATCCTGGAAATGTCATGATAAATTGGAGTGCACGTAAATTGGAGTGCATGTGTTTACCACCAGTTTCTACCTTTTAAGATAAAGCTGCTGGGATGCAGCTAGGGTAAGGGACACTTGGCTGGTTATGCCTGAACACGCGCACACGTGTGTGCACAGGGGTACAGGCTGCATGTGAGAGTTGTATGCAGCCTGTTACCGCATCTATCTTGTGCAGTTTGTAACTGCAAATTCAACCTGTCAAAGTACCCTTTTTGGCCAGCCTAAACCTTCCTTTTAAATAATAATAGGTCAACCCATGTAGATCTTATTGCCAATAAAGGCAGGGTGCATAACATTTAAAAGTAGAGCATGTAGAAATTAATGTTGAACATGTCCTTACAGTGAAATATCCCGAAAAACTATTTTCACTGTAGCAAGGTTTGCTGCTGCCATAGGGAATTATTGGGCGACATTGGTACATTTATTTAAGGATAAATTTGGATTGGTAGTAGCTAAAGAAATACTCCTTCCACTTATTTAATTGTAATCTAAAATCCTCTTTAATGGTAAAGTCAGATTTTAAAATATTATATTAGAAATTGCACTTTTAGAAAATTGACATTTTCCTGACTAAGGTTTCTGCAGCCTTTCTGTGAGTTTCCAGCTGCCTGGCACATGAAGGATCTCCCACTGGGAAATATGTAATGGACCAAGATGGTGCTCATAAGGGCCTGGGTGTACAGGGGAATGGGCGGGGGTGATGGCGATCGGAGAGTCTGAACGCCACGCATCCAACGGGCTCCTTGAGGCCGCCGGTGCAGTGGAGGGGCTTGTAGTCCCTACCAGGTTGCCGGTGCCTGCCAGACACCGCCGTAGGGATTACAATGTCCCTTTTCACTGGCCTTTTCATGGCGGAAAACCCGCAATGAAAAGCCTGGCGGAAAGGGACATTGGGGGCCCGTAGCGGGCCCCTCTTTCCCCCTGGCCCTTGACTTTGGGTGTTGGCATATCCCTGCACCATGTGGTAGGCACCGCATGGTGCCTGCCACGTAGTGCAGGGATATGTGTGGGGTGTCTGTTTTGTCTTGCGGCAGGTGCTGCGGTGGCGGTCGCATTGTAATTTGCCCTGTGGGACCACCGCCTTGTTGGTGGGCGGTCCTAAATACGATACATTGGCGGACGGACTAAGGTCCGCCCGTCATGGTAGTGACCCCCAAAATTATTTTTATGTTGTGAAAAATACCCCAAAACACATAGGCCCCGATTGCGAGCGTCCGACCGGCATCGTGTTGGAATGGAAACCGACCGACTAGTAGTTGGCGGTTCCATCCGACAATTTTGGATGCGACTGCCCATGAGGTGTTTGGAAACATCTGTTTTTCTTTTGCAACTTGTGCAGTGGCCCGAAAAAGGGCCTCAGCACAACCCGCATTGCAAACATTCATGCACTGTGTGGTAGGCACCATGTGGTGCCTGGCACACGGGGCATGGATGTTTGGGGTGCCCCCGAGGCCTCATAGCAGAGGCCGCTGAGGGACAGGGGCCCTAGTAGGGGCCCCCAAAATCCGTTACTGCCAGCCTTTCAATGGAGGTCGGACCGCCATTGAAAGGCTGCCTGAAAGGGAAATCATAATCCCTGCGGCGCCCCATTGTAGGAGATTACTTTCCGACTGACAGTCGCACGGGCTCCTTAAGCCTGTCATAATCATCCGTCGGTCCCTCACATGCTGCCTCCGACCATCGTGCATCTTGAGGCTGCGGTCGGAACACAGGACTCGTTGATAGGCCGTCTGTTGCAGTCCGACCTACATTATATTGAGGGCTATAATATTAAACACTGCCCATCCATATTCCCAAATAATGCTGTGACCTATAAATATTAAAAGTATGACAAACGTATACACCCCAAAATACAAAAAAAAAAAAATTCTCTTACAGTAGTAAAACAATTGTAAAAAAATGAATCAAGTAAAATAAGAAAAATATAATTTTATAGTTTTAGACATTTCATAAATAAAAAACCCACCCACCCAAAATGACAAAATAACCCATTAAAAAACAAAACAATGTAAATTTAGATCCCAAAATATTTGATTTCAAATAATCTAACATTAAAACGTAGTCACCCAATCCATCAATAAGCCCTGCAAAAAGTAAAAAAAATATGTATCATTCATAACCCTTGAAATACATGAACCTCAACATGAAAAAAATAAAATCATTTCATTTCAAATTATTTTTAAATTGCAAACTAAAGTGTATAAAACATGTAATGCTTTTTTAATTAAAATATTGCCCCCCCAAAGTCCCAAAAGAAGCCTCAACTCATTTTAAAAAAATTACAAAAGCAAATTAAAAACATTATATTAACAAAAATGCACTACAAAACACACTCATACCTATATATAAAGCATTCTTAAAAAATAAAATCAAGGCTTTAATACTAACTACTATAAATATTTTAGTAAATGACAATGTAAAAAATGTATATTAATATATATACCTCTGCTATTATGCTCCACTTCATTTTTGCAATCAAAGTGCATAGCCACAATATTTTGAACCAACAATATTCGCAACTCTATATTCAAATACCATACCATGATCCACAAAGCTTATCAGATACCTGCTCCATCGTGGTTGGTCAGAAATTATGCCTATGTCTTGGGCTAGTGCGAATATTGGGAAAGATTCACAAATTTCATTTTTGTATACATGAAGCAGTACTACAGTAATACCACTTACGTACTACAAAACATAAATCTCAAACCTACAGCTGTAGACCTCTTTTCTGTGCAGAGATTGCTGCCACTGTGGGGCTGGTGGCTGCGCATGTAGTTGTTCAAATTAGTAGTAAATGTGGGTGGTACTCTGGGGAGTGGTGAGATCAAAGGGGTTAAGTACTATTAAAAAAGGAGGGGGATTAAGGAGATTTAGGAAGGGTTTGGAAGGGACATGCTAAAATAAAACACGCAACTACAAAATAGAATGAAAATTGCAATACACAAAATATGCTTCTAAAGTTACTACAGCCTTAACAATATCAAAACAGGATCAAAAGTACTTCTGTTCAGCCTTGGAGTAATTCAAGTATCCACAAGCAGACTTCAGTGGCCACAAATGTTGAATATTCCCGCTCTTAGCATTTCCTGCCAAAACAAGGGGCTTTGCCGGGACCTCTTCCCGCAGCTATCTGGACTTGAAAGGACTTCATTGTATATAACCTTCAACCTTGCCCCTCTTGAGGATTTTGGCTTCAATTAAAAAGACTAAGGGCCTGATTACGAGTTTGGCAGCGTGGGAGCGGGCCGCCACGTCACCGCCCCACTCCCTCACTGCCAAACTCGTCCGCACACCACCCGACAGATTATGAGTTAATTTGTGGTCTGGCGGGGGCGCTAGAGGGCGCAAAGCAAAATGGCCGCTCTGTAGAGCAGCTCCGCCGGCCGAGACATTGATCCGACCATCATCCTTGTTATCCTGGCACCATTGACCCCTCAATTGCTGCGATTGGATGGCGGATTGTATGTGCTGGACTCTGGTGTGCTGCGCTGCCCTCCACGAGGCGTCTGAGCGGAGAACGGAGACGGCATAATCTCAAGCCTGCGGCACCAATATGGCGGCCCGGAACGGACTCTAGCGGCGCCGGCGCGGTGAGTGCTGTACTGCCCTAGGGGGGTCACTAACCGGCCGGTGTTGAGGGAGCTGTGCGGTCGGCACTGGCGGGGTTAGATGTCGGCGACGGTCGCCTCGCTGCCGGAACCGCTCCTTTTCTCGCCGGGCCCCGCGTGGCGTGGCGTGGCGCTCCACTCGCGGGCTGACTTGGCGGCCCTTTCCTCGCCCGCGGTTTGGAGCCTGACAGTTGGTCTGTAGCGGCGCGATTGCGGCGACCTGCTAGCTGGAGCCTGGTGTCCCGGGCGCGGATTGCGGTGTGCGTCCCCCTTCGCTTAATGGCCCTTCCACTATTTGCTTCGGCCTCCACCTATATCTATCACAGGATCACTCGACTCTGCGGGCCCGAGAGCTTCCCGACTGTGGTACGGCAGTGGAGCCCCCTGCTGCGCCCGGCTCCGAACGTGCCTGCTCCCTGAGCCTGAGGGGTGAACTCCGCCCTGTACTCTGCGGTGCGAGACGCATTTTGCTGTGCAGCTGGATCCCCATACGCCAGTCCATTGCCCTGCGCCATGTGGTGAGCCCGATCCAGTGAAGCGCCGCTACCCTGGCTGATGGTTGAAATCGCTAGCGGCCGGGTCCTGCACCCTGCATCAACTGCCTGCATATCCGAGCCCATCTATTGCCTCCATATTTGCATCGGCGTCTGTAGCTGAATTGACCGCAGGCTCTGCTGCGCACAGGCTCCTGTCCTCTGGGACCTGCAACTACTCCATAATTAACGGCTGCACTGCCTGGACCTGAGCACCTTTGGCCCGAGTACCGAGCACCAAACCAGTGCCCTGCTCCCTGCCCACTGGCGGCTCCTAGAGGTTGTGGTGAACTGCGGGGTGAGCTGAGTGACAGACCGTGCGGCGTACCATGGCCCTGGCCACGGTCCTCACTATCAAATTGGCCTGTTCTACCGCTGGCTGCCCTCCACAACGCGGCTGCTGGGGTTGGAGTCGAATGCGCCTGCTGAGCTGGACACTGCCTGAACTGACCTACTCCCCAGTTTGAGCGTGCTGCCATGGGGAAATCGGAGCGCAGCCAGCCGCGCCTCACCTTTGAACCTCGTAGGTCTACAAAAACCTCTCAGCAGGCCGCCTCAGACTCAGAACTGGATGCCCCTGGCGACCATTTGTCGAATATAGACAAGACTCTCCTTCCTGTTCAATCCAGTCTTCAGTCCATCGATGGGAAGATCAACCATCTGAATCTCCGCATGGACCACATGTCGCAGAAACTCGATAAGCATGCGCTACGCCTAGTAGAGGCAGAAACACGAATATCTGGCGCGGAAGATGGCCTGAAGCAAGTGACCGAGAAGACGACCTCCATGGAGAAGGTGCTGGCCATAATACAAGCGCGCAACGAAGACTTGGAAGCTAGATCGAGGCACAATAATGTGCGCCTTACGGGTTTGCCGGAATCCACTAATACAGGCCGCCTCGAGACATTCATTGAGAAATTAATTTGTGATATCTTCGGCGCTGAACATTTCTCACCAGTATTAATTGTCGAGAGGGCTCATAGATCCCTGACTACTCGTCCCTCCCCTGGCGCGCCACCGCGCCCTATCATAGCCCATCTCTTAAATTATCGAGACCGCGACACCGTCCTTCGACTAGCCCGCGAGAAAGGCGATGTCACCCATGAGGGTAATAAACTTGCTTTTTACCCAGACTTCACGGTGGCGGTGCAAGAAGCTCGAAGAGAATACCTGCCTGTTAAAAAACTCATATCCGCAAAGATTTCCTACGCCATGCTCTACCCTGTGGGGCTGCGCATTGACGATCACGGAAAACCCAGGATCTTCACCACTCCTAAATCGGCTATGGACTTTGCAAAGACTTTGACAAGGCGCAGCTGTTCCCCCACTGCGGCAGTGGGGAGTGCTTGCAGATCCACGGACGATATGAAAGAAGATTGAGGACATTGTCAGGATGCGTGGGTTGTAGGCTGGAGTTTATCCCCCTACTATGCTTTGCTCTGCTTAGAGTACGCCCTTCCCTTTTTTTATCATTTTTTCTACATGCTGTGGCGCAGCTGCATGACATGCCATGTGAGGCCTACGGGGTCCAGTCCTGTGATATTGTTCATTCTTAGTCTATTGTTGACTTGACTGTTACTATGAAGGTTATCTCTCTGTCGTAGTTGAAGACTTGCATGTTATTACTCAGGTAGCACCACTGAAACTGCTCGGCCACCTCCCACTACATCGGGAGGGGTATTGTGTTCCTGCGCCCCCCTATGGGTATTCCCCGTTACTGTTTTCTCCCTTGGGCCGTTTCTCGAGGTACACACTGGGAGGTTCGGGATGGCTTTGGCAGGTTGGGGTTGCTGAAGTGGGTGGAGGGTGATGGGGGGTGGGGAGGTTGGAGGGTTGGAGGGTTTGGTTTCGTGGCTAAATTTATTGTCAATCTTGTGACTACTGCAAATGTGTTTCTATGTACTACTGCGTTGACATGCTCATGGTATATTCTGTTTCTGCATCACATCCAGATCACACTGTAGTTAACTGTCTCACCTGGAATGTAAGAGGGCTCAATACTCCGAAGAAGATACGACAGGTTTTGGCGTTCCTAGATAGGCATGACGTTGCTATTGCCCTATTACATGAGACGCATCTCACACCCCAATCAGATAGTCGGGCTGGGTCACAGTGGGCTGGGTATCGATTAGCGTCCTCCTACTCTTCCTACTCACGAGGGGTTCTCACGCTAGTTAAGAGGCATCTGCCTTTCACCGTGCTCCAAACCTGTGTTGATGATGCTGGGCGCTATGCTGTAGTGCATGGGAAATTGGCGGGTAGATTAATCACCATAGTGAACACATATGGCCCAAATATTGATGACCCGGGGTTCTTTGAACGCATCATTTCCATACTGCGTGCCTGGCCAGATGCTGTGATATTGTGGGGAGGCGATCTCAACACATATCTTGATCAGAGCCGGGACAAGGCAAGTGGCAGGGGTGGTCACGCACCTCGAGCGGCCCAAGTTATAAATGAAGGAATAGTTGAGCTGGGACTGGTGGATGTCTGGAGGCAACGGAATGCGGAGGCGCGTGAGGGCACACATGTTTCTACAGCACACAATAGTTGGTCTCGTCTTGACTACTGGCTCCTGAGCGAGACAGCGGGTGGATGGGTCTCCAAGGTAGCTGGGCTACCTCGCACACTTTCTGACCACAACCCTGTCTTCATGTCAGTACACCTCCCTGGTACCACGCATCGCGCCTTCCCATGGCGTCTCCGCACAGAAGCTCTCCTTGACCCTCTTTACGCAATTACTATCCGTGATGCTGTAACGCAATATTTTGCGGACAATAAGGGGTCGGTGGACAACGCGTCAACTCTCTGGGAGGCCTTCAAGGCCACCATCCGCGGTACGTGCATCAGCACTTCTGCTGGCATCCTACAGGATTTACGGGTCAGCTTAGTAAACTTGAACACACATTACATGATCTAGAACGAGACTATGAGGTTTCGCCTCGCGCACAAACACTAGCCACCATTAAAGAAGTTGCGATGGAATACACTGAGCTGGCTGAGAGGGAGATCAAATATATTTCACGGCGACATACTGCCCGCGCGTTTGGGGAGGGTGGGCGACCTGGGCAGCACCTAGCTAGTAGAATTAAAGATCGCACGACCCAACAGGTTATTTCCAAAATCACAGATGCTACCGGACAAGACCACTACACTACCCCAGAGATCTTAGAACAATTTCGGCTTACATACAAATCCTTATACACCACACAGGGGGTGACGAATGCTGAAGACGTGGATGCCTATCTCTCCGACATTGCCATAGCCTGGTTGTCGGATGGGCAGCGCAAGTTCCTTAGTCGGCCAGTTACGGAAGAGGAGGTGCGCGCAGCTATTAAGTCTCTCCCGAACGGTAAAGCCCCGGGCCCCGATGGCTTCCCTAGCGAATTCTACAAAGAATACGCGGAGGAGCTAACACCCCACATTTTGGAAATGTATGCTGAGGCCTCTGACTCAGGCACACTGCGGGAAGCCCTGATCATAACTTTACTCAAAAAAGACAAATCAGCCCACAACTGCGACTCGTACTGGCCGCTCTCACTCATCAATACTGATGCCAAGTTATTGGCTAAAATATTAGCCACTAGGCTCCAACCGTTAATGCAGACGTTGGTCCTTCCAGACCAGTCTGGTTTTATTCCCAATCGTTCTACATCACACAACTTGCGTGCTCTTTTCGCTACTTTCCACATTCTTGATCCAAGTTTGCAGGCAGCAGCCGTTATGCTCGATGCCACCAAGGCATTTGACTCCATTGAATGGAGCTATTTGTTTTGTATATTACGGCGTATGGGCTTTCCCCCTATGTTTGTGCAATGGATTACATTACTGTACACTAGCCCTATAGCGCGTGTTCGTGTAGAAGGCAGCATATCTGACCCCATCCACATTACCAGGGGCACGCGACAAGGATGTCCCCTGTCGCCTCTTCTATTTGCACTGACTCTTGAACCATTTGCCTGCATCATCCGTCAACGCCATCGGGCCGCGGCTCTTCAGTTCGCACACCGCCCAGTCAGCATCTCCATGTATGCGGACGACATGTTGCTATTTATGCGTGAACCCCGCACTTTTTTGGCACTGGTACTGCGGGAATTGATTTGATTTGGTCTGTTTTCTGGGCTACAGATAAACTGGTCCAAGTCGGTGATAGTACCGCTCACGGAATGCACTACGCCACATGACCTGGAATTTCCACTAGAGTGGTTGCTGGACCCCGTGAAATACCTGGGGATATGGGTACATAGAGATCCTGACACTGTGATACGGGAGAATTACGGCCCTGCGTGCGTCAAACTGGAACGACAAGTGGACAACTGGGTGAAACTCCCACTGTCCCTGGCAGACCGTATCGCGTTAATTAAAATGGTAATACTGCCACAATTTCTATATCTTTTTAGTAACATACCGATTCCGCTCACCCAGCACTTTTTTGGTACTGTGCGCACATTGCTCCTCAAGCTGGTCTGGGGGGGCAAACAGGCCCAGGTGTCTTGGAATACGCTTATTATGGACTACAAACACGGCGGCTTTAGCGTACCTGACCTATAGTTGTATTATCTATGCGCCCACGCACAATATGCGCATTACTGGATTGGCGCGCATGAATTCATACCGCATGTGGCGATTGAAGACGGAGATGCCCACCCTGTCCCTCTACGGTCCATACTAACGCACGTTAAAAGGCAGACCCCCCGAACGGAAATCAACACAATTGACGTCACTATAAAGGCCTGGCAGGCATTAGGCCGCATGGCCGGTAAACTGCCACTGTACTCCCCTCTTTTGCCTATTGCGTTCCACTCGGATCTGTCGGTGACACATGAGACGGGGGCCATGACCACATTTCACCAAGTAGGAATAGTAAAAATGCAAGACTTGTTTCCGGAGGGTCTTTTTCTAATGAACGACGATCTCAATTACATACAAAACAAAACATCACTATTCACGTTCCTTTTCCACAGACTGAAGAAAGCATTGCAAACTCATTATCACACCTTCCCTGCAGATCCTGAGACCCTAGTAACACTCCACACCCTGCTTCTTAGTCCAACGCGCTGACACCTTCTCACCAAACTATATCGCTCTGCTAGGGAGGAAAGACTGCAACCTCACAATCGTAGTTTAGAGACATGGAATGCTCATCTAGACCCCCCTTTGACACTACCAGACTGGGAATATTGCTGCCAGCTTACGTGAGCCCTCACCTCGAACAGTAATCTCCGAATAATACACTATAAGTATCTACATCAAATGTACTATACCCCCCAGTAGATTATTTAAATACGGGCTCCGAGACAACAACCTCTGTAAGCGGTGTAGAGCAGTAGACGCTGACTTTTGGCACCTAGCCTGGGGATGCCCCAGGGTTGCCCAGTTCTGGGTTGAAGTGATCCGAATTCTATCCACAATGGTCAATGTACAATTACAATGTTCTCCACATGTCTGTCTGTTGGGACTGGTGCCCGCTGTGAAAGGGGCTGTGGGTAAATTGGTTAAGGTTGCTCTCTTAATGGCCAAAAGGCGCGTGGCAATGTCCTGGGAAAGCACGGCGTGCCTAAGACTGCACGATGGCTTCAAGACCTGGCGAGCTGTCGGGACCGGTTGATTCTGTATGCAGAGGAACTTCCCTCTTCGTCCCGACCTGCTGATATATGGGAGCCACTACTACACTACTTACGGCGTGTATCAGAAGATGAAGCCCTGGCTAATGATATAAGTTAACGTTCGGATGTATAGAATAATAAGCATGAACAACTATTGCCCATTGCAGACATATTCACATGACAATCATTTTTTTCTATGTATACGTTTTGCCACGTGTTACTGTATGGTTTCTTTGAAATAAGCACAATTGTTGAACTACTAATGTACGTTGTACATGATTATCTAAAACTTCAATATATTTTTTTTTTTTTTTTTAAATAATAATAATTTGTGGTCTGGCGGGTGGTGTTTTGGCAGTCCCACAGCAGTGCCTGTATAAAGGCACCACAATGGAAGTGCGAAAGCACGTTCCCACCACGCGACCACAAGTTTGGCGGTCCGATAGAGCCCTGAGTCAGAAGGAAAAATGTTTGACCAGGACAATCCTCTCAGTGTATTTGACCTCCACTCCATCACCGTCAGCCTGAAATTGTGCCTAGGTCCCAGTCAACCACTAACCGTGAACTCTGGTTGGTGCTTTACTTTTTCTTTGCGCTTTTTGCCTTTAATCTTTACAAATCCATATCTCCTGTCTTCCTTATTGGATGTTTGTTGTTTTGATGTATTTTTTCCTATTAACCATTTTGTTAATTGTTAGAAATCAGTTGTATGATTTTTATTGAGTTGTGTTTTGACTTTTTGACAGTTTTAGTGTTGCTAAATACTTCACAGATTTTTCTAAGTTGTCTGTCTGCTCAGTGCCATGGCTACTAGCGGCTGACTTCCAGATTTAAATTATTGAAACTGTGTGTTTGGCCTTATATGATTTTGGAACTTAGGGGATGATTACGAGTACAGCGGTCTTGAGACCGCCGTACTATCGGTAATGGTCTGACCGCCACCTCCTCGGTGGTCCGACCTGATTACGAGTCTGGTTATTGGATCGCCACAAGACCACCGCATCCGCCAGGATCTTGGATTCCGCAGTGGTTACGGTCGGGAAAGTGGCGGCCAATGGAGGCGTGCCGATGCCGGCACTGCTGTGCTAATTACGACCTGCCTTTCCACTGACCTTTTCATGGCGAGGACCCCGCCATGAAAAGGTCAGCAGAAAGGCAGGTTAAGGGTCCCAAACTGGGCCCCATGGAGAGTTTGCCCATTGGGGACTGTGCATGGGGGCGCATGTTATGCCCCTCTCTGCTTGCACTGTCATAGGTACACTGTGTGCCATGCACAACATGGTCCGTGGTACACAGTGTACCCGACGTGCAAGTGGTGCTGCACTGCGACGGCATGTGCTTCAGGCTCTCCTTATGAGCCGAAGTATGCCGCTGCTGGTAAACCACTGACAACACACTTCCAGCCCGGTAGTGGTGTCATAATATGGCGGTCTGGATGCCCTTGGCTCGGTGGTGTTCTCCCGACCGTCGCAGCGGCAGTCCGATGGTCGGACCGCCAATCTTGTAATTAACCCTTTATCCTTAGCATCCTCCTCAACTAATAATCCATTTTCTTACAACAAGGTTTTAAATGATTAAATAAATATATCATTATTAATTTTGTTTAATAGCAAAAATAATATCAAAATTTAAAACTAAGGTTGTAGCTTAAAATGACATTAAAATTTGTAAATTAAGTGTATACATTTTAACCAGGTTTACTAAATTTATAATAAAAAATAAAAGTGCTAGTGAGGGTGAGTTACTTTTTAGGATGAGTAAAAATGTATATTTATACATTAAATTAATAAATGTACAATATGTTATTATTTAATAAACATTTAATTTGATGAGTTAATGTGTTGTAAAATTGTATTTTATGATTGACAGTTATATAGTAAGGGCCTCATTACGATGGCGGTGGGACTGCCACCGTCAGGCTGTCGGTGGCGGTCCCACTGCCATCGGACCATGCTTGTCTGCCCGCCGCATTATGATGCCGGGCTGATGGAGGGCGTTTGGAGAGACTGACCGCCACGGATCCGATGGGTTGAAGGAGCCCGTCGGAGGGACAGTAATCCCTACAATAGGGGCGGTGCCTGCTCAGGTACCACCGTAGGTATTACAATGTCCCTTTCCGCCGGGCTTTTCCTGGCAGTTAACCTGTAGTGTAGCTCCTATTTCCCTGATAGGTTCTACGCATTGGAATAACGGTGGGTGGACAAAATATCGAAAGCACAAATATCGTCGGACCCAATACCGTGTCAAAAATATCGAGGACAAGAATATCGTGAAGGTCATTGCTTATGGGTAAGTAAAGTTTTACTATATATAACTCCACATATATGTACTTTGACGATATATATATCTTCAAGGTACGTAGATCTGGAGTTAAGAATAGTAAATTTATACCTATCTATTTGCACTTACCTGCTCGATATTCTTGCCCTCGATATTTTGGACTACGATATTCTGTCACACGATATTTTTGTTCGATATTCTGTCAGTGAACCTGGAATAACATACACTATAGGCTTGGCATAGGACTGAGGTTGGTATGCCCCTATCGCGTATATTAAACTTAATTACTGTGTACCAGCTAGCTCAGAGGCCACTAGAAACTTCTTGACAAAAAGAAGGGAATAGCTTCTGGCAACCACATAACATAAAACCCTGATCCCTCAGGAACGTGGAAACAATATACTACTTTTCATTCAGTCACTCATCTCAGAGAAGTACATAGAAGAAACAGTCGGGTGTGTTTACAATAAAATTTATTGCACAGTTGTTATTCTAGTACTGGTTATATGTGCTGTGACAACTGTTGGACAGTAACAGAGAAATATGGCCAGCAGTGCAGTTAAATAAAAATGCATGGTACAGTTTTACCATTGTGCAATAGTAATGAACACATACATGAAATGCAGAATGCATTAAGATAAAGCCTATACCCCTATGATGCCTAACTAGATGTACCTAAAGTGTACCTAGCATGTGTGTAGGTCTTAGAGAGCCAAGAATCCCCCTAGGATTTAGCTCTAACCCCATTACCTTAGTGGGACTTCATCCTGGTCTCGAGCTGGACACCCCAGGATGGGTGGATGGACCTCTGCCAGCTGGAGCTGTGGCATGTTGCAGGTTGCAGCGTCTCAGGTCAGAGTGTCGGCATGGAAGATTTCGGTCCCCTCTGCTTTGCTTGGGCAAAGGAGGTATATTTATACCTGATAGGTGCCTTGGAATGTTAGTATTGACGTACAGTCGGTCAGAGGAAGGCGTCAGGAATGAACCCTTAGGAAATAGTGGTTCATGCATATTTAATGAGTTCTTGGAGAAATCAATAATCCTGTGCTAGGGAAAATCCCAAGAGCCTAAGGGTCTGTTTCTAAGAACTCGTTGTGACGTAGGTTAGTCACTGTTGGACATGGATATGACGTATTTAGGATGGACCGTCTTCTGCACCCAGAGCACACGTCAGATAAGGGACAGCCTCTGTTGCTCGTTATTTGTGAAGGAGGGCCAATGTAGGTGAAAGGGCCTGCCTGTCTCTGTAGCACAAAGGATTTGTGCCTCTGAAGCAACGCACCTATGTTAGGGCCTCAATCCAGCACATAACACCCACTCCAATCTATGGACAACCGTGAATAACCCATTAAAAGCAAACTACGTGACTAAAATAGGCATTTGCATATAATTGGCAGGTAGATGCATGAGAGTGGTTTATGAGCTGAAAAAATAGCAGATGTTAAAATATGTAAAATTACTATAGACTCTGTGGAGACAGGAAAAATCTGTAGTGTCATTAAAAAATACTCTCTTAGAGTCAGTAGTTACTTATAAAAGTTCCTGTTTATAAAATTTTAAACTCTTACAAGCTGTTCAGAAGACCATGCTTTCTTTAGAGAGAAAAGAAAGGTCATTTTAGAGGGAAAGCTCCAAGCACTCGGTGAGAGTTGAAACAATAAGAGAAAGAATGTGTCTCAGGACATGTTTTAGCAAAATGAGAGATAACAAGTGGCTGAGAGACACAACATTTCTGTTGCTAGTTACTGCAGGGGACGGACCTTTGTAATACCTCGCAGAATCGTTGTGGGAGCACAGAATGAGCAGTGCTGCCAGTTGCTGGTTCTGAGGCAGCCGGTGCTGTAATCGATACCTTGGTGCTGCTAAAGGAAGCAAAAAGGCACCCACTGGATTTGCAAGGAATGCTTTGGTTTGATGGGAATACGCTTGGGACACAGCCAAGCATGGGACTTCAGCAGTTCCAGCCTGGTGGTAAATGCCGCTGGCGTTTCCTTTGGAAGTGTCAGACAGATGATGACCACGCATTCTTCACTGCAAAAAACAGGCATCAGAGAACAGGTATGTTGCAGTTGCAGTCTTTTCAGACTGGTCTTTTAAATATTAGAAACCATGAGAAGCATAGTTCCTGTTTGCAAGGTATTCCCAAGGTGTATCACACTGCTTGTATGTGAAAGATAAAATTTATCAAAAAGGAAAGAGGGGTAGTCTGTATTTAAGAGTGCTATTTTGCAAAAAAGACAAAATATTTCTTTAGCTGATGCGAAATGAAAAATAAAAGTGCTGCACAAGCATGGTTTTCAGATTGCTCAAAGCATTTGAACTTTATAAAGGAAACTTTTGGTTCACTACTTTCAGTGTTGGGGCTTCTAGCCAAAAGGGCACAACTTCCCTACACTGTAGGATTTCACTACCTCTGGATGTTATCTGTACATAACGTAGGTCTGGCTTATGTATACTGAGTCCTTGGTGATGTTCAGGAATCATTTTTGTGACAGGTATTTGTGTCAAAAAGCCAAACCACCCATACTTTCCTAACTGGGTCTGTCCTGTTGTTTTGTGAATGGCATCTAATGTTGCCCCTGCTGATGTATGTCAACTATTCCACCCCCGTGCGATGTTGTTTGGTGGTGTTTGGCAACGTTCCTACTGGTGTTTAAGCAACCACATTTCTAGATTCATTACAATTGTGTAGGAGTTGATATCCTTAATGAAGGTAACAGGTATAAAGCGTCACAATAAGAATAAATCTCTAACATTTCATGATCTGAAAATGTAGCAATTATTCCTAAAACAGACAGCATATTATTCACTGTATCAGTAACCCAATTTTCAGAAAAATGTACTGCAGGTAATGACATCACTGAATGAATGATAAAATGAATGAAAATGAATGAAAGTTCAAAATACATTAATCAGAATTAAAAACCGGATGATTAAATACATCATTTAGAATACAAAGGCTTGTTCAGGCCGAATACATTTATAAGTCTCTTTTGCATTTGAATTGAAAATGGACGTGGCTTCAGTTTTATGTTGATCCTGTGTTGTAGAAAGTGTCCACTAAGAGTCATACTAAAAGCTAGCTCTAAGCAAAGCTAGAACAGTAAAAGATGAACCCAGAAATACTCCATAGTTCTACCCCTGGTGAAACCAGATATGTATCTTTTGGAAAAAGAAAAGGTTCAAAAGTTTGTACTTGCATGTTCATTGTTTGTTTTTAGGCTGGCTTCGCTTCCTGTTCACGCGAGCCATGGAAAGCGTATCACAGTTAATGAAATAGCCAGTAGCTGTATGAAATTGCATCGTGTTTAGCTGAAGTTATTTCTGCTGTTTTTGTTGAAAAAGCGTTGAAATGTTGAAGTCAATAGTTGATGTCTTTGCTGAAAAACGTTCAGATGTTGAAGTTAATATTTTATGGGGTTTTTTAAAAACATTGATGGATTTATTAGTTGTTGCTTCTGTTGAAAAACGTTGATGCATTTATTATTTGATGTTTTTGTTGAAAAAACGTTGATGCATTTATTATTTGATGCTTTTGTGACAAAACGTTGGTGTACACATTTGTTTTTGGCCAAATTGCAACTTAGTGGTGTCTTGACTTTTATTTTGAATTTGAAAGGTTGGTTCAAGGAGAACTAGTTCCTTTGCATTGTTGCATAGTCCCCCACTCCATGGATTTGATTTCTCAAACGTGATGAGCTTTTGAGTTTGAATTTATTGAATAGTAGTGAGAGGGACGTCTACTACTGTGGAGTTCACGAGGCCTACTGCTCAGTATTGGCCACATAGTTTTTGGTTGATTCTTTCATTTGAAATGAATCTGTTTTCCTTTTTCACGGCAAGATGCGGCAAAAGTACAGTTCTTGGTCCTTTCACTTCAAGGAATGGCACAGGTTTTCCTGTATGAGGGTCCAAATTCCTTTGTGTCCGCGATCTTTATCTCTCTCTGCCCAGATCCCCGACTTTTGGGATTCAGACAGGTCTTGCCGTGATTACCTCGATTTCCCAGTGGCGGCCTGTTTCACTTTGACAGAATCTTTGTTTGTGTCTTTGTTTCCTTTAGTTCCTGTAAAACAGCCAAACGATCATAGATACAGAATGGTTTTCATCTGCCACTGCGCCTTCACATTTATGATCAGGTTCCCACATTCGTAAATGGAGTCAGACCTCCTAGAGAACTTCTTGGCTGGGTGTGTATTGCCCCCTGAATCCATATAAGTGTTTGACCTCACTTGCGCCCCGCCTAATACCCTAGCTGTTAAGGATTGCTCTATGCCCCAGTCCTTCCTCTCCTCTACCTAAATTCCCTCAGGATGGCGTTGGAGAGGAGTACCGCAATACTACGTTCATCCCTTCCATGGCCTCTTTGTCAGCCCGAGAGCTAAGCGTGGAGCCACAGTCAGGTTGTAACGTTGATTGCGTATCTCTTGTTATGGACTCGCAAATCTTTCTATAACAGTTTTGAGCGTCAGCCGAGTGCTGAGGCCATACCTATAGGAAACTTGAGCACGGATCCACTGCCACCAAGATATATTTTTAAGCTGCCTCAAAATTTGAGGGGCCGCAGTGGTCCTGTTACACAACACAATCTAGTGGACAGTCTGATGCTGTCTAGCAATGGGACCTGCGCGGGTCTTGTGATGGTGGAGCCTGGCATTTGTTTGCAGATGTTGCAGTTCAAGACAAAGCCAATAGTCTGACTTCTGAACCCTGGCCACCAATAGCACTGTTGCAATGAAGAAATAGTAGCTATTACCCCTGAATGCGCGGAGCCCATGCCCTTGTTTGCTTTAAATGATTAATTCCTGCCTACTATCCATATTTGGAAATACTCTATCCCCCACTCCAGGAATCTAAGCATATGGAATGTTGTTTGCACCTAACTTGTAGGAGTATATGAGTGGAAATTTCTTAGGCACTGCTGTGCTGCCTTTGCGTGAAGCAATTACAGCCACCATATTCTAACCGTCTATTCTCGTTGTTGAACGAGTGTGCGCAGCTAGGGAAGCTGTGTGAACAGCCCCCTGTGTGGCTTCTACAGCCAATGAATTCCCTGCAACGTGCACGCCATCACGTTGATGACTCAGTGTGTCAATCACGTGAGTTTTTGTTTGGTAGGTCGTTTTTTTCAACTCCACTACCTGTTCCCGTAATTTTTGTGTTTAATTATGCCACCTTTTTCATCTTTAAACTCATTTTGTTCCCAATGGTGTAAATATTTATTACATGATTGCACACAGTAAAAGGAATCGCACACTATAAGTGAGGGGAATTTGCGATCCGTGTTTACAAGTGCAAGTATCAGGGCTTTTAAAGCTGCCAACCGAGCCGTGCTATTACCTAGAGGTAGTTTTTTGGTGCAATGAGGACGGAACTTGCCATCCAGCATCAGTTCTTCAACAAAGGCGCCCGGTGGGGCAGACCCATCAGTGTAAATCTTAAAAATTCATACTGATCTAGAGGCAAGATTTCATTTGGTAGATGATGTTCTTTTTCATATTGCAGGAATGCCTGTGTTTTTAAACTTGGATCAAAACTGGATTCAAAGTCTGATGCAGCAAAAGAATTAGCCCTTTGTATCCATTCTGGATGTAAGGCTTTGGCATTAGGAATGCTAGCCCCGGTACCGGGGTGACGACTGATGAAGCAAGGACTCACAAATGAGGCAATCTCCTCACAGTATTAATGTATTAAACTTCGTATTGGTCATACAAATTTTGCATACACGACATAAATAGCAAGGAAGCTTGCTTATGTGTTTTAACTAACAAGTAACGCTTGTATGTTCTAAAAATGGCCGCTAAAACGCGGGAACTCTTCTGCGCATGTCTCAACCATATCACATGGTGTGATGTCTTACTTTGCTTGGTGGGAAAATTCTGCTTCTGCGCAGTGTGTATTAGAATGGCTGCTTAATGTTTTCACATGCTACAGCTTGCTCTCGTCTTGTAATTAAATTGTTTTTTTTTAACGCTATTAATGCGGGATAGAATTTATAAATAAATGGGAATAGAATAGAGAGAGTGGGGATACAGTGAAACATTTTATTTGGGATTTTAATATTTTCTTCTTGTACTTTTATTAGTTCGTAAACTTGGGCCTGGGGTTGGTGAACTGAAACTCGAGAACAAATGATTCTGCGCATGCGTCTTGCATGTCTGCCAAGAGAAAAGGATGAAGTCAACCTGGACGAGGTCCAAGGCCGCGACCTGATGGCCGACACTGCTGTACCCATGTCTTTCCTGTTAAAAATGCAACATTGTACATGGAGAATGTATAACTTTTGTCGTGAGACGGGTTGGGAAATAAAGCAAATGTATAAATTTGATGGGCGGTATTTTAAAAACAATGGTCTTCAGAAATCGAACTAAATTCATATGGTGTGAGGATCAACCCCCTGTCTCTGTCCAATCAGAAGCAGTGGTCCCATATTTTTGCAACATTAATGGGAGGTACATGGGCGTAGAAGGGTATAATAGATATAGAATTAGTTAATTAGTTAGGGCACACTCTCAGAACGCACAGAAGAGCTCCAGACCGCCAAGCTGATCGATTGCAGACTGAATCCCTGTCCAGAAGAGGTCCTGAGGAGGGGGCGGCGGAGTCCATTAGAAGGGAGACACAGGAGAATCGAGGAGAAGCGGAGTATCAGAGAGGGGAACGACGCAGGCGTCGTAGGTAGAGAGGTCACCGGTCCTGTCCTGAACCTGGAGGAGATCTTGCTCTTCATCCTTCCTGGGTCCTATCTTTCCCAACTCCTTGGCCAAGGGGTTTGGTTCTCGCACTTAGGTAAATATATGCAACCTTTAGTTGCGCTGATGTCTCTATCTTCTCCTTTTCTGAGGGACCGTCATTAATCGATAAATCGATTTCTTGTGCTTCATCCTTCATATGCGAATGAGTATCATGCAGCTCTGTAATTTACTCTGCTAAATCTTTAGATAAACATTTTAAAACTTCCTGACTCTGTGATTATTTCAGGATTCTGAACTGTAATGAATGTCACTCATTTTAAATTTCCCAATTAGCAAAGGATTCATTGGTAAGTCATTACTCTTCAATCAGAAGGTAATTGGTAGCAGGGATTTTGACAAAGAGTAACAACTGATACCCCAGCGTGAAATGCTAGCGTAGTCTTAATGTATGGGCCCAAGTGAGTATCTGGTGTATGAATGCTCGTTGCTAGTATCGCGCTGGATCAGTTTTCTGGTTATCAGAGGATGGTTACGCTTTGTTAATTGGGTAATGAGAATTATATTTTTATGAACTAACACCTGTTATTGTTTAAAAGTTTTTGTTTTATGTTGTCCAGAATTCCCCGGGGAGGAAATTTGAATAGCAGGTGGTAAGTGGAAGCCATACTGCAGTGAGGTTATCTGTCAGGCAGAAATAGTACTAAAACGTTAAGCAGGGCTATCAGTACTTGTTAGGGACTCTATGCGTGTGAGTAATAGCAAAAGGAATATGCTGGTGAAATTTTGATGTTATATCACCTAGAAAGGGTAACATTGAAGAAGTAACAGGTATTTTGATGCTCGAGTGAAGAGTAAACGGAAGGGTTTTACTCGTAGTGTATGTTTAGTAAACAGAAAGGGTTTACTAGTGTGGACGAAAACTATCTTTTCAAATTAGAGAAACTGGCACGATAGCGAATGTTTTATGTTGTTACTGAATTTTAATTAAAATCGTAGAGAAAATAAGGTTTTGCGTACGAATTTGTAAAGGGAGGGTCAGCTGCCGGAGAGGGAGCTGACGTCACAAAGCGCCGCGCTGGGATTGGTTGAAACCGCGGGCGTGGAAGACTCTTGTAAAGGAGGGGTCAGTAGTCAGGAGTAATACTGACGTCACAGGTGCCGCGCTGGGATTGGTCGAAACAGCGAGGGACAGAAAAGCGCAGATTGTAAAGGAGGGGTGGCAGATCAACGTCACAGAAAAAGCCGCGCTAGGATTGGTTCAGAGACAAAAGTAAACTGGAATTTGATTGGTTGCTAATATAGAAGCAGAAATCTTAGTGGATAGTGGAGATTGCATGTTAAAACGCGATCCAACTTTAATAGGAACTCGTCCGGATAGGAGATTCCTAGGTTTTGCAGAATATAACTTTATACACCGAGGTTTAGATAAAATGTACAGAGAGAAGAGGAAAATGTCATTCCTACAAAAGATTAAGAATTATTTTAAAAAGGACAAACCAATCAAAACTAGAGAAGGAATTATCATTCCACCAGCTAAAACGCCCGCTTCATTCATGATGATGGAAAGAGGTTATCATACTTGCGTATGGTTAGAGAATTGGATAGAATATACCAAAAATGATGGAATATTAAAATTTCCGAGAATGGTACTTTTAATGGGAGAATTCTTCAAAATTTGAGATTGAGGATGAATGATTTAGAACCAAGACCTAGATTAACCCAATACGAAGCCTTAGAAGAGTGGGAAATTGAGGCATTTGAACGTGACCGATCCAGAAGTAATAGGGGTTATCGGGGATTTTTCCGAGATACCACAATGAGTCAAGGGACAGTCAAATGAAACAGTGGAGAAAGAGCGATGCTTACAGAGGGACTGTATCCAATATTGACAGAAGAAGAACTGTTAGGGAGCAAATGCACAGAAAAGACAAAACATTTGACAGGATTTGGAGATTCCGAAGATGAATTTATGGAAGAGATATTAAAGAATCCTCAACCATATCAAGAAGGGACAAAGGGATGTACCCCAAGTGCACCACCATTAAAGACACCATTGGTACCGCAAGTAAGGCATGATTCCACACCTAGTAGGGTACTTCATGATAAAGAAAAGGAAGCCCTAGAAAAAACAAGGCGATACAAAAGGGGATGATGGACGGAACGCTTGAGCCAATCAAACACTCACCCCCAGTCAACTGATCTGGGTTTAATCCATCATCATTCTTTAGCTCACTCCACCACCCCAGTTCAGACATGGCCATATGCAAATCAGTCTGACCCTGTGCCTCATGGGAACAGTCCAGCCCGAACTGCCAAGCCATGTCTTCCCTGGACCGGAAACAAGCATCCTAGGACCGGTTTCTGGCATTCCAGCACGTCATCAGCCAGGCTTGCTTGAATCCAGTGGCAAAGTGAGCAAGGGACCCACGTCTGGGCATACCCCCGCCAACTTAGGGCGAACAAGCGATACAAAAGGGGATGATGGACCGGAGCGCTTGAGCCAATCAAACACTCACCCCCAGTCAACTGATCTGGGTTTAATCCATCATCATTCTTTAGCTCACTCCACCACCCCAGTTCAGACATGGCCATATGCAAATCAGTCTGACCCGGTGCCTCATGGGAACAGTCCAGCCCGAACTGCCAAGCCATGTCTTCCCTGGACCGGAAACAAGCATCCTAGGACCGGTTTCTGGCATTCCAGCCGTCATCAGCCAGGCTTGCTTGAATCCAGTGGCAAAGTGAGCAAGGGACCCACGTCTGGGCATACCCCCGCCAACTTAGGGCGAACAAAGCGATACAAAAGGGGATGATGGACGGAGCAGCTAGAGCCAATCAAACACTCACCCCCAGTCAACTGATCTGGGTTTAATCCATCATCATTCTTTAGCTCACTCCACCACCCCAGTTCCAGACATGGCCATATGCAAATCAGTCTGACCCTGTGCCTCATGGGAACAGTCCAGCCCGAACTGCCAAGCCATGTCTTCCCTGGACTGGAAACAAGCATCCTAGGACCGGTTTCTGGCATTCCAGCCGTCATCAGCCAGGCTTGCTTGAATCCAGTGGCAAAGTGAGCAAGGGACCCACGTCTGGGCATACCCCCGCCAACTTAGGGCGAACAAAGCGATACAAAAGGGGATGATGGACCAGGCACGCTAGAGCCAATCAAACACTCACCCCCAGTCAACTGATCTGGGTTTAATCCATCATCATTCTTTAGCTCACTCCACCACCCCAGTTCAGACATGGCCATATGCAAATCAGTCTGACCCGGTGCCTCATGGGAACAGTCCAGCCCGAACTGCCAAGCCATGTCTTCCCTGGACCGGAAACAAGCATCCTAGGACCGGTTTCTGGCATTCCAGCCATCATCAGCCAGGCTTGCTTGAATCCAGTGGCAAAGTGAGCAAGGGACCCACGTCTGGGCATACCCCGCCAACTTAGGGCGAACAAAGCGATACAAAAGGGGATGATGGGCCGGAACGCTTGAGCCAATCAAACACTCACCCCAGTCAACTGATCTGGGTTTAATCCATCATCATTCTTTAGCTCACTCCACCACCCCAGTTCAGACATGGCCATATGCAAATCAGTCTGACCCGGTGCCTCATGGGAACAGTCCAGCCCGAACTGCCAAGCCATGTCTTCCCTGGACCGGAAACAAGCATCCTAGGACCGGTTTCTGGCATTCCAGCCGTCATCAGCCAGGCTTGCTTGAATCCAGTGGCAAAGTGAGCAAGGGACCCACGTCTGGGCATACCCCCGCCAACTTAGGGCGAACAAGCGATACAAAAGGGGATGATGGACGGGCAGCTTGAGCCAATCAAACACTCACCCCCAGTCAACTGATCTGGGTTTAATCCATCATCATTCTTTAGCTCACTCCACCACCCCAGTTCAGACATGGCCATATGCAAATCAGTCTGACCCTGTGCCTCATGGGAACAGTCCAGCCCGAACTGCCAAGCCATGTCTTCCCTGGACTGGAAACAAGCATCCTAGGACCGGTTTCTGGCATTCCAGCCGTCATCAGCCAGGCTTGCTTGAATCCAGTGGCAAAGTGAGCAAGGGACCCACGTCTGGGCATACCCCCGCCAACTTAGGGCGAACAAAGCGATACAAAAGGGGATGATGGACGGAACGCTATGAGCCAATCAAACACTCACCCCCAGTCAACTGATCTGGGTTTAATCCATCATCATTCTTTAGCTCACTCCACCACCCCAGTTCAGACATGGCCATATGCAAATCAGTCTGACCCTGTGCCTCATGGGAACAGTCCAGCCCGAACTGCCAAGCCATGTCTTCCCTGGACCGGAAACAAGCATCTTAGGACCGGTTTCTGGCATTCCAGCCGTCATCAGCCAGGCTTGCTTGAATCCAGTGGCAAAGTGAGCAAGGGACCCACGTCTGGGCATACCCCCGCCAACGTAGGGCGAACAAAGCGATACAAAGGGGATGATGGACGGAACAGCTTGAGCCAATCAAACACTCACCCCCAGTCAACTGATCTGGGTTTAATCCATCATCATTCTTTAGCTCACTCCACCACCCCAGTTCAGACATGGCCATATGCAAATCAGTCTGACCCTGTGCCTCATGGGAACAGTCCAGCCCGAACTGCCAAGCCATGTCTTCCCTGGACCGGAAACAAGCATCCGTCCATCATCCCCTTTTGTATCGCTTTGTTCGCCCTAAGTTGGCGCGGGTATGCCCAGACGTGGGTCCCTTGCTCACTTTGCCACTGGATTCAAGCAAGCCTGGCTGATGACGGCTGGAATGCCAGAAACCGGTCCTAGGATGCTTGTTTCCAGTCCAGGGAAGACATGGCTTGGCAGTTCGGGCTGGACTGTTCCCATGAGGCACAGGGTCAGACTGATTTGCATATGGCCATGTCTGAACTGGGGTGGTGGAGTGAGCTAAAGAATGATGATGGATTAAATCCAGATCAGTTGACTGGGGGTGAGTGTTTGATTGGCTCAAACGTTCCGTCCATCATCCCTTTTGTATCGCTTTGTTCGCCCTAAGTTGGCGGGGGTATGCCCAGACGTGGGTCCCTTGCTCACTTTGCCACTGGATTCAAGCAAGCCTGGCTGATGACGGCTGGAATGCCAGAAACCGGTCCTAGGATGCTTGTTTCTGGTCCAGGAAGACATGGCTTGGCAGTTCGGGCTGGACTGTTCCCATGAGGCACAGGGTCAGACTGATTTGCATATGGCCATGTCTGAACTGGGGTGGTGGAGTGAGCTAAAGAATGATGATGGATTAAACCCAGATCAGTTGACTGGGGTGAGTGTTTGATTGGCTCAAGCGTTCCGTCCATCATCCCCTTTGTATCGCTGTGTTCGCCCTAAGTTGGCGGGGGTATGCCCAGGCGTGGGTCCCTTGCTCACTTTGCCACTGGATTCAAGCAAGCCTGGCTGATGACGGCTGGAATGCCAGAAACCGGTCCTAGGATGCTTGTTTCCGGTCCAGGAAGACATGGCTTGGCAGTTCGGGCTGGACTGTTCCCATGAGGCACAGGGTCAGACTGATTTGCATATGGCCATGTCTGAACTGGGGTGGTGGAGTGAGCTAAAGAATGATGATGGATTAAACCCAGATCAGTTGACTGGGGGTGAGTGTTTGATTGGCTCAAGCGTTCCGTCCATCATCCCCTTTTGTATCGCTTTGTTCGCCCTAAGTTGACGGGGGTATGCCCAGACGTGGGTCCCTTGCTCACTTTGCCACTGGATTCAAGCAAGCCTGGCTGATGACGGCTGGAATGCCAGAAACCGGTCCTAGGATGCTTGTTTCCGGTCCAGGAAGACATGGCTTGGCAGTTCGGGCTGGACTGTTCCCATGAGGCACAGGGTCAGACTGATTTGCATATGGCCATGTCTGAACTGGGGTGGTGGAGTGAGCTAAAGAATGATGATGGATTAAACCCAGATCAGTTGACTGGGGGTGAGTGTTTGATTGGCTCAAACGTTCCGTCCATCATCCCCTTTTGTATCGCTTAGAAAAAACAAGAGCAGAATTAATACAGAAAATAACACAGATAAAAGTACATCCTGATTCTTTGACCATACCTGTAACAATTGGTCCCGTAGTCCCATTATATAGTGACAAGGTAAACTATCCCCAGCCGCTAGTTGCGCCTACTCCTGTGAACATTCCGAAACCTGAAGCAGTAGTAATGGTTGAGGATCATTTTAGTGATTGTGAATCTATAATTTCATTAATGGACTTGCCCATTCGAGAATCCGTAAATAGTACTCCCAGAAGAGCTACACCTGGTTGCTCAAAAGATGTAAACATAATAACCTCATCAGGAACAAAAAGTGGCACAGTAGTTACTCCAGAAGACTTAGAAAGGTGGGCACAAGGATCAGACAAACAGTGTACACCCCCAAAGATTACGGACATTTATAAACTAAAAATCGAATTAGAAGAAATAATAGCAGGAAATGTAGGAATAGACCGTCTAAATACTTACGATGAAGAAGAATTGTTGTTTGTGTGCAGAAGCATCACAAGAAATGTAAAAATATTCCATGAAAAATTATCAGATTTAGCCCTGCAGATGGGAATTGAAATAGGGAAGTCGAAGGTGTTACAGAAACCCTATAGAGCAGAGTTTTCAGACAAAGATTTAGAAAACATGAATGTCTCTGGAAGAAAATTACAAATAAAAGAATTAATGACAGTCTTACAGAAATGGGGAGACCTAGATAAATGGAAAGTTGGACAAAGAAAAAGGAAGAAGCACGATACAGTAGAGCAGCTTCTGAATATTTGATGAAGGAAACAGGGAAAGCAGATCAAATGTACCCGATGCGAGAAGTTCCAGGAGGGGGATATGTACATGTCCCATGGAGCAGACAGGATATTTTATCCTTTACGAATGATTTCCCAAAGTTAAGAGAAAAACCAATTGAATGGTACAAGCAGGTTGAGAGGTTTGTGAAAGTGTCAAAGGTATTGTTGAAGGACTTGGATGGTTTGTTCGACATAGTGGTACCTGCCGATTTATGGACAGATTGTAAAATCACAGTTGATTGGCCGAGTGAAGAGTATCCCAGAGATCCAAAGACAGGTGCCCCGTCAAGTGATGTAATGAAAAAGAATCAGCAGGTAATAACTTACCTGAAAGGAAAGATACCACCAAAAGAGACAGATTGGGTGAAAATAGACAGAACTACTCAAGAAGCCAGTGAATCGGTACACGCCTACTATGAACGTTTATTGCAGGTATTCAAACAGTATAGTGGCTTTGAGGATATTGGAGACAAGAACATGAGTCAGTTTGTTTACCGATTTGTTTATGGTCTAAAGCCATAAATTTGTCAGATGATTAAGCAGCATATGTTGTGTTGGCAAGGGAAACCGATGGACGAGATTTTGAACTATGCGAAATATTGTGGAGATGACATTGAGGATAGGCACAAGAAACTGCAAGAGAAAGTGATGTGGGCTCAGGTAAAAATGGCCGAGAAACAGGGAATTAATTTGGATAATCCAAGTGAAAATCAGGGAAAAGATTCTGGATCGAATGCTGATACTGGGAATGGTGGAAAAGTGAGAGGACGAATGAGCAGAGAAGAGGCTAAAAGAAATTTCCTTGTCATGGATGCGGAAAATTGGGGCATTGGAAGGATGAATGTAAAAAGATACAGAATAATAATGGCCCAAATCAAAATTTAAATCCACAGACACAGAATGACTCACAGCAGGGTATAAATCCTCAGAGTCAGTTGCCACCTGCACCTATACAGGGTAATGTAAGCAGAGCAAAGCACGGTACAGACGTCGGATATCAAGGAGGAAGTGGTAAGAATGATTATGTAACATCACAGTTTCTTTTACAGGACGATTTCCGTCAGTACAGTTCATGACGGTGCCTAGGAGAGGGGAGAAGGAGTGCGTACTTGGCGCATCCTTACCGGTAGATCAGTCAGGTCCATATGTTGAAGGAAATGTGAAGGGTAATGATATTACTTTTCTTTTGGACACTGGTGCTACCCGGTCTACTGTGAGAACAGCAGACATCCCAGACCTTCCTCTCTCTGGAGAAGCTATCCATGTAGTGGGAGTAGCTAATCGAAAGATTAGAACACCTCTTACCAAACCAATGGAAGTTAAAATTGGAAATTTTAGAGAAATGCATCAATTTGTAGTGTGTGATTCTAGTCCAGTAAATCTATTGGGAAGAGATTTGTTGTGTAAAATGAACTGCTCAATATTCTGCACACCGGATGGTGTGGCAATTCAGACCCCTGATGAAGACCATGTATATAAATTTATGATTGCAAAACAAGGTACAGAAGTGGATGAGATGTTCTCCTTGATAACAAAAGACGAGCTGCCAGAAAAATTAAAAACTACAGTAAATCCTATAGTATGGGATTTCACGGGAAAAGAGGTAGGACTTATGGCCAAAATAGACCCAGTTAAAATTACTGTAAAGGAAGGTGCCATTTTCCCGAATACCAGGCAGTACAAAATGAGTGCAGAAGTAAAAGCAGGAGTTATTGAAGAAATCGATCGAATGGTAAAACAAAACATTCTAAAAGAAGTAATGAGTAGTCCATGTAATTCACCAATAATGGGTTTGAAGAAACCTAGTGGGAAATATAGGATTGTTCAAGACCTGAGAAAAATAAATAAGATTGTGGAACCTTGTTGTCCTATAGTGCCAAATCCTGCAGTAATTCTATCCCAGATCCCTTGGAGTGCAGGATGGTTCACTGTGATTGATTTATGCCAAGCGTTCTTTTCAATACCATTGCACCCAGATAGCCAGTATCTTTTCTCATTTAAATTCGAGAATAAGGTCTATGTATGGAATCGTGTTCCTCAGGGGTACACGGAAAGTCCTTCTATTTTCAATCAGATATTGAAAAAGTGCTTAGAAAAACTAGTAATGCCAGGAAGTTCAGTTTTAGTTCAGTATATAGATGACTTATTAGTGGCATCTAACTCCAGAGAAGCCTGTGTTGTGGACTCTATTGCATTATTGAATCACTTAGCTGAAGAAGGGCATAAAGTCTCACCTGAAAAACTGCAGTTTTGTACAACAACAGTTAAGTATCTAGGACTTCAAATTGAGAGGGGAAAAAGAAGAATAACCTCTGAAAGAGTAAAATTGATCAAGAAAATGCAAATGCCTAACACCCAACGGGAAGTGAGAATGTTCCTTGGGGTAGTGGGTTATTGTCGACAATGGATACTAGGATTTTCCCTGTTAGCAAAGCCCCTAATTCAAATGACAAAAAAGAAGGCAAAGGACCCAGTTGAATGGGATGATGAAAGTGTAGGAGCTTTTGTAAAATTGAGAAACGCTTTGTGTGCAGCGCCTGCCTTAGGCATGCCCGATTATAAGAAAGAATTTGCACTATTCTGTCACGAGAGAGAAAATTGTGCACTATCAATCCTAACTCAGAGACATGGTCTGGATAGACGTCCAATAGCATATTTTTCTGCTACACTGGACCCAGTGGCGGCCGCTTTACCAGGCTGCTTAAAAGCAGTAGTGGCTACCTGTTTGAGCATTGAACAAAGTGAGTCAATTGTAATGGGAAACCCAGTAAAGGTGTTTGTTCCACATGCGGTTGTGATTCTATTGACCAGAACCCGAACTCAGCATCTTACTCCTAGTCGGATGACTAAGTATGAGAGAATAATTTTGGGTGCTGAAAATGTGACCATGGTAAGGTGCACAATAGTGAATCCTGCTACCTTACTACCAGATCCATACCATGAAGAAGTTAAAGATGACGAAGAAGAACATGATTGTTTACAAGTCACAGAGTTATGCACAAAACCACGTCCTGACATTCAGGAATTGCCCCTAAGGAAGCCAGACAGGGAGCTGTTTGTTGATGGTTCATGCCAGAGGCATGAAGATGGTAAACTGACTGCAGCATATGCAGTATGTGAATTAACTGGAATAGTCGAAGCATCCTATTTACCAGGAGTAAAATCTGCACAAGTAGCTGAATTGATTGCTTTGATAAAAGCTTGCAAAATTGGGAGGAATCAAAAAGTAACTATATTTACAGATAGCCAATATGGTTACGGGGTTGTGCATGATTTTGGCCAACTATGGATGCAGAGGGATTTCATGACTTCTTCAGGATCCCCCATTAAAAATGGACAGTTTGTAAGGGAATTGCTGGAAGCAATACAATCACCAAAAGAATTGGCTGTGGTGAAATGTGCCGCACACCAGTCAGGAGATGACTGGGTGGTAGTCGGCAACCGATATGCAGACCTTGTGGCTCAACATTGTGCCAAAAACAGAATGGCGGTGAATAAAAGGGTGGAAAGAATGGGAATCAGCTGCCAACTTTTGCTGTGTGCACCTCCTGAAACATGGAATGATGTAAAACGATTGCAAGATGATGCTGATGAGAGTGAAAAGAATATATGGATTAAAGTGGGATGTTCTCAAAGAGAGGATGACGAGGTGTGGATTGTGCCGATGGCAGACCAGTAATGCCCGACTGTCTGCTCTCACAAATGGCCAGGATGTATCATGGAGACACACACATAGGGAGAGATGCAATGATTAGGCTCTTCAGACAAAATTGGTACAATCCCAAATTCATGGCTGTAGCAGAGAGTCTTTGCCAGAGATGTTTAACCTGCCAAATGCATAATCCAGGGAGGAAGACAATAATCGGGTTTGGAAAGATTTGAAAGGCAGAGGGTCCATTTATAAGACTCCAATTTGATTTCATTCAGTTACCACCATGCAGAGGGCTGAAATATGTACTTATCATAGTGTGTCTGTTTTCAAAGTGGGTGGAGGCTTACCCTACCAGGAGAAATGACAGTATTACAGTCGCAAAGCTGTTGCTATGAGAACTCATTCCTAGGTTTGGTTTTCCAGTAACTTTGGAGTCGGATAGAGGAAAGCACTTTAACAGTGAAGTGATTAAGATAATATGTGAAGCATTCCAAATTGAACAAAAATTGCACTGTGCATATCGCCCAGAGGCTTCTGGAGTGGTTGAACAATTGAATGGCACAATAAAATCCAGACTGGGAAAAATGTATGCATCAACATCATTAAGTTGGCCGGATGCATTGCCACTTGTCTTAATGGGACTCAGAAGCATTCCTGATAGAAATACCGGATTGAGTCCCCACGAGATAATGATGGTAAGAGCAATGAGACAAGCACATGTTCCCATAAACAAACTGCTGAATATATCTGATGATATGGTTCTGGATTATTGCAAAGGATTGGCTGACCTAGTGCGTTCTGTCTCTCACCAGGTTGGAGAAGACGCAGTTTCCAGGCAGCCTGAACAAGAACATGATCTGAATCCTGGTGACTGGGTGGTAGTGAAGAATCACACCAGAGAAACGTGTCTATCACCTAGGTGGAGCAAACCTTGTCAGATCATATTGGTTACAAACACCGCTGTGAAGTGTGCAGGATTTCCTAATTGGATTCATGTAAGCCACACTAAAAGAGTACCAGACCCTGAAGAAGAAAATCCTCAGACAGTAACGATCACTGAGGAAGCTGAAGGTTGCCCAGCTGAAGAATCACAGGAGCAAGATTCGAGGAAGCTGATGAAGAACAACCGAGCACAAGTCAGGACTGGATACCAGTGGTGGAAATTCCTGAAGTTTACTACAGAACAAGAAGTCAAGCAAATCTAAAAGAAGTTACAGAAGATCAGATAGGTGAAGAAGAAGCAGCTCAGGAAAGAGAAGAAGAAGAAACAATAAGAGAACCTGAGCAGGACCAGATAGGGAAAGAAAACTGGGCTCAAAATAGTGAAGAACGAAGACATTTTGAGCAGGGACAGACAGGTCTAGAAGAATGCGGTCAGGCTGCAGAAGTACAAAGTGCAATAAGCCCTGATCAGGACCAGTTAGATCAAGGAAAACACATTCAATCAGAAGATCTCGAAATTCTTGAATCTGAAGACGAAAATACTGAACAGAGTCGGCCATTAGAAACTCACAGTGGAGCTGCTGAAGAGAAACCAATCAGACCTGAAAAAGAACAAATAAAAGAAACTGTAATTGTCGAAAATAAAATTGTGACACGATCTGAAAATAAACGAACTAACGAAGAAGAAGAAAACAAAGAGGCAGTGAAAACACAGAAAACAAGAAAAGGTGATCATTGGCCTAGTGTCATTAAAAGAGTGAAATATCACGTAAGAACCAGAAGTGAAGATCCAGAACAAGTAAACGAAGTAACTAGCCAAACAGGACAGGAAAAAGAAACTGAGAAACGGAGAAGTAAAAGACTGAAACTTATTAACAACAAGTTTAAAGGCCCTGACTGGACTTACATAATTCTTGAAGACTACGAGAGCTCAGAATCAAGTGAAAGTGGTGAAGAAGGAACTAGTGCAGAGTGGTCGATGAAACAGAAACAAGACCACCTTGATAACGTGAAGATGCTGCGCAAAGAAAATTGAAGAAAAAATAGATAAGAAGAGCAATCTTCCTTGTCAAAATGTCCGATGACAGAGTTACTGGGAGATCAAAAGGAAAATGTTGTAAAAGATGCTGTGCTATATGCATATGCAGTCTAGTAGTGATACTTGTAGCATGGTTAGTACTGATTGTAGCAATTCCCTACCTTATGATAATGGATAAAAAGATTAACAATGAAATGAAGGGTAGGTTAGATAACTTGAAAGGTAATAGGGTAGAACTAATGGCAGAAGATGATCCAGAATTTCATCATAAAGTAACAGATAATGATACTAGTTTAAATGTTTTCACTAAGTTACTATTTCAATATGTAGATACCATGGAAGTTAGCAACTGTTATGTCTGTATGAAGTTACCAGAATCAGCAGCAGAAGGATTAACGTATCATCATTTGCCATTAACCTATGACATATCATGTAGTGTATTGACAAGTTTATTTTATAGAACAGGGAAAATTGAGTATTATTATTCAAACATAAATGTGATATTTTCTGAGGTTCTGATTCGCAAGAGTATGAATGAACCCAGTGCTTAGTAGTCAAGATGCACAGTTTATGGGAGAGTTTTTCTTAACAATGAAATCAATAGACATAACACATGCACATAGAAACAATCTAACATGTTCTTTACACGAAGAAGAAAAGATATTTTTGAATTTAGTAGAAGATAGAAGACAAGATTTTCAAAAGAAAGCTTCTGAGCATAAGGCTCATTTGCCACCTTGGGATGAGAAAGAAGGTAGTTACACACCTGGCAAGGCTCAAGTTGCTATGGCTCTGGATTTTGTAAAAACATGGAAAATTTGTCTACATAGGTTAAGGACTGACTATAACAATGTTTTCATTGGTACCAGTGAATGTGAACACAATTTCTTAATTCTTGGAGGTTGGGGACTCAAAGGAGGAACAGATTCAGTTTTTCCTGGAATCTATTATGTGTGTGGGAATAAGGCTTACTTTAGGCTTCCTGCACGGTGGTATGGAAGTTGTTATTTTGGAATAGTATTTCCAAAGATATACCACGTAAAAAGAAACACTGGGAGCAATGAAAATAATAGCGAATTAACTCGTAGCAAAAGAGCTAGTTTTTCTGAAATTGTAGGTGATATATTTGGTGCATTGATACCTTCAGTGGGAGTAATTCTGAATACAAGAAGAATATGTAAATTATCTACAGTGGTTGATCGTTTATCAACAGATACTGCTGGAGGCTTTTTAATGATTAATGCGAAAATGGTTGCGATTAGATCTATGGTTATGCAAAATCGACTTGCTCTTGACATTATTTTGGCAAAAGAGGGCGGAGTCTGTAAATTATTGAAGACGAAACATTGTTGCACTTACATACCTGATAAAAGTGCAGAAATTGAAACGTATATACAGAATATTACGAAACTTGAGAAGGAACTGAAACCACTGGAAGTTGATAGTGTATGGGAAAGATTGACAAATAGTATAGCGTCAATTGGTACCTGGTTTTCTAATATAGGGAAAGGACTTATAGGCAAAATATTAATACCCTTAGCGGGAATAGCAATAATAGCATTGACAATAATAATATGGTGTAAATGTTGTAGAAAGGATGATTCGTATAATGTGACAGGAAAGGGAAAGAAAAGAAAATTCGATGAAATTGAACTTGAAGATTTGAGAAGTGAATTATACAAAAAGCTGAAAGGGGATGTGAAAAATAGAAAAAGTAAAAATGAAAATGAAATTATTGTATGCTAAAAGTTGGCATCTGGCTGTGGGTAGTATTTGATGGCTCAGAAACGCCATCAGAGAGGGGATTGATGGAGCAAGGACTCACAAATGAGACTTGCTCGGAGGCAATCTCCTCACAGTATTAATGTATTAAACTTCGTATTGTTCATACTAATTTTGCATACACGACATAAATAGCAAGGAAGCTTGCTCATGTGTTTTAACTAACAAGTAACGCTTGTCTGTTCTAAAAATGGCCGCTAAAACGCTGGAATTCTTCTGCGCATGTCTCAACCATATCACATGGTGTGACGTCTTACTTTGCTTGGTGGGAAAATTCTGCTTCTGCGCAGTGTGATTTAGAATGGCTGCTTAATGTTTTCACATGCTACAGCTTGCTCTCGTCTTGTAATTAAATTGTTTTTTTTTAACGCTATTAATGCGGGATAGAATTTATAAATAAATGGGAATAGAGTAGAGAGAGTGGGGATACAGTGAAACATTTTATTTGTGATTTTAATATTTTCTTCTTGTACTTTTATTAGTTCGTAAACTTGGGCCTGGGGTTGGTGAACTGAAACTCGAGAGACAAATGATTCTGCGCATGCGTCTTGCATGTCTGCCAAGAGAAAAGGATGAAGTCAACCTGGACGAGGTCCAAGGCCGCGACCTGATGGCCGACACTGCTGTACCCATGTCTTTCCTGTTAAAAATGCAACATTGTACATGGAGAATGTATATATTTTGTCGTGAGACGGGTGGGAAATAAAGCAAATGTATAAATTTGATGGGCGGTATTTTAAAAACAATGGTCTTCAGAAATCGAACTAAATTCATATGGTGTGAGGATCAACCCCCTGTCCCTGTCCAATCAGAAGTAGTGGTCCCATATTTTTGCAACATTAATGGGAGGTACATGGGCGTAGAAGGGTATAATAGATATAGAATTAGTTAATTAGTTAGAGCACACTCTCAGAACGCACAGAAGAGCTCCAGACCGCCAAGCTGATCGATTGCAGACTGAATCCCTGACAAGAATAGGTCCTGAGGAGGGGGCGGCGGAGTCCATTAGAAGGGAGACACGGGAGAATCGAGGAGAAGCGGAGTATCAGAGAGGGGAACGACGCAGGCGTCGTAGGTAGAGAGGTCACCGGTCCTGTCCTGAACCTGGAGGAGATCTTGCTCTTCATCCTTCCTAGGTCCTATCTTTCCCAACTCCTTGGCCAAGGGGTTTGGTTCTCGCACTTAGGTAAATATATGCAACCTTTAGTTGCGCTGCTGTCACTATCTTCTCCTTTTCTGAGGGACCGTCATTAATCGATAAATTGATTTCTTGTGCTTCATCCTTGATATGCGAATGAGTATCATGCAGCTCTGTAATTTACTCTGCTAAATCTTTAGATAAACATTTTAAAACTTCCTGACTCTGTGATTATTTCAGGATTATGAACTGTAATGAATGTCACTCATTTTAAATTTCCCAATTAGCAAAGGATTCATTGGTAAGTCATTACTCTTCAATCAGAAGGTAATTGGTAGCAGGGATTTTGACAAAGAGTAACAACTGATACCCCAGCGTGAAATGCTAGCGTAGTATGAATGTATGGGCCCAAGTGAGTATCTGGTGTATGAATGCTCGTTGCTAGTATCGCGCTGGATCACGACAATAATACATCATCCCATGAGCCAGTGCTCTTTCTTTTGCTACAGCAGTCTGAATGGTTGTCAGAATTTTTTCCTGTTGAATTAAAACTCATTTCTGTGTTTGTGTACAGATGAGATTTGTATGCGATTGGTACAGTTTCACCTTCATTAAAGGTTTAATAAGTGTACCCGCATTGACCCAAAATGATACTGAGTACCAAGTGGTGCAAGTTTACACGTGTGTGTATGTGTTTGGAAGCAATAATATCTTCCTGGAGTGAACAAAGAATATTGGTGTGTTCTTGTGTCCAGTGTTTGACTGAAAAGTCAGGTTTGAAAAAGGTCGTAGAAAGGTTTAACTCTCTCTGCGAAATCAAAAATGTATGTTCTGCCAAAATCTAGGAATCCCAGTACTGATTGGAAGTTGTTTTAATGTCTTTGGAGGCTGGAGCAGCGCACACTTTTCTAAAAAGTTAGCTAAAAAGTTAAAAGTTTCTAAAAAGTTAGTTGCTAGTATCCAAAAATAGGACACAGAGGTGGCCAATTTTTGATTTTTCAAAATTAAATTTGTAGCCCTCAGAGGCGAATCCCATAATAATGGTGCTCACCCTGGTCAAGTGTTTCCCCAATATGTCGTCCGTTAGATAAATGTCATCCAAATAGGACAACGCTTCTTCATCAAAGTGCTTTAGCCATTCAGTAACTCTTTCAGAAAATACCCCTGAGCTGTTCTTATACCCACGGGGGAGATGACAAAAAATTGTTGCTGGGACTCTAATATACTAAATGCCTTTAGGTACCTGTTTTCAGGTGCTATAATTTGGCAGAAAAATCCATTTGAGACAACAAGTGTTGTTTTGTATTTTTTCCCGCATAATGTTATTCATTAATGCGGCACTATCTGCATGTTGGACAGCATATGTCTTTGTGCAAGTGTTCAAGTGTCTGTAAATGAAAACTAGACAAAATGTATTATCATGTTTTGATAAGTGAAACAAGGTGATTGTTCTTTTGTGAAGTGCAATTTTCAATGATCTCCTGGTATTCAAGTTGATCTAAGATCTCCCTGACCTGTGTTTTTAGCTTCTTGCTTAATACGATATTGTCTTTGAGCATGTGGTGAAACTATTAATGGGATCACATGGTGGGTTGAGGCATCATCCCATCCAACGTGATTTTTATACAATGCTGGAGCTTGGGCTACTGCCCACTCCCGTGCATATGTATGTTTAAGGAGAACGGGAACATGCTTGGAAAATGCAGGAAAAATATACTTTCTCCCTTTGGGCGCTCCCTGACGAATGCTGGCGGCTAATCTTGTTCTGCTAACAGTATGTCAAAACCAGACAATAGGTTCTTCGCAAAGAGACCTTTTACTTTCCTGTGTTTGTCCTCCTCCATGCGGAGTGTTATTTCATATAACTTGTGTGGGACGTTCACCCTTTTGTCTGGTGTTTCCACCGTGATGTAATCATTCAATTTTGCTGTCCAGAAATTCCTTCAGGTTCTGGCGAGCTATTGTTACTTCTGCCGCTCTGTCTAGCATTGTCTGAGCCCATTCCCCGTTCAGAAGTTGAGTCCTTAGGATTCTGTGCATGTCTAACTTTGAGACCTGCAACTTTCTTCTTTTTAAATTGAGGTTTTCATTGTGGCTTGTCTTCTGTTTTAGAAGAGTCCTGAGCGTGCTTGTCCCTGGACTGCTTGCGCTCTTCTTTGTGTGCTAACTTTCCTTCTCTCCCTGTGTTGTTTGTCGAGAGGAATATGTATCAGTATCCTGATACCTGTCAGGTTTCCTAATATTATCCCTATTCCTAAGGTTATACCTCTTTGCAGAGGGCTCCTGTTGAGGAGACCTACCTCGGGACTGAGAATCTTTTCTGAAAAATTTTGTTTTTTATTATTATCCCACTTCTTTTTAGAAGAATTAGGTGTCTGCTTAGAATTGTCCTTCTCAGGACTGCCCATTAGCTGTGGTTTTAAAAGCTTTCCCACCCAAACTGTCCCTTCCCAGTTCTGCATATGCAGTTTCAATTATTTTGGGAAGTTCTTGTTGTTGGTCTATAAGACTGACCTCTCTTAGGTGTTGGCGGATCGCCACTGAAGCTGCTTCCCCTTTAATGTTAGCTAGTATTATTGTTGATACCTGGTCGTAGTTACCTAGTAATTTCATACCTAAGGTCAGAGCTGGTTCAGCTCCATACTTGTTCTGTATCTGTCGTAAGACATCTGGAATTACTGCTAAGGATGGAATGCCATGAGTCCTGGTATATATGGCAGCAAAGACTGTACCCCAAGTGGTGCAGTCCTCTAACTGTGATGTGATCCCCATGGGCAAGCAGGGTGTTAGCATTATATGCTTTCAAATGGTGTGGTATTTGGAAATACTGCTTCTAACTGGATAATTTTCTGAGCTACCCAGAAAGGAATCTGTTCACATTTTGTGGGTAGTTTACCCATTACTGTGTGTAATGTTTGTGGAGTGATTTTAGTAGCGGTGCTCTGTGTTGGAGCTGTGTTATTTGTAGCTACTGTGGGCTGGACACCAAGTGTCCTCATGACGAGTTGCGTCATGGCTCTGTAAGAGTTTTACCAACTCTTTGTGTTGTAAGAGCAGTGCATCTTGTGGCATTATGTCAATGTCAGGATGTGGTGTGTAGCCGGCTAATGTCGGCCATGTAGCTCCTGGTCTACCTAGTGGACCGAACCTGGTTTTATTTATTTGTTGTAGGGCGCCATTAAACCAGAAATTGTGGTCCTGGTCAGTGTGCGGAATCTTAATCTCCTCGAACGGAGTGTAGACCGCTGGGACTTTTTCATGTATGTAAGAATGAAAAGTCTGAGTTGTTGCATTTACTGCTGGGAATGTAACCCAAGAATAGAACACATCTGTTTGATAATCTTAGTGTGCCTCTATTAATATCACTGTACCTCCTTGGTCTGTTAAACCATGTCTGAGGGGTTTTTGTGTGAGTGTATACCTGATTTTGGGTGCAAAATGTATTGCATTTGCTTCCTCTTCGTCGTTTGAGACCTGTGTCCCAGTGACAGGAGCAGCTGCCTCGACAGACATTGTGTTGTGAAAACAAAATGTCCTAAAAAAGGGTTTTAAGATAAGGTTTTAAAAGGCACAATTGTTCAGGAACTTTTTCCTTCAAGCTTGATTAACCAACAGCCAATACATAGGAAGTTTGCCTACTCAGCTGTGGCGGAATTTTGTGCCTACCCACTCCAGACGTCTCTGGCGTTTTGTGAGTAGGGGTCTCTGAGAATAAGCATGACTGAACTACTCAGATTCTACTGTTAAATAAGTGCCAAATTCACATTGGGCGCCATGTAGTGTAGCTCCTATTTCCCTGATAGGTTCTACGCATTGGAATAACATACACTATAGGCTTGGCATAGGACTGAGGTCGGTATGCCCCTATCGCATATATTAAACTTAATTACTGTGTACCAGCTAGCTCAGAGGCCACTAGAAACTTCTTGACAACAAGAAGGGAATAGCTTCTGGCAACCACATAACATAAAACCCTGATCCCTCGTGGAAACAATATACTACTTTTCATTCAGTCACTCATCTCAGAGAAGTACATAGAAGAAACAGTCGGGTGTGTTTACAATAAACTTTATTGCACAGTTGTTATTCTAGTACTGGTTATATGTGCTGCGACAACTGTTGGACAGTAGCAGAGAAATATGGCCAGCAGTGCAGTTAAATAAAAATGCATGGTACAGTTTTACCATTGTGCAATAGTAATGAACGCATACATGAAATGCAGAATGCATTAAGATAAAGCCTATACCCCTATGATGCCTAACTAGATGTACCTAGCATGTGTGTAGGTCTTAGAGAGCCAAGAATGCCCCTAGGATTTAGTTCTAACCCCATTACCTTAGTGGGACTTCATCCTGGTCTCGAGCTGGACACCCCAGGATGGGTGGATGGACCTCTGCCAGCTGGAGCTGTGGCATGTTGCAGGTTGCAGCGTCTCAGGTCAGAGTGTCGGCATGGAAGTCTCGGTCCCCTCTGCTTTGCTTGGGCAAAGGGAGGTATATTTATACCTGATAGGTGCCTTGGAATGTTAGTATTGACGTACAGTCGGTCAGAGGAAGACGTCAGGAATGAACCCTTAGGAAATAGTGGTTCATGCATATTTAATGAGTTCTTGGAGAAATCAATAATCCTGTGCTAGGGAAAATCCCAAGAGCCTAAGGGTCTGTTTCTAAGAACTCGTTGTGACGTAGGTTAGTCACTGTTGGACATGGATATGACGTATTTAGGATGGACCGTCTTCTGCACCCAGAGCACACGTCAGATAAGGGACAGCCTCTGGTGCTCGTTATTTGTGAAGGGAGTGCCAATGTAGGTGAAAGGGCCTGCCAGTCTCTGTGGCACGAAGGATTTGTGCCTCTGAAACGGCGCACTTATGTTAAGGCCTCAATCCAGCACATAACAAACCCGTCAAGAAAAGGCAGGCGGAAAGGGACTTGGGGCGCCCCTAGCGGGCCCCCTCCCCCAGGTCCTCCTCCATGGTCCCTGGGGGGCACCTATGGTGTTCCCCTACATATCCCTGCCCCATGTGGCAGGCAACGGTGCCTGCCACGTAGTGCAGGGATATGTCAGAAGTGTTTATTTTGTACTGCAGCGTGTGCTGCAGCCAGCAGCACACGCCGCAATACAAAATATACACATTGCGACCGCCTTGAAGGCGGTTGCATCCTAATATCGATGGCAGGACCGCAGACAGCTAGTTGGGCAGTCCTGTTCCCCACAGGATCATAATGAGGCCCTAAGTCTTTTGATTAATATGCAATGCTATCATACATTAAAGTATTTAATTATACTTTCTTTTTTTTAAATAACACGCTTTAATATATTTCCTTATACTTTCCCACAGAGAAATCCCTACCCCACAGGCAGAGATCTCTACCAACAGGTGAAAGTTACTAGTAGTAACTTTACACTCATAAATTCTGTTGTAGGATGCTGTACCCCCTCATTTAAGGGGTGTGGAGACATAAATGTCTACACCTAGGTATAAATCTCCACTTTACTGGGAGGGGGCGGGGTTCAACCATCAATTATATCCTGGTCTCTCCCTTATGGATAGGTTAGTCTGTTAAGTAGCCATCTCTGCAAGTGCTTTTAGAGACCATAACCCATTAAACTTTCCCTCGATCTTCCACGGATTGTCAATCCTACTGCTCTGGTTGGAGCAACGGGTATTTCCTCACATTATCAAGGGCTAAGGATCAGGTGGTGGAATGCCGATTATTCCAAACTCTTCCCCTTAGTGATTAAATCTAACCTACCCTTATTTTTGGATTATCTTTTGTCGACAACCCAGACTAGTGATACCTTTCTTTATAGCTTTTCATTCCCTAAATGATAATATTAAAAGCAGTTTTTTGTGCTCAGTGCAAGTAAATAACAACTCTTATCCCGGCTGGTTCAACAAGGAGTGTAGGGTGGCTAATAAGCAGCTACGTGAAGCCATCAAGTCTGACCCTAGGGATAGGTCTAAATTGGTGGCCTGCCGAGTCGCATACAAAAAAGCGATCTGGGATAGACAGCAGGCAGTCAAACAGGAACTGTGAGATAACTTGGTTGCAGCTATTGCAGTTAAGGTCCCAAGAGGCTTTTAGAAAATTATTACTTGTCCTAAAATCACAGAAGCCCTGACTGATGGTTTAGGATCAAACATCAGTGCTGAGCTTTGGATTAATCATTTTAAAGGTATCTATTCCTATTTGGACCCCATGGATCATAGTCCAGAAGACTCACCCCTGTCTTTTCCATTGTCTATTAGATTTGATTTAACAGAGGTATAGGAGGCTATTAGCGCAAGCCCATCAACGAACACACCTGGGCCTGATGGGGTCCTGATGGCTCACCATAAGGAGAATATTGGATTTTGGGCACCTGTTATCACCAACTTGGCCAACAGTGCTGTCATTGGTGGCCTTCGACGTTCTTGGCAAACAGCTGTGATCATTCCTGTTTACAAAAAAGGCTGTAGACAAGAGCACCAATGTTACAGGCCAATCTCTTTACTAGCCTCTATGGTCACAGTTATAGGGCGTATTGCCCCTAGTAGAATTGAAAGATGTACTAGCCTCAACCAAGTGATCTCCCCTGTGCAATTTGTGTTTAGTGAAGAGCTTGGCACCACAGACAATGCCTCAATCTTCACTTAATTATTAATAAGTATATGCTTGACAAAGGGGGGAATGCTGCTTCTTTCCTTCAAGGATCTAAGCAGCGCCTTTGACAGAGCCAATCGTAGTAACCTCTGGAAAGTCTTGATGTCCCGCACCCCCAATGGTCTGAGGTCTTTAATCAGCAGTTTTGTAGCCTTTATGGATGATCTAGATCTGGAAACCAATATTTCTAAAACCAAATACAAGGTATGTGGTTACAGAGTGGCTAAAGAGGGCTCCTTTTGGATCAAGGGCAGACACATTGAGCATGTTACTTACACACACAAGCAACTGATGATACGAAATTTCTACCAAGAAACTTCTGATTTCCTGTTTTTTTGTCAGGATGTTAGATTTTGCCTCTGCTCTGTCCTACAGGTTCAGGATATCCAAAGATATTGAAGTAGACACCTCACTCACTTGTCGTGACATGCTTCATCATCGGCTATCTACACCCGGGTAAGATGGTACTACCCGGGCGGACTCAACCATAGATGGAATGGGAGTTCTTAGATAAAGCAAAACTGGATAAGCAGGGATCCAGAAGAGTGATACTTTAAAAATACCTCTAGGTATACCCAAAGACTTTTACTTTATTGAGAGGGTACCTGGGATATAGATAAAAATGTGAGTTTTGGGGTTTTATTGAATTTAAAGCACAAAAAGGAATGGCTTTATAAATGTTTGTTCAAGCTATCTTTTGGTACTATGTGGCTGGCAAACACAGAGCACTTAGATTAGTTGGCAGTTTAAGCGTGCCCGTTTTGGAAAGTTAAACATGTAATTCACTATTGCTTCCCATCTTTAATGCTTTAGCTGGCTGGAAATGAGTAATAAATGCAAGGTTTTTCCAAGTGAGGACCCCAAAATGTGTTTTGCCTGTGACCCCAAAACCTTTAAGATTGTAAAGACTCTATGTATTGTTGTGTACAATGCTGTCTGTGACAAATCATCTCAAGATGCATGGTTCAGGACTGCAAACGGGAAACAATATTTACAACGCTGTCATCACATCGCGTAACTATTACAACGCGGTAGTTACAACGACCGCGTTGTTAGAACGCGATGCCTTTACCTCGCAAGTCATTAGATCGACTTGCTGTAGGGGGCGCTGTAACCTAAGGAATAGTATAATTTACTATTCCAACACCTTCCCTACTGTTGTGCAGGCTGGAGTTGGAATAATAAATTATACTATTCCTAAGTCCAGCGCGCCCCCTACAGCAAGTCGATCTAATGACATGCGATGTAACATGCTATATTCCTGCAAACATATCACACCACTTGTAAATATGTAATTTGGTGCTAAACAAGACCTTGGTGCAATATGGGAGCAATTGGTGTCACCATGTCATCCATGTGCTATTATTCTGCTTAAACTAAAAGTGATCATATTAATAAAATCGTCTGAGCATTAAGTAGAAATGGTTCATTTGTGTACGAATATATATGTTTATCTTGATAAAAATACACTATCGACCTCCCTGTTCAATGTTGCACGCTTTGTCATACATAGGCTTACCTTTACGTTAGAGTAAACTGCTTACTATAAAATAAATCCACTTGGATTTAACACGGTAGTAGCTAGGGGTGTGTGAAATTCGATTAATTTGCTTTCGCACAATTATCCAAAATCACGCCTAATTACACAAGGTGCAAATCTATCACATAGCACTATATTTTAGCACAAAGTGTGTCCTTGTGTCAATTTTTAACATGAGGATGCAATTCAAGAGGAACAAGCATTGAAAATGCAATAGGTCTCGCCTTTGATTAAGTTAAAGCCATTTGCTTTGCTAATGGTATTGTATAGCAAAGCAAATGGCTTTAACTTAATGAAAGGCGAGACCTATTGCATTTTTAATGCTTGTTATATTAGTGAATGCTTGACAGCTCCCCCAAAACAAAAGTTCTACACAAACCAAGCACTGACAGCCAAAAAGGTGGTAGCAGAGCCAGACATATTGGGTTTGCTAGTGCTGGTTTTAATGTGAATGGTTTCTCATTTATAAAGATACCACTAAGAAGTTGGACTTTATCTCCCAGGACATACATGAATTGGGTTACATCTCTAACCACAGATATTAAGGGGTGCTTTAGCTCCACCCACAGGCATCTAAGGATGCTCTAGAACCAGTTACAAGAATGCCACCTGTACTGCATCGGTAACAATAATGAGCATGGATGTGACGGGACTGATTATGTATGCTTTTCTGATTGGTTAGTCCCTCTCTCATGTTCTGCTACATAATGCAAATCGACCCTCTGCTGACAGCCATGAGTTCAGCCTGGGACTGGATATGTCAACCATCCATTATGAAGTTCCGCTAATACACCAGGATTTCCTAGCGCTCGCCAAAATTGTATCTTTAACTCAGTTACTCATCAGTAATATACTCAAGGTGGGGAATGTCTGAAACTTGGAACAGTTACCTGTACAGGTTTACTTTCATCTAAACATACACTGTGAGCGACATGGTCATAAAAAACATAACACAAAGAAGATTACATTTCAAATTTTTGAGCTAGCAACCCATTTCAGGAAGCTCTGAAGACCAGCCACTAAACATTCACTGCCGCATTTCAGTAGTTACAAGAAGTCTGACAGCAATGCCGGGCGCCTCCTGTCACATGCCCAGAGCGGCGGTGGAGTAACTGGACTATGGGTGGAAGAAGTAAACTGCCTGCTTCAGGTGGAGGCCAGGAGGAGGCTACATGCAAGAGCCCGGTCTAGCAGCTTCTGCCTGTCTCAGCTTAACCCGCTTTCCCGGAACTATGCTTCAACCCAAGAACTTCACTTTAAAAAAATAAAATAAAAAGTAGTAACAGGTCTTTTCACATTTTTACCTAGACTGGACAGACACCTTCGAGCTGTAATGACCGACACAACAGCACGCAGAAAACCCACACACTGCTTGACTGCGCTCCGCACCTGGGATAGATACGGCACAACACATAGAAGGACACGTGTTCATTAAACACGTGTGCATCGTAGTAATGTCAAATCACGTGCCACTCCCTCCCTCACAAGACGGGTCGCTCAACAGACTGCCACTAACGAAATGGAGGCAGCGTGAACCTTTCATTTTATTTTACTTTTTTAACTATCCCGATTGTATTTGTGACGTGTAATTACGTCAATCTCCGTATGTAACGTACTTGGTTCTATTGTAAAGTGCTCCGACACCTTTTGGTACAGCCTGCACTATATAAAAAATGCAATAAATAATCAACTTTCTCCGTATGTAACGTACTTGGTTCTTTTGTAAAGCGCTCCGACACCTTTGGGTACAGTCCGCGCTATATAAAAAATGAAATAAATAACCAACTTTCTGACCATCGACACACGTCCATCAAGACACAACAAAGCACTTTTGTACAATAGCAAGTAACACCCGCGAACGATGAAATAACCTTTTCCGACAGTCACCTGCAGTCCAGGAGTTAACAGGCGCCAATCAATCCAAACATGTTTAAAGTGCGGCAGATCACTCGTAGGGGCCTCGGAGCGCTTGAGCTATCTGATGCTGCGTGGAGGTTTGGAACACTCTGACATCCCGGTCTTTAGATCGCTTCTAAATAAATGGAGGCAGCGAGAACCTTTTATTTTATTTTACTTTTTTTAACTATCCCGATTGTATTTGTGACGTGTAATTACGTCAATCTCCGTATGTAACATACTTGGTTCTATTGTAAAGCGCTCCGACACCTTTGGGTACAGTCCGCGCTATATAAATAATGCAATAAATAACCAACTTTCTGACCATCGACACACGTCCATCAAGACACAACAAAGCACTTTTGTACAATAGCAAGTAACACCTGCGAACGATAAAATAACCTTTTCCGACAGTCACCTTCAGTCCAGGAATTAACAGGCGCCAATCAATCCAAACATGTTTGAAGTGCAGCAGATCACTCGTGGGGGCCTCGGAGCGCTTGAGCTATCTGATGCTGCGTGGGTGGAGGTTTGGAACACTCCGACATCCCGGTCTTTAGATCGCTTCTAAATAAATGGAGGCAGCGAGAACCTTTTATTTTATTTTACTTTTTAACTATCCCGATTGTATTTGTGACGTGTAATTACGTCAATCTCTGTATGTAACGTACTTGGTTCTATTGTAAAGCGCTCCGACACCTTTGGGTACAGTCCGCGCTATATAAAAAATGCAATAAATAACCAACTTTCTGACCATCGACACACGTCCATCAAGACACAACAAAGCACTTTTGTACAATAGCAAGTAACACCCGCGAACAATAAAATAACCTTTTCCGACAGTCACCTGCAGTCCAGGAGTTAACAGGCGCCAATCAATCCAAACATGTTTAAAGTGCGGCAGATCACTCGTGGGGGCCTCGTAGCGCTTGAGCTATCTGATGCTGTGTGGAGGTTTGGAACACTCCGACATCCCGGTCTTTAGATCGCTTCTAAATTGCCGGAGCGATGGGGCAGTCCTGGGGTGCAGGGAGGGGGTCATTCCAAGCCACAGCTCACGGCACGCCAGTGCAATGTATACTGCTTACAACCAAGCAACAAGCGCGCTCCCAAAAGTGAAAGAGGACCGCGCTGCAGCCGGAGCATGGGGATCTCTTGTCTTTATGGGGCCATGTGTTTCTAATTAGAGAAACACATGGCCCCATAAAGATAAGAAAGTGCTTTGCGACAGCAGCAAAGCAGACAACCCAGTCCGGCTGCGAGGCGAAAGAGCGTCAACCGAAAACCCTAATTTCCAATGGCAGGCCACCGTTTAGCATAAACGGTTACGCCAGCCAATGGAAATGAGGGGCGCGGCTTAAAGCCTTCTTCTGAAAGTCCTTGTTAGCAATAAATCTCGCCGAGCGAGCAGCGCATGCGTGCGCTGCAACGCTAGGCGAGACCTAAAAAGCGAGTATCTTTCTGTCCACCATCAGAGGTGGCCGACCATGACTGCTCAGCTTCTTGTTGCAAAATGCCTGGTTACCCACAAGTGTTTTTGAGCAAGCAAGTGTGAATATTAATCCCCCAGAGAAGAAGTTGGGCGAAGCAAAGTGACTGAAACACTGGAAGCTGTTGGGCCTAAGAAAATACTTCCAGGGCCTGTAGTATACCTCACAGAGTCCTATTTTTTACATTCTAGTACTTGCATTCTTTGAAATGTAGTAGGATTTGCAATTCAGAAAATTACACTAAACAACGATTAAGGAAAACAGATATCTGAAAGTTAAAAAAGTAAAGTAAAACGCCCTGTTGATACATAACTAACACCACTAGGTCACAACTCAAGGCTCTACATGGAAACAGGGTGAGATCCCTGCATTGACAAAGTACTGCTAAGAACTGCTGAGCTCCCAGCCCCTCAACACCACCCCTCTGGATTAATGTTGGCTGAAAAAATGTACCAGCTCGAGTGAAGTGCACGGTGTAAACTGCACAGTGTGTCTGTGGAATAAACACACACTGCTCCAGGAGAGGTGTGGGGCACTGGCGGTGCCCGGGGCAGTGCAGGGAGTTCGGATGACATGTCAGGCGCTGGCTCTTGGCACCACAGACGCCTCTGTCCAGCGCCCGAAAATAGGCGTCTGAGAGGCGGGAGGTGTCAGGACATGGCCCCGGGTCATGTTCACAAGAAGGGCCGGTGACTAAAAAGGGAAGCTCAGTGCGGGGTTAACTTCTGAAAGGACGGGCTGTACTAGAAATCTTAGAGCGGGACAGCAGCACAGGGGCTGCGGTGGAGGTGTGTGTGGGGGGGGGCGTCAATGGTATCAGGCACAACAGCACGGAATGAATCAGGTTAATGCAACACCAAACAGAGGGCGGGCACTCGTCCCCTGTTAGAGAGTAAGTGACAGAGGATCTCAGGCAGTGCGGCATGGGAAGGGGAAATGCTTGGAAATTGGCGAGAAAATTAAAATAAAATTGAAAATGTATAATCATGTGCCGATTGCATGCCAATGCATGTATTTCATAACGTCGATGGGGTACAATACAATGACTGTTGCTCGCAATTGAGGGATGAAATTTGCTACACAAGAATTTGTTTTTACATAGCGCTTCATATTGTATTTCTTCCGTTTCGGGGCGCTGTAACAGGCTTTAGTCTAAGCACTTTAATTAAGAGACGTTACTTTTACCCAATGTGTAGCACCCAATTTCCCACCTCTGAAGGGTGTTTCGGACTTCCTTGCCACCATTTGGAACTGGGGCTCACTGGACCATCATGCATACCAAATGTATGTGTTTTCAATATTTCTGCCCAGCCAAACGTGAATAAAAGACATATTCATGTGCATAACACTTGATATTGGAAAACACGCTTCCTTGCCTAAGGTAAAATGAAACATTATTTGGGCCCAAAATGTCAATGGGAAACGTGTGCGCATTCCAGAACAAACATTTTTTTATTTTTTTTTATTTAAAGAAGGGAGCAAACACAGCAAAATATGTCGATTTAATATCAAGGGTTGGACATTCACCAGTCTGGGGCTATTAAAATGCCACTGGCTCTCGGCCGCGCCTGGACTGCAGAGAGTGGTGGTCACCGGCTCTGGTGCCCCTGGGGCGAAGGTCGGGTCAAGTCACCCACGCTGACGGATAGTGTGTGTTACTGGTTGCTGCGCAGTGTCGTGGGTCCGAGGGGCAGCGATGACGCAGGACAGCGATTCACGAACAAAGCACAAAGAAGGAGTAGTGTGGAAGGCCTGTGACCCTGGGCTCCTGGCTGCGCATGCGGTACACTGTGGATGCGGCGCCGTCAGTTTAATGAGATGCCCTATGCACAAGCTTTACTTTCTATTCTCGCACCCAGAGCAGCTCGGTGTAGAAGTCTGGTATTTTATATTGGTTTTGCCTTCACTCACCGTCACTCCAGCCGGTGACTAAAAAGGCGTTATCTATAAACAATATTGCATTAAAGTGTTCAGCAACAGGAGACTTTTTATTTGGACTTTTTCTGCATTTTCCTCCGGGAAGTAAAATAATATTCACAACAGATGAACTTATCCACCAAAACCTGTGGCGTCCACTTAGTCGTTCGCCCTTCTCAGGTCGATTTACATCCTCACTCTTTTATTTATAGCGCCGAAATTCCATAAAGTCAGCGAAAGCGAGCGCTGTATGAGAAACGGAATTAGAACCAGCTAAAGCAAAGCTCTAGTCAGTGTTGTAAGCGTCTACTCTGGCTAATAAAACTGCTGCTTTATATTTGGTGTTTACTGCCTGGGCCACCACTGCGCAGCACAATAAATTTACAAGCGGCGTACACAAACTATTTTATTTTATGCAAATTGTACAATGATAGTGAAAACAAAAAGAGGGCTGCCGAATAACTCGGAACAGGACAGTTACTTCGTTTCATGAATTTAAAATTGTAAAAGCATATTCCATAAAACTTCCTGTCTTGCCATCAGTTCTATTACACGCTTGGATAACTGGACAGTATATTTGGAGGGAGGGTTGGCACTATTCGGTGTTTTGGAACAATAATACTTATCAAGGGGTTAATAACCAGACTTATTATCTGTTTTTTTTGTAGTGAAAAATAGAAAAATGTTAAATTAAGTTTTATCAAATGCTGGGACATTAGCAAAGACGCGTTGACTTGTGAAGCGCATCTCTGTAGTTTTGGCGGGTTTTGCAGCTGCTTTCTGCATTGTTCCGCTAACAAAGAGGGTTTTTCACGGAGGGAATGTTGATTAAAGCACTATTTAAATGTATTGTCATGCTTATTGACTAATTAGCTGGCGAGATGGGAGTCGGACCCAAGGAACCTGAGTGCAGAACGTCGAATTAAAATAAAACTATAATTTACCAGAAGGATATGATGCAACATTGTTCAATTGTATAGTGTATAGTGCATTGCAAATGCTTGTTTTCTTTGGCATACCGTTGTAGCGCGAGTATTCACTGCAGCATCTGAATAGGCCATGAGGCTGCCATGCGCTTTTCCAGAGAATCACAGAGCGAGGAGTGAATGTGGCGTTTGCAGGAGCTGAGAGCCTGGCGTGCATTGTTCTTGGAATTACAGGCATGCGATTGTGCGGCAATAGCGAAGGCCTCCGAAGATATTCAACATTACAGGCGCGTGTTGCAGGCGACTCACTGACCTAAACTCTTCAAGCCCCACAGATGGTCATTCCGCGTCTCGTAACGCCGCCCTGGCTTGTCACATCACGGGGAGTCAGTCGGAGCTGGCAGTAGTCCCTCTTATCTGCCTCTTACCTGGGATTCACGGAATCCCCGAGTCTCGGCTGACCGCAAGCACCTTTCTCGCCCCTCCACTTAAAGGAGTTTGTGGGACTGCCCCCTCGCCTGTACTGTTGGTGTCTACATGAGGCCACAACTCACAAACAAGCCGCTACGCAAGCCATGCACACCTTGGGAAGACGCCCAAACATGCGGGAGTCCTACCAAAAGAAGCCTGTTAAGACAGGACGAGCGTTCTCAGAGCACCCAATGAGAGAGCTGGACTGGCGCGTGCAAGGCAGCGTGACGAAGCTTCTGATAAGAAACTTTGTCACGACAGCCGTAATGCAGGCGACCGAGTCCTTGGGGGCCGTCCAAAAAGGCGAAAGGGCGGCAACCGAAAACCCTCCTTTTCAATGGGAAGCCAGCGTTTAACATAAACGCTGACGCTACCCAATGAAAATGAGGGGCAGGGCTTCGAGTCCCCTTGAAACTTGCTGGATGACTATAGCTCTCGCAGGCGAGGAGCGCATGCGCGCTCCAACGCCAGGCGAGACCTAAAAAATGGTGGGGAAAACACAAGTGACATGAGCAACAGCTGCTAGTTTTCTGGCCATTTGTGTTATTCCCGAGTGATTGCAGTAAAGTTTTACTGTGAACGGCACATAATTACACAACATGGGGCAATGGTGTAATTTCGGTAATTTTGTTTATGATGTGAAATGCAAAGTTCCCAAAATTATACAAATTACTCTGCCATAATTAAAATTTGGTATGCTCCTAGCTGTAGTACATCTGCTTAAAATACATACTGTTACATTATTTCAATGTACTAAATGCAATCTACCTAATATTTCCTTCAAACCTATATATCTTTCAGAGTAAACCATTGGAAACCATGCATTTAATTATGCTGCATGCGTGTAATTATTTAAATATTGGGTCCTCCCTGTGCCATCAATTGTTGAATCTTTGTAAAAAAGCCCACCTATGGCAGGTGAAGTAAATTGCTTAGAAGTGTTTTTTCTTACCCCTTCAATATCTTTTGCAGAAACTGGGTACCTCTGAGGATCCCACAAGGCAAGAAACAAATAAAATTATGACCAACATAACCCAAAATTTAGGAAAAGAGCTATTGTTTTTCAAACGTTTTCAGACGTGCTGGAGCTATGGATGTCCATGTCAACCAAAGTTGCAGAATTGCCTTGCGTGAAAGGGAGAGAGAGTAGGACAGCACCATATCTACTAAGACATGGCACTGTTGCTCTCCTCGTGTGCTAGCGCACTTTAGGCGGCCTTGTGCAACACCCACACCGTTGCACAATAGTGCAAGCATGTGTGTGTAACGTCTTCAACAGGTTTTCTACTGAAAGTGTGCTCTTGCAGTACAAAAGACCACGCTTAAATACAGTTTAAATCTTCCCCAAGTTTGTATTTGTGTTGTACAGTAAAGCACACATACATATTTAAAATAATTCAGAGAAAAATAACTTTCCTGCAACGTTACACCTGCCTCAAGGAGGCATTATTTTTTTGCACATAGGAGCCCTGTCAACAGTTTTTCATAGATGGCGCTTCGCGTCAAAAAGCATGGCTGATTGTATTGGAAGACCCTTCTCCCACCCATGGGACGCCCCCAAAGTGCTATTTTGTGTTACTTTAGTGCTACTTTCCTGTGCAAATCAAGATCTGTGCAGGATAGTAAATAGTTTATTAAGACTTCGAGTCAGTTTATGTCACTTTTTATGACGTTGTACTGGAACAAAGCCTTGATAAATCTGGCCCTATAAATATAACTCGTAATTTCTCCAAGTTAAAGCATTAACTTTATACAAAGATAATAAGAACAGAGAGGCAGACCATGCTCACTGTTTCTGACTTGTGCTCTCTGCATTTAATGTATTAACAGAAAGAACTTCTGAGTTATATGTATGAACTTTAGACTCCACAAATGAAAAAAAAAGCCAGCACGGTGGTTCATGATACGGCCCCAGGAATGCAGGACACTGGCGCAGAGCTTTGAAACCTCCTCTTCCAGTTTGCAGGATACTGGTGCTTCGCATTGGAAGCCTCCTCCTCTGGTGTGAAGGAAAAGTTACCTTAGGGCCAAATTTGCTATTTTTTCCTGCAACACAGCGCAGCAACCGAAGTTGCTGTGCTACTTTGCTTGAAAGGGATGGATCAGGGCAGCGCCATATCTACTTCGAAATGGCTTAGAGGTGGGAGAGTCAATAAATTAACAGTGAGAGTCGAGCCACAGCCAAACAAAGGGTCTGCTCGACTCCAAGAGCCCCTGCATGAGTCGAGCTCTAAAATTAGTTGCCATGTAAATCATACCGCAAACATAATGTAAAACATGAAAAAAACTCTTTAAAATTCTAAAAAGTGGATTTGTTTAACATGCAGAAGCATTTTGCATTAGTACATCAGATTATATCACTAAATTGAAAGGTAATCATTAAAAGTGATCACTTTTATAAGTGAACTAAAGCACATTTCTGAGAGCCACCCTGACGACATGCCATTAGTAAACGAAGAGGCAAGGCAGTTGTCTCAACTGTACCCTATATGTGGCCTAGATTATTATTATACATGGAGGAACATTCTATTATACTAAATCAAACTGAAGAGGTTTTTGTACATTGCACATCCTCAACTCATGTATTGGAAGGTGCTCGCATGTGTGATAGTGAAGAAAAAGAAGAGTCAGTGAAATAAAATATTTGCCTAGGATCATACAATGTAATCAAGCCTAGACCTGGGTGAAATTTTAATTATACCGGATTAATTGGAGTAATTTCAGTAATTTTGCATTACTCTGGTGATTCAAAATCATGCGATTACACAAGCTTGAGTAATTAAGAGTAACATAGGGCAAAAATCCAACCGCGTGAGCACAGGAACAACAAACTAGGAGAGAGAGAGAGAGAGAGAGAGAGAGAGAGAGAGAGAGCGGTTGTTGGCTACTGCTGTTTGTGTACTGTAGCATTTAGTGCTATTTGCTTAGCGCAAAATAGATCCTTTGGCCCATTTTGGATGCGAGGGCACATTTTGCACTAAGAAAATAGTGCTAAATGCTGGATTATTCTTCTCAGGTAATTACGAATAATTTTGAGTAATTTGGCGGCAATTACGAGTAATTACACTAGCGAGAATTATGCCAGTTACGCCCATCCCCATTCAAGTCCTGTTGACAATGTTAATAGATAGGGCTTTTCATCAAAAACCATGGTTGGTTGCATGGGAATTCCTGTGTGCCACCTATGGAGCACCGGCTGATGCAAAGTAACGCATTGCCTATAGTTCTACTTTGCGTTCATTTAGTGCTATTTTTCAGCACAAAATAAGTTTTGAGCTCAAAAGTAAATCCCAAATCAATACTTTGTGCTGGTTTGTGTCTCTTTTGTTGTCTTTGCACAGGCACAAAGTATTGGTAAATGTGATACTTAATCCTCTTCTTTCAATGTAGAGGACAAGAACACAAATCCTTAGATCCTCCTACGGTATCAGAATGCAGGCACAGAGCTTTGAAAGACTGAGCGCAATGCAAGCTCCTGCAGTACCTGCGGTGCAGGGGCTCCATCATTTTGTTCCTCCACGGAGCTGCATCCTCCGGTGCACACAGCACTGGCACAGAGCTCAGGAAGCCTCCTCATCATCCGGTATATAGAGCATTGGCGCAGAGCTCATCCTCCGCGTGCAGGACATAGGAGCAGAGCTTTGGAAGCCTCATTCTCCGTGTGCAGGACATTCCCATAGCGTTTAGGAACACCCTTGTCCTCTGTGGCATTGGAAGGACATTGGTACAGAGCTTTGCATTCCCCCTCTTCCGCTGTGGCATTGGAAGGACACTGGCACAGAGTTGCATTCCCCCTCGCCCTTTGTTGCATTGTTAGTACATTGGCATAGAGCTTTGCAAGCCCCGATGTGCTCCATGGCATTGGCAGGACATTGGTGCAGAGCTCTGCATACCCCCTCATCCTCCATGGCATTGGAAGGACATTGGCATAACATTGTGAAAGCCACCCCGTCCTCCGTGACATTGACAGGACATTGGCACAGCTGATGCCCTTTTGTCCTCAGTTGCACTACATGATGTTGGCGCAGAGCTTTGCATGCCCCCTCGTCCTCCATGGGACTGGAAGGACATTAGCGCAGAGCCTTGCAAGCACCCTCGTCCTCCATGGCATTTGAAGGACATTGGTGCAGAACTTCACAAGCCCCTTCTTCCTCCGCTGTGTTGGAAGGACATTAGGGCACATCTTTGTATGTCCCTTTGTCCCGCGTGGCATTGGAAGGACATTGGCGCAGAGCTTTGCAAGCGCCTTCGTCCTCTGTGGTGCTGGAAGGACATTGGCGCAGATCTTTGTAAGGCCCCTTATCCTCCTTGGCATGGGAAGGACATTGATCCAGAGCTTTGCATGCCCCGTCGTCATCTGTGGCATTTGGAAGGACATTGGCACAGAGCTTTGCATGTCCCCTCTTCCTCTGTGACATTGGATGGACATTGACACAGTGTTACTTACCCCTTTGTCCTCCATTGCATTGATAGTACATTGGCACAGAGCTTTGAAAGCCCCAGTGTGCTCTGTTGCATTGGCAGGACATTGGCGTAGAGCTCTTCATGCTTCAACATCCTTCGTGGCATTGGAAGGACATTGGTACAGCATCTTGGAAGCCCCCTCGTCCTCCCTGGCATTGGAAGGACATTGGTGTAGATGATGCCCCACCATCCTCCTTTGCATTGGCATGACATTGGTGCAGAGCTTTATAAGCCCCCTCGTCCTCAATGGCATTGGCAGGACATTGGCACAGCATCTTGGAAGCCCCCTTGTCCTCCCTGGCATTGGCATTGGAAGGACATTGGTGTAGATGATGCCCCATCATCTTCCTTTGCATTGGCATGACATTGGCGCAGAGCTTTATAAGCCCCCTCGTCCTCAATGGCATTGGCAGGACATTGGCACAGCCTCTTGGAAGCCCCTTGTCCTCCCTGGCATTGGCATTGGAAGGACATTGGTGTAGATGATGCCCCATCATCCTCCTTTGCATTGGCATGACATTGGCGCAGAACTTTATAAGCCCCCTTGTCCTCAATGGCATTGGAAGGCCATTGGCACAACATCTTGGAAGCCCCCTCGTCCTCCCTGGCATTGGAAGGACATTGGTGTAGATGATGCCCCATCATCCTCCTTTGCCTTGGCATGACATTGGCGCAGAGCTTTATAAGCCCCCTCGTCCTCAATGGCATTGGCAGGACATTGGCACAGCATCTTGGAAGCCCCCTTGTCCTCCCTGGCATTGGTGCAGATGATGCCCCTTCATCCTCTGTTGCATTGGCATGGCATTGGCGCAGAGCTTTGTAAGCCCCCTCATCCTCCATGGCATTGTCAGGACATTGGCACAGAGCTTTGCAAGCCCCCTCTTCCTCTGTGGCACAGAGTTACATGCCCTCTCGCCCTTCGTTGCATTGATAGAATGTTGTCACAGAGCTTTGCAAGCCCCCATGTGCTCTGTGGCATTGGCAGGACATTGGTGCAGAGCTCTGAATACCCCTCATCCTCCATGGCATTGGAAGGTCATTGACACAGCTGATGCCCTTTTGTCCTCAGTTGCATTGGCATGATGTTGGCGCAGAGCTTTGAATGGCCCCTCGTCCTCCGTGGCGTTGGCAAGACATTAGCGCACCGCCTTGCAATCACCCTCGTCCTCTGTGGCATTTGAAGGACATTGGTGCAGAACTTTGCAAGCCCCCTCATCCCCCCCGCAGCGTTGGAAGGACATTGGCGCAGATCTTTGCATGTCGCTTCGTCCTGCGTGACATAGGAATTACATTGGCGCAGAGCTTTGCAAGCGCCTTCGTCCTCCATGGTGCTGGAAGGACATTGGCGCAGATCTTTGTGCGTCCCCTCATCCTCTGTGGAATTGGAAGGACATTGGCCCAGAGCTTTGCATGCCCCCTCATCAGCCGTGGCGTTGGAAGGACATTGGCACAGAGCTTTGCATGCCCCCTCTTCCTACATGGCATTGGAAGGACATTGGCACAGAGTTACATACCCCTTCATTCTCCATTGCATTGATAGTACATTGGCACAGAGCTTTGCAAGCCCCCCCCGTGCTCTGTGGCATTGGCAAGACATTGGCGCAGAGCTTTGCATGCCCCCTCATCCTCCATGGCATTGGAAGGACATTAGCGCAGGTGATGCCCCTTCGTCCTCCGATGCATTGGCATGACATTGGCGCAGAGCTTTGCAAGTGCCCTCATCCTCTGTGGCATTGGAAGGACATTGACTTAGAGCTTTGCAAGCCCCCTCATCCTCTGCTGCGTTGGAAGGACATTATCACAGAGCTTTATATGCCCCCTCATCCTGCCATGGCGCTGGAAGGACATTGGCACAGAGCTTTGCAAGCGCCCTCGTCATCCATGGCGCTGGTAGGACATTGGTGCAGGTCTTTGCAAGCCCCCTCATCCTCAGTAGCGTTGGCAGGTCATTGGCATAGAGTTTTGCAAGCACCCTCATCCTCTGTGGCATTGAAAGGACATTGGCACAGAGTTGCATGCCCCCTCGTCTTCCGAGGCATTGGAAGAATATTAGCGCGGAGCTTTACAAGCGCCCTTGTTCACCGTGGCATTGGAAGGACATTGGCACAGAGTTGCATGCCCCCGCGTCCTCCGTGGCTTTGGAAGAATATTAGCGCTTAGCATTGGAAGGACATTGGAACAGAGCTTTGCAAGCCCCCGCGTCCTCCATGGCATTGGAAGGAGGGCAAAATGGCCGACGGGAGAGGAGCTCACTAGGAGAGCTCCGCTAGCTTGGGATCACTATGCTGGATATCCCTGTTTTTAGCTCCATCAGACACCCCACCGATCTACAGAAAAGAGGAAATAACATTTAGAGTAACAGGAATATATACACTGCTTACCTCTACTACAGCGGGGCAGTCTGCAAGGTCCGGAATTCAGCGTGCGTCTCTCCATCTGGCATAACCACAGAACTCGGAGCCCAGAACCTTCGCTATAGGTGCTGCTGCTGACGGTCCCCTCCAGAGCGCCATCGCAGAACGTTGCCTGCTGAATGTGAGCCACGTTCAGGTGCTGACTCGCCCTTTGTGCAGAAATCGATTGTTGGCACCGGAGCACTCTGAAGACCGGATCCCCCGCACCGGAGCACTCTGAAGACCGGATCCCCCCCCACAGGAGTGAAGACCACGACAATCTGAGCGGTCTCTAATTGCAGGCACCGGAGCACACTGAAGTCCGGGTCGCGCCCCCCCCCGCAGGAGTGATGAGCTCAACAACGGAGCAGAATCACAGGATTAAAGACCACGACAATCAGAGCGGTCTCTAATTACTGGCACCGGAGCACACTGAAGACCGGGTCGCCCCCCCCCCAGGAGTGAAGAGCTCAACTACGGAGATCTCCCGGACCGGCTCCCTGCCGCGATCCCCCCCCTGTCTTCTACGTCGCTGGATCTATCACGCGGAACTCATTCCGCAGGATAGCGAGAAGAGACTGAACGGCCCCCTGGGCCTCCTCTCGGCAACGGAAGTATTCCAGCTCTGCTCAGAGGCCGGGAGGCGCAGAGCCGCCTATCACGGTGTAGGGCTCGAGTCAGGCGCGTCCAAAGAGCTTGCAGGCATAATTAGGCACCCCACCACCCCTCTTTATGATCGAGCAAAAACCAACGCATTCCGGGACGAAAACAGAACACAGCGGAACATGCCTTCTCAGGTCAGTTCACAGCGCCCGCTCTAATTAACTACCGTTTTGCTATGTCTACGAACTTGCCACATGATACGTAGACAGCCTGAATGTGATTAAGGGGCCCAGGCTGGACCCCCAATGCCCTTCACTTCGGCTGAGATATGCATCAAATCCCGATCATTATCCTCATTCTTTGCACTCTTGCCACATTGTTTCCGCTCACTCGCTAGGCCACTTAAGCTACTCCTGACTCTGAAGGCACACAGATCCATCACAGCCTGACGGCAAAAAACTAGGAATACCTCCCAGAAACTCTAATTCCTGGATAGGGGAAGAACATCAACTGCCTATACATAATTCACAAAATGGCCGCAATAGATCAGTAGATAAACAAAGAAAAGGGACTGCATCCCAAGAGGACCTTTAACGGAAATAGACAGAGGACTTCATTGCAAGCACTGATCTAGTCAGTTAACAGGGCGGCCATCTTGGACTGTTGCATCCGGATTGGGTGGGCATACCAAAAATACAGGCAACAGCCGCATCTCACAACCTCATCCCGCTCCTCAAACCTAGCTACACCTTCCCCAAAAGGGCATCACACCGCATATACACCACCCCATCTGTCCCCCGCTAATCAAGTGTTCCCTGCACTATGGAGCGCACCGGTAACTACACTTACTCCATCACATACCCCCAACCTCTCAAAAAAAGCAGCTAAATGTTTTAAACACAACTTTTTAAAATCTCACCCTGAAACCCTAATCTCTGATCCATACTTCTCAATGAACAAAGGGCTCATTACTAACGACATCATCTTCTATACTAAAAGAAGAGCTCAATGGAGAAAAGCCTTTCTCGCTCTCTTTAAGGTCACTAACATGAGGAAAACAGCGCACGGATTCACGCTAGCTATCCTCCCATCCCTATTCTATAATGCAGCAGCCACCATCACTATCTATCATAATGGAATCATCCTCATCCAATCATCTGACCGCAACCTAAATCTGATAGATCATATCTTTCCGCTCATCAAGGAAAGAGTCACTATAACACACCCCTCCTCACCAGCCAATCACACCGAAATTATCAACTCCCAACCTGATCCCCAATTAAGTCAGGATACCCAGCTGTCCCCGTCTGCACTGACACTAACTCTAGACCTAAGCGACACCCTAGCTAACAACACATCCCACCCTAAAACCGTCCTGCACCCAACACCACTAATACACACTCTATCCACCCTCACCCCGCACTACCACTCCCACCATCCCCCCGCACCTCTACTCCTAGCACCCCACTCACACCCCTTAGCCTAGCCATCAACCATCCTCTTAACGCCACTCATCTCCCCTACTCCTACTCCTCCCCCAACATCAACACTAATCATTCCGCCCTAACCCCACTTATTACCACCACCTCCCATCAGACCGACAGTCCCACTGCCCCCTCTATCCTCACCTACACCACTACAGATCCTGACATAGCCGACTTTCAGTCCCCTCCCCTTCCTGCCTCTTCTCTCCCCCCCTCCATTGACATACACACAGAAAGAGCTCTGCGCAACGATCCCGACCACGACTCCCCCTTAAACGGCACTAAAGATGCAACTACTCCTCCTGCACCCTCAGTCCATCCATCTAATAAGGACATTCTCACTCCAGACCCCAGACTTGACATGATATTATCAGCCCTTCAGCAAGTCAAAACTGACATCCAAACCCTACACGACCTGATTACACAGTAAGCCTGGGTGTAGTTCGCGAAGTAGCGCTACGCGAAGCTACGCAAAGTGCAGTTCGCACTACGCGAACTACGTGTAGCACTACGCGAACTGCGTAGTGCACTGTTCGCAATGATTGCACAGTGCCGGATGCTTGTCCGCACTGTGCAATCATTGAAAACGGCATCTTGCACAGTGCAAGCTGTCTTTTACTGCCGCTCGAGTAGATTTTTACTCGAGCGGCAGCTTTCTCAACGCGGACTGGTAGTTTCTCATCGCGAGCGGTCGCGAGCATACGCGACCACTCGCAATGAGAAACCTGACCTCCCTGCGTTGAGAATCTCGCCGGGATGTTATTTTGCTTGCTCGCGGTCGCCAAGTTGACGTTGAGGACCGCGAGCAAGCAAAAAATGACCACTACGCTACGCTACGCGTGTTTGCACTGTGCTACGTGCAATTCGCGTTGTGCGAAGTAGCGCAAACTTTGCAAACTACGCGAGCGTAGCGTAGTGCTTTGCCCAGGGTTATTACACAGCAACCCAAGCCCACACGCACTAAACAGGAATACAGATCTTTCCCACACATCAAGAACTCTAGTCGCACCCAACATCCACTTGCAAGCTCCCAGGATCATGTCTCCCCACGTTGGAGCACAGTGCCTTACCCCAATGCCTTATCCCGCCCAATCAGGATGAAAAACCCTTTATCTGCTAAAGAATTAGGGGACCTACTTCGCTCTTACGAACTATCTCACCTCCCACATAACTCAGTGCACCCAGTTAACTTACATACAGATTCCCTAATACAATCTATCCCGATCAACACACACAGAGCCACTAGACACAACTCCAGAGGCATAGTTGAAAATAACCTCACGAGAATCCCCCTCACCATCGAACCCACCATAGTATCTAACAAGACACAGCTAAAATGTATTCTCCTAAACTGCAGGTCCGCATCTAGACATGCAGCCGATATAGCTGACCTGCTACTCACTAACGAACCAGACATTCTAATCCTGACGGAAGCTTGGCTAAAGGAAGCATCTACTCCCATCATGGACATTCTGCTACCACCTAACTATGACATCACCAGACTAGACAGAACGGATAGGCCAGGTGGTGGGATAACCTGCATACATCAGAACAATCTAACAGCGACCAACTCCAATGCCACTGCATTGTCCTCCTGTGAATACCTCTGCTTAAACATCGCCAGTAACAACAAACAAATATGTACTTTACACACATTCTACCACCCTCCTGGTGATAACCTCACATTCATAGAACACCTCATGGATATTCTAGCGTCAAATGACAGCCAACAAAATAAGCAAATATTCCTGGGGACTTCAACCTGCACTGGGATGACCAGAACGACCCTGGGGTAAACAGCCTCAAAGCTTTCCTCTCAGACCTTAATCTTAACCAAATATGTAACAGCCAAACACACGACAAAGGCGCAACCCTCGACCTAGTAATTTCTAAAGTGGACTCCACACAGCTCGACTCGATCCTCCCCTGCGATTGGTCTGACCATCACGTCATTACATTCCAAGTCATGGAATCGGTTAAACGACTTCCAACACAACCCCTGAGAACAAAGATCTGGAAGAGAAACCTGAAAAACGTCGGATCCGACCTTCTAGCATCCTCTAATTCAAACTTACTATGTCCCCCGGATGACCTAGCCGATGTCCAAGGGCTGACCAATCATTATTTTCACTCCATGAACAACCTCCTAGACAAAATAGCCTCTCTTCAACTGAAAAGAACTACCACAAAAGACTCAAAACCTTGGTATGACGGTAGGCTAAATGAAGACAGACGCTCACTTAGAATAATTGAACGACGTTGGAGATCCACACCCTCAGCTGACCACCTCAAGCTACTAAGAACCACCAGAAACTCCTACTTTAGAAAGATCAGAAAATCTAAAACCGACTTCTTCAGGATCCAACTAGACCAAGCCAAGAACCGTCCCAAAAGCTATTCGATCTTATCAAAGCTCAAACCAAGAGCGCACCCACTCTCCCCAAGGCTATCCCGGACACTCTACCCAACTGTGATGAATTCGCCTCCTTCTTCACTTCAAAAACAGAATCCATAAAAACAGACCTACTCAAGGACCTCTTATCCCTCTCGGACATGCAAAAGAACTCATCACTGCCCCTGCAGGTGCCCAAGCTTACTACTCTACAAAATTCAACCTCAAAAACAACGCAACTTGGTCCTACTTCAACACTTACAGTGAAGACACCATACTAAAGACGCTAACCGCCCTGAAACCTTCCAACCACTTCACAGACCCACTCCCGGCTAACTACTTAAAAGACTTCATTCCTCTGTTACTACCTCTCTGGACCAAGATCATAAATACCTCCCTCCTTCAAGGATCCATTCCAGACATCCTGAAAACAGGACAGGTGTCGCCTATCCTAAAGAAACCAACAGCGGACCCTTCGGACCCAAATAACTATCGTCCGATATCTAACATACCTATGCTAGCCAAACTCTTGGAAAAATGTGTTAACATGCAGCTGAACAGACACATCAGTACAATTCAACCTGCTTAACCAATTTCAATCAGGCTTCCGGGCAGGTCACAGTACCGAATCAGCCATGACACACATAATTGACGACGCTCTAAAAATCCTGGACCAAAACGAAGCCTGTTTACTAATCTTACTCGACCTGTCATCGGCATTTGACACCGTCAAACATGGCAACTTGCTAGAGCTCCTTAAACACAGAATGGGATTGTCTGGAGCTGTATTTAACTGGTTCGCCTCCTTCCTCCAAAATAGATCTCAAAGATTCAAGGTCAATCAATCCCTGTCCAACCCCATGCCAGTCACGTTAGGAGTTCCGTAAGGCTCCTCCCTCTCACCCACTCTTTTCAACCTTTTCATGGAACCACTCACCGAACTTCTCAGTCTCTCCAAGATTCACTTCCATATGTACGCAGACGACACCCAAATCTACATCAAGATCCACTCACTTGAAGACATCAAATCGCTCAACACAACTCTACAAAAAACCCAAACATGGCTGGCCGAAAACCACTTGAAACTAAACTCCCTCAAAACGGAGTTCCTCTTAATCGCTCCCCCTAACAAAGCATCCACTATCCTGGACTGGATGAAGCACTTAACAGCTCTCAAAGGACAACCTCTCATTGTCGAATCAGCAAAATCGCTAGGTGTGACTCTGGACAGTAACCTAAAGATGCAAAAGCATATCAGCGCTTCCACAAAAGGAGCTAACTTCCACATGAAGACCCTGCGAAAACTGAAACCCTTCCTGCCAGCATACGATTTCAAACAAGCAGTTCAAGCCCTAGTAATCCCAAGAGTGGAATATGGGGCTGTAACCTTATGCGGCCTCCCAAGGTCGTCGACAGCCCCGCTATCAACTCAGCGGCGAGACTCATCACGGGCTCAAAGAGAACCTCTCACATCTCTCCAGACCTTAGAGCTCTCAACTGGCTACCGTTTGAAGCTAGAATCCATCTGAAATTCGCTTGTATGACGCACAAGGCCATACACCACAATTCTCCGCACTACCTAGCTCAGAAACTGGTGCTCTCTGCGGGCAATAGAGCCTCCAGGAGTGCCAAGACTCTTCTACTGAAACCACAACGATTTGCCAAGAAAAAAACCTATAACCGATCCTTCTCTGGTATGGCTCCCAGGATCTGGAATGCTTTGCCCACTGAAACAAGACTGAACCCTTCCACTGCCTCCTTCAAAAAAGAAGTGAAAGCGATTCTCATGGCTAAATGCACGTGAATTTACTGACTTAGTACTGTATTTTAATTACTAGTTCTGTTTTTTAAGCTCCATATTTTAATCGCTAGTTTTTTTTTACCTTTCTGAATATCGTTTATCTGAATCACTTATAACTGTGTTTGCTATGCCTACTCTTGTTTCCCTCATCCGACATGTAAAGCGCTCTGATACCCGCAAGGGTCTTGTTCGCGCTATATAAAACCTTCAAAATAAAAAATAAATAAAAATAAAATAAAGGACATTGGCGCAGAGTTTTGCATGCTCCGTCGTCCTCTGTGGCAGGGGAAGGACTTTGGCGCAAAGCTTTGCTTGCCCCCTCGTGCTAGGTGGGTTAGAATGACATTTGCACAGCATCCTGCAAGCTCTCTCGTTCTCCCTGGCAGTGGAAGGACATTGGCGCAGAGCCAGAGCGTGGCAGGCCCTTCGTCCTTCATTGCATTAATAGTACCTTGGCATAGAGCTTTGCAAGCGTCCTCGTCCTCCATAGCGTTGGAAGGACACTGGGGTATAGCTTTTCAAGCCCCCCCCCCCCCCCTTCCTTTGACATACAGCCTTGGAAGCCTCCGCCCAAGTAGTGATGCCCTAGTGCATGACTGACAGCTTGAAGAAGGGGAATGAAGAATGCAGGCGATTCGACAGACCACATGCGCTGACAAAAAGCCGGAAGTGTTCCGCAGAAGTGCGCAATGAACCCTGGGGGAAGAGGAGGGTAGAAGGCTACATCACTTTGAGGAAGTGATCTGTCGTATTGACAGCCAAGCTGAGAGCCAGCTGACTAATGTTGTTAATAAAAAAATAAATTTCGTAACTCAACGATACAAAATAAAAAATAATCGATACCTCAACTCTATTTACGGACATTTATTGAGTTTGTAGTTAAATACGGAGGCAGTTTTGCTTTTTGTGGCAGTTGCTCTGGGGACAGCACACAAAGATCCCTCTGTCACCCAAGTGAAGCAACAAATAATGTTAACTATTTTTTGTGTATCCTTCGTTCCCATTTTCTCACGTTAAATTCATTTTTACACCCCCATCACCCAAAAAAAAGAAAAAACGTTATTAGTAACTGTGGCTGATATTGCCACAACGATGCCAACAGCAGTATAGAGTGTGCACGTATACGTGTAGTAAACATGCAAACTGGTTTTTTTGTTTAATAGTAAAGTATTTTGCAGCTCCAAATAAACGAGCAATCCTAATTTGACATTAAATAATACAAGCAATGCTGTAAAAAATACATTTTCTTTAAAGCCAAAAGCTTAAAGAATATTGTAACTTTTCCTTCCGCCATCCGCAGTGCATGAATACAACTTTATTCCTGATAGACTTTTTCGCACCAGATTGGGAGATAAAAACCAATTATAATGCTGGCCGATAAACCAGGTTAACGTTTAAAATCACAAATTTCTGTGATTCTCAGCAATTGAATTTATCTCCATGTATCCCATGTTCCTCATTTGCCCTATTTGTGATCCCGTAAAAATACTACCTACTCATAGCTGCCAAGGTTTCAGATTGCTATGTGTGACATTTTCATAATTTCATTGAAATTATGAGTGACATTTCAACAACTATGAGTGACACTTTTTTGCATGCAAAATCAAGCAATGAAGACGAGGGAAACATAAAAATACCATAAATTACACCCATTTCAGCAACAAGAAACTCCAAGAAGAGCTTTCAACTGTTGCAAAGCAGCGGAAATGGAAGGGCACTAACCACTCTGTCCATGCCCCCAACCCCACCGTGATGGCTTTAGAGCAGGTATATCCATGCCACCCTTTTGCGCCCCTTCTCACCAGGCCGCATGATTGGCAGGTGCAGACTGCAGTAAACCCCCAGGCGCCACTTCTGCATTGCAATATACAAGGATGTTTACTTCGAGAGGGGCCTGCTCGCATCAAACAGTGTTTAATAAGCATGCAGCGCTGGCGTTCCTTTCACACTCCTCAATGTCCATCGCCGAAGGAGTAAGGACAGGTAGGATGCATCGTCAAAAAGTTCGGATTTACACACAGACAGCAACACTGAAATTTAAGGATAGTGGTATTAACACAGACAAATGCTAAACAAATGTACGGAAACATTTACATGACGGCATCTATTAAAAAACGTTCAAACACAATTTAAGTAATTTGTCTGTGTTAATACCACTGTCCTTACTCCTTTTTTCTGCTCTTAGTTTTCATTGCACTGTCGTCATACAGGGCATACTTAATCGGTGAATGTCTATTTTCTTACTGTATCCTTCTTTTGTCAATACTCTGGAACTTTTAAGTAGCCTTGCCCTGTTACATTCTACGTGTTGTATTTCATTCATAATTGCATGAATGGATTCGGCTTTTATCCGTTTTTTGTCCATAAATTCTATCCAGTTGATGTTTTGATGCTGCAGTTTTATTGCGCACATCGGAAAAGTTCGAAAATTTCGGAAAATGCGCTTCATTTTATGATATGCACAATCGCCACATTTGCATGGGCAACTATATGAATCACTTCACTTTTAAGGTACTTACATAATTCTGATGACCAATGACTTCTTGTGGCAGCAGAGCCTGGCTGCACGTGCTGCGGCGGCAAGCTGGTATCGATCCCCGCGAATGTGAGTGATACCGCATTTGCACCGGTGCCGTGAAGTCAGATGCCAGCAGCTCTGCTCCTATATTGCTGCACCTGTTTAACCGGCGACTCGTGAGGCCTGCCTCACTCAAGTAGTAAGCCGTCTACTTCCTCTTCCTCCGACGTTCATCCGGATTATAACCAACCCCGGGCGCCTGATGGTGAGTGCCTGACTGAGCCAGTAGCAATACATCGACTGCTGAGAGGGCAGGCCCCGCCCCCCGTAATTATTGGCAGCAGTGTGTGTGTGTGTGTGTCAAAGCCGCGCGGTGCGGCAGGAATAATATTGTAGCGCCAGCCTGGCGCCAGGCACGACACAGCTGGGATTGCTACACTGTAGCGCTCTCGGCCTCTCCAGAGCTAAGAACACATGGATTAACCAGTTATGAACTAGAGCCCAGTATTTAAGCAGCTGCTGGCATTGGCACAGGCTACAGCACGTCTCTCTGAGCAGCAGAGCCGGTGCACAGGCGCCGCCGGTGGCGCGCGCTGGCGAGTCGGCAAAATGCGTGACAATGCATTTCAGTGCGGTGATGCGGAACACCGCACTGAAATGCGTGAGCGTCACACCTGGTGCGTGATACTTGGCAGGACTGCCTACTATGGAAAAACTGACGGTTTAGAATGCGCCTCCCTAAATAGGCGCTGTAGTTGTCTATTCAAATTAAACTTGGGAAAAACTATTAGGAACCGTAATGAAATATAACCAAAAATAAAGGGCCGGCTCACGTAGGAGATGGGTATAAGAACCACAGAGTCTCTCTAGAATGACCAAAAATGAAAATAAAACACAAACATAATGCAAACAAAAAAATTGCCGTAATATTTTTATGGGCTGGGTTGCTTCGATGTATCGGAGTAAAACGCTCCCAGTTCTATTTTTAGGGGAACGTCATAGCCATTGTCTTGCCCAAAACCATTTTTAGGGAAAAAAGCATTAACTTTTGATCACGTATTGACCCCATGTCCATTACACGTGCGCAAAGAAAATAAACACGTTAAAAAAGGAAAGGAAAAAAGGGATTCTGCTCATTTGAAAGTTTAATGGTAAAAGGAGGTTTATCCTTCATTTAATTGAGAAAAGGCACACATTCCGGTCACTCTGTTTTTCAAGGGAAATAAGGGCAAATGTACACAACTTATAGACCCGCTGAAAATATGCTGAGCTCCGTTTAATAAAATACTTTATTTCAAATCCGTAATTTTAGATGTAAAACTGCTGACAAAGAAGCAGCTGGAAGCACCACAGGGTTTTAGGCAGCGTAGGCTTCTGACGCAAAAGGGCAATCTGCTGAGGTTTTGACGTTATTAAACAAATATTAAACACAATATAAAACATGTACATTTCTGTATCGCCTGAACTGGTACAGAAGAGCCGAAGTCCGTATGTTCTGTGCATACGGGTGACAGGCGGATTCCTTTCAGACACCGCGTGTGATGCACTTACGTTGCAAGATTAGCCGCCCACTGACGCAGGCACGTCTCCAGCCGCTGCTCCGGTGCAGTGAGCGCGCATGCGCGCGGGAGGAGGGGTTTAGATCCACACTGCAAGCACCATCCACACTGTGGAGACTCAATTGTTGCGATCATGAACTGACAGTACCAGTTGGCTGGTGCACACAGTCGTACCAGCCCAAACTGCTGCTTTGTAGTAAGTGTTCTGTTTATAAAATTAACGACGCTACAAAAAGGTGAATGGCAGGTTCATGTCACGGAGACGGTAGGCGGCTGGGCCCTCGTCAGTCTTTGCCGTGGAGCTCAGTGCCCAGAGTACCCAGGCAGGGATTTGTCGTCGGAGTGGCCTGTCCACAGCTTGATTCTTGTTCTCAGGGAGGATCCACGGTCGGAGCCTTGCCCATGACCAGGGTTTTATCCGCGGGAACGCCCTTGTTCAGAGCAATGGCCTTGTCCCCTAGCAGGGCCTTGTCCACAGGCACGAGTTTGTCCTCAGTTGGGGCCTTAACCACAGCCACGACCTTGTCCTCAGTTGGTGCCATCTCCACAGCCAGCCCTGTCTTCTGTTTGGGCCTTGCCCAGGCTGCTGAACTGTCCGCAGCCGAGGCCTTGTCCACAGACAGAGTTTTGTCCTCAGACGGATTGTCCAGAGCCACGGCCTGGTTCGCAGCTGGGCCCTTCCTCACTGGGTCGTGCCCTCAGCCAGGGCCCCTCGGTCCCTCATGCCTCCTGACTGCCCTCGCACTCTGGAGAATGGAGGCTTTCCGTTTGTTTCTCGACCTCCTTCGCTCTCTCCTGCTCTGTCAGCTGCTCACTGCTGGGGATGGAGTTCTTCTTCGGCCGCCCCTTGGGTTTTGTTGGGGACTCCAGACCCCCACCTTGTAATACCTGGAAAAAGAAATATGCGGTTAGGAATGTTACAGTGCATTGTCGATACCAGTACCCAGTGAAATACAAGACGAGTTAAATTCCAGGCATTGGACATAACTTGCGTCATCCTTGCCAAAATACTTTGGGGCATATTTATGAGAGCTTTGCGTCATGCTTGCACCACGCAACATGGTACATGCATGATGCAAATCTCTAAGTCATAGTTTTGAAGCCATGCAAAGCCCCTTTGCGTGGTTTTGAATGGCTTCAAAAATATGGAGTAACGCAGCGCAAATTGCTCTGTTGCAATACTCTGCACAAGGGAGGAGTTCCATGGGCGTTGCAGTGGGTGTACCTGCGAAAATCGCATTGTTTTTTGTCAAATTCCAAAATCTGGTAAACCTGGGCATGTGCCAAAAAGATACGTCTTCCGAGGAGAGCCGAAATGAGGAGAAATAGGTTTATGCATTGTTCAGCACGCATAGAACGAGGAAAAAGCCTCCCAGGATTGTTTTTGTGCAGGAAAGTGCCCCTTCCTACACAAAAACAATCCTGCCTACAACACAGGCACGCATGCATTGGTGCTAGACTGCCAAAAGGGAACCAGCGCAAAGGGAAAGGACAGGAATACGCTGTATTGGATAAATGCAGCTCATTCCTGCCCTTTCCCTGTGATACAGGGCAGCTCAGAAAGGTGGCTTGCTGCCCTGCGCCAGTAAACTGGTAAATATGCCCCTTTATTTCAATGTGCGCCGTGTGTGTTAGCACTGTATAAATTTAGTTCAGCTGGGAAGCGTGTGTTGCTCAAGAACTTTCATTAATTGCAAAGAGAAACATAAAACTTTGGAATAATGGTAACAAATAAATAATAATAGAGATAATAAAACTAATAATAATACTAATAATAATTATTGCCATTTTTAGTGGTAGCAGTAGTAGTAGTATTATGATTATTATTTATTAATAATTATCGCTTTCATTTAAAATTCCGACAGGTGACCATTAAATTGTGTAATAGTAATTCGTTAGAGTCCTTCCAATAATGATAATAATAACAATAATACTAATAATTTATTATTATTGCTGTTATTATAATAGTCAAAAATCTGTATACAGAGTAAGATAGTAATCACCAAGTGTAATCTACTCACGCATCCACCCATTGTATAATACTCATTTAGCTGATTGCCCGTCTCATTAGCAACGAGCATCAAAGAACGACTAACATAGGCAGTTAATTTCTCAGTTGCTCTTTGCGTATATACGGTTCAGCTGTACTGCAGCCTTGTTTTACCAGACAGACAGCGGCGGCTCCTCCGCTAAATCAGAGGAGCATCGCCCCACAGGAAAAATAAAATGATAATAACACAATGTTATCATCATTTTATTTTTCCTGTATTTACCCAGTTTTGTTTTAGGTGCGGGGCAGGACGGGCGGCACTGGGCTGTCAGCCAGCAAGGGGCATAGTGGTGAGCACTTTCTACGCGAATGACGGTTTGGCCAGCCGTCTTGGGCCACCCAAACAGTCATGCGCACTAAGCATGTTCTCCACCCGGCTGCATTGCAAGACCGGGTGGAGAACATGCACAGTTTCCCACTCCCTGTCTGAACCACGGTGCTCAGACCAATCATGCTGATGACAGCAGTGTTGTGATTGGCTAGGGCAGCCTGGAAGCCTGTGTGCTTCCTGCTTCCGTGGGACCCTGCGTCGTCAACAGAAGAAGGGCAGAGGCGGTGCCCGGCAGGTAAGTGCAATTTTCTTTTTTTTAACCCCCGCCCAACCACCACTGCCCCGAAGCAGCTGTCACTGCAGACAGATCCCACTTGTGACATCACACATGGAACACAGGGGGCCCAGGTGGTGTGTTGTGCAGTGCAGTGATGCCCATAAATAAATGTATTACTGGAAGGTACAGAGCACTGCTTATTCTATCAGTATGGTACACTCTGTGTTTATATAGTACAACCATTCACTGCAGTCTAATACATGTGCACCCCCAAAGATGTGTGAAGACAAAAGTAACAAGCGTTGCATAAGCCAATAGGTCTTGTCTTTTGACAAATTGGGTTTTCCAATGTAGTTTGCCAATGCTGTCCTGCATCTGCAAAAAGCAATTTTTTTTTTAATGTTAGTGGTACTGCACAATATTGGGGGAAAAAAGGTGCCACAAAGCAACTAGTGTTGCAGGTTGCTTCATTCTGTAGGCGGATGCATGCCTCACCATGCATGTGTGTGCCTACAAAATGACACAGGAAGGATTTTGCTTTTTTATATTTACTGATCGAAGATGGTGGATGCCACTTGGATCTGTAAATTTAAAAAATGATTTTTTAAGTGCAAAGTGCATTATAATAAAAAAGGATCCTAGGGGGATCGGAGTAATGGGCAAGGAGCAGGTGGGGGAGAAGTTCAAAATCAGTACGTGGGAGAGAGCAACATTGGGGGAGAAGCAGGCAAAAGAGAGAGCAAAACGGAGCACGTGGAGTGGGGAGAACCACACAAGACAGCAGCACAGGAAGGCGAGAGCAACACCGGGTGGGGAGAAGCACTCAAGGGAGAGAGCAACATGTAGCATGGGGGTGGAGGTGCTTATTGGGATAAGCACATGAGCGGAAACAGCACAGGAGGGAGAGAACAACACAGGGGGTGGGTATGGTGTTTGGTGGGGGAGACAGACATGAGAGAGAGAACTGGAAAACATTGCATTCGCATTGAGGGCTAAGTAAAAAAACAAGTAGCAGTATAAGGATACAGGTCAGTTAATCAAAGGGATGTTAAAGAGGCTATGCTCCAGAGAAGAGACAAAGACAAAAAGAGGAAGGCAGGATATTGCTTAAGAAGCAAGTCAATGAGAGTGACAATAAAGGTAACACGTTAAGCCGTGGACGTGCAGAAAGCCCACTGTTGGCTTACAAAAGTATTTTGGTACCAGGCAGCTTGTGCTGTCTGGTAGGCAAGACCTAAAGCCAGGTTGCAGAGTTATGGTTGTGCTTTACCTTCAAATGGACATGTGCACGACTCATAAACCTATTAGTGTGCAGGAGGCATTAGTTTAGCTTAAAAGAGCAAATAGCCTATTTTTAGGAGTGTGATAACATGTTTGCAAATCACAGAAGGTGGTTTTACAGCTGTAAAAGTGTTTGTTCACATGAAGTTAATCTTTGGGTCTTGAATGGATATTCCAGGGCTCATATACCCTAAAAGTTTGTGTACACCTACAAATGTACTTCTTTGTGGGTATTTATGAATTCTTTTCCAATCCATTCCTACTCTAGGAATGGTTGGAGATTTACTTCTGTATAGGACAGGGGTAAGTTCCTATTATGGGTGGTAATGGGAAGAGATCAACTACAAAACTGGAGAGGGTTCTAGTAAGGGGTTATCTCAACCAGATAAATGTTTTCTCCGTTGAGGAAAAAATGGATGAAATTAAAATTTATTTGCGCACATGGCAAGGGTTATCAAAAAGCCCAACTGTACACTATGTACAATGATACATGTGGGAATCTCTCCACGTAATCATATGAATGTCACTGTCACCGGTTTCTATGAACATTCTGTGAAACCTTTGTTCATTGACCAAATTAGGAATTGTCCACCTATGCGAGCTTGTAAAGCTCCATGGAAAGCATTATGGTTTTGTTATGCAATTCCACTGAAACCTTCATTAAAAACAAAAAAAATTCTATTGCTGACTGAAAACATTTCCATTTCTGTTGGATTTTTTTTAATCAGAAACTGTTACCATCTGTCTAACTGCAACTCTTGTAGGTATTTTATGACTAAGGCTCGCCTCCATTTTTTGACCTATCTTCACCCACTGAAACAGGAAATTACATTAGATAGGGACAGGAAATGCAGTCTGTGAGGCTGCAGTGTACAAAGTACAAGGCTGTTTCCCGTATTGTATAGATAGAAAGTAAAGTACACTCAATGTTTAAACAGATACCTTCGATGTTGATGGGGATGTATACTGACTGCACCACCATATAGCCACCTCTAGCTGATTTTATTTTTCTAAGATTAACATCAATTCATAAAACGTGGAAGGAAAGAGCACAAACTTTTAAACTGTAAACAAAAATGAAAAGACACATGGAAAGAGATTTTGACAAAATTGGCAGAAGTTAAAACGCGAATACTATGGAAGAACATGTTCTTTTGGGGAAAGAGTATGCGCGCTTAGTTAAATCGAAAGATATTTGATTTAGTTTTACGTTAACTTTTTTTTTTTTTACAAAAAAATCACATACTCTGAAAACGACGATAGCAGAGGAGAGTGATAACTGGTAGACAGACATCTAACTTTATTAGAATTTCTAATGTATTTAAGTTGATATCGTGATCAACACAGGCTGGTTCCAAAGCTTGGTATAATAATCCTCCCTCTTCCCATCTATCACTTACCCACCGTGCTAAGGAGTGGGTGTGGAACGCACATAAACATGTATACTATTTCTTTCTATGCTCTATGTCTCTCTCTCTCTCTCCCTCTCCCTCTCTCCCTCTCTCATTCTCTCAGACCGCTCTCCATCTCCCCTCTTTCTCTCTTCCTCCATCTTGCCTCTCACCATTTCTGTGTCTCTATCTGTATTCACCCGTCCCTCTCTCATAGTACCCTCTCCCTCCCTCTCTGCACCCCTTCTCTGTCTCTTTTTCTGTGCACCCCTCTCTTCTCCTGCTCTCCCCCTTTTCTTTGTCTCTCTCCAAAATGTTCTACCTTAGCCCTCCCTGCCTCTCTCCTTCCCCCATTCCTCTCACCCAACACTTCCTTCTGTGTATCTCTGAATATACACCCCGCTTCCTCCGTCTCTGCCTGCAACTTGTCTCTCTCTTTCTGTGCACCCCTCTTCTTCCCTTCCCTCACCTCTTACTTCTCTTAGTCGATCTCTCTCCCACCTTCTCTACTTCGCCCCTCTCTGCCTTTCTCTCTCTCCCTCCCCATTTATCTCACTGCACCCCGCTCCTTCCCTCCCTTCTCCTTGTCTCTCTCTTCCATTTACCTCACTGCACCCCTCTCCTTCCCTCCCCTCTTCCTTCTTTGTCTCTCTCTCTCCATCCTTTTCTACCTCGTCGCTCTCTGCCTCTCTCCTCCTCCCCAATAATCTCACTGCCCTCCGTTCCTTCTCCCTCCCCATCTCCTTATCTCTCTCTCCCTTCTCTACCTCGCCCCTCTCTGCCTCTTACTCACTCCCCATTTTTCTCACTTTACCCCTCCCCTCTTCTTCCACCCCCTTCTCTTTCTCTTTCTTTCTCCAACATGCTCTTCCTCACCCCTCTCTACCTCTCTCTCCCCAACCTTCCCTACCTCGCCCCTCTCTGCCTCTCATTCACTCCCCATTTATCTCACTGTACCCTCCCCCACTTCCTTCCTCGTACCTCTCTCTCTCCAACCTTCTCTACCTCGCCCCGCTCTGCCTCTCACTCCCTCCCCATCTATCTCACTGCGCCCCTCTCCTTCCCGACCTATCGTCCATCGCATTCTTGCTCCATCCTTTTCTACATCGCACCCCTCTGCTCCCTCTCAGATCTCAAGTATGGGTCCTAATGTTTACATTTAAAAATGTTATTTTTTGTCATGTTTTTGAAAAACATGTCCTAAAGCAGTGCCTCCGAGTGGTGTGTTTCCCAGGGTATTCATTCTCACATCCGTGCAGGTGTGTATATTGCAAGAAATGAGGCTTTCTGGCAAGCATTACAAGTCCCCGCAGTAGTGTATTTTGTACTTGGGACATATAAGCATACTGCGACATTACTCTGAAAAATATTCATCAGATAAAGACTGCGGGGCATATTTACAAGCCCCTTGCGCCACTTTTGCGCCGCCGTTGCGTCACGCATGTGACGCAGCGGCGACGCAAACCATGCGCCGCGTTGCGCTATATTTACAACGTGACGTAGCTAGGGAGATGCGTCACGTAGTAAACCCATGCGCCACATGAAACCTGCGTCAGGTTTCATGTGGGCGTACCAGCGCAGGGGGGGGGGGCGTTCTGGCGCAGGAACGCCTCGGAAAAGTGACGTAGTGAAATCTACAAGATTTCACGCAGTCACTTTTCCGACGCTGGTGCGTCAAATCCTTACGCCTGCTTCAAGCAGGCGTAAGGATTGACGCACCATGTTAGGGATAGGAAGGTTGGAACAGTGCTGGAGTTGCGTCGCGCTTGCGACACAACTTCAGCACTGCGCCAACCTTCCGCCGGCAGATGCGTCACGCATCTGCTTATCCTTGCGCCACGATGCGCCGCATTGTAAATGCGGCGCATCGGACGTGGCGCAAGGGTAAACTTGCGTGACGCATTTTCCCTGGCGCATCCCTGCTGATATGCAGGAATGCGCCAGGGAACGTAAATATGCCCCTGCGTGTTGCTTGCTCCTGGTACCAGCACTTCTTTCATTTGAAAGGGAGAGTGCCTGCACTTCTCAGCACTGCTGCCAGACATTCGGAGGGGAGGGGGGGGTAGCACTTCTCGAGAGAACACAGGCATTCTGAATAGCGAATCCCTGCACTTCTTTGCTTCCATTTAAAGCGCTGCTCCTGGGTGAGGCGGGGGCGCAGGGCATTAAGAGGTTGTGCATTCCACTGCGTTCTGTGGAAGCCGCCATCTTTCACACTTTCCTTTTAAGGGGGGGAGGGGGGGCACTCACTATTTTCTTCCACTTCATTCGTCGGTTTTGGTACCATGTTTTCACCTGAAGTTGACTCAGACCTAAAGACTCGGCCAGGTCTATCCTGCAACGGGAAAGAGAAGCGTGTTAGGAGGGACTGTCTACACCTACAGGAACGGTTCTCACATTTCAGAGCGAATCAAACACTTTAACTCCCGCCCTGGATCCGAAATAAACAAAATATATATTTAAAATATAGCCTGTAAGAAAACACTTAAAAAAAGTAGAAAATGCCTGACTGGCCATTCATCCAAACGTACACTAAAGCACAAAGCACAATTTATATTTTTTCAAACAAATGTATGCCTCGGTCTGCCGGGCCTTTTGTCCTTCCTTGCGAAGCGTGCTGTTATATAACACACATGTATTTTATTGTTTACGTTTAATGCGCAGTGCAGGTAAATTCACTCCGTTGTATCGCGTAAGCGCTGTCTAGTGCTCTGTTTTACGAAGTATGGAGCAGTAACTTCGGTCTCTGCAGATTAAGCTGCGAAGAAACTCTCACTGCACGCTGAGGACGTGCATTTAATCGCAGTAAATGGTTTAATAGACAGTTAATTACAGGGGGTAAATAGCTATGCTAGACTGCGACACCGGGATATGGCAAATACAAGTTTAGTTATAAATATTGTTTTTATTCAATCGGTGGGCTGTATATTCGTTCTAAAATGTAGAATGTTGAAGGCAGGCCGTTAAGGTGGTGAGGGACGTTGTATACGCGCATGCAGTGAACTGGTCGACAAACGAAATGTAATGTGACTGCAGGTTTACATGTTTTGCTTTAATGCGCACTGTATTCTCGCGGGTGTTTTACAAACATTCATAGTTTTAACGTGTTCTTAAAATCAAGGCCTCCTAACTAAATAAGTTCCCAGAAGACGCTCTTTTAAACAATTCTTTCCTCCACAATGAGCGGAAAGAAGGCGAATTAAGTGCAGTTTATACACGAGCGAGATTGGGTCACGCGGAGTTTTGTTGCTTTGTTTCAAGCAGTGCGCGTGCATAAAGTGTTCCTTTATTTATGCTGTTTCCTGTCAAGGGATTAGCAGACAACCCGGCTTTTTATAAGGAGGGGCTTGAAGAAGGACTCAGGTCCGGTGTGAACGCCATTGCATAGGCATCGAATGGGGCTGGGGTAGCTGCTGTGCAATGGAGCAATGATGTGCACTCCGCTGCATGGGCACCGAAGGGGGGGGGGCCAGCTGCTGTGCAATGGAGCAATGATGTGCACCCCGCTGCATGGGCACCGAAGGGGGGGGCAGCTGCTGTGCAATGGAGCAATGGTGTGCACCCCGCTGCATTGGGGGCAGCTGCTGTGCAATGGAGCAATGATGTGCACTCCGCTGCATTAGCACCGAAGAGGGGGCAGCCGCTGTGCAATGGAGCAATGATGTGCACTCCGCTGCATGGGCACCGAAGAGGGGGCAGCTGCTGTGCAATGGAGCAATGATGTGCACTCCGCTGCATTAGCACCGAAGAGGGGGCAGCTGCTGTGCAATGGCGCAATGATGTGCACTCCGCTGCATGGGCACCGAAGAGGGGGCAGCTGCTCTGCAATGGAGCAATGATGTGCACTCCGCTGCATGGGCACCGAAGAGCGGGCAGCTGCTGTGCAATGGAGCAATGATGTGCACTCCGCTGCATGGGCACCGAAGGGGGGGGGCAGCTGCTGTGCAATGGAGCAATGGTGTGCACCCCGCTGCATGGGCACCGAAGAGGGGGCAGCTGCTGTGCAATGGAGCAATGATGTGCACCCCGCTGCATGGGCACCGAAGAGGGGGCAGCTGCTGTGCAATGGAGCAATGATGTGCACTCCGCTGCATGGGCACCGAAGAGGGGGCAGCTGCTCTGCAATGGAGCAATGATGTGCACCCCGCTGCATGGGCACCGAAGAGGGGGCAGCTGCTGTGCAATGGAGCAATGATGTGCACCCCGTTGCATGGGCACCGAAGAGGGGGCAGCTGCTCTGCAATGGAGCAATGATGTGCACTCCGCTGCATGGGCACCGAAGGGGGGGGCAGCTGCTGTGCAATGGAGCAATGGTGTGCACCCCGCTGCATGGGCACCGAAGAGGGGGCAGCTGCTGTGCAATGGAGCAATGATGTGCTCCCCGCTGCATGGGCACCGAAGAGGGGGCAGCTGCTGTGCAATGGAGCAATGATGTGCACTCCGCTGCATGGGCACCGAAGAGGGGGCAGCTGCTGTGCAATGGAGCAATGATGTGCACTCCGCTGCATGGGCACCGAAGAGGGGGCAGCTGCTCTGCAATGGAGCAATGATGTGCACCCCGCTGCATGGGCACCGAAGAGGGGGCAGCTGCTGTGCAATGGAGCAATGATGTGCACCCCGCTGCATGGGCACCGAAGAGGGGGCAGCTGCTCTGCAATGGAGCAATGATGTGCACCCCGCTGCATGGGCACCGAAGAGGGGCAGCTGCTGTGCAATGGAGCAATGATGTGCACTCCGCTGCATGGGCACCGAAGAGGGGCAGCTGCTGTGCAATGGAGCAATGATGTGCACTCCGCTGCATGGGCACCGAAGAGGGGCAGCTGCTGTGCAATGGAGCAATGATGTGCACTCTGCTGCATGGGCACCGAAGAGGGGCAGCTGCTGTGCAATGGAGCAATGATGTGCACTCCGCTGCATGGGCACCAAAGAGGGGGCAGCTGCTCTGCAATGGAGCAATGATGTGCACCCCGCTGCATGGGCACCGAAGAGGGGGCAGCTGCTGTGCAATGGAGCAATGATGTGCACTCCGCTGCATGGGCACCGAAGAGGGGGCAGCTGCTGTGCAATGGAGCAATGATGTGCACTCCGCTGCATGGGCACCGAAGAGGGGCAGCTGCTGTGCAATGGAGCAATGATGTGCACCCCGCTGCATGAGCACCGAAGAGGGGCAGCTGCTGTGCAATGGAGCAATGATATGCACTCCGCTGCATGGGCACCGAAGAGGGGCAGCTGCTGTGCAATGGAGCAATGATGTGCACTCCGCTGCATGGGCACCGAAGAGGGGGCAGCTGCTGTGCAATGGAGCAATGATGTGCACTCCGCTGCATGGGCACCGAAGAGGGGGCAGCTGCTGTGCAATGGAGCAATGATGTGCACTCAGCTGCATGGGCACTGAAGAGGGGGCAGCTGCTCTGCAATGGAGCAATGATGTGCACCCCGCTGCATGGGCACCGAAGAGGGGGCAGCTGCTGTGCAATGGAGCAATGATGTGCACTCCGCTGCATGGGCACCGAAGAGGGGGCAGCTGCAGTGCAATGGAGCAATGATGTGCACTCCGCTGCATGGGCACCGAAGAGGGGGCAGCTGCTGTGCAATGGAGCAATGATGTGCACTCCGCTGCATGGGCACTGAAGAGGGGGCAGCTGCTCTGCAATGGAGCAATGATGTGCACCCCGCTGCATGGGCACCGAAGAAGGGCAGCTGCTGTGTAATGGAGCAATGATGTGCACTCCGCTGCATGAGCACCGAAGAGGGGGCAGCTGCTGTGCAATGGAGCAATGATATGCACTCCGCTGCATGGGCACCGAAGAGGTGGCAGCTGCTGTGCAATGAAGCAATGATGTGCACCCCGCTGCATGGGCACCAAAGAGGGGGCAGCTGCTGTGCAAAGGAGCAATGATTTGCAATCCGCTGCATGGGCACCGAAGAGGGGGCAGCTGCTGTGCAATGGAGCAATGATGGCAATGGAGCAATGATGTGCACTCCGCTGCATCGGCACAGAAGAGGGGGCAGCTGATGTGCAATGGAGCAATGATGTGCACTCCGCTGCATGGTGACCGAAGAGGGGCAGCTGCTGTGCAATGGAGCAATGATGTGCACTCCGCTGCATGGGCACCGAAGAGGGGGCAGCTGCTGTGCAATGGAGCAATGATGTGCACTCCGCTGCATGGGCACCGAAGAGGGGGCAGCTGCTGTGCAATGGGGCAATGATGTGCACTCAGCTGCATAGGCACTGAAGGGGGCGGCTGATGTGCAATGGAGCAATGACGTGCACTCAGCTGCGTATGCACTGAAGGGGGCAGGGGTAGAGGGGCAGCGGCTTTGAAGTTGAGCAATTATGAGACTCCACTGCATGGGCACCCAAGAAGAAGGGGGGAGCTGCTGTGCAATAAAGCAATGATGTGACTCCACTGCATGGGCACCGAAGGCGGAGGCTGTGATTCCGTGAAGTTTAATGGAGCCAGGACGTGAACGCCACTGAATGAACTCCACATTGTGTGTGGAGGGGGGCTCATGGTGGTGCACTGATCCCCAGTGTTGTGCAAAGAAGGCAAGGTACGGACTTCATTTAATGATGGGGGGGGGGGGGGGTCATGTTGTGTACTGGGGCCAGGGTGTGAACTGAACCGAATGAGCAGTGGCGGGGGTGAGGCTCGTTGTGGTGCACTGAGCCCCAGTGTTGTGCAGCGAGGCAACAAAGCCAGGGTACGGATTGCATTGAATGAGCAGGGGGTGGGGAGGGCATGTTGTGCAGTGGGGCCAAGGGCACAGGAGGCTGGCGGGGGTGAGAGGTTAGGGCTCGGTGTGGTGCTCCGAGACCCTGTGTTATGCAACCAGGCCAGGGTGTGGACTCCGGCAGCCACAGGCGCCATCTCTCAAAGCACACGGAGCCGGAAGGCATCGTCCCCGCCGGGGGACGGATAGCAGGTTGAAGAGTCGCCTTCTGGTGAGACACCAATCCTCATGTGACTTGGTGCCTCGGGCGGGGGTTATTCCTAAACCCATAAGGCGGGAGCGCCAGGCTTCTATTCATGGGGAATTTCCTCGACGCGGCCTCCTTCAGGACGGCAATGACTCGGGGACGCGTTTTTTGTCCCCACAGGAGTATGAAGAGCAGAGTCTCGTTCGTGCGGCTCTGGCGCCAAGTCTGTGCGTGTGGGTGCATCTGTTTGTGTGTGTCTGCGTGTGTGTGTGAGAGAGAGAGCAGGGTCGGACTGGCCTCTAGGGCAGTCAAACAGTAGCCGCGGGGCTAGTCTAACAGGTCAGTATGTAGGCCGTGTTTGGGACTGCTTGTGGGCCCGTGTTATTATTGCCTGCTGGGCCGATTTTTGCCGTTCATTTTTCTGAAATGAAAACAAAAATCGCCTGCAGCAACCTCACTTCCACGCCTCTTTCTATATCTTGTCGAAGCCGCTTACTTATACAGTATGTCTTCCCAAGTCCAAAACTGCCCCAATTTGCAAACAGGGGCCTCTTTTTTGCTATCTAACTCACTAATGGGGGCAACCTTTATTTTGGTGCCCGGGACTTTTTTCAGTCCCTGATTGAGCCGGTGTGAGCGAGATGGCGAGAGAAAAAAGAGCGCAAGACACCGAGTGAGTGTAACCATTAGAAAGCATGTTTTAGAAAGACAAAGGGCGATATAGTGTAACGGATGACACCCTGCCCTGTGTTAGACAGGGCGCGTGTGTATCTCTCTGCCTGTCTGCGCACGGATCTGTATGTCTGGACGCACGAGGGAGAGAGGATATATATAAAAATATGAGTCTCTGTGCTAAGTTAGATATTCACGCGTCTGTCTGAGTGTGTGTGCCTGCTTGTGTGAGAGAACGAGAGAAATCAGTGTGTGTCTCAGACATCGAGCGACCTGTCGGTGTGTGTGGGGGTGGGTCGCGCTCGAGAGTGTGAGATAAGTGCAGCGGGTGAGACCGTCTACTGAACGAGACGAGCCGTGCGAGTGTCGCAATAAGGAACAGCTAACAGTTTAATGTATGTCTCATCACTGTCCCAGTCAGACACTCCTGTGAGTGTGTGCTGTGGACTCACACTTGAGGGGCGAGTCTTGGAGGAGGGTCTATGACAGTTCCCAATAAAGAAATGGACGTGTGAGCTAGTGCAGGAGATATGCGCTTGGCCTCAGTTAGAAGCTGAAGTGTGAATAAGTGTAGGAGACAACCCTCTGACATGAGTGAACCACTGATGTGTGAGTGCGTGAAGGAGGGTGCCTTTATCCCGAATGAGACACAAAACTGTGAATTAGTGTAGTAGACAAAACTCTGCCATGAGAGACACACTGATGTGTGAGCGTGTGAAGGAGGGGGCCTGTGTTCTGAGTTAGACGCTGAAGTGCGAACTAATGTAAGAGACACCCCTCTGCCACGCACTGACGTGTGAGCGTTGGAGGGAGAGATGCGTTTACGGCGTTAGGAACTAAAGTCAGAATTAGTGTAGGAGACTTTCTCCCATTAGTAAACATTGTTGTGCGAGTGTGTGAAGTAGGTGTGCCTTTGTCCCTTGTATATAAGACGCTGAAGTGTGAATTAATGTAGGGGACAACCATCTGCCATGAGTGAAACACCTATGTCCGAGTGTGTGAGGCAGGGGTGTCTTTGTTGAGAGTTAGACACTGAAGGGTGAATTAGTGTAGGGGACAACCTTCTGCTATGAGAGACACACTGATGGGTGGGTGTGTGAATGAGAGGTGACTTTGTTCGAGTTAGGCACTCAAGTGTGAATTAGAGTAGGGGACAACCGTCTGCCATGAGTTATGCAGTGATGTGTGAGTGTGTGAGGCAGGGGTGCCTTTGTTGAGAGTTAGACACTGAAGGGTGAATTAGTGTAGGGGACAACCCTCTCTGCTATGAGAGACACGCTGATGTGTGGGTGTGTGAATGAGAGGTGACTTTGTTCGAGTTAGGCACTCAAGTGTGAATTAGAGTAGGGGACAACCTTCTGCCATGAGTTACGCAGTGATGTGTGAGTGTGTGAAGGAGGGATGCCTTTTTCGGGAGTTAAAGGGAGAAGTGTGAATTAGTGTAGGAGACAACCCTCTTCCATGAGTGAAACACTGATGCGTGGGTGTGTGAAGGAGGGGTGCCTTTGTCCCGAGTTAGACACTGAAGTGTAGTGTAGGTAACTCGCTTTCCTCCTGTCCTCTTCATACTGCCAATCTCTCTCTCGCTCTCTTCTCTCTCTCTCTCTCCCCCCCCCCCATCCCCGCCCCCAGGCCTGCTCACTCATTCGTCCCCTCTTCCTGGTCGCTTAGGCCCTCTCTCTTCGTCTACATCACCCCCATGTCCCCCCGCCCCCATTTGCCTCTTTCTCGCCCCTCCCTGCCCCGCCCTCCTCCTTCCTATGATCCTCTCCAGCACCCCCGCGGTCTGTCCCTCACCCCCAGCCCCTCCCGCTCGTTACCTGTCGGGTGTGGACAGGTACTTCTGCTTCTCGAAGCGCTTCTCCAGGCCCATGAGCTGCAGCTCGGTGAAGACGGTGCGGCTCCGGCGGCCCTTCTTGGCCTTGCTGCCCTGCTCCGGGCTCCCCGCGGCCTCCAGCTTACTCCGCAGGTGCAGCTCCAGGGGGTGGTGTAGGGAGCCGGGCCCCGCCGAGAGCAGGGCCGCGCCGAGGGGGGAGCCCAGCGCCCCGCACGACAGGGGGCCCAGCGGGAACTTGAAGACTCCGGCCTGCTCCGCCTTCAGCAGCGCTGGGGACAGAGGGGGCACCGTTAGCGAGGACAGGTATTTACACCCACCACAGGATGCAAGAGTAAAGCGCTTCTTTCAGAAACAAGCAGCGAAAGCTCAGTCATCCAATGCGCACCAAATATCACTCATTTACCCAAGTCATTTTATGTGACTATTCATTTTACTTTCCCGAGCCAAACCTCCGCAAGCTCAGGGTGTTTCCTCAGGCCTAAGTGGCAGTTTCATATTATTTCTGATAAGTCTGACTGTGGCACGTGTGCTTTTTGGACTTGAATTGCACCACAATAGAAAAAATAACCCCATCCGCTTGATGTTGGGAAAACCGTTTTACCACAAATGCATCACTTGAAACACGTTTGTGTTTTTTGTCGGTGAACTGGAGTGTTCGATTTTACTCAGCAATCGTGGGAAATACAAATTGCCAAACTGGTTACAGTATGTTTAAACTGCCAGATTTGAATTTCTATCCGTCCCGGCAGTTTCCTTTTGATGGGATTACTTTTAATTTTACTTTGAACGCTTCAAACAGAGACGTTTGCAACCTCGACGCAAAAAATGGCCCGGGCAGGCCCTGCGTCTGGAAAGGCGGGGGTTAGTTTTTTGGATAAAGTTATGTCAATCTGTCTCATTGCAGCTGGTGCCAGGGGTGGTGACAGACCCCCACACCCCCCGGTGTGTTCCACCCACCTGTACTGGGTGTCTCTGAGAAAGCCGAGGTGTCAACGGCACCGGCTGGAGTGAACCGAGGATGGGTGGGCCCGCCGGGGTACGAACCCGTGACAGTGGGGTGAAGCGCGCACCCTAAGGTGAAAGCGTGGCGTCCACGGAGGCACCAGACCCGGAGACGAGCGTCTGTGTACACGGCGTGATATGCAGAAATCGGAACCTAAACAAATATTTGCCGGATTTTCTCGCTGTCACTTGTTTGATAAATTCACATGTTTTTCGGGGGGGAAAAAATTAAATAGTCATACGTCCTCTGGTGCGGCACACCACGCGATGTAGGTGTGAAAGCACCAGTGACTGGGAGTTAGGGGGTAATTTAAAGGGGGGGGGGTGTGACTCTCAGGAACAGACATTATAGCCTTTTTCGTAGTTGGCGTCCACCTGTCTCGTCTTTAACGCAGGTTTGTAATTTTTGTTGGACAGTCAGTGAAGTCCCATCCACACTACCAACCACTTCGAGGCAGTTTTGGAGCTGAAATATTTGAAAAGAGCAATCCGCGTGGGAACATATTGAAATATATCAAAACATATTTTGCTGTTGAAATATTTTAAATACATATTTTCCCAATCAGTTGTCTAAGTTATACTCACGTACAACAAAACAAGCCCGAGTTTGTGCTGTCTACAGTGCGCACAAAATATAGTAAATGTATTCGTCTTCAAAGAGTTGGAGGGGGCGCCCACGTAGCCTTCACGGGTTACAAACTGGCCTCAAGGCGCTCGACACTTTCGTGCAAGACTTATTTTTCGGTTTGACTCATAATACGCTTCGGAATTACTTGTAACTGTGATTCTCTGTTGGAAGAAGCGCGCAGTATATTTTTCACAAGGACTCACAGCACCTACACGGTGCCCAACTTCGCCGATATCAATAGATCCGTCACTCTGCTTAATTTTGCCCGTGCTGACCAGGACGTACTTTTCCTCATCAGAGTGTGTCCCAGAGTATAACGGAGAAAAGCAGAAAAAGTACAAAGTCGGAGGAAGAGAATGACCGGCAAAGAGTGACAGGAGGATAAAAAAGGGGAAAAGAGAGTTCAAAAATCAATAACAAAGGGTGATAGAAGGAGATACCGACAGAAAGAAAAATGGGAACCAGAGGTGAAAACAGGGATGGAAGAGCCCACATGTTCAGTTAAAAACACCGGAAGTGTGTGCTGGCGGAAGAAAGGGGCATGAGGTGGAATCAACACCAGATTGGTCAGTGTGATTGGAGGGGGGGGCATGAGGGGGCTTAAGAGGCAGTGGAAACAGAGACAATAGTTTTCAAAATAATTAACGAGAGGGTGTGTGTGTTTTTGTCGTCGGGGGCATGTACGAATTCCTGGTGAAATCCGACAGAAACGTCACACTACCCGACTGAGAGCACTTATACCCAACTATTTACTACAGAACACATTTTTAGGGGGTGTAACGACCCCGCCCCCCATCCCAGGGACACCCCTGCCAGGTAACTTTAGTGTATGGAAAGGCCGGCATTCTGCAGCTCCTCAGACAGGTACGCAAGACAAACACGTGCCCCTGCATTTATTAATTATTTTGAAATTAAACACCGGGTGCGTGGCCGGAGCCCGGCCTCTGGGCTGTCCTGGTGCATCACAAGTGCACTGAAAACAGACTGGCAGAGGAAAAACCGAAACCCAGGGCCCCTAAACAGTCGTTGTATGCTGCGTGCTAATGAGGCGGTGCAAACTTACTTTTGTATTAAATATTTATAAGACAGTTTGTTATGTATGCTCCATGATTTATTGTACAATATCGTGCAGTTCGGGTGCTGTATTGATGCAATAACTCAAGGATGCAAACATGTAATCCATCGTACTACGCCTACACGGCTTTCTCAACCCGCTGCACTCAGTGTTTCCAAACGATATCTAAAGAGCTGCACTGTGCACGTTACCTGTCCAACCATCTGTCAGTATCAGGGCGGAAGACGCGCGAGCCCAAGAAACTCGCAGCGTTGTTGCAAGAATCACACACACACACACACGAGTTCAGCAGAAACGCAAACCTCCCGGCAAACTACAAGGAGAAATAACGACAAAGGAAAAGGCTGTAGTTCTGCTGGTCCCGTTTGACGCGTTTGATTGGATATCAAATAATATGATAAAAAATGACCCGCGCTGTTGTCTTATATTGTTTAAACGCGTGTTTTTTGGTACTTATTACGTACACTAAATACATTCTGCCGCGAGGCCCTTAAAATTATTTTTGTACTCAACCAAACATGGGCTTGCAGTTAAAAACTAAAATTATTTCCAAGCCCTGGTTAGACGCTGCAGCATCCGCGTGTACCTGCTGTCTGTGGAAAGGGTTTCAGTCATCTGAACACGTGGATAGTGGACTTTCAGAGTGTTTTGTGGCTTGGAAATATTGTAGAATCGTTATTTTTCTTGGTTCGATAAAGGCCACGCAGACTTGGTGAGAGTGAACTTCAGTGGTGACCCGGCTACACGCTGCAGCGCGGCCGCTAGTGTTAGATCTGGTGTTCGGCGGCAGAAGTGACACACACAGCCTCTGCCCACGCCGCATTGTTAGTGCTGTGCAATTGTTTCTATAATAGAAGGAATCCTGCCACCCTGAGTAGTGCACACAGTTGGTTTCAGTTTCACACGATCGCTGTTGTGTTTGCTTAGCCATTTATTCGGCGTGGCCGAGGTTTACATAGGGTTCTTTGCTAACTCTTTCATAGCCAGGGCCAGGAATAGATATTTCTGTTATTTCTAGACATACCCCGCGTGCAGCGTGAAAAAGCGCAGAGAGGCGATCAGTTGGCAAAAGAGACGCTTAACATCAACAGCAAGAACCACAATTGTATATTGAAAAAGTGTCCATGCCCTTTCGGAAAACACTGCACCACCTTAGACGAGGGATGCGCGACATTAGTGGACCTTATGTAATGACCTAACAGTATTGTAACCAACCGCAGACTGATTTGGCGTCTTTACGTCCCGCTAATTGGACATTCATTGTACAGACGTTTCATACGTCAGTGCGTCACATCTGAATTTCAGCACTAGTGTCACCGATAATGAATCTACATATTCTGACATATATATACTTTTAGCTTGTTTGTGCGTGTCTACTCTATTCTTTCCGTACCATAGTCTAACACATTTTACTTCTGACGCATACAGTGCAAACAGATATTCTATTGGAATGCAAGGACTCTCTACATCCATTTATTCATTCTCCCTTCCGCTTACTTCCTCCCCTCTTCTTGCCTCTAACTATCTTTCTGCCCTTGTTACCTTTCTGCAGCGCCTAGAGTCAAGCCCTTTGGTTTCTCTACTCTAGCTGTATTCGAACGAAAGATGCTGTACATATAATGTCTTACTTTTTCATGCTTGGTTGAGAACTGGAACGGTTATATGAAGGAACATTTGGAATTCTTTTTATATTTCTTATATGTCAGTGTTTATTTGCAGCCAGCCGCTCGCCATTGGCAGATCCTCACAGACCGTTAGTGGTTTGAATGTAATTAAAAGCCTCTTTTGATTGGTGGGAAAGCCTGTGATAGACACTGGACAGCTCCGGTAATAGGGCCACGGCTCGTTTATTCTTTCCTGATTGAAACATAAACTCCTCAGCAACGAGAGGCCCTTTGACACCGCGCGTGAGTTTCACGTGCACCTACGTGCACGCGCCGAAGAATACACCCGGGTGTCCTCAAGATTCCTATCATCCCAATGCGCCCGCAGCACACGCACATCGACGCCCCGGGGATGTCCCCCAGAGAGCAGGGGCCGCACAGCGGCAGCTCCACGTGCTTTCGTGCGTGCATTCACACGCGCCTGGGCAGTCTGGGATGCTGCTTCTCTTAAACCTGCCCGAATCGCGGTGGAGGGAGACACCGAACAGCGCGTGACCCCTGACCCCCGAAAACACACAAGGACCCTCTGATCTGGCGAGAGCACCGACTAATACAGACGAATCAGTCAGACGGAGTCACCCTCACTGCAGCCTCCGGGGAGCTCTCCCGCAGATTCTAAGACACTCACTCTCCCGTGACGAGGAGTGGAAAAGGCCTTCCCAAGTCTCAAGACTTAATATAGGCGAAATGAAAAATAATAATAATAGAAATACTGATAATACTACTACTAAAAATAGTAGAAATAATAATAATAATAATGATAGCAATAACAATACAACTAATAACATTAATAACAATATTAGTAAAATATTAATAAAATAACATTACTAATAGTAGCTATTGTTAGCATTATGAAGATAGCACGTCTGTCATAACAACGACAATAACCGAAAATATTTAAGCTATGCTCTGCGGATTATTCTTATTATTAGAAGTAGTGCAGGAAATAAATCTACAGGGAATAACAAAAGCGAGAATAATTGTTAAAGTTAAACTAATTATTATGTTTACCGTTGATGCTGGTGTCATTGTTATTTTTTATTTGAATTACTGTTATTATTATTATTTGTGTCTTTATCCTTACTGCTCTTATTTTACTTTAATTTTTACATCTGCGCCTCCTCTGCATCAGCTGTACGCTTCACCCACATTCTCACCGTTCGTTGAGCAGTTACTTTCCTTTTACATCCAATACTTAGGAGTGATCGCTCGGGCCCTGTGTGAGAGCAGCTCCGGGGGGCTTGGGGGGCACGCGCTCACAGAGGGCGAGGGGCACATACCTAGGTGGCTGTGGTAGGGCCTGGCCGACAGCAGCGCATGGACCCCGAACTTGAGCAGCTCCCCGGCCGGCGCAGACACCTTGGAGTCCGGGTGGTCGGTTAGGATCTCCTCGATCATGAAGCTCCGGTAGCGGTGGGAGCGGTGGTCTGGGAAGGAGGCCTCGTGGGGGAAGTACTGCCCCCCCAGCTCCAGAGGGTGCTGCATCCTTCCTCGAGAGGTCGCCTTTCCCCTGAGAAATCTGCAGTCAGGGGAGTCCGAAACTTTCCCAACAAAACGGGAAAGGGTAGAAGAGTGTCCATGCGCCGCGAGGTTCAACAGAAGATGCTATCCGGGAGCCTGGCAGGGCCTGGCACCAGGGGGGCTCGGGTCATCGTGCTCCAGATATGGCGGGCTGCCTCTTTAATTCTCCCCTCGGCACTGCACCTCTGGTGCCGGTGAGATGGTGCTGTTTGCCCCGTGCGCGCGAACGCGGCAGCGCTCCGTAGAATATCTCCAATAATTCTGTGTCCAGGCGCACGGCGTCCCGGGCTCCAGCAGCGGGTCACGTCACACAGGGCTGAGTCCGCCCCCTGTGGCTAAGGCAGCCTATAAGACTAAAGGCGCACTGGAGGCGCGGCCTGTAAAAGAGAAAGTGAACACTTTCACGTGAGATGAGGGGTCCTGGGTGTCTGGGGGAGGGGGTCGATGGGGGAGGTGGGAGGGGAGAGTTATGGATCCCGTGAGATGACCAGGATCAAGGAGAGGGAAAGGTTGATCAGCGACCTGGGAGCAGAAAAGAGATTTTGAAATCAAAGTACAAATAGGGAATAAGTGACTCTAAAGAAAGAAATTGTGTCAATGGGTTAAAGAGGGGAAAAAATGGAGATCACAAAGAGAAAGATGGGTTCATGGATTTGGAAATGGAAGATACGTGGATAAGAGGAATAAACTAGACTCAGTGCGTGCATAAGGGGTCTCAGAGGACCGAGAGCCGTGGGAGCGAGCAGGGTCCGGGCAGCTAGGAAGCCAATGCAGGAACACTGGAAAGGGGAACGTGGGAACCGCGGGGTGGAAGCAGGACCGCGGAGAAAGATCCCTTGAACCAAGGGAGGGAGTGTGAGCTCTATTGGGCGCACTGTGGGATCAGCGTCCGCTCGTTTCATATAGCGTAAACATCCTTTTTGAGACTAAGGACCAGGTAACATGCCCCTCTACATAGTTGGTTCATTCGGACCTAGGGTAGTTGTAAACGCAGGTCAGCCCAGTCCATGGCCGCCAGAGTCGTGGACTCGTCATGTTCTGATTCGCAGGACTCGCGCTAACTCTGATTGTGATCTTGGGCACGCTTTCATTTCTAGCTGCGCGCTCGTCTTGCCTGACCGCAATGAAGTATCCCAACAAAAAGGACCGCCACAGGAGTGTTCGCGCCCGACTTCGTGTCTATGAACTGACTCGGCGTGTGACCTTGGGCACACTTTTCACTTCCAGCGGGGAGCGCGATGAGGCACCGCTCCTACTGACAGCGGACCGTCAGCGAGGCCCGGCCTCTGCGCCTGCTCTGTCTGAGGGAGGAGTGAGCGCCAGTTTTCACTTCTGCTGCCAAAGTGACTCCAGCACATGAAAGGGTTTGTTAATTGCGCTGATAACCGTCCCCCTTCGGGAAGGATTGTGAACAATGACGGAGCTGTCAGCCTTCGCGGCAGATAATACGCAACATCACTCCGCACTCTTGGCAGGTGATGGCTCGAGAGATGTTTGAGAGAGACAGGAAGTGAGCTCGCCGTTTGGAAGCAAATGCGCCTTCTGCAGGCCTCCGAGCGCTGCCACGGGTGAAGGGAAGCTGCCCTCCCAAGCAACTGGTACAACAGGAAGATGTACAGACAGGGGTATTTTGGGATAAAAAGATTGCTTATGTAGTTAAAGAGTATTACATTTCTAGGAATCTAGATAACCCTGAAGCGCATGGAACGAGGACATGAAAGTATCCCTTTATAGCAAAGATGTGGGCCTTTGCGAAAACAGAATGACACAAATATGGGTGGGTGTGTTCGTGTGTGTATATATATATATACGTATATGAAAATAAATTTTATTGAATATTTGCCAGTGGTTTTAAAGCAATATTTCACAGAAAAGAGGTCTATAAATTATTTTTCTTAATTCACAGTGCTGAATTCATTTGCAGGTATTTATGTTCCTTAAGCAAATAAAAAAGTTAAATTGGTGGTTAAGACAGTATTTTGTCTTTCTTTCATGTGCTGGCAAAAAGAAAGTTTACAAAATGTCAGTGGCGCTGATAGACCATTAGTCAGCACACATGACAAGTTCACCCTTGCAGGCCCATCCTTAATCCAAGTATCTACAAAAGAATCCTCCGTAGCGTGTAAAAATAAACATTGTAAATAAAGATCCCTGGCAGCAAAAATGTACTGTCCCGCACTCCACTTTATTTTCTATTTTTTATTATATATGTCTTATTAAACCTACCCTATGCTGGCAATGTTGTACAGAAGAAAAGCGCATTTTAGAATGCATGTATTTAAATTCTTTACAATGCAAATTCCATTAAAATTTTGATGCAAACAAATACACATTGTTGCATAAAACAAAATTTAAATATTAGCACAGGATCCGAACAAAAACATACATTACTAAAAAACATTATCACACATATCTACAATCTCAGGCAAGCAGGAATACCAAATGGGTGATGCTCAAATGCTTTACATTTTTCTAAAGTGTGCTTCAAACAATGACTAAATCATACAATATAAAATATACATAATAAGTAAAATGATTAATACGGTCCAATATCACCAATTGACGTTGAGGTGCCATTTTAAACCACTTGGCCTTTGGGCATGTGGTTCGTAAATGTCACCAGAACCATTTAATGGCAATTTAGGCCCATGTTACACGGTGATCCTTTATGAATTCTCAATTTATATTATATGCCGAGAGTGTAATATGTCATTTGTTACTAATGGTGAGTGTGTGGAGGGAGGAGAAACAGAACCTCTAGTGGGTCATGATGCCTCTCACCTCACTCAACACTGGTACAAAAAATTGCAGATTACACCCTGCACATCTCCATATATGATTTGTTCCGTAATACTTCTTCCCACGTTTATATTTTAGAAAAGGTATGTATTCAAAACCAGGAAGCAAGAGGTTACATTTGTACAGTAAGTTAAAATCACATTGAAGATGACTTGTGACTTTTAGGAGAAATGCTTCAAGTGTGTTTTAGATAGTTCTATTATGCAATCTGTTAGATATACCACTTTTGCTCCCCCGAAGTAATAAACTGGAATTTGACCTTTTCCATTGCTGTAATAAATGTGCCAACATGCATTTATTAGTACTGTTACTCTAAATAACATGCTATATATGAATACAGAAAATGAGAATATATAACGGGTAACTGTGTAATATTGTGCAATGTTGAACTGAGGGGATCTAGTCATAAAACACAGGGTCAAAGGTCGAGTGGTTTGTAAATGTCACCTAAGATAGTAGATAAAGGGCTATTCACAAAGGTAAACTTATACATGAGGAAATCTACATGTGTAAGTTTATTCTTACACTTTGTAGTAAATATCCTACTTTGGGCTTTACACCATTTACAAGTGAACATTTACTGCAAAGTGGAGACTTACGTGTCTCCACCTTCTAAATTCAGATTTTTAACTGCAATACAGGAGTCTATGAAAGAATTGTTAATATAATTTACAATAGGCGAGGAGGTAGGAACGAGATTAGGATGACGCTCTGGAGTTCCCTTATAGATTAGATATGTCATTCTTCCCATAATTGGTTATGAATTGAGAGCTGTTTGTTATAGAGTGGCGCTATTTCCATTGTAACCTTCATTAGGCTTTTTACCGTGTTCGTATGGTTTTATAGTCACACTTTATGTATTATTCGTATTTATAACTGTATGTTTTTATGGTGGTATCTTTTATGGCTATATTTTCCGAATAAAGTACAATGATGAAATTCAGGGGCTGGAGCCAAATTTATGACTGTAAAGTTACAGGCAAAGCTCACACTATTATAAAGCACAAGGAAAACGTGCTACAACATTAATAACTTAATTTTAAATTGAAATAAATTATTTGGAATATATTTAATAAATATGTTAAAAAAAATATGGTATAGATTAAAAAATTCCAGTATAATGTAAAATATTTTTATTATATATTACAATTAAAAGTGATGTATACAAATAATTAAAAATAATTTAATTGTTTAAAATAAATGTTAATGTTTCAACAATTTTTAAATTTGGAAAGGTTAATTAAATATTTCACAATTAAATAGTAATTATTTTTTTATGTATAATGTTTTTAACATTAAATAAAATGTATTTACATTTTTGAGTATTTTAATTAATTCCATTTTTTTTAAAAATTAGTTCCTGTGGGGCGTTATAAGTCCCTACCGTCATTATTTTCTATGAGAGGGTGTTGCAGTACCAGTGATTGGCCATGCGTGGTGAAGGACTTACCCCAGCTTTGAGCTGGAGTATATTTACAACTGTTTTGGGTCATTTTTGACTGTAGTATAGATAGAGGGATAGATGGGCAGTTTGTGAATAAAAATGGGCTTATTCTTTTTGGTGTGCGTTGTTTTTTTTCCCTTCCTTAGCCCCCTCCCCAATACTGCCGAACCCTTCCTTCTCCTTAAATCCCTCCCCTTTAGTCATAATTATTCCCCATTTTCCAGCCATTTCTCTCTATTCTTCTAACATTTACTACTAAAACGTATGTTTACGTGTGCAGAGACCACCTCAGTCGGGGCAGAGATCTCTGCACAGAAAAGACAGGAGAGGCAGAGACGGAGACATTCGCAACTAGATACTATGATAATGGTACAAGTGTAGTACAACTAAAAATACTACAAAATGCAGCTTTTGATTAGGCTCCATGGAATATAGGACCAGGTAGCACATGTTACCCATTATGTATTTTTTTCATTAAATCTTTATTTTGAGCTAATTATCTTGAAAAGCTGTTTGCTTCAGAATGCAGCTAACAGTGGGCAATGACTGACATTAGATTCTTTAGTTTCATGTTCATCTTTGTAGGACACATTATTGATAAAACAAAGGACAATGGCGAGGGTCAGTGGGCACCATTCTGTGGCTGCAGCATTCACCACAAAATTATAGATTTTCTGCATTTGCTACATAATTTACACAATTTTTAGATTTCACAATATGTTGTTTCTAGCTCAAATGGATGAAAATAAGTCTGCCAGAGAACGTGCCACATAATTTGCTTTTTCAGCTTTATTTAGGGAACCTTGACACATAATTTGGTCCTCCATGCAACATAATCTTAGTAGCCCTGACAATTTTAAAGCTAGGGCTGTCATTATGATAAAACCCATATTTCTCAGGGATCCATGAACTATTTTCTATATTTCATGGTTTCCTGTGAAATATGGGTTTTATAGACTTAGGAACACAAGCATGTATGTAGACACATGAAGACGTACATGTGTGGATGTGAATATGCATACCGACGTACATACATATCTTTTTTTTTGTAAGTTCTGAGGCACCATAAGAATCAATGAGTTTAAAAACATTTATGTATACATGTGTGTCTGTGCACATATATATGTATATATATTTACACACACATCGGTAAGTATCCATTTGTGCGTGTCTATACATGTGACTACATATGTATATCAGTATGAATGCTCTGTATATATATATATGTGTTTGTGTGTGTATACATATATAAACAAATACTTTATATATAGATACTTATAGGCACATTTGCATGTAGTTTTGTGTATGCGCTCGTGTCACACATGCCTTTGTACAGATGCTGTCGCAGTTTCAAGCTTTCCTGTTCTACTTGATCTTGGGGATTCATTCATTCAGAACAATAAATCGCCTTTATATTATATTTTACGAGCATTTAAAAAAAAAGAGCTGTAGAAAATGTCAATTTAGGATATAAAATGTTAAAAAAGTGATAGTACACTAAATGAGTATTGCATTGTTTTACTTTCTATAAAGAGACATGATATAAGGAAAAGCAGCCACATTTACAGCAATATTAAATTGAGAGGAATATATCAATTACGAAAATTCAACTTGCAAACGTGTCCCTGTGTTTTAGAATGAATCGCGGAAAACATAAGCACATGGACACAAAAGTAAGATCGCAAGTGTGAGTGAAGTGCGCCGCATTAGGGACCCTGGCTGGAAATCCCATTATGAAACATGTTCTGTTGGCCCCAGCTGAGGTGTCCTTTGTGCGCATTCTTCAGTCCAGAGCAGACCAGTGGGGAAGTAAAGGAAGACGGCAGATGGCCACTCCCAGCATCTTCTCCCAGAGGAGCCACTTTGTATCGGGTACTGGTTGTGAGTGAAGACAGCCACACCGGGTGAACTCACTGATAGAGGTGTTTTGTTGCTGTACACTCCTAAACAAGGGGCTTTGTTTTCCAAGATTCAGAAGCACACTACGCCCTACCTCACTTCCGGCTCCTTGACTCTAGTGTGTTCTCTCCAGGAGCGAACAAGTCTTCCAAAGGAAACCTATAAAAAGTGAACTTTGTGCCCTCACCTGCACTTCGGCATTGGTTAAATCCGACTTTGCACTAGTGAAAACCCTTGTTCTATATTCGAACTCGTTTGTAATAGCATGGATCAATAGTTTTTGTGCGCTTTGAAGTGCCTGTTGGTTTTCATCGGGGTCTCTAATTATCTGTATAATTTATTGCAGTAGAGACGTCGGACCAATCACTCTGCGCCACAAACTGTGGCCACGAGAACATTTGATAAAACAGCCAGCACACGGCCAACACCAATAACCATTTCAGCGTCTTAATGTGTAACTTGAATATTGGAACAGAGCCTTAAAACAGCCAAAGGGACTCTCAACGCAAGCCTTCTCGAAACACCGCTTTATGATTTTCTCAAAAAGGTCACACCCATTTACCTGGCGTCCAACATTTCTCGCTGGCGGCGTCCAGGCTGTGTATCGACACTGGGACTGAAGGCAGGTCTTTATGTCACAACCACACCTGTGTCGGCAGCACCTTGGCGACTGCGTTTTTTTTACGAGAATGTGTCGAAATTTTATGAGAAACATTTTTTTTTGGTTTAATATAGATATTCAAAAGTTCACAGAAAATCAAGTACGCGTGGGGTTGGTACGCTCTTCGCTGATACATGCAGTGATCTGATGTTCATTGGCCCGAATCTCGGAAAAAAGAGACTCATCATGTGTGTGAGGTCAGCGTTAATTTGGGTAATAGTAACTCTGTTAATTAACGTGTGTATAAACTGCTGAAGAACGAAATAAAATACGTTATATAATGTCATGTTATGTTATGTTATGCTTAGTATAGCGCACGATTTACCTGGGAGGGTATCATGGCGCTGAAGAAAGAGCTGTATGGGCTGAGCTACGGTCAGGGCTAGGTGGAGAGCCAGGTCTTCAGTTAAGCATACATATTATTATTAAGGCTGCCTATATTTCCTTAATTCTGGTATCATAAAAAAGATACAGCCACTTTATGCTTAAGCGAATTGAATCGCAGTGTTTTTACTTGTTTGATATCTTTTTATTGATTTTAGTATGCGAAATACTACATATTGTATTTTATAAGAGGATTATTCCGCTTTCAGTGATAGATCAATAGTTATTTTTTTCTGGGGAAAAAAACATCTCGAAATGTATTTGCCACGTTCGATAAATGAGCATAGAATATTGCGCGACATATCAGACAATACCAGAGTCTGCAGCCATAACCTCCAGTCCTGAACGCGAGGGTGCAGCGCGAATCTGCAGAATACCGAATGCGAAATCAAACTTCGCATTTCATTACTCCGTAAGGGAACACTTCACTTTACAGTAGATGTATAAAAAAAAACTAAAATGTGTTTTTAAGAAAAACATAAATACTGAAACTGTAAGTCTATTACCTTAATTCATATTTTTCTTTTTAAAAGGTTGTAGTATTTTTTTGTGTTTTATTAATCATAGAAAGTTGGCAGTTAAGAACATTCATTGGGAGTCGTATTGCAGCGCTTAAAAACGGTAGAAGTGAGGTTTAAGGCACTTGTAAAAAATGATTACGCTGATGATTATAAATACTATTTATTAGGCTGATATTTAGTCTGTGGAAACCTCCCGGTTGATTTACTAAACCGTTATTTACAGCTGTGGTAGACTGCCTCTGCCAGGGTGGGTTTCGGTTGGACCAGTGAACGCGGCAGTCGGTCTTCGGAGATGGACGGAAAGAAGGACCGCGCTTTAGATCTCGGGACCGGCTGCAGCTTTTATTTCTCTGGCTCGTGCCAGTTTCAGAGGAGGCGGAGCTTCAACCAGATTATTTGGTCCAAAAGTTAGGGATAGCGTCTATTTTCCGAATCTGGTTTCCGTAACAGTGCGACCTTGTGCGAAACGAGTGATGCTGAAAATCGGGCTTTCGGAGGCCGATTCTGCTCTGGCTTCGGCTGTTTTTATTGTAAAATGCCAGGACCACAATCTTCATTCCAAGATCTACTTCCGTTCAAAAAGACTTCTGCTCCTGGGTGCAACGTGGTTCATTGCGAGCATGTTTCAAATATCTGTCTCTCTTTCCATGTGGCCCCCAACTCTCTCTGTTTGATTGCCACGGCTCCCTAACTACCACCTCTCTCTCTCTCCCTCTCTCCATCTCCATCTACTCTCCTCTCTCTCTCTCGCTCTCTCTCTCTCCCTTCTGTGGCTGACTTTCACTCAAACACCCGCACTCCGTAAAAGTCTCGAGAACAGCCGGCCAAGACCCCTGTTAAGCTTTAGAGCCATGCAAGTGAAACTTCCCGAGCTCATCAGCTAACCAAGCTAAACTACTGTAACCTCAGTGACGCACAAAAAGGCAGCATGACGGAGATGGAGGCCAGGTCGTGATGCCCAGTTTAAGACACCATTCTGGCAGTCTGACACTTCTGCAGAAAAGTGTCCTATTCATTTTGGAAGGGTCACCCCTGCCAACTTAATAAATCCACTCTGGTTTGGTCAAAAACATCACTGAAAGAATCTCTGCTCAACCCTTTGTAGCTATGGCACAAGCAACAGGCAATCCCCAAGGAAGTGCATGATAAGTTTAAGCAGTACCAACAGTAAAAACACAACACAGTAAAATTCCCATTGTAACTTAGAAAAATGCAATGAGCAACAAGACACCAAGATCACAGGACCCAGAGAAATGAATATTTATGTTTTTAAGACAAAAAAGAAATAGAAAGGGCCAATCAAAAGTCACTGTTTGTGGTTAACCAGGAATTAGGGGCAATTTGAGGCCGATTATGATGGAAGGGTGGACAGACACACCAAGCAGATCGCTATGATCAAAGTTTTTTATCTTTGGACTTAATCACTGAACTTGAAGTCAAAATCTTCCAGCGGAGTGAGGTCCAAGGCTGTGGCCAGCAAGTACCACAAACTACAAGCTGCTCTATATGCAAACTATATCTCAAGAATATATGTATTTTAATCAATTTGAGATGATAGCCGAGAAATGTATTACATCTAAAACACAATAAAGATGAAAAATATGAGTCCTATACAAGCGTCATCATGATATATTATAATTTTAGTAAGAGAAAATAATTACGCTTGATACAAAAATTAACGGTATAAGTAAAAAAACAATGTATTCATATCACCTTTTAACCTCTGTATTTCACAATAGACATTGTTGCATTAGTCCTGTGTTTCCTCTTTGCCACGGTTTTCATGGAGTAGGAACCGCCATGAAAACCATGGCGGAGAGGAAACTCGTAATATGCTTGGCGGGATCGTGGTGGTTCCACCAAGTATATTGTGGTCTCAAGACTGCCGTGCCCGGTTGCGGCAGTGCAATGGCGGTCCGACCGCCCTAGTTGTAATAGGGCAGTCTGACCGCCGATGGAACGGTGGCTGGACCACCACCACTGAGCCCGTGAGTCTGGCGGTCCTCAAACTGCCAGACTCATAATCAGGCCCTAAGTGGTCAGCAGTTAACACCCATCTGCTGTACTAAGCTGAGAGCCAGCCATTGTCCTCTGAGCGACAGTCATCAACTCTCCCAGCCAAGGATGTGTATTTCAGGTCTGGAGGGGTTTAGTGGCACAACTGGTTTTAGCTCACGTTTGGCTCAGGTAGCACAAAAGTCATTTTCATAAAATAATTTTTCCTCATCAGTTGTAAAAAATCTAATTTCACCAGTAAACCATACTTTGGAACATAAGTAAGAAATTTGACACATATTTCTAGCATTTTCCCAAGGGGTGATAGGAAATAAAGATTTTAATCCCATCTAAGCCTGCTTAGGGAAAAGTCTAGTAAATCCTACACATTGAAATAGCTTTTGGATTTTATTTCACATAGACATCACACCAACGCCAATATGTAGTGTCCCCTAATTTGATATATTAGCACCTTGCCCTTTGGGCTTACAAGGCACGCTTTGGGGATGCCTAAAGAATATATAAAAATAGGCCTTTTCTACATATGAAGACATTTTCCTTGCCATGTGTTACTGTAGGAACAGCATCCCTAACAAGGAAAACATTTGTAGAAAATAATTTTTCATATAGAAATACAATGATGTCTATATTTAGCTGTCCAACTGGGCATGAACGTTTAATGTAAGGAATTAAAAGAGCAACATACAAGTGGGAACATACAGAACATTAAAAAGGGAAGAACTCAGGCATTAGAAGAAGTGTGTCTAAAAAACAATACATCAGTTAGGCCAACAGAAAAAAATGATACAGCATCCTGGCACATAATAATGAAGGGTATAAGGTTGTGTCAGAGTGTGAGAAGTCGACGTCATTTCATTCCTTTCAACACAGTACTGGGATGATCTTCAGGACAAGACAATTAGTGCCTGAGACAGATGCCTGTTAGGGTCAGGGGCCTGTATAAGGCAGTAGCGGTCAAAAGGAAGCCGCATTGTGGGCAGCGAAGGCTGTGGTCTCTTACCACAAACTGGGTTCTCTTTTTTTTGTAAAATATGTGTTACTGTAGGGCCTTTAAACTGCAGCCCAGCCAAAGCACAGTGGTGCACGTGGCAGGCATACACTTTTGAGATCTATGCGGGTGGTAAATACACATATTTCAGCTCACATATGACAGTAAGCCTTCTGTGCCATAGGTGCCTTTTAGGTACAGTTTAAGGTGGACTTATAGGGAAGTTAAATAGGACAAACAGGGAGTTACATTGTATAGCACCTGTTTTTGTGGGAAAGCACAAGCACTTAACTATTTGGCAGTGGTAAGGCATACATTCTCCTAACATGTCAAGTCTCTAGGCAAAACAACTCACAAGAAAGTTAAAAAACATCACATGTGGAGAAGGTGGAGGACGGGGCAATGCAAACTACAATCCTGGAGGGCAAAAATGACCTGGGTTAGGGCTAAGGCATGTTAACCCAGCCACTACAGTGAAACTATTTGACTTCCAAGACAGATAAGGCAGAGCCCTATAAAGGTTAATCTGACCCAAAGACTAATGTCTGGCAGTGTCAGTTATGTTATGTGTATTTGTAAAGCTCACTAATACCTGCAAGTGTATCCTGGCAGTTGTTTCTACTCCTTCACTTTTCCTACCAGTTTGCACCCCTATTTGATCTCTCACTTTTGTTGTTTTGGTACTAGTCGATCCCCTCAGCTTCCCTATGGTTTTTTCCCATGTTGTTTTCCTGTGTCCCTCTTGAATAACCAGTGTATTAACTTTTGCTTTGAATTCCCTTCTGTATATGCTAGCACAACTCTACTTCCCGGTCCTTTGGAGTACTCCTCTCCTTCGGTTCTCAGGCAATGTTCCAGGTTTGCCTGGGGGCTAGTTACAGTGCAGGCCCTGGCCGCACTGGGTAAGTGTTCACTTTGTTGTTTACCAACATCTATGTCTTGTGAGAACCGTGTTTGTCAGCACATGCTGACTGTATTCTATCTATCTATTTCGACAGATAAGTTGTGCTCCATACCTCACATCTGTACGATAGTGCCATTCCACAACTTAGAGAGTCCTGTCCAGGTCTTCCATCACTCGGTTTGCAGAAACAGTCTCTCTCTCTCTCTCACTCACTCTCTGACTCTCGCCTTCTCTCTCCCCCATGTCACTTTTTGAATTTGAAATGGGTTTTCTCAAATTTTCTAAAGTGGACTAACCTACAAGGGGAAAATGTAGCATTGACCCCGCAATTCGACAGCAGAAATCTAGGAGCCGTGGAATAATCAGACAGCCAGAAAAAGGAAGTACCACAACAAAATATTGGGTAATTTCACACACAGATCCCCTCCACCTGAAAGAAGGGACAATCTCCCACCACCATGGGAGCACTCAGGTGGAAAAGCCTAGGAAAGACCATCAGATTGGCATGGTTAGTCCCAGGTCTATGTTGCACCGTAAAGTCTACACCCTGTACAGGTCAAACAACCTTAACCAAGCAGTCTTTACCATGGGAGTCCTTTACCATACATGTCTTTACCACTCATGCTTTCACTACGCTTGTCTTTACCATGATATGCCTTTGCCATGCATGCCTTTACCACGCATAATACTAAGTAGAGGTAATCATAAGTAAGTATGTTTTATATTGAGTATATTGATTTGAAGCACTATATTTTCTAATACTAAGATTTTTTTAAGTTATATGTTTTTTAAAAATAATATATAAATGGTTACAAAAAATAATTTATAAGTAAGGGATGAATGGGTTTTAGGGTTTTTAGGTTTATTAATAAACAGGTATTAACAAAAATTATCTTATTTGAATTAATTTTATTTAAAAATTACATTAATTATTATTAAAAAAAATTATGTACTTTTATGTAAAATATATATTTTTATAGTTTAGGGAGGGATGCAATGGTAGGAAATTTGGTTGGGGAAGTGTTTTAATACCCATGTGTTAATTAAACAACTTGAGAAATACATTTTAGAAATTAATATTCATTTAAAGTAAATGTAATAAATGTGTTTATGGTTTTTAAAAGAAACATATATAAGATTTAGTGATGGGAAGCAAATTATATAGGGGTGCTGGGTTGGAAAGTCTATTAATACTCAGACAGACATTCATTAAAATTCTTGAGCGGGTGTTCAATTTTATTTTGAAATGAATATTACTTTAAATTAAAAATAAAAATTGTTTGAATAATTTATTTGTAAAACATATATAACTTTTAGGGATGGGATGCAAGACATATTGGGTATTGGGGGGGAAGTGTATTAATACTCAGGTGATAATTAAAATACTCGGGTACTACATTTTATTTTGAAATTAAAAATAATTCAAAGTAAAAGTTAGAACTGTGTATAGGTTTTAAAAATAAACTAATATACGTTTTAGGGATGGGAAGCAAGGTATATTGGGTGGGGAAGTTTATTATTACTCAGGTATTCATTATAATACTTTGGTGTTAAATTTTATTTTGAAATTAATATTAATTTAAATTAGACAGCAGTTTTTAAAAAGGTTATTTTAAGAAACATATATAAGTGTTAGGGATGGGATGCAAGCAATATAGGGGCATTGGGAGTGGAAATGTATTTATACTCAGGCATTAATTAAAATACTCAGATATTAAATTTTGAAAAAAATTATATTAATTTAAATACAAATAATAACTGTTTTGTGGTTTATTTAAATGAATATATAGGATTTAGGGACAGGATACAAGAGGTATACGGGTATTGGTTAAGGAAGTGTGTTAATACTCAGATTAAAAGTAATAACTGTGTTTATGTTTTAAAAAACATGTTTTAGGGATGGGGTGCCAGGGAAATAGGGTATTGGATGTTCAAGTGTATTAATACTCACATATTATTTAAAATACATGTGTATTACATTTTATTTTGAAATTAATCTTAATTTAAAGTAAAATGAATATTTTGTTTATGTGTAATTAAGAATATATACGTTTCAGGGCTGAATGCAGGAACATAGGGGTATTGGGTGGGGAAGTACATTAATACTCTGGTATTAATTAAAATACGTGGGTATTATTTTTTTTGTAATAGAAAATGTTTTAAATTAAAATTAAACCTATACAAGTATAAACTTACACTTTTTGAAAGTTAAAATGTATTTATCCATTTATAAATTTAAAAAAATGTTTTTTTTTATAATTAAATAATTATTAAATGTATAATCAGTACATTTTGTTAAGCAATAATAAAATACAAAACAATAAGCAAACATAATATAAAGTATTTTTGAAAAATTAAAATTAATTCATTTTTATTGCTAAGAATAATGTTGTTAAATAATATTTATTTACAGATTTTAAACCTACAACATAACTATTAAGGTACATTTTGAAAAGTTTTCCCCAGGCTTTTCCATTCAATTCAGTGGGAGAAAATTTCCTTTTTTTATTCTTTCTTCTCAGGTTGATGTTCTTAGTGGTGCATCTGTTTTATATTTGATGGAGCATCACAATCAAGATCGGAAGCACGGAGGAGCTTCGGTCAGTTAAGATTGATTTTACTTTCTAAAAATATCATATAGGTTAGGCAATTTATTCTAAGGAGAGAGGGTGGGAGGTAGTTAGATGCTAAATGAGGTTTAAATGTATGTAATGTTACTTTTAACCATACAGGTTGTGTTTGTATAAAAACATCAGACCAGTTGTTATTTTTTTAATTTTAGGATTAAAAGAAGTATAATCAAATTAAAAATGCTTCTTTTCTAATACTACATAAGAAAATACTTGTTATTTTTATCTTTGTGTTTTTATTCAGTGTTTTATTTTTTACAAAGAAGACAATGATCCAGAAGAGAGGAGACTTTATTTTATGAAGGCAATTTTTTCCACTTGGTATACTAATGTCGTTTTTTATAAATAGTTTTAAAAAATCAGGATTTTTGGACTTTGATTGGAGATGATTTTGGTGCCTTGAAGAAGGAGTTGTATATTTTGGTTTGTGTTATTACGATTTTAATATATTTTGAGTTTTGGATAGCAATTACACTTGATGGGCTTTTGGATTTCCTGACACTCCTGCTGAGTGGATTGTTAAAAAATGAAGAAAAAGAAAACTTTAGGTGGGATTTAAAAAAAATACATACTTGCTAATTCTAAGAATAATTTTAAAAATGCCAATTTATTTAAAATGTTTTACTAAAACAGGATGGTAATGTATGCTTGTGTTTCAAGAGATTAATAGTGTAAGATTTAGGCAATATTTTCCAGGCAGTCTGAACCACTCAACATAGAAAACTGTTGGATTTTGGCTAATAGTCTTTCTTAGATTTCTTTACCTTTTTTGGTAAACTCGAGGATTCAGAGTACCTGTTAAAGTCTGTCTCATTTCCTGAAAACTTTGTTCCATTTTTAAATATTCCAGGAAATGATACAGGTTTGGGTGATGTTTACCAATAGAACTGTTAAAGGAATTTTGCCAACCGTGGATTGCATTGTTTGTCTTTGCACCTCCCTCTAAGCAGGTCAAGTAGCTGTACCACACTTCATTTGGAAAGCGTGGGTTCTTCATTTGACTGACCTGCTTGGATGTCCAATCCACATATCTTCTAAATAATTTACAAAGGGTGCCAATTTTTATTCATTTTGTGTAACACAATCAGCTTGTTTAATTGATATGTACAAGTCATCCACAATCAGGAGGTACAAAACACAAAGATCCACATGGATCAAAAATCCATTTTGCATTCCCTAAATAGCGAATTTTAGGTAACCGCTATTTAAGGAATGCAAAATGGTATGTAAGAAAATAGCCATTGCCTAATAGCGATTACTATAGAGTCGCCATCGCAATTAGGTAATCGCTAGTAGGTAATTCTACTCCATTCCTTCATAGGTGTGAATGGTTTTGCATTACCTAAATTGCGATTATCAAATTGGTAATCGCAAATTAGGTAACGCAAAACCAAGGGTGCCCTGGGGCCTAAGGCCCCGCTGAAGCACCCCCCGAAAAAATGTGTACATGTAAAGTGCACACATGCCAGAGGAACATGTGTGTGCTACATGGCATTTTGAAAAATGCATTTTTTGTGCATTTTCAAAAATAGCACATGGTTACCATCGATTTGGAGTCGATGGTAATAGCATTTCCTAAATGCCCAATTTGTATTTAGAAAATGCTTGGTGCATGTGCTTAGAGAACCATAAATTGCGATTCCCTATTTGTAGTCCCAATTTTAGGTAATCTCAAAAAATTGTGATTACCTAAAATGCACTGCATAGCTTTTCATACATCTTGAAAGACTATTTTGCATTCGCAAAATGTCAAATTTAGCGATTCACACCATTTGCGAATGCAAAATAGGTTGATACATGTGGCCCAAAGTTGTTAGTTTTCTAAGTTCGAACTGTAGTTTACTATTTTGCAGGTAGTCTTCAGCTAAGGAATTTATTAAATTGTTTTCCAATATACCTGGGAAAAATGAAAATAACATGCTTGAATTTGAGTGTTTGGATTAATTTTAATAATAGTGTTTATCCTTTATAATTCAAAGTCAATTATTATTTCCCTAGGACAGTTTTAGATTTGACAATTGATAACAAGTTAGTATAAGTTGAGGATTGCTTGTCAAGGAGTAAACCATAAATAAGTGGGATAGTAGTGTTTTTATGTTAGCATTTATAGTGTAAATCTGGCTGAATGGAAGGGGTGTGGGTTTAAAATAGCCATCCATCATCAAATCTCACGAATGTCAAGGGCAACAGTGTTATCAAGGGTAGTAAAGATTGGTATATGCTTTTGAAGGTGTTTGTTTTCAGAGAGAAGGAAACATTCATGGTTGAAATATTTAGTTGGTTCTGGGGGAATAGTAATATCAGAGTAGGAATGAGAGGTTGTTGGTTGGAAATTCTTCACTTGTTTTTGATGTTGCACCATTCAACTTACATTTGGAATTGTGGGCATACTACTAGCAACATGCATAGCGATGTTCTGGGCTACCCCCCTCAATATTGAGCCACAGGGTTAATTGGAGGTGGAATCAAGTTTTTTAATGTGCTGGACATTTTCTCTATCTTCTAACTCAGTTGCAGAGGCAAAGTGGTAATGCTCGGTATTGTTTTCAACAATATTAACAAGTGTAACTGCTCTGTCTTTGCAACAGGCTGAGAAGTAGTCCACACACCTTCCATGACCTCTGGGCTCAGTAAGTTTCTCTTTACAATAAAGGTACCCACCACATTTAACCCTTTCACTGCCAGGCCTCACAGTGCAACACCCTTTTTTTGGCTATTTGGGGTAGTTCGCGCTTAAGCCCCCATTACGTTTTGTCCACATAAGGTAAACATGCCAAATTGGTGTCCTTTTCTTCCAACATGCTGAGGATTCTAAAGGAACCTAGAGTTTTGCGGACTCCCGTGGAGAGGATCGAGAAATTAGGCAAAATACAGCAACATTTTGGGACTATGCAGCAAATGGTAAAAAAAAGTCTGCAGAAGAAAGCGTCAGTTTTTTTCCCCTGCAAATGGCATCAACATAGGGTTTATGGTGCTAAAATAACCATGGGACCTATTACGATGGTGGTCGGAAAACCTCCCCGACCGCCATGGTAGCGGGAAAAGACCGCCCGCTTGGACCGCGACATCACCGCCGGTCGAATTACGATGACCCGTGGTCGAAATCCGACCGCGGCGGTCTGATCGCAGGCCTTAACATTGCGGCGGTTGCTGCTGCCCGCAGCACCGCCGTGATGCCGAAAGGAGCATGTCCTGCATTTCCCTGCACTGCGTGGCAGGCACTGCACAGTGCCTGCCACCTGGTACAGGGAAATGTAGGGGGGGACCATGGGTACCCCCCAGTGCACCCACCCACCCCCCAACACATTGGGGGCCCGCAACGGGCCCCCGGAAGACAATCTCCGCATGCCTTTCCATGGCGGTTTGACTGCTGAGGAAAGGCTGGCTACCGCCGGCATCATAATCCTGCCGGCGGAGACTGCTCTGCACCGCCACCATTACCCCGGTCCTGCTCTGTCCACCAGACAGGAGTGCGGATGGCAACCGGCGGAAAAGCGGCAGTCGGAATTTCCCACCGCCATGGTCACCACCGCCATCCTAATTTGGCCGTCGGTTTTCTTGGTTGCGATCACGGGCGGATGTCCACCACCGGTCCGGCGGGCGCCACCGCATCCGACCGCCATCGTAATAGGCCCCCATCTTCCCAGCTTTCAGGAACAGGCAGACCTTTTTTCCGAAAACTAACATTTTCTACACAGTTTTGGCATTTTACTGGGACATAGCCTATTTTTAGTGCTTTCAAACTCCTTCCAGTTAGTGGTAGAAATGGGTGCGAAACCAATAATGGATCCCGGATAGCGGTACATTTCTGAAAAGTAGACAAAATTCTGACTTTAGCAAGGAGTCATTTATGTAGATCACTGGTACTCATAGTACAGTCCGCGGGCCGCCAGCGGCCCGGCAGGCCTTCATTGGCGGCCCACGGACCTTGCCTTGCAGTTTCCACGGCCCGCAGTAAACACAGAAGATAACCGCAGGAGCATACGTAGTGAATACCTATTAAATAGGTATTCACTACGTATGCTCCTGCAGCCTTCTTCTATGTTTACTGCTGGCCCCTGTGACATCAGGGCACCTTCGGAAAGCTTCACAAAAGGCCCTTTAAAAGTCAGCTGTAAGCGCTTTCACAGCTGACTTTTAAAAGGGCCTTTTGGGAAGCTTCCTAGTTTGGACAGAGACAGATAGAGGCGCAGAGACAGATAGAGGCGCAGAGACAGATAGAGGCGCAGAGACAGATAGAGGCAGAGAGACAGATAGAGGCGCAGAGACAGATAGAGGCGCAGAGACAGATAGAGTCAGAAAGACAGATAGAGACAGGGACAGATAGAGATGGGGACAGATAGAGACACGGTCAGATATAGAGACAGGGTCAGAGATAGAGACAGGGACAGAAATAGAGACAGGGACAGACAGGGACAGAGATAGAGACAGAGACAGGGACAGACAGGGACAGGCCGGGACAAGGACAGACAGAGACAGGGACAGACAGACAGAGATAGGGACAGACAGACAGATAGAGACAGAGACAGGGACAAACAGGGACAGACAGAGACAGGGACAGACAGGGACAGACAGATAGAGACAGAGACAGGGATAGACAGAGACAGGGACAGACAGAGACATGGACAGACAGATAGAGACAGGGACAGACAGATAGAGACAGGGACAGACGATAGAGACAGGGACAGGCAGAGACAGGGACAGAAAGAGACAGGGACAGACAGATAGAGACAGAGACAGGGACAGACAGATAGAGACAGGGACAGACAGAGACAGGGACAGACAGACAGATAGAGACAGAGACATGGACAGACAGGCACAGACAGACAGATAGAAACAGGGACAGACAGGGATAGAGACAGAGACAGTGACAGGCAGAGACAGGGACAGAAAGAGACAGGGACAGACAGATAGAGACAGAGACAGGGACAGACAGATAGAGACAGGGACAGACAGAGACAGGGACAGACAGATAGAGACAGAGACATGGACAGACAGGAACAGACAGACAGATAGAGACAGGGACAGACAGTGACAGACAGAGACAGTGACAGACAGGGACAGACAGAGACATGGACAGAGACAGATAGAGACAGAGACAGGGACAGACAGATAGAGACAGACAGGGACAGACAGAGACAGGGACAGACAGAAACAGGGACAGACAGATAGAGACAGGGACAGACAGATAGAGACAGGGACAGACAGAGACAGGGACAGACAGAGACAGAGACAGGGACAGACAGAGACAGGGACAGACAGATAGAGACATAGATAGAGACATAGACAGATAGAGGGATAAAAGATAGAGGGATAGAAGATAGAGAGATAGAAGATAGAGAGATAGAAGATAGAGAGATAGAAGATAGAGAGACATAGAACATAGAGATAGAGAGAGATAGAGAGATCGAGATAGCTAGAGAGAGAGATAGCTAGAGACAGATAGAGAGAGAGAGAGATAGCTAGAGAGAGATAGATAGCTAGAGAGAGATAGAGAGATAGAGAGAGAGATAGAGCGAGCTAGAGAAAGATAGAGAGAGATAGAGAGAGAGATAGATAGATAGATAGATAGATAGATAGATAGATAGATAGATAGATAGATGTGTGTATGCCGGGTCTGGTGGCTCAGTGGACGAATGCGTCCACTGCAGGGGCCTGTGCTCAACCTCATGGTCACAGTTTTTTTTTCTTGCCCTAGCCCCGCCCCCCTCCCCCACTGACCCCGCCCCCTCCCCCACTGACCCCGCCCCCACAGGTGCGGCCCTCGGCCACAAACCACACTATAAATTTGGCCCCCGAGAGAAAGTTTGTGAGTACCCATGATGTAGATCCTTCAAGGTTTTTCTATAGAAAGTAACAGTTGAAATAAAAAAATATTGAAATTTAGTTGAATAAAAACTGCAGTTTGTGCCTACATTTTCACCTGTAACTTCTTCTAACTATGGTAAATTTTTGAAAGTTATATACCGTTACGTCCGCGGGACCCTTCTGGTTGCGGAGATATATGAGGCTTGAAGGTTCAACAAGAACCCGAGGTACCCATAGCCAATAACTGAGTTGCACAGTGCATTGGTTTTTCATTGTGTACCAGGTATACAGTAATTCATTTGGTAAAATATAGGAGTGAAAAATAGGTATCAAGAAAACCTATGTATATCTGAAATGGGAACAAGATATGGAATTTAGAAGCAGTCGTTATTTGTGCATCTCTGAATTTATGGGTATCCATATTAGCATGTGAATTAAAGGGTATTGTTCAAAATGACTTCTTTTTTACACACTGTCTTACATTTGGAAGGCAGAAATGCACAGAAATATAAACACTTGATCTACTATTCTGTGTTCCACTAAGTCTCCCGATAAAAATGATGCCTCACTTGTGTGGGTAGGCCTAGTGTCTGCGACATGAAATGGCCCAAATCGCTAATGGACACATCACATTTTTCCTGTGAAAACTGACCCCTTTTTTGCAATGTGCCTCGCTGTAGATTTTGGGCCCTAGCTCAGCCACCACCCAGGGAAACCAAACAAGCCTGTATATTTTTGAAGACTAGACACCCAGGGGAGTCCAGGATGTGGTGACGTGTGTGGCTCTCACTAGAAACAAATTTCCTACCACCCAGCGGTCCCCCTGGTCTCCCAATAAAAATTATACCTCACTTGTTTGGGTGTCCAATGCAGAATCGCCTAAAATCATATATAAAAAAATATAGCTCTTAGAGCTCGCTGTGCTATGCTCTCAATCTCTATGTTTTTGGCCTTTCCCAGTCGCAAGCCTTTGGTCCACCTACACAAGTGAGGTATCATTTTACTCAGAAGGCCAAGGGGAATGCTGGGTGGTAGTAAATTTGAGCTGGTGCGGTGATCTCAGTCAAAAATGTGAGGAAAATGTGTTTTATTTTTAGCAAAATTTGAGGTTTGCAGGGGATTCTGGGTAAGAAAACGTTGGGGGATCCACGCAAGCCACACCTCCCTGATTCCCCCGGGTGTCTAGTTTTCAGAAATGTCTAGGTTTGGTAGGTTTCCCTAGATGGCCGCCTAGCCTGAGAACAAAAAACGCAGGTGCACCCCTTGCAAAACCAGGTCGTTTTATGAAAGATAATTCAGATGTCTCCACAATATGTTTTGGGCCCTTCCCTGTCGCGGGTACTTGGCCCACCCACACTAGTGAGGTACCTTTTTTATTGGGAGACCTGGAGAAACGCTGGGTGGTAGGAAATTTGTGTAGGCCCAGTGATTCCACAACTTTCCCAAACAAAACTGTGAGGAAAACGTGTTTTTCTTTTGCTAAAATTAAGGTTTGCAGGGGATTCTGGGAAAAAAACGTTGGGGGATCCATGCAAGTCACACCTCCCTGGACTCCCATGGAAGTCTACTTTTCAGAAAAGTCTGGGTTTGGTAGGTTTCCCTAGATGCCCGCTGAGCTCGAGAAAAAAAACGCAGAGGGATTTCTGACTGCTGTGCCAAGGATGTAATGGTTGCATCCTTGGCACAGCATCACCGCAGCCGCGGACGTAACCATTACGTCCCCGGCATGGAAGGAGTTACGTAGTTTATTGCTCCTCTTAGATTGGATGCAGTGTGCTTGTCGTTCATTTTCCATGTGTTTGCCGATCTGAAAGAAAAAAATACATTGTTTTTATGGTTTGAAATGTTTTGCATGCTGTGCTTTATCCTGTGAATAGAAAACAATAACGTTTGTTTTTTATCACGTTCTCCTAATGAAAGAAGAATTATTAGTTGCTGGACTTCTATTGGTGGAAAGATTTTAAAAGTAATTATATTCCTGTTTGCTGTGGAAAAACAAATTATTGTTTTGTTGTCCATGAAATGTGAAGATTTTGACCTGTTGAAGTGGAGTACTAGTCTTAGATGTGAAGTATTCTTTGGGATTTCTTTTGACTTGGTTGTTTTTTCTTTCTTTTTAGGTGGCTGCTGTTCTGAAATAAATGAAAGTTCAATGTTAAAAAGTTTTACTGATGTTTTATATAAGCTACTTAATACTGTAAAATTAAATATCATGTTCTACATTTCAATCAGTTTTCAAAAAATTATTTTGGAGGATTTTTGTTCTGCTTGAAGAAATTGAATAATGGTAATTATTTGCCTTTTTTGGACTTGGAAAAATTGGTTAACATTTTTATTGTAACCCTGGTGGTTTAGCGATTTACTATTTGATGAGAAAATTTATTTCATTCCTATTTTGGATTTTTCAAAGTTTTTCTGGATGATTAGATGTAAACCAAACAGAATGGTTTGGTTTTAATAGTTAAACGTTTGATCTGTTTATGATGGAAAACATTCACTATTGCATAATTTATTGTCTTTGTTTTTAAATATTTTTTTTTCAGTGTCCAGTACCTTTCCTGAGTTGGCCCTGGCTGGAGTTTGGAATAGTAAATCTGCTCCCCCTTCAATTTCCAACACCTTCCCTGAGTTGGCTCAGGTTGGTGTTGGGAATAAAAAATCTGCCTCCTTTTCAGTGTCCTACCCCCCCCAACCTCCCAAGCTGCCCTGGCTGGAGGTGGGAATTGTACATCTGACCTTCTTCCAGTGTCCAGCCCTTCCCTGAGTTGGCTCTGGCTGAATTTGGGAATATAAATTGTCTCCCTCTTCAGTGTCCAGCACCTTCCCTGCTAGACTTTAGAATAGTAAAATATGCCCCCTTTTCAGTGTCCAACACCTTCCTTGAGTTAGTCCTGGGCAGAGTTGGGAATAGTAAATCTGCTCCTTCTTCAGTGTCTAGCACCTTCCTGAGTTAGCCATGGCTGGACACTGGAAGTCCCCTTTCCAGTGTCCAGCACTTTCCCTGAGTCAGCCCTGTCTGAGTTTGGAAATTGTGAATCTGCCCCCTTCTCAGTGTCCAACATCTTCCCTGAGTTAGCCCTGGCTGAAGTTGGAAATAGTAAATTTACCCCCTTTTCATTGTCCAGCACCTTCCCCGAGTTAGCCCTGGCTGGAGATGGGAATAGTAAATCAGCCACCTTCAGTCTCCTTCACCTTCCCAAAGTGTGACTTCACAGTAGTAATAATAGCCAATTTGTCCTCTTCACTATCAGGTTTTCCTCAGATACACCTCATACTTATTAAAATTCATTTGAAAATAAAAATTAAACTAAACTTACTTCAGGAAAAAGAACGTTATTTTTTTTCTGTGGTAATTCAAAAGAATTAATTGTTCTCTGTGAAAAAGTACAGTTCTTCCTCAGAAATTGTTTAAATGTCCACAAAAATATTGATTTAAAAATTAATATATCCATTAAATATTAATACAGCAGAAAAAAATACTTACATTTACAGATAGGTGGCAGTGTGTTAATATTGTTACTATGGTTGTCTTTCAACGCTGTTGTGTGTGGTCACCTCACAGATCAGCGTACCACTGTTCACAAAATGGTAGACACCCATTTCTATAGTAATTATGGGGTCAATTACAATGGCGTTCGGAATGGCTCCGAATGGGATTTGGATTCGGCGAATCCGATTCCGACCCTATGTTTCCGACCAAATCGGATACATGTCCAATTGACCGATTACGATGCAAGGAAATTGTTTGGCATGTCCATTTTCGGTTCCGATCAGCATTCGGACAGACCGAGTCGTTCAGAGCTGAATGGTACAGCTCTATGGACACTGTTTCTGAGCGAGCGATTACGATGTCCGATTCTAACAGCCGTTTCAAATCGGTTTGTCCGACATGAAACGGCTGTCGGAATCTGACTTTGGGGGCCCGTAGCAGGCCCCCCTTCACCCACAGGCCTCCAGTTGAGGCCCGTGGGAGTACCCATGGGACCCCTCTTTACAACCATGCACAGTGTGGCAGGCACCATGGGGTGCAAGGTTTTCCCCAACCACCCCTTTTTTCAATGGGAACCTGTGTTCTCGTTCGGAACATAGGCTCCCATTGAAGTCAATGCGAGTCTGACCGAACGATGTTCGGGAGCATCGTAATCGGTCGGTCGGACTCGCAGAACCCGATTCGGTCGGAAACGATTCCGAAACCGATTTGTTCGTAAGAGTTTCCGAACGACATCGTAATCGGCCCCTTAGTTGTGAAACCAAATTTTTAAACAAAATATGTCCTGTAAATTGTTGACATTTTTACAATGAAAACATGACTGGACCTTTAAGTGCAGATTGATTTTAGATGATTTTTCTTGTGATCTTCTCAGACACAGTGGACCACCATCTTGGTAGGGGCACTTTTCAATAATATTAAAAATGCATTATCATTGCGTATTTTGTTAAATAGTCGTTTGTGTAACTGATTTATTTTATTTTCATTATGAAATAAATATTTGAAAATGTACCTTTTATAGGAAAAGAATGTGTGGTAAAGACGTCCACAGTAAAAGTATGCGTGGTAAAGGAATATGTGGTAGAGGTAGTTTTAATTATATTGAATGAGAATGCGTGGTTAAGGCATGCGTTCTAAAGACATATGCATGGTAAAGGCATGTGTGGGAAAAACTGCGTCGTACAGGAATGGAACCAGCTCAGCAGTTAAGATTTCACCCATGCATCTACATCAGTCGTCTACACGGTCAGTGGTCTGACTGAACTCGAAAAGGAGTCCAAAACAGATAGGGTCTCAGTTTCTTCAGGGACCAGACCACTGCAAAGGGCTCCCTGTTAATCGCACCCCACCATTGTTCTCAAGGTAGTAGCTATTTGGAATTGAATGATAAGGGTTGATCCTGTCCTTTACCATTTAGCTGGGACAGCACTGCCATGCTCTAAAGCATTCATCTGCACAACAAGCTCTTTGCGGAAGTTGGGTGACTTGAGAACTGGTGCAGTATACAGAGCCTCCTTCATGGTGTCAGAGGCCGCCTGACTCTCTACCGTCCTTTCCGGTTGCTTCTTTGAGGTCAGTTCTGTGAGTTTTGCAACAATGTTTCTGTACTCCTTAACAATTCCACGGTAATACCCATGAGGCCCAAAATGGTTCTCACTTGAATCTGGATCTTGGGTGACTCCCAGGCCTGATGGTGTGGATCATGGGCTACAAACTTACAAAGGCTGCACATATCCCCCATCAACTTGGTGTGTAAGATACATCCCTGCCGTTTCTAGCACTAGCTGGCCTTCATAGTCAAGCCCATCTGTTGCAGAGCTGAAAACACTTCCTTCAGGTGAGTCAGGTAGTCTTCCCAGCTGGAGCTGACAGCAGTGTCACCAAGTAAGTGGCAGTGAAGTCCTCCAGCCCAGAACAGACAAATTGATCAATTTTTGGAAGATGGCTGGGGCATTATTCAAACTAAAGGAAATCCCTTTGAGCTGAACGTGCCCTTTGGCAGTGGAGAATGCTGACCTCTCCTTTGCACCCCCTTTTAGGACAATCTGCCTATATCTTGAAGAAAAATCAAAGGTACTCAGAAACTTTAAAGCCACTACCGGTCAATATACTCATTAGCTCTTGGTAGTGGGTGAGCATTAGTCCTGATGACTACATTGAGCTACTGTTAGATTAGGCAGAACCTCAGCTCTCAGGTGCTACCCTGTGGGGAAGACTTAGGTACCAGAACAACCGGACTGGACCATGGAAAGCTGAATGGCTCAATCACCCTGAGAACCACCATCTTGGAAACTGTTCCTTCAATGCTGGGTCGCACCTTGTCATACAGCTTGTAGATTTTGTTCTTGACAGTTTATCAGTTCACCAGTGTCAATAACACGGGTACACCACGTGATGAGCCCAGGTGTCACTAAGAACAGCAAGGCAATCTGCCCCAGGAGCTGGCAACAGTCCCTCTTCTGCTCATTAGTCAGAATGGGAGAGAGTATAACTCCCCCCACAAAGTCGTTGTTTTCATTGTATAATATGAGATCTGGGAAGGGCTCACTCTCTTCTCTTCTCCATCAACGCTCACCATTAGCATGTTCATTTCTGACCTGTGAAAGTCGGTTTTCATCAGGTTTACTTGCAGGACCCTCAAAGGGTTCCCGCAGGTTTCCAGGTCAACAAGGTATGTCATCTAACTTTTATATTTTTTCACTGCGAATGGCCCAGTCCATCTGTCATGAACTGCCCAGGTCTCTTTTGGTTCCATGTCCCAAACTGTTTTGCCAGCCTGGTGCTTTACTAGAGATGTCTTTTGATTATACTATTGTATGATTATTTCCTGACTGCCCACAAATTTTTGATTGGCTTTCATCATGTACGGAGCCATCTTGTATCTCAAGGAGATCCCGTAGTACGGTATTTGGACAAAATATTGAGTCAAAAATATCGAGTCACACAAATCATGTTTTTAATATTGTGGTGCAGAAATATCATGATGCAGAAATATCGTTTACAAAAATATAGATTTTTTAAGGTAAGTAATATCGTTGACAAAAATGTGTTATTAATATCAGTTTACAAAAATATAGTCGTAAAAAATATCATCCTTTAATTATCTTTATGTATTGTAGTTTATATTATTAATTGTATATGTTATAAATTGTATAATTGTTGTTAATATTTTTAAATATAGTTTGTAATTTTTAGTTATTTTTAAATTTAATTTAATAGTTAATTGTAATTTATAGTGTTGGAGCGGGATGTAAGGTTTGTAGAGGTACAGGGTGGGAATTTAATTAGTTATAATTAATTAATAATTCATTTTTAATTAATATTAATTATTTAATTGATAATTCATTATGTACATTTTGTAATTAATATATTTTTAGAGTTATATTTTAGGGGAAGGTTGTTGGGTTTGTAGGGGTAAAGGGTGGGAAGTTAATTAAGAAAAATAATTAATCATTAAATATTGATTTATTATCCTTTGTTTAATTGATAATTAATTATGTAAATTGTGTAATTATTATAAGTTTTCAAGATATGTTTTAGGTGTGGTTTTGTTACATTTGTAGGGGTAAAGGGTGGGAAGTTAACTAAGTATAATTAATTAATAATTAATTATTAATTTATAATTAATTGTTTATTTGCTAATTATGCAAATTGTGTAAATATTATATTTTTCAAGTGATATTTTAGGTGCAGGTTGTTGGGTTTGTAGGGGTACAGGATGGGAAGGTAATTAAGACATATTTTATTGATAATTAATTATTACTTTATTAATTATTTAATTGATAATTAATTATGTTAATTGTGTAATTATCATATTTTCTAAATTACATTTTAGACATGGGTTGTTTAGTTTGTAGGGGAAAAGGATGGGAAGTTAAGTAATCATTAATTACTAATTAATTAATTAATTACATTTTGTATGTTATATATTGGGTGTGTTTTGTTGTCTTTGTAGGAGAATAGGGTGGGAAGTTATTTAAGTAATATTAAATGTGTAATTATGTATTCATTTGTTATTGATAATTGTTTCATTTATTACTTAATTGTGTTATAATTTTTTTATTTCAATTAAATGTTTCTTTTTTTTCTCGCCGTATTATATGACGCAAACTCAACCCGAAGGTATCAGAGCGCTTCACATGAGCACCAGTTGCATTACAGACGGACACATTCATTTTTGTTAGGCAGGGGCAAATTAAGTGATTTGTCCAGAATCACAGGATGTTGAGCGTCATTGCCGAGACTCGAACCCAGGTCCCCAGCTCCTAGGTTGACTGCTGTAGCCATTAGGCCCTAATTGTTGACTGTTACGTTTGTGGGAATATAGTGTGCCATTTTAATTAAATTAATAATATTTGTTTTAATTGACAATAATTATTAAAAATTGTAATAATTATGCAATTTGTATTTTTTTTTTTGAAATGTAGACATAGGGTATCATTACAATGGCGGTTGGACTCTCGTCTGACCGGCATTGTAGCGGAAGAGGGACCACCCGACAAGGAGTCAGCGGTCCCGCTGCCCTTATTACAATGCAACCGCCTTCATGGCGGTCACAAAGTGTATATTTCTATTGTGGCTTGGGCTGCAGCACAAGCCGCAATAGAAAATATACACTTTAAAAATATCCCTGCACTGTGTGGCAGGCACCATGCGGTACCTGCATCATGATGCAGGGATGTTTAGGGGAGGCACCATAGGTGCCCCCCAAGCATCATAGCGGAGGGCAAGGGGAACCCGCTAGGGGCCCCCAAAGTCACTTTCCGCCTGCCTTTTCAAGGCAGGTGAACCGCCATGAAAGGGTAGGCGGAAAGGGATATTATAATCCCTCCGGTGGTGCCTGAGAAAGCACAGTCCCTATTGTAGGGATTACTGACCCTCCGACGATCTGACAGGCTCCTTGAGCCGTTTGGAAACCATCGGACTGTCCCTCAGCCTGCTGCCTCTGACCACACGCATTGTAATGCGTCGGTCGGACTGCAGCAGCAGATGGCAGTCGGATGGCACCTGATGAGTCATCGGATGTGGTCCCATCACCATCAGAATGACCCCCATAGTTTTTATGTAAAGAAAGACTGAGGCAACATTCTGACCACGATGAGCAGGTTGGCATGGACAATGTCAGCAGTGTCAACACAATGGACTATGGGGAGCACAAGGGAGGGAGGGGCACTTGCAGATGGAGAATGGAGGGAAGGGAGGGGCACCAGGGCAGCAAGCTGATCATGGACGGCAGACAGGAGGGCCCAGGGGCATGCAAATGGAGAACAGAGGGCAGGCAGAAAAGAGGTAGGGGCAGCAAGCTGACCACAGAGGACAGCAGGTGGGGGCAGCAGCATGCAGATGGAGAATGGAGGGAACGCAGGTTAAGCAGAGGCAGCAAGCTGACCATGGAGGGTAGACTGCAGTGAGTTGGCCACCAGCAGGGGATATGCCTGTGCCAACCCCTGATACAAATGGCTGTATACATTAAAAACCCTAGAAATGCATTGAAAACAACAAAGGTGAAATAGATGTTATGATAATATGAGCTACCCTTGCATGAAAACACACACCAGAAAATCACAGAAACAAATGAAGGTTAAAGTGATGTTAAAAACAAAAAATCCACTGGAATTCACCAGCTATAGTTCAGTTAACTAACTATAATTTGCACCCCAACCATGCACTGCTTATAACCTCACTTATTGTCCTGTAGTTCCTATAAACCTATATAGGATCTGCACATTTAGACAACATACACTGTAGGATTGGTGTCAGACTGATTCTAGACACCCTTACCGGGTATATTAGCCTGTATACCAGCTAGCTCACAGTGGCACTAGAAACCCCTCTTACCAAGCACAGAATGGTTCTTGGCAACTATCGAACATGACAACCCTGATCCCGCAAGATCGTGGAAACAGTGTACTACTTTTTGCTCAGTCACTCGTGCTCACTTCATCTCAGAGAGATACACAGAACAAACGATGGGGACGTATTTCAATAAGCATTTATTGAACCAGCGTCATTCTAGTGTAAAATAGGTGTGCTGAAACAACCATAAGACAGTAACAGATATAAATGATTATAAGCGCTAACAGAGTAAAAGGATGGTACATTTCTACCATCGTGCTAAAACAATGAATACAGGCAAGTATATAAAATAGATGACAGTAGAATGCGTACTCCTACGATGCGACCCTAACTAGATGTACCTAAGTGTACCTAGCATGTATGAAGGTGTAACAGCCAAGAATCCCTCTAGGATAAAGTCAACCCCATTACCTGAAGTGAGAGACTGTGGGACCCTGTCTTGGTCTCGAGATGGACACAAGGGATGTCAGACCACTGTGACAAGGGATGTCAGACCACTGCAAGCTGAAGTGTCTGCGTGCAAGAACCTCAGCGTCTCGCGTCAGTGTGTCGGCATGGAAGTCCTTTTCTCCTCTGACTACCTCAGCAAGGTATGATGTATATATAGCCAAAATGGTGCCCCCTGGGGATATACCTTGCTGGGTCATGTCGGACTAGGATGATGGAATAAATGACCCTAATACATAGTTATTATGCAGGAGATGGTAGGCCTGCTGTCCTGCTGCGATTCCAAGAATCCTCATGCGTAATGAATGAGGCTTAAGCTTTTCGGAGAAAACCCCATATCATCTTTGGACTTTACCATAACTAGGTAAAAGGTCAGTACTAAGAACCGTTATGTAGTGTAATGGTAGGGGAGAATAAAGGTGAAAGGTTAGGTGACTACCTGAGCCTATATTGGGGTACCTATATGAAACATAACACCCACTCCTCTATTCGACTGGACGACATACTAAAAAATTCTATGTACGGCTAAACGTGGTACGCGACTATTATTAAGTCCATTAAAAATAGTACTTAAAAATGTAAAATTTCAAAAAAATGCAAAAAAAAAAAAATAGTGCATGCGATAGAAGTCTGTACTAAATAAGTTCGTATATATAGTCCGAACAATGAGAGACTGAAAGCCATGCAATTTAGCAAAAGTGTTTTTTGTTTATTATTCAAAATTTGGTTGTTTTTTGAAAAGGGCGAATTTTCCCAGCACACGATGAGACAAATGTTTATGTGTCCTGGCTGGGAGACACAACAATACTGTTGCCTGCAATCGCAGACGATGGTCCCTGCAACACCTCGCAGATCAGGTCAATCGAGCACAGATGTTCCTCCGTATTCACCACAGCCGCTGCTGGGGATGTATGAGTGTCATCCAAGGCCTGAGTGTTTGTTGAGGAGCCGGTATCCTTTCTGACAGGAGCTGAAGCATCCTGTGGTGGCTCTAAGAATGCAGACATCAACATTGGAATATGCTGAGGACACTGCAGAACATGGCCCGTTATCGGGTCCAGTAAAGCATCAACGTCTGGTGGCGCATTTGTTGGAAGTGTTAGACAGAGATCCAACATGCATTCTTGTCCGCAGAACAAGCATCGGAGGACAGGCAGAATACAGTCGATCCAGACTGGTCTAAATGACAAGAACCAAGACTCGCTCAGTTCTCGAAGACGTGGATTACCATGCGATCACGGTAACGGCGCTCCAAGAGCGTTTCTTCCATCTCCTTGGTGACTGGGACGTCCATTGCGTAGCAGAAAAATGACAATCAGGATACCTGCTAATAGAAACAGGATCAGTGGAAACCCTCCAAAAATGCTTCCGAATACAGAGTGTATGAAGTTGGGAATAACTCAGAGGATTGTCTGAAAAGTGCATAACAGTCCAGAACCTATGGTCTTAAATAGGTGGACAATACCCGTCATATCAGACATGTTAAAGATACGTTGTACCATTTCTGTGAAATGGAAAGGGCAGTTTGTTCGTACTAGTGCCTGTATCTCAGCCTAGGACCTTGCAACTTGGCGATCATAAGTTTCTCGGGCGGAGGTTAAGAGCACGGTTTGCTGTAGAAGCATGGCTTTCATTCGGCTCAGAGTATCAAACCGTATAAAGGAAACATTCAACGAAGGCCATAACGGCGCCTCCCAGACTGTATGGGTCGGTGGAAACAATACTTGCATACAGCAAGTAATCCTGGAGCTTACAGTGACAAGATATGCGATGCCCGGGAGCATCCCACAACAACCTTGATCATTCAGCATCAAGTTACTCCTATTTGAAAGCAACTTGAACCCCGGATTAATCACGGCAGCTGGGGACCCTTTCAAGTGACAGGATAAGTTAGCAACTGAACCATTACAGGCCCCGTGAAGCATTATATCCTGGCACATGAGAGATCCACTTAAGGAATTCTCGCAGTTGGTACCGCTAAGGAACACTTCCATGTCCCCATTACTACATCAAAATCTGTATGGTAATTCCCAAGATTCCTTGATGATTTCCCTACCCATCACTTCATATCTGCCTGCCTGTTGTTGTTCTAGGCAATACTGAAACTGGAAGGTAGTGACCGGTAGTGTTATATGGCCATGGATTAACCATTCTGTGGATGGTGACTCTGCCACAGTAAAAGGTAATTTGTCAAGTTTTTCAATACACAGCATTGTATATTTTGCTCCCCTTTGTGCCATCGTTATCTGCGTTTCAGTTAGATTGTATGCAGAAATTAGGGATGTACTGTTGATAAATCGCCAAGGCACATAACCAGCGCGCAGTAATTGCAGCGGTCAGCTTAAAAGCATAATAGAACGTAATTGTGATTGTCCATGTTGTAGTATGGACAAGTCTTCTTCTAGTATATCTATAGCAGAAGATACAATGTTGCCCAGTGAATAAATCCTGGATGCTAATGTAGTCATACCATTGTCAACTACAGCTAACGCCTTTGCTAGGTTAATTTTATCTATTTCACGGATCTTGTTGAGGGATTTTCCAGATTTCATTATAGACAGCGTAATAGAAACGTTTCTGACGTGGCTTTCGGGGACCTAACAAAAAATACCTTAGATCCACCTCATCTGAGAGTAAGGATAAGTGCTGTTTCACCTGGGACAGTGTCGAGGTTTTTAATCGAGGCACAACTTCCCAACACTCTATGATGTCACTACCACCGGATGTTCTCTTTGTACATAGCGTGGGCCTAGCCTACGGATACTAAACCCTTCGGTTGTACCCCTGAATCTTAATTGACATCTGTTGGTGTCTATGGGCCAAACTAACCATCCCTTCCAATTGGGGTCTGAAGTATTGTACTGCATGCTGTCATCTATTGTATCCCCTTCACGTGATGTAAAATTGATGTGTGAAGGTGTGGGAATCCGAGGTGTGTTCAAATCCTTGTTCTTGGCTAGTCCAAGACATGAAGTCTGTTGCACAGTTTCATTCAGAAATATTATCTGCTGTGGAATGAGGCATGCCCTAAAGAGTGCTTCTGTTCCCTGAACATGCCATTCCTTTGAACCCCAGACTGATTTTGTGTCTATAGTGTCCTTTCATAAGTCGAAACCCTGTTCAGACAGTTGGGCAATAAAGGATGCAGAATAAATCTGTTTGGTGTTAGTCAGCATATTTTTCTGTGCAGGTGTAGGTGCAACCTTATAGTAATATGAGGTAGGGTCAGAAGTGTTAAACCCTGAAAAATATGAAAATTTTCGTGCAAACGTTTTCGAACTACCTTTTGGCGGTGTCGGGCAATGTTCCCACTAGTGGTATGTGAAAACCTTTCGTGGGATACTGGATTTGTGTAAAAAGTCATGACCATAATGATGGTAACAGTACATGCTATTAAAATCAGATGTGTCCTCTAACATTTCATTGTTTGAAAATGCAGCGGATTGTTCCAAATCAGACAACATATTATTTACAGTTTCAAAATCCCAATCATCAGAAAATGTACTGGAGGTAATGATATCGTTTAGAGAAATTTTAAATAAATGTGCAATCTTCAAAAGTTCAATGGGGCCAAATACATCATAATCAACTTTGTCCCAAACTATGTGTTCGGAGATACGCCGATCTCTCAGGGGACTGGTCCCGGCTGAGCCTGCCTACTCGGTCACTCCCAGCTGGCGACCCGGAGACTCCATGGGCAGCTGCCCTGTTCGGGACCCACCACGATGTGAGATGCCCTTGTCATCCATGCGGGAGCCTCGCAAATGCTCTCTCGCTCCAGAGGCCCTGTGCTGCCAAAACCTGGATTACGGCCTCCTGCTTCGTCAGCCCTGAAAAGCGGAATCTGTGCCCGCCAATATGATCTGCTAACTCCTGCGTCGATGGATCCCGGGAACTGGAATCTAACCTGGGGACGCCCCCCACGCCCGGCGCTGAGAGCCTACATCACCGCTGGTGTCGACACAGCCCCGATGACACCATCCGTGACAATATCCTCCTCCTTCGCCTCATGCCCGAAACCCCCCGCAGTAAACATATGCGCTGAGAGCCCACACCTGCACTGGAGTCGTTGCGGCCCCGGTTGACACCATCCGTGTCGATATCCTCTGCCTTCGGCCAGCATCCCCGCGCGGCAATCCCCGCGCCTCACCAGCTGCCCCGGCACGGCCTGGCCCCAGCAGACCTAGTGCCGCTCATTCACTGCCTCTTCAGAGTCCCCCGCGCCTCCTAACGCGGCGCCTGACCCCCGAAGTGAGGAGTTCTCCCGAGGATAAACGTGAGTAGACGCGCACATGACATGTTGACTAAGGGCTCAAAGGTCGCTGATTTAGCCCCACATCTTTGCTGATTCCTGACACGCTCGTCAGGTTTTTAGTGGTTTTGGAAGGTTTTCTGCCATTAGATCATTCATCTCACTTGTCCATTATGGGAAATGTGATGCAAAGGGAAACCACTCTCTTAAAAGCTATTACTTGCAGAGGGAAGCCATTTTCTTACAAATCACTACCCCTCTGTACTTTCCAGCATTTAAAATGGCTGAACTGCTGAGAACCTCATAAGTAAAAAAGGACTACCCAGTTACACACTGATTACCTATGGAGGACTCCCCCAAATCTGGCAGCCATCTTGTAACGGCTACCACCATAACAGCAGCCATCTTGTAACGGCCCCCATCTAAAACAGTGGCCATCTTGTAACGGCCCCCAACTAAAATGGCAGCCATCTTGTAACGGCTTACTCTTATACAATCAGCACCAAAAACAGCACCCATTTTGTAATGGCTCCCAACTAACACGGCACCCATCTTGTAACGGCTAAATCTTATATAAGCAACAACAAAACAGCAGCCATCCTGCATTGGCTCCCAACTAACCGGCAGCCATCTTGTAACGGCTAATTCATATATATTCTCAATCAGCTATAAGAACTACCCAAGTTGAATGACAATTGATAACACCCACTAAGATGGCAATCATCCCGATACGGCTCCCATCAAAAACATCTGCCATCATGTAACGGCCACTAACAGAAAGAGTTATACTTCACACTAATAACCAACTGGTAACGGCTCTCAACCCATTATTATACTGTCGCTCCCTCCCTGTCCAAAGGAATCGCACATCATGGCTGGACCAAACATGATACCTGAAGGAAACAGCGCATATTCTATTCAATACCCCCATAATCTAACAAAAAGTGCCTCTAAAACCTTCAAACACAACCTCCTCAGAAAAAACCCTGATACCCTGTTCCTGGATCCCTCCTTCAATGCCAAAAAAGGCTTTATAATCAATAACCTCATATTTTTCACAAGAAAAATAGCCAAATGGCGATCGGCCTTCTACAAGCTACTAACCATCCATGACCATAAAAATATTCCCTATGGAACCAGGATTACAACGACACCCACGCAGAATCTCAAAGCCACCTTGAATATAACGTCCTACAAAAATGGCACTGTTCTTATTCAAGCAGCTAACAAGGACCTAGAACTATTCGACAAATACTTCATCACCCTAAAAGCTCACACCATCACCTCACGCAGCGCCTCTCAGGACCTTACTACCCCCACCACCCCTTCCACTCCTGAAGATCAACGACCCCCTCCTTCACCCAGATCCGATGATAGAAGCATCACCAACACTCCTTCCTTATCACGCATTGCACTGACACCCTCATCTACCTCACGCAGCGCCTCTCGGGACCTTACTACCCCCACCACCCCCCATCTCCTGAAGATCATCGACCCCTTCCGTCACCCAGAACCGATGAAAGAAGCATCACCAACTCTCCTTCCTTAGCACACACTGCACTAACACCCTCATCTAGAAATGCCATGAGAACTAACAGCAATACGACTCCCTCAACACCCAACATCCTGTCTCCCCCTCCACATCAGCAGATTGAACAAGTCTCACTCAAAACCCAGTCTTACCTCACCGCCAGGAACTTACAAAACGTTATCCTAGAAATCAGAACCATTCTACAACTTGCTGAAAAATCTCTTGCCAAACTTAAGCATCTTCAAAACTCGCTAGCGACAGACGACAACGTGACAAAAACTGTCCCCCTGCCGCTAACAAATCGACACTTGCGCACATGCAAACTCCCCAACTACATATCGGACCAGGAAATTCAAGCACTTCTACTGCTATACGAAGCTCCTTCCTGCCTATCATAGACAAAGAGGAATACGCTATTCTCCCAATCCCCATCAACCCATGCAGAACATCCCATCCAATCCATAGAGGAATAAACCGGAATAACCTTCATTCCATAACCCCGAACTACGATAGTCAGGAGCCTACTTTAAAGAATTCCTCAAACCAGATCTCTTGCCTTCTACTAAACTGCCGCTCAGCCACTAAACATGCCTCTGACATTGCCGACCTCGTCCTTAACATGAAAATGGATATAATCATCCTCACAGAAACTTGGCTCAAAGAATCATCCTCACCATGCCTAGACCTTCTTGTCCCTCCAGACCACAACATCATTAGACTAGACAGACCACACAAAATAGGCGGAGGCTTAGCCTGCATACATCGCTCTGACATCACCATCTCAAAGTTTCACTCGGAACCCCTGGACTCCTGTGAATACCTTGGGATTTCTGTGAAATCATCAAGTAACCACTCCCACAAACTACATATACTCTACCATCCACCAGGTTTGAACACAATTTTCACAGAACAACTTATGGAAATCATTACTGCAAACTCTTCCCCTCATTCCAGCGACATATTCCTTGGCGATTTCAATCTCCACTGGGAGAACCCACTGGACAAGCAGGTTAACGCCCTCAAAACCTTCCTTGCAGACCATTCCCTGATCCAAGCTATCTCAAAGCCTACTCACACAAAGTGTGCTACTCTCGACTGGCTCATCTCTAAACAAAATACAATTGAATCGATCTCGATTACCCCGTGTGACTGGTCAGACCACCACATTATCACCTTCCAAATTCCCTCCGCTAACAAGAAAACTTTCTCGCAACAAATCAAGCCGAAACAATGGATAAGAGACACAAAGAACATCAACTGGGACAACCTTGCCTCCCACTGTGAGAAGGCTCTTATCCCCCCCAATAACTTGTCAGACGTTAATGCACTCACTGCTCACTATAACTCCACGATGACCAAAGTATTCGACCAAGCCGCTCCGCCAAAACTCAAAAGAATTCCGGACAAAGATAAAAACCCATGGTTCAGCGGAGCCCTGAATGAAGAGAGACGCAAACTCAGATCAACGGAACGGAAATGGAGGCAACATCCCTCCCCCCTCCATCTTAAACTACTCAGGAAAGCCAGAAACTCATACAATAAAAGTATTCTACAATCAAAAAAAGACTTCTTCAAATCAGAACTAGAGAATGCCAAAAATAGACCAAAAAAACTCTTCGAAATTCTGAAACAACAATCGAACAAATTGGCCAAATCCTCACTCTTAACATCGACTTCACAGCTGAGTAGTGAAGAATTTTCCTCATTCTTCACAGCAAAAACGAATTCTCTCCAACTCGAACTTAGTACGGCGGCTATCAACTCAGCCACCCCAAAGATCACTCAAGCCATTAACCCGGTACAACATGAGGTAACTCTGCCCAAAAATAACTCTCACTGGTCTACTTTCAAACTTTACGATCTCAATGACATCACCAAAATTCTAGCGACTACCAAACTCAACAACCACTTCAATAACCCCGTCCCATCAAATTGCCTACCCCACATCTACCATATCATCTCCCCTCTCTGGACCAAAATCATCAATGCCTCGCTAACACAAGGTCACATCCCGGACTGCCTAAAAACTGGCCAAGTCACCCCTATCCTAAAAAAACCGACAGCTAACACCTCCGACCCCAACAACTTCCGACCAATAACCAACATTCCCATGCTAGCAAAGGTCTTGGAAAAATGTGTTCAGCAACAACTGAACCAACACATCACAAACTTCAATCTACTGAACATCCATCAATCGGGTTTCAGACCTGGCCATAGCACAGAAACAGCCATCCTGCATATAGTAGACAACGCCCTCCTAGCTCTTGACCGCAATGAAACCTGCCTATTAGTCCTGCTCGACCTCTCATCAGCCTTCGATACGGTCAATCACAACAAACTTCTAAGAAGACTAGAAAACAGGATGGGTTTATCTGGCACAGTCCTTCTATGGTTCAAATCCTTTCTGGAAAACAGAACGCAATCGTTCATGACCAACAAGATTCTTTCTCTCTCCTCACCTAACCTACTAGGAGTACCACAAGGCTCTACCCTATCCCCCACGCTATTCAACTTATATGTCGAACCACTCACCGATCTACTACAGCAGCCGAACATCTCCTACCACATGTACGCGGACGACACTCAACTTTACATTAAGATCACCTCCATCGAAGAGATAAAGACAATGAATCTAGCTCTCGAAAAAACCGTCCAATGGTTAACGACCAACTTCCTCAAGCTAAACTCACAAAAAACTGAATTTCTTTTAATCTCCCCCCCCAATAACTCCCGGGAAACAAAGGAATGGACCAAAATGATCACTGCTCTGAACTGTACACCAGCGTTGGTGGACTCCACAATATCACTTGGAATCACACTGGATAAGAACCTTAACATGCAAGCTCACATCAACTTGATGACTAAAAATGCCCGCTTTCACCTCAGCTATCTCAGGAGAATGAAGCCATTCATCGAAAACCCGGACCTCAAAACTGCAGTTCAGTCCTTAGTCATATCAAGGCTGGAGTACGGATGTTCTACCCTCTCAGGGCTTCCCAAAATCTCAACCGCCCCTCTAAAAGCCTGTCTCAACGCCGCAGCAAGACTCATAACAGGATCTAGGAAATTTGACCACATATCGCCACACCTAAAGGCACTCAACTGGCTACCCTATGAAGCTCGTATTCACTTAAAGATGGCTTGCATCACTCACAAGGCGTTACACCACAACACCCCCCAGTACCTAGCCCAAAAACTTACCTTATCTGGAGGAAACAGACATTCTAGGAGCGCAGACAATCTACTCCTAAAACCCTCGCGGTTCAACAAGACTAAAACCTCCAACAGAGCATTTTCTGGAGCGGCACCAAGAATTTGGAACTCGCTTCCGCCATCCATCAGAAAAATCGCCCCGACACCTCTCTTCAAAAAGGAAGCAAAATTATTCTTGATGAGCAAATTCCTCCCTTAAATCCGCACAATCACCACACCAGCTTACAACCTCAAACTTAACTATACTCTCCGTCTACTGATATTTCGAAGCTAAGACTCGCACAAACTCGAATTGACTCTTATTGCTCAGAAAATTCTCTATTCTGCTTTTATCCCCTGAACTCTGTTATGCTTTGTTGTTACTTTATATGCTATGCTTTTTTGTATGCCACGTTTTTACTATATGTGCTATTCATACCTTGCTCACTATGTAAAGCGCTCTGATACCCTACCTTGGGTCTGGTTCGCGCTATAGAAAACTCTAAAAATAAATAAATTGGAACAGCTGTAATGTTCACAGAAAACAAGTCTCTTTGTTCACGATGAGATGATGTATGAGGTTTCAGGACCAAGTTCACATTTGGTACTGCAGAGCGTTCTGGGAGATATTTTCCATTTATTAGTAAGCAAAAGACAGTCACCAGGCCAATCCAGAACAGAAAAAACAATATTGCAGATATTATTCTGAGCTGGAGCCAAGGTTAGACTAAGTAAGTATTTTTCAGAAAAGTGTAGAATTCACTAATTTGTTGCTTACGGAAAACTGGAGCTGGCGTAGTCTCGGGTTCACTGGGATTAAGAGAGAAGGTATCAAAATCGATGAAGTAGCCAGATGCAGTTCGATCAATCTTTGGTAGCTCGGCAGGTTGTGTTGAACCGGCAGGTGTCTCCTGTTGAGGCATATTGATGTAGACATCGGTGTTTGGCCGAATTTAAATTTGTCTTTCATTTGTTTGAAGTTCTGTTTCCAGAGGAACGAGTTCCATATCATTGTTGGAAATTCCATCATTTCGTATTGGTGACTCTTCGAATGTTATGAGTCTTTCTGTCTGAACTTCCTGTATGGTAGCGAGAGGAGAGCGTCGGCTACCCAGGAGCCCACGAGGCCTACCATTCAGTATTGGCCACATAGTGTGGTTTGATCAGCTCAATGGAGACGAATCTCTTTCCTTTTTTTCTGGCAAGAGGCGGAAGAAGTACTGTTATTGTTACTTCGACAGCCAGGGCAGGTACAGGCTTTCTGTATGATGGCCCAAATTCTTTCTTGTCCTCGATCTTTTCTCTGACTAGATCCCCGACTTTTGGTATCCAGACAGGTTTTGCCGTGACTGATTTGACTTCCCCAGTGGCGGTTCGTTTTACTTGCACGTTGCTTAGTAGTGCTCTGGATTCGTTCAGATCCTGTAAAACAGCCAAACGTTTATTGATGTCAAATGGTTTTTCATCCGCCACTGTGCTTTCATAATCGAGATCAGGTACCCACATTTGCGTCCCACTTGTAAGGAGTGACACCCCCTATAGAATTCTTGGCATATTGTTGAGGGCTCGTTGTACCCCATATAAGTGATTGACCCAACTACCACCCGAACCTTGCTGTTAAAGATTGCTTTAAGTCCCGGTTTTTCCTCTCCACAACCAAATTTCCCTCGGGATGGTACGGAGAGGAGTACTGCAATGCTACATCCAAACCTTCCATGGCTTCCTTGTAGGCCCTAGAGCTAAACGCGGGGCCACGGTCAGAATGTAATGTGCCAACTGCGTATGTCCCTATAAAGACTCGCAAATCTTTTATAATAGTTTGAGCGTCAGCCGAGCGCTGAGGCCATACCCATAGGAATCTGGAGCATGAATCCACTGCCACCATGATATACTTGTAAGCTCCATATGATTGTAGGGGGCCGCAGTGGTCCAAATAGACACATGCAAGTGGTCTGTCTGATATTAGTAAAGGTGTCTGCGCTGGACACGCTACGGTGGAATCCTTCATCTGCTGACAGATGTCACATTTTAAGACAAAATTCTTCGTCTGTTTAGTTAAATCAGGCCACCAATAGTGTTGTTTCAATAAAGAAACCGTCGCGGTAATTCCTGCGTGTGCAGAACCTAGACCCTCGTGTGTAGCTAGTATTAAACCCAATCTACGATCCATGTTTGGTATTACTCTATCCCCCACTCCTGGAATATGGAGAATACGGAATGTTGTTTTGCATCTAACTTGTAGGAGTACTTGAGTGGAAAACCTTTCGGTAAGGCTGGGCTGCGTGAAGCAATGACAGCTACCATTATCTGTCGGTCTATCTCGTTTTTGAACAAGTGATTGCAGCTACGGAAGCAGTACGTACTGCCCCCTTTGCGGCTTCATCAGCCAATGAATTCCCTTCAACATGAACGCCATCAAGTTGATGACTCAGCGTGTGTATCACATGAGCTCTTGGTAGTTCGTTCTTCAACGCAGCTACCTGTTCCCATATAATTTTATGCTTAATTGTGCCACCTTTTGAGTCTTTAAACCCATTCTGACCCCAGTAGTGAAGATATTGGTTGTATGACTGGACACAATAAAAAGAATCGCACACAATCAGTGTGGGGAATTTTCGATCCGTATTTATTAGTGCCAGTAATAGGGCTTTTAATTCTGCCAGCTGAGCTGTGCAGTCTCCTAGAGACTGTGTTTTCGTATCGCTGGGATGGAACTTACCATCCTGTATACGACCTTTTACAAATGCACAAGCGGCGCTGTATTGTTGTTTACTTCCTCTGGCTGGCTGAGCAGATCCGTCAGTGTAAATGATGTATTCATACTGATCTAGAGGCATTATTTCATTTGGTAGAGGATATTCTTGTTCATTTTGCAGGAATGCTTGTGTCTTTAGCCTTGGGTCATATCTGTATTCTACATCCGTTGCAGTGAGAGAAATAGCCCATTGTATCCATCTTGGATGTAAGGCTTTAGCATTAGGAACGCTAGCCTTTGTAGCAGCCTCTAAGGCTGGTACTGGAGTTACTACTATTATTCGTTTTCCCTGAGCCAGTGCTCTTTCTCTTACTACAGCGGTCTGTACTGCTGTGAGTATTTTTTCTGTAGAAGCAAAGCGCATTTCAGCGTTTGTGTACAAGTGTGATTTGTATGCAATGGGTACTGTTTCGCCTTCATTGAAGGTTAGGTAAGTATACCCAGATTGACCCGCTATAAGGCGGATCACTAGATTGCGTACGTTTACGCGTGTCTGCAAGTGTTTTGAAGCTATCATGTCAGCTTGTAGGGAACAAAGGATATCTGTGTGTTCCTGTGTCCAATGCCTAACTGAGAAATCAGGTCTTATTAAGTCGTAGATAGGTTTTACTCTTTCTGCGTAATCTAAAATGTATGTTCTGCCAAAATTTAAAAATCCCAAGATGGATTGTAAGTTCTTCAAAGATTTAGGAGGTTGGAGCAGCACGCACTTTTCTAAAAAGTTAGCTGCCAGGCTTTTTCCTTCACTTGAAAGCTCGTATCCCAAAAATAGGACATTGAGGTGGGCTATTTTTGATTTTTTAAAGTTGAATTTGTAGCCCTCAGAGGCGAACCCCAAAATTATGGTGCTCACCCTGGTCGAGTGATCCTGTAAATCATCATCCGTCAGATAAATATCATCTACATAGGACAATGCCTCTTCATCCAAATTCTAAAGTAATTCTGTTACCCTAGCGCTGAACAACCTGGGGCTATTCTTATACCCTTGGGGGAGTCGACAAAATTGACGCTGAGAGCCTAGCGCTGAGAATGCTGTCAAATACCTGCTTTCAGGCGCTATATTTTGGCAGAAGAATCCATTTGAAATATCTAGTGTTGTTTTGTATTTTTTCCGCACAATGTTATTCATTAATGCGGCACTATGTGCATTCTGTACTGCAAATATCTTTGTGAATGTGTTCAGATGTCTGTAGTCTAACACTAGACGGTATGAATTATCGGGTTTCCTTATGGGAAACAAAGGATTGTTCATCGGAGAGGTGCACGTTTCAATTACACCTTGGTATTCAAGTTGATCTAAGATCTCCCTGACCTGTTTTTTTGCTTCTTGTTTTATTGGGTACTGTCTCTGTGGAGTTGGAGTAGTTTTTACTTGGATTACATAGTGTGGTGACTTAGTATCCCACCCAACATGGTTGCGATATAGTGCTGGAGCAAGGGTTACAGCCCACTCCTGTGCGCATGTATGTTTTAAATAAATTGGAACGTGGTCGGAAAAAGCTGGTAAAATTACCGTTTCTCCCTTTGGGCAATCCATTACAATTTCAGGCGGCCAATCATTTTCAGCTAAAAGTATGTCATAGCTGTAAGTCAAGTTCTCCCAAAAGAGACCTTTAACTTTTCTGGGTTTGTCCCCCTCCATTTGGAGTGTTATTTAATGTAACCTATGTGGGACACTTACCCTCGTATCAGGTGTTTCCACCGTGATGTGCTCATTCAACTCTGCTGTCACCAGAAATTCCATCAGGTTCTGGCGAGCTATTGTTACTTCTGCTGCGCTGTCTAGCATCATCAGAGCCCATTCCCAGGTCAGAAGTTGACTCCTCAGAATTCTGGGCATGTCTAACTTTAAGACCTGTGTTAGACTTGGCATCTTTTGGCGTATTTCCCCCGAGATTTTGCTTTCTGCCCTCCCGGTTTTGACTCTGTTTTTGCTGGTGTAACGTTTCTGCGCGCTTTTCGCACTGCTGATCAGTGGTAAAGTGCTGGTGCTCCTGTGGTAAATTATGTTATGATTGGATGTTTGACTTACTTGTCAGTCCCCAGTAAAGCGCACTGCGGGTGCCGGGGCTTGTGAGTCAACCGCTACTCGTGGGCCTGCAGCACGGATTGTGCCACCCACGTACGTAGCCCGAAAAAGGTATAAGTGAGTGAAGTTTGGCATGCCTGAACTCAGCGTCTAAAGGCGCAGCCTTTAGCGAGGGTGCCCTTTTCATTCTGAGTTCATAAAGGCCACTTTTAGAAAGTGTGTATTATTTTGCTCGATCAGCCCGTGTGCCTCTGCTGGAATGTGGATTGCCTGTCTGGGTTTTGGACGACAGATGGCTAGGAAGCAGGGTGGCTCCCGATAGTCTAGGTAGGTCAGGAAAGGGCTAAATAGACCTGGGCTGCGATGGGGGGAAGAGGGAGGAGATTTCCTCGCACCTCAAAGGGCCTGGTCTGCCTCTGACAAAGCCGTCTCCACCTCCTGCCAGGAATTCACACCAGAGAAGGCCGAACTGGTTCTGGCCGGGCACAGACACCCTCTGCCTGGAAGATCAAAGGATTTTTGTGTACAAATACTGGGGCCCAGACCCCTGAACTTTAGAACTCATCTGGATCAAGAAGACTGCCAAGAAGAAGAGCCGGAGAAGCTGCAAGAAGGAACGACTGCTTTGCTGCATGCTTTGCTGGGCCGACCTGCGGTGGCTGCTTCTGTCTTGGGCAGTGAAAGGCCTGGACTGGACTTTCTGCAACCACATTGGTGAGACTCTCCAAGGGCTTGAAGTAGAGCTTGCCCCCTGTTCACGGAGTCTCAGGAACATCAAAGACTCCAGGTTCTTTGACCCGCAGCACTGGGGACTGTGTGTTTCGTACTGCAACCCGAAAGAACACCACCTCGACGACGCCTACGATGACCCTGCCGACCCCGTGTCCTGAAGGCACCGCAGAGGGCACCGCCGCAACGCCGCACCACGACCCTGGTCTCACCGACGACGACGCTGACGCCATCACCGAGCCGCTGCTCGCACAGCGACCTGTGGGCACCGCACTCCGCACCGCCTTGCTTCACGCCGAATGCGTTTGGCACAGCGCAGAGCTACTCGCCCTCACGTGTTCACGGAGTCTCAGGACCATCAAGGAACTCCAGTGTTCTATTGACCCAGCAGTCACATGGGGACTGTGCTGCCGTCGTACTGCGAACCCGAGAGAACACCACCTCGACGATGCCTAGCTACCTGGCCGCTGCCGACCCCGTGTCCTGAAGGCTCTGGCACCGCAGAGGTACCGCCGCAATGCCGCACTGCGACCCTGGTCTCACCGGCGACGCCTGCTGATGCCATCACCGATCCGCTGCTCGCACCGCGACCTGTGGGCACCGCACTCTGCACCGCCTCGCTACACGGCGACGCCGTGGCCTTCCTGACGCCGCCACTTCCTGCCGAGATCGACGCCGCTGCTTGCACCGTGGTTCGGGGGCACCGCTCGTAAGTTACACGATGCACCGCCCTCATCCCACACCGCAGCCTTGGCCCACCGACGTCGGTGCCATTGACTCCCGCTCGTCAACCGACGACAGCGCTTCAGCAACGACGACGCCGCTGCTTGCACCGTGACCTGCTAGCACCGTGACGAGCACCGCCTCCATCTCGCACCGCGACCCTGGTCTCACGGACGACGCCATCTGACGCCGCCATTGAGCCGCTGCTCGCACTGCGACCTGGGGGCACCGCACGCCTCACCGCTGCCCTTCGCCCCGCAGCACCCGATGCCTGTTGGCGCCAGCGCTCCTGATCCCATCAGAAAGGAGCTCGACCTGCAACGCGAGTAACTTCAAGGGCCCCATCGCCCTGCATCTCTGAAAGGTACTGTTTGCGGGTCTTCCCGACACCGTAGCTGGCCTGCGACCCCGCGGTCAGCCAGAACTGTTTTTGGATTTGTGTGTTCACGACGCCGTGGTAGCCCGGATGGAGCTATCCACACAAGGAACTCTTTTTAATCAGCGTATTTTTGAACTGTGAACTTTTAAGTATAGTATTGTGTTTTTTTAATCGTTTTTGGTCTTATTTTAATTATATAAAAATATTGGATATTTTTCTAAACTGGTGTGGTGTCCTTTTGTAGTGCGTACACTGTATTACTGTTGGTTATGTGCAAATGCTTTACACACTGCCTCTAAGATAAGCCTGGCTGCTCGTGCCAAGCTACCAAGGGGTGAGCAGGTGTTATTTTAGACGTGTAACTCCCTTATCCTGACTAGAGTGGTGGTTTTTGCCTGACTTTGGCCCACGCCCTAGCCTACCAAAAATCCCATTTCTAACATTGGTTGTCAGCGGTGAGGATAGGACTTGCGTTTGCACTTGACTTACAGTGATTGGTGTGCACTACTACCATATCGCAGACCATTACGTGCCACATACTAACCCGTTTTCTTTTTGGCCGATTTTTGTGATCTTGCCAGGTGAACTTTCTGCTTCATCATGCCGGAATCAATAGCATCATCCGTTGCATCCATGGACATTGCCTTTGAGGAGGATAGGTTGGAGCTCTACGCTGTTCGGGAATTGAAATCCGTTTGCAAAAACCTAAAAGTCCAAATCAGAGGCCTCACTAGAAAGGACGAGCTACAAAAGGCGCTGAGGGCCTGGGTAGCAGCCAGAGACGCAAGTGGGCAATCTGGTGACCTTAGTGAAGAGGCGGGGGAGCCTAGTCCTAGGATGGATGTGCTTTTGGGAGGGGGCGAACCCTTCCGACCAGGCAGCAGTGGCCTGTCCCCAGAGGAGCTGGAGGACAGGCGGGAAGCAAGGAGAGCCGCCACGGAGCTAGAAAAGATTAGATTGGCCATGGAGGAGAAGAGAATGCTATTGGAGCATGAACGAGGTCTTAAAGAGCTGGAGCTGAGGAGTAGGCCCGGCTCGGATGGTGGCAGCAACTCGTCAAGGCAGACAGACCGAATCGTACACATCCCTAAGAATGTGGGCAGAGAGTTCAAGAAGGGGGATGACATACAGAGGTGGTTTCAGGGTTATGAGGCAGCGATACACATGAATGGGGTCCCTGAGGAGAATTGGGGAGCAGGATTGTGGTCTCTGTTTCCAGAGGAAGCCAGGGATACTTTGACAGCTTTGGGTAAGGGGCCTAACCTCACCTATGCTGATATGAAGGAAGCCCTCCTCACTAGGTATGGTCTCACTCCTGAAAAGTACAGGGATCAGTTTAGGTCCTGGAAGAAATCTGATGCCAACACGTGGCTGGAATGTGTGGATGGGTTTTGTCGATCGTTGGATGGCTGGGTGAAGGGCAGTAATGTGACAGATTTTAAGGGGCTCTACAATTTGATTGCGTGGGAGCACCTGTCCAGTCTATGTTTTGCAGATCTGCGCCAGCACCTAGTAGATAGTAAGCTGACTGACCCCAGGAAGCTTGCTATGGAGGCGGACCGCTGGGTGAGTACCAGGGTCCACAAGAAAGCGTTTGGGGGAGACTCAGCCAAAGGTGGGCAGGGTCCCCAGCCGAAAAGTGGGGGGGACAAGGGTAAAACACAGGAGTTCTCGAAAGGGCCCCAAAATAACACCCAGGGTAAAGGTTCCCATCCCCCTGGAGATAAGAAGCCAGGGGTCTCGACAGGAATGCCTGCCGAGACCGGCCCCCGCAAGTGTTTTGCATGTGACCAGGTGGGGCACATGAAGGGAGACCCCAGGTGCCCAAAAGGGACACAGCCACCCACCGGTGGACCGTCCAAAGTATTGGCTAGCGTAGCGCTTGGGGAGGAGGAGGAGTCCCAACAGGAGGGTGGGGACCCCGCAGAAATTACCCTCGTCTCACTAGGGGACAGTGAGATGGTCCCAGGAGCCCAGGTGCACCCTAACACAAAGAAATACAGCACCTGGGTGACCATCAACGGGAAAAGGGTAGAGGCTCTCAGGGATACGGGAGCCAGTGTGACCTCAGTTCGGTGTCACCTGGTCCCTGAGACGCAGGTAGTCCCCGGGGCATTCCACCAGGTGATTGCAGTCGACAATTCAGAGCGCCAGTGTCTGGTGGCGCAGGTTCCCTTCGAGTGGGGGGGTTCTCAGGTCCTTTAAGGGTAGTTGTGAGCCCTTCCATGCCTGTCGATTGTCTGCTCGGTAACAACCTGGAGTAGTCCTTATGGAAGGATGTTGAGCTCAGGTCCCACTTGGAAATGCTGGGGTTGCCAGAGTGGGCCTGCATGTCCACTCGGTCGATGGCGGCCAAAGAGGGTGATCAGAGGGACCCGGAGCCTGAAACAGTGGTCCAGGTCCCTGCCAAGAGAAAGGGCAAGGGGCGCGGGAAACCAGCCCCTGAAGTTCCCACGACCCGGGAGGAGGCGGACCTCGAGGGGGACGCCCCGGTGCCTACAGGGGAGCAGGTAGCCGAACTGGGGGACATCTCTGAGCTGACCCATTGGCAGCAAGAAGGGGGTCCCACCAGGGAGGAGTTCTGCCGGGAGCAGAAAGAGTGCCCTTCTCTGGAGGGTCTGCGGCAGCAGGCCGCAGCCCAGGCGACTGGTGATCAGTCCGGATCACATTGGATATATTGGGAGAATGATCTCCTGTACAGCGAGCCTAAGGTCGCGGAACCTGGGTCAGCCCGTGTGCTGGTGGTACCCCAGCGCTTCCGGACCTTCCTACTGGGTCTGGCTCACGACGTGCCTTTGGCAGGACATTTGGGGCAGGACAAGACCTTTGACCGGCTTGTCACCCACTTCTTCTGGCCTCAAATGCGAAGGCAGTCGGATGTGCATTGTCGGTCTTGCCAAACTTGCCAGGCCAGTGGCAAGAGTGGGAGGAAGGTCAAAGCTCCTCTCCAACCGTTCCCCGTGGTGGGGACACCCTTTGAAAGGGTAGGGATGGACATCGTGGGGCCACTGGACCCCAAGACAGCCATGGGCAACAGGTACATCCTGGTCTTGGTGGACCATGCCACCCGGTACCCGGAGGCAATCCCTCTCAGGACAACGACGGCGCCAGTGGTGGGCCGGGCGTTAATGGGGATCTTTTCCCGCGTGGGGTTCCCCAGAGAGGTGGTTTCCGACAGGGGGACTAATTTCATATCGAAGTATATGACATCCCTGTGGAAGGAGTGTGGTGTTACGTACAAGTTCACCACTCCTTACCACCCCCAAGGTAACGGTCTGGTGGAAAGGTTCAACCAGACCTTGAAAGGCATGATCAAGGGTCTCACTGAACCCATGAGGCGTAAGTGGGACGTCCTCTTACCGTGCCTTCTCTTTGCGTATAGGGAGGTACCCCAGAAGTCTCTCGGGTTCAGTCCCTTCGAGCTTTTGTACGGTCACCCCGTGCGGGGACCTCTAAGCTTGGTGAAGGAAGGCTGGGAGGCCGCTCCCAGGAAGACACCCCAGGATGTGTTCAGCTACATGCTGGCCTTCCGCAACCAAACTGCCCGCTTCAGGAAACTCGCTCAGGCGAACCTCGAGGCCAGCCAGGAAGAAATGAAGAAGTGGTATGACCAGAATGCCACTCTGGTCGAATTTCAACCTGGACAGAAAGTGTGGGTCATGGCCCCTGTGGAACCTTGTGCCTTGCAGGACAAGTGGACGGGGCCCTTTGAGGTGGTGGAGCGCAAAAGTGAGGTCACCTACCTGGTGGATTTGCAGGCTCCTCGGAACCCGTTACGGGTCCTCCACGTGAACCGCCTCAAACCCCACTTCGAGAGGTCCGAAGTGAGCATGCTCTTGGCGACGGACAACGGGGAGGAAGCGGAGAGTGAGCTTCTCCCAGACCTCCTGTCTGCCCAACAGGGGGATGGGTCTGTAGATGGTGTGACCCTCTCCCCGGCCCTGACCGCTGAGCAACAGAGCGAGTGTCGCCAGTTGTTGGGGCAGTTTGCCCCACTGTTCTCCTTGACCCCAGGTGTTACTCCCTGGTGTACCCACGACGTGGATACTGGTGACAGCCCCCCGGTGAAACACAAGATTTACTGGCTGGCTGACCGGGTCAAGGCCAGCAGCAAAGAGGAGGTCTCGAAGATGTTGGCGTTGGGGGTGGTTGAGCCGTCCAGCAGCCCATGGGCCAGCCCCGTGGTCTTGGTCCCGAAGGCAACGGCACAAGGTGCCGCCCCAGAACTGCGGGTCTGTGTGGACTATCGGGGGCTCAATGCCGTCACGCGGACGGACGCACACCCCATCCTCCGAGCTGACGAGCTCATCGACCGGTTGGGAGCGGCCAGATTCCTGAGTACGTTCGATTTGACGTCAGGGTACTGGCAGATCGCTCTAACCGAGGGAGCCAAAGAGAGATCAGCATTCTCAACCCCGGACGGGCATTACCAGTTCCGGGTGATGCCCTTCGGATTGAAGAATGCCCCTGCCACCTTTCAGAGGTTGGTCAACCAGGTGTTGGCCGGGCTGGAGGAATTCAGCGCTGCATACCTGGACGACATTGCGGTGTTCAGCTCCAGTTGGGACGAACACCTACAACACCTCAGGGAAGTGTTGAGGGCGCTGCAGACGGCAGGCCTCACGATTAAGGCCAGTAAGTGCCAGATCGGGCAGGGTTCGGTGGTGTACTTGGGACACCAGGTAGGGAGCGGCCAGGTGGCGCCCCTACAGCCCAAGATTGACACCATTCTGGCTTGGGAGCCCCCCAAGACCCAGACAGAGGTGAGGGCCTTCTTAGGACTCACCGGATACTACAGGAGGTTTGTTAAGGGGTATGGCACCATCGTGGCCCCCTTAACTGAGCTGACTTCCAAGAAGCAGCCGAAAAAGGTGATCTGGACTGAGTCCTGCCAGAAGGCGTTTGATACCCTGAAGGCCGCCATGTGCACGGCCCCCGTGCTCAAGGCCCCCGACTTCTCCAAAGAATTTGTCGTGCAGACCGACGCATCAGAGCATGGAGTGGGAGCGGTGCTCTCACAACTGAACGAAGAGGGCCTAGATCAGCCGGTAGTCTTCCTTAGCAGGAGACTACTCCCCAGGGAGCAAAGGTGGAGTGCCATAGAAAGGGAAGCTTTCGCTGTGGTCTGGGCACTGAAGAAGCTGAGACCATACCTGTTTGGGACTCACTTCCGGGTTCAGACCGACCACAGGCCCCTCAGGTGGTTAATGCAGATGAGAGGGGAGAATCCAAAACTGCTGAGGTGGTCCATCTCCCTACAGGGAATGGACTTCACGGTGGAACACTGTCCTGGGACAGAACACGCCAACGCAGATGGCCTGTCCCGGTTCTTCCGCCTTAGTGAGGAGAACTCACAGGCGTGTGGGTAGTTCCCCCTACTTTCAGCTGGAGGGGACGTGTGTTAGACTTGGCATCTTTTGGCGTGTTTCCCCGAGTTTTTGCTTTCTGCCCTCCCGGTTTTGACTCTGTTTTTGCTGGTGTAACGTTTCTGCGCGCTTTTCGCACTGCTGATCAGTGGTAAAGTGCTGGTGCTCCTGTGGTAAATTGTGTTATGATTGGATGTTTGACTTACTTGTCAGTCCCCAGTAAAGGGCACTGCGGGTGCCGGGGCTTGTGAGTCAACCGCTACTCGTGGGCCTGCAGCACGGATTGTGCCACCCATGTACGTAGCCCGAAAAAGGTATACGTGAGTGAAGTTTGGTATGCCTGAACTCAGCGTCTAAAGACGCAGCCTTTAGCGAGGGTGCCCTTTTCATTCTGAGTTCATAAAGGCCACTTTTAGAAAGTGGGTATTATTTTGCTCGATCAGTCCCGTGTGCCTCTGCTGGAATGTGGATTGCCTGTCTGTGTTTTGGACGACAGATGGCTAGGAAGCAGGGTGGCTCCCGATAGTCTAGGTAGGTCAGGAAAGGGCTAAATAGACCTGGGCTGCGATGGGGGGAAGAGGGAGGAGATTTCCTCGCACCTCAAAGGGCCTGGTCTGCCTCTGACAAAGCCGTCTCCACCTCCTGCCAGGAATTCACACCAGAGAAGGCCGAACTGCCTGGAAGATCAAAGGAGTTTTGTGTACAAATACTGGGGCCCAGACCCCTGAACTTTAGAACTCATCTGGATCAAGACGACTGCCAAGAAGAAGAGCCGGAGAAGCTGCAAGAAGGAAAGACTGCTTTACTGCGTGCTTTGCTGGGCCGACCTGCAGTGGCTGCTTCTGTCTTGGGCAGTGAAAGGCCTGGACTAGACTTTCTGCAACCGCATTGGTGAGACTCTCCAAGGTCTTGAAGTAGAGCTTGCCCCCTGTTCATGGAGTCTCAGGAACATCAAAAACTCCAGGTTCTTCGACCCGCAGCACTGGGGACTGTGTGTTTCGTACTGCAACCCGAAAGAACACCACCTCGACGACGCCTACGACGACCCTGCCGACCCCGTGTCCTGAAGGGACCGCAGAGGGCACCGCCGCAATGCCCCACCGCGACCCTGGTCTCACCGATGACGATGCTGACACCATCACCGAGCCGCTGCTCCCACTGCGACCTGTGGGCACCACACTCCGCACCGCCTTGCTTCACGCCGAAGCTTTGGCACCGCAGAGGGCACCGCCGCAATGCCGTACCGTGACCCTGGTCTCACCGACGACGCCTGCTGACGCCATCACCGAGCCGCTGCTCGCACCCTGACCTGTGGGCACCGCACTCTGCACCGCCTCGCTACATGGCGATACCGTGGCCTTCCTGACGCCGCCACTTCCCGCCGAGATCGACGCCGCTGCTTGCACCGTGGTTCGGGGGCACCGCTCGTAAGTTACACGACGCACCGCCCTCATCCCACACCGCAGCCTTGGCCCACCGACGCCGGTGCCATCGACTCCCGCTCGTCAACCGATGACAGCGCTTCAACGACGACGCCGCTGCTTGCACCGTGACCTGCTAGCACAGTGACGAGCACCGCCTCCATCTCGCACCGCGACCCTGGTCTCACCGGCGACGCCATCTGATGCCGCCACCGAGCCGCTGCTCACACCGCGACCTGGGGGCACCGCACGCCGCACCGCTGCCCTTCGCCCCGCAGCACCCGACGCCTGTTGGCGCCAGCGCTCCTGATCCCATCAGAAAGGAGCTCGACCTGCAACGCGAGTGACTTCAAGGGCCCCATTGCCCTGCATCTCTGAAAGGTACTGTTTGCGGGTATTCCCGACACCGTAGCTGGCCTGCGACCCCGCGGTCAGCCAGAACTGTTTTTGGATTTGTGTGTTCACGACTCCGTGGTAGCCCGGAACGAGCTATCCACACAAGGAACTCTTTTTAATCAGCGTATTTTTGAACTGTGAACTTTTAAGTATAGTATTGTGTTTTTTTATCGTTTTTGGTCTTGTTTTAATTATATAAAAATATTGGATATTTTTCTAAACTCGTGTGGTGTCCTTTTGTAGTGCGTACACTGTATTACTGTTGGTTATGTGCAAATGCTTTACACACTGCCTCTAAGATAAGCCTGGCTGCTCGTGCCAAGCTACCAAGGGGGTGAGCAGGGGTTATTTTAGACGTGTAACTCCCTTATCCTGACTAGAGTGGTGGCTTTTGCCTGACTTTGGCCCACGCCCTAGCCTACCAAAAATCCCATTTCTAACAACCTGCTACTTTCTTCTTTTTAAATTGAGGTTTAGATTTTGGCTTGTCTTCTTTTTTAGAAGTGTCGTCTGAAGCTCTTTGCGTGTCTCTGGACTTTGTACGCTCTTCTTGTCTGTGTTCTGACCGTCCTTCTCTCTTGGAGTTTCTTGGTGAACCATAAAAAAGGAACGAGAGAAACGTGTATCAGTATCCTGATACCTGTCAGGTTTTTTAATATTATCTCTATTCCTAAGGTTGTATCTCCTTTTGGAGGACTCCTGTTGAGGAGACCCACTCCTAGATAGAGATCTGTTTTCTCTAATCTTTTGTTTTTTATTGTTATTATCCCCTTTATTCTTGGAAGAATCAGGTGCTTGCTTTGTGTTATCCTTTCAGGACCAACCATGAGTTGAGGTTTTGTTGCTCTAGCTCCCAAACTAGCTCTACCTCATTCAGCATAGGTCTGTGATAAATTTAGGTAATTCACGTTCCTGTTGTAAAGGAGTGAAATCCCTCAGGCGTTGGCGTATTGCCACTGCTGCTGCCTCCCCTTTTATTTTTGCTAATATTATAGCTGATACCTGGGCAAAATTACCTAATAATTTCATCCCTAAGTTCAGAGCAGGCTCTGCTCCATACTCAGTTTGTATTTGTCTTTATACGTCTGGTATTACTGCTAATGACGGGATACCATGAGTTCTGGTATATATGGCACCGAAAAACTGTACCCCAAGTGGTACAATCCTCTTTCTGGGGAGCTATCCCCATTGGCAAGCAGATTGTTAGCATTCTGTGTTTTTCTTGAGGGCTTGTGTGTGGAAATACTGCCTCTAGCTGTGTTATTTTCTGAGCTATCCAGAATGGCATTTGCTCACGTTTAGTGGGCATTTTACTCATAACTGCGTATAGCGTTTGTGGAGTAATTTTAGTTGTTGCACTCTGAATTTGACTTGTTTGTGTAGCTCTTGTTGGCTGAAGTGTGAGTGTTCTCATCACGAACTGTGTCAGGTTTCTGTAAAGTTTTTTATTTCTTTATGAAGTGTACGTAGGTCTGCTACTGGCATTGTGTCTATGTCTGGATGCGGTGTTTAAGCCGCAAGGACAGGCCAAGTGGCTCCATCTCTTCCGATTGGACCTAGTCTTACTTTGTCTTTTGTGTGGGAAAGGGCGCCTTTAAACCAGTTTATGTACTCCTGATAGGTGAGCGGAACTTCAATGTCCTCATACGGACAGTATTCATTTGGTGTTTCATCTTCAGTGTAAGAATAAAATGTATTTGATGGTGCATCTGCTTGTGGGAATTTAACCCATGAATAGAATACCTCTGTTCTATATAACTCGTGAGCCTCAATCACAAATGTTACTGTCCCACCCCTAGCTGTGACTCCGTAGTCTGTTAGCTTTTGAGTCAGGGCAGTTCTGACATTTTCTGAAATGTTAATTTCACCTTCCTCTTCTTCTTCCCTGACTGCAGCGGGCTGTGCTCGCCCAGCGGCATTCTTGTCAATCATTGTTTGTGAAAGAGGAAATCTCAAGGAAACAGAGATACGGTTTTATGCACAATAGGAACAATTTGTCCTTCAAGCTTGATAACCCTACAGCCAATACATAGGATATGCCTACTCAGCTGTGGCGGATAGTTCCCTTCCCACTCCAGGGAAATGTGAGTAGGGGTCTCTGAGAATAGCACGACTGAACTACTCAGATTCGACTGTTAAATAAGTACCAAACCAACGTTGGGTGCCATGTCGTGTAGTTCCTATAAACCTATATAGGATCTGCACGTTTAGACAACATACACTGTAGGATTGGTGTCAGACTGATTGAAGACACCCCTACCGGGTATGTTAGCCTGTATACCAGCTAGCTCACAGTGCCACTAGAAACCCTTCTTACCAAGGAGAGAATAGTTCTTGGCAACTATCGAACATGACAACCCTGATCCCTCAAGATCGTGGAAACAGTGCACTACTTTTCACTCAGTCACTCGTGCTCACTTCGTCTCAGAGAGATACACAGAATAAACGATGAGGACGTTTTTCAATAAGCATTTATTGAACCAGCGTCATTCTAGTGTAAAATAGGTGTGCTGAAACAACCATAAGACAGTAACAGATATAAATTATTATAAGCGCTAACAGAGTAAAAGGATGATAGATTTCTACCATCATGCTAAAACAATGAATACAGGCAGGTATATAAAATACATGACAGTAGAATGCGTACTCCTACGATGCGACCCTAACTAGATGTACCTAAGTGTACCTAGCATGTATGTGAGTGTAAAAGCCAAGAATTCCTCTAGGATAAAGTCAACTCCATTACCTGAAGTGAAGGCTGTGGGACCCCGTCTTGGTCTCGAGATGGACACCCCGCAAGGGATGTCAGACCACTGTGAGCTGGAATGTCTGCGTGCAGGAACCTCAGCGTCTCGTGTCAGTGTGTCGGCATGGAAGTCCGTTTTTCCTCTGACTACCTCAGCAAGATATGGTGTATATATACCCAAAGTGGTACCCCCTAGGGATATACCTTGCTGTGTCATGTCGGACTAGGATGACGGAAGGAATGACCCTTATACATAGTTATTATGCAGGAGATTGTAGGCCTGCTGTGATTCCAAGAATCCTCATGCATAATGAATGAGGCTTAAGCTTTTCGGAGAAAACCCCATGTCATCTTTGGACATTACTGTAACTAGGTAAAAGGTCAGTACTAAGAACCGTTATGTAGTGTAATGGTAGGGGAGAATATAGGTGAAAGGTTAGGTGACTACCTGAGCCTATATTGGGGTACCTATATGGAACATAACAATATTACTTCAGTCATGACATTTTAAATGACATTGTTTATGACATCATCCAAGCTACTTCTTCTCAAATGACTCTATAAACCGCTCAATCTCTTGAAAAAGAAAGTATTAAAGGGCCCACAAACATATAAAGCATGCATTGACTGTATGTACGTGTGCATCTTTCAAATACAAATAGTGTAGTCCTGTATACAAGTCAGTATGGTAAAATTGATATTGTGCACAGTTTAACTTCTAGCAAAATTTAAAGTGCAAACAGTACTTTATTTAAACAAGATAGAGACTGAACATAACTGGTGTGAATTGCAGATGAATGTTACAAATAGGTTGTCACATAAATCAAATTCCTGTTACCAAAAATATGTGAAAGAAATGGAAGCTTGTGTGTACAATATATTATTCACCTCTGGATTTCTGTGTACATGTTGTCTTTTAAAAGTTGTCATGTAGTGCTATCGATAATTATGTTATGTTATATTATGCCTATTTGTATAGCACACTAATCACCTGAGAGGGTATCCAGGCGCTTGGACAAGGTGTGTAGGTGTGTGGTCCCAAGATGCTTATATATGAAGAGCCAGGTCTTCAGCTTCTTGTGGACTCAAGAAGCGAGGAGAAGGCTCTGTTGTGTTGAGGGAGGTTGTTCTATGTCTTGGGTGCAATGTAGTAGAATGAGCGATCTCCAGTTTTGCTTTTGCGGATGCAGGGAGTGTGTGCGAGCAAGAGTGAGGCAGAGTGTAGGTGTCTGGTGGGTTGGTGAAAGTATATGGGGCTGTTCAGGTATTCCGGTCCTGTGTTGTGTAGGTCTTTGTATGTGCGCATGAGAAGTTTGAATTGTCTGTGCTTGTGAATGGGGGCCAGTGAAGCTTCCTGAGGGGCGGTGTGCTGTGGGTGCAGCTTGGCAGGTCAAGTATGAGTCTTGCGGCTGCATTCTTGATGATCTCAAGTCTGTGTAGGAGTTGTTTTGAAATTCCGGCTTAGAGAGTGTTGCCGTAGTCCAGCCTGCTGGGGATGAGCGGTTGCGTGACAGTCCGTTTGGTGCTCTGGGGCAACCATCTAAAGATTTTTCGCAGCATGCATAGGATGTGAAGCACACTTCATTGACTTGAGCCATCAGGTTGAGCTTGTGATCCAGTATGATCCCTAGATTTCGTGGTCTGTGGGTGTTGGTCCTAGCTCCTATGGCCACCAGGTGGAATCCCATGAGAGGTCTTGTTTCTCCACAATGTTGTCCATTATTGTGCCCACATTGTAAGTACTGTATTACGGTGTTTTCTTTGCCCCACATTGCATTTTGTTGTGTTTTGCCCATCTCTGCTGTCTTATTTTTCACCATTTACCCATGCCATTTCCCACTCCCTGCCCTCCAGAATGCCGTTCAGCTCCTCCCACCTCCCAGGACGACTCATGGAGGCCGCTGAACATCCGCACCATGGGCACGCCAAAGGCAAGCCCGTCTGCACCTGTTCACACCTGGACTGCGGCCAGCACCACGCACCCTGGCTCTTCCACTGTGTGAAGTTACACCACCGCTGATATCCGAGCCCTAGATCCTGGGCACCTCAACAACCACTGCTGCCGCACATTCCTGTGCACCACAAGAGGACCGTTCTCCTGCCGACACTGCCACTTCACCTGCAGGACCGAAGCAGACAGCAACACGAGAGACACCGCAAATACAACCACGCCCACCACGTCAACCGAGACCACCTCAGACAACCTCCAGTGCATCCTACTCAACGCATGATCACGAGGGCAAACACGTCATGGAGATTTGGGACACTATCTCATCCCTCACCGTGGATGTCATCTTCCTCACAGAGACCTGGCTGAACCCCACCTCTGCACCATACATTGCCATCACCACCCGAGAAGGACACAAAATAACACACCGGGACAGAATCAACAAACACAGAGGTGGAATCGCCATCATCTACAAGGACACCATCTGATGCACGACATCCTCAGATGACCCAACGCTGATTATGAAACATCTCAACTTCCAACTTCATACAGACGGAAAAAGCACCAGAGGCCCCCTCAGCTAGAGACCACCAGGTTTTGCAATGCCACCCAGGACCTCATCGCTCCGATCGCGATCGACTCTGAACACTACATCTGCCTAGGGGACCTCAACTTCCACCTCAATGACCTTAGCAACACCAACACAACCGACCTCCTGGAGAGCATGAACAGCATCGTCCTCAAGCAAATGGTCACCGGCCCTACCCACATCGAAGGACATACACTTGACCCATCTTCACTTTCAGCAACAGAGTCAACTACAGCCACGCCACACAACTTACCAGGATCGACCACTACAGCATCCACTTCACCATCTCAAGACCCACCAATGCAGGCACCGTGCCCCAAAGCACCACACACAGAGATTGGAAAAGGATGTCAGAAGACCAGAGGAACAACGCTCTCGGCTTTCACCTCCCAAACTCAAATCCACCCCAGAACAAGCAGCAAAATAATTCTCCCGATGGATCACAGAATTGGCCAACACAATCGCCCCCACTAAAACAGCCAACACCAAAAGACCTACCAAAAGAGCCAGTTGGTTCACTCAGGAATTGAAATCTACCAAGTGCATCAGCCGGCAACTAGAAAGGAAGTGGCGCGTCAGCAGAAAAACAGAAGAACGCACTGCCTTCAAGACAGCTATCAAACAGTACCACTGCCTCCAGAAAAAATGAAGAAGAATGCCCTAGCAGACCGCATTGATGTCAGCTCAAACTGCAGCAAGGAACTCTTCGTCATCGTGAAGGAATTCTCCAATCCCACTGCTGCAGAGAATGACATCACTCCCTCCCAAGAACTGTGGGGATTTCTTCCACTACAAGATCTCGGCCATCTACGAAAACTTCAAACTCAACCCTCTGCCGCAGACAATATTAACCAGTTCACACCCACAAACACAAACCCTGAACACCTTCGCACCCAATGGGACTTCCTCACCACGCAAGACACCATCTCTATCATGAACTTTGTGCACTCGGGAGCACCCACGGACTCCTGCCCCCCTAACGTCTTCAACCTTGGAAGCAAGACAAGTGGCAACAAACTCAGAAAGGTCTTGAACACCTCCATCACATCATCCTCCTTCCCTGAAGACTGGAAACATGTTGAAGGGAGACCCCTCCTGAAAAAACCATCCGCCGACCCAACCGAACTTAAGAATTACCGGTCCATCTCTCTTCTCCCATTTCCAGCAAAGGTCCTTGAGAAAGCGATCAGGCAACTCACCCATCACCTGGAAAAATCACAGCCTCCTGGACCCCTCCCAATCTAGATTTCGAGCCAACCACAATACCGAGACGGCCCTGATAGCAGCCACCCACAACATCAAGGCCCTTCTTGACCGCGGGGAAACAGCGGCCCTCATCCTCCTGGACCTGCCAGCCACATTTGACACCGTCTCCCATCATACACTATTCAACAGTCTCCAGCACATTGGAATCCAGGGACATGCCCTCAAATGGATCGCATCATTTGTCTCCTGAAGAACCCAGAGAATCTGCCTCCCTCCGTTCACATCAAAGCCCAAGAAGACCATCTGCAGAGTCCCCTAAGGATCGTCCCTCAGCCCCACCCTTTTCAACACCTACATGACTCCCCTGGCACACCCCATCAGTCCCCTGGGACTCAACATTTACTCCTACGCCAACGAAACCAAGCCAGCTTCCACACTTGCATGCTGAACATCGTCGAATGGATGAAAGACAGCTGTCTCAAACTCAACACGGATAAGATGGAAGTCCTCATCTTTAGGAACAACACCTCGCCCTGGAACGGCGCATGGTGCCCGTGAATCTCAGCCTACTACCGGCCCCAACAGACCCTGCCCGCAACCTCAGCATCATTCTGGACAGCAATATTTCGATGGAAAAACAGGTCAACGCAGTCTCACCCGCCTGCATCCACACCCTCCGCATGCTACGCAAGATCTTCAGGTGGCTCCCAGTCAACACCAGAAGGACCATCATGCAGGCCTTCATCACCATCAGGCCGGACTACAAAAATACACTCTACGTAGGAATCACGGCAAGCCTCCTAAAGAAACTTCAGACAATACAAAACACAGCAGCAAGACTCATCCTCGACCTCCCCAGAAGGACCCACATCACTCCCCTCCTCAGGAAACTACACTGGCTCCTGATACAGAAGAGATGCCAGTTCAAGATGCTGACCCACGCTTACAAGGCCATACACAACGAAGGACCATCATACCTCAGCAAACACCTGGCCTTCCACCAACCGACCAGACACCTCGAATCTGCCTCCCTCTTCCTCACAGTTACCCTCCGGGTCCAAGGAACCAACAGCGGAGGAGGCTCTTTTTCACACCTGGCGGCTAAGACATGGAACTCCTTTCCACTGCACCTCAGGACCGCCCTGTCACTCCAGCAATTCAGGAACGAACTCAAGACCTAGATGATCGAATGAAAATCCACCATGCAGCAGTCAACATCCCTAGCGCCTTGAGACCCTAACGGGGAGTTGCCACACTCTATAAATGATTGATTGGTTGATTTATTGTTGCTAAAGACCAGTACTTCCATCTTGTCGGAGTTGAGCTTCAGGCAATTGGTTCGCATCCAGTCTGCTACCATGGTTAGCAGCTGGTGAAGTTGGTTCTGGTGATGTTTGTCTTGTCCATCAGAGAGAGGATGAGTTGGGTGTCATCGGAATAAGAGATGATGGTGATGTCTTGTGATCAGATGATGTTGGCAAGTGGTGTCATGTATATGTTGAAAACAGTGGTGAAAACAGTGGTGCTGAGATCCGATCCCTGTGGGACACTGCATATCAGTTTCTTTGTTTCTGATATGAAGGGCAGCAGCCTGACTCTTTGGGTTCTTCCCGTGAGGAAAGAACAGGTCCATTTGAGTGCAGATTCTTGTATGTCTTCTGATGAGAGTGTTGCAGGAGACAGTGTTGAAGGCCACAGAGAGGTCAAGCAGGATGAGGGCTGCTGTTTCTCCTCGGTCCAGGATGTTTTGAATGTTGTTGGTGGCCGCGATGAGTGTTGTTTCAATGCTGTGGTTCTTTTTGAATGCTGATTGTGTGTTGTCTAGAAGATGGTGAAGTTCAAGGTGGGTAGTGAGTTGCTTGTGAATGGCCATCTCAATCACTTTTACTAGAGAGGGGAGCAGGAAGATGGGCCAGAAGTTGCTCAGTTGATTCGGGTCAGGTGGGGGCTTCTTGTTGAGGGCGTTGATTTCTGCAAGTTTCCAATTATCCTGGAAAGTGACAATTGTGGTGGAGGTGTTGATGATGTGGGTCAGGTTGGTGCTGATTGGTGATGTTCCCAGGTTGTTGACAGTGGCTGAGGATGCGGTTAAATCCTTGATGATCGAGAAGATCTCTTTGCAGCTGTTGGAGCTTCCTCCAATGCGGTCCACTAGCACTTTTTTCTAGGTGTTTATAGTTTGCTGGTGACAGCGTCTGAGTGCAGCCTTGTTGGTAGTACTGTCGGTGGTGTTGTGGCTGGATCTCCATTTCCTTTCTAGCTGTTTATAGAGTTGTTTGGTGTCTTGTAGGTCTTCTGTGTCCCAGCTGGCCTGCTTTTTTGATCTACTATGCTTGTTGGGTTTCATAGGTGCGAGGGAATCTGCACAGTTCTTGATCCAGTTGTTAAAGTTGTTGATGTCCTTGTTGAGGTTGTCTGTGGGGCTAGGCTAATCAGGGCTGAGTTCTGCTACTGTGATTTTTCTCCAGCTGTGGCTTGCATTGATGTGCCTGGTAGGGGTGTTGACTTGAGGTGTGTTGATTTGGAAGTGGATGATGGAGTGTTCCATCCATGTGAGCTGTATGGTGGAGTTGTATTTGATGCTGTCGCTTGTGGGGAAGATGGGGTCCAGTGTGTGTCCTGAGGTGTGTATTGGTTCTGTGATGAGCTGGATGAGTCTGATGCTGCTCAAGCTTTCAAGTGATGTGGAGCAGGGGCCATTTCAGACTTCCAGGTTAAAGTTGAGGTTACAGAGGAGAATGTAGGCTCTGGGTTCGATGGTGAGCAGAGCATTCAAAGTTGGTGATGAGGTTGGTAAAGGTGGCTTGTGGTCCGGGTGGCCGGTAGTAGAGGGTTCCGTTCAGGGTAAATGTTTCAGAGATTTGCTGCTTGAAGTCCCATGAATAGGGTGGCATTCCCTGTGGATGTTTTGCATTTAATGGATTCCAATTATTGTAAAACTAGAGATTTATAAGGTGGGGCATGGCCAAGATGGCTGAAGGTTAAGACATGTTTCATAGATGCTGCGGTGCGGCCTGGCCAGCCCAAAGTCATTATCCTGTCCTTCCTCCCCCGTACTTGGCCATCAAAATGGTGGCGATGCCCCAGTGTCATTGGAGCCCTCTGGGACAGCTTCAGAAGGGCCCCCCTGCTAAGGACTGTGAGGAGCAGGGATGCAGCTTGAAGGTAGGAGAGCAGGAACTGACTGCCGCAGTGTAGAGTTGTGGCCCTTCCTGCAGACTTGGGTTCGCCGGCTGGATGGACAGTGGTGTTGCACTGCAGTGGATAGAGGGCATGCCATCTCTCGCAATTCCATACAGCGAGCCACGTGGAGGGGTGCGGAGTAGCAAAAGAAGCGCCAGGAAAACAGTACGCCTTAAGGCGTGCATGCCAGCGGACCCCGATGAGGATCAAAGAGGTGGGTGGGGCCCGAGCAGCGAGGCCCAAGTTGTGTGGGCTGGCTCGCTGTCTGGTAGCCCTTAGGGGCGAGACAGCGCAGATGCCAGGCCAAGGGGGGCTGGATCACAGTCCAGCCTGACACACCCCTGAGGGATGGAGGAGTGCCGAACAGCCAAGAACAGGCACTGCATGAAGAGTCCATGGCAGAATAATGCTGAGGGCAGTACCTGCGAGACCAGCCATTGCAGTACACAGGTTCCCAGAGAACTGACTGACACCATTGGCTATGGTGAGACAGAGCGATGCCACTAGCAGTGTATGCCAACTCAAGTAGGTGCAGGTGAGGGCTGAGAGGCAATCCTGTGAGCAGGCTCTGCGGGTTGGTACAGCTACAATAGGGGACAACAGTGCTCTATTTAATTTGCTGGGAGCTAGGAAGGCCCCCCCTTTCTCACTCAAAAACCAGTGATAGGGGATCGTGGGGCTCCCCCCCAAACTGATCAGATCTTGGGGCCTGTGGATAACCTGCCCATAAGTTTTCTCTTTGGCTGGCAACTGCATCTGGCAGTGAATAGACATAGGCAATACCAAGCATGTTAGGCCCCAGCAGGGTGGACAGTCTGAGAGTGCCCGGGACTCGCCACCTTGGCTGCACTGAGCCATATGGAGTCCATCTTGAATGTCCACACCAGCAGGTTCGAAACAGTACTGCATGCTATACACGACACTAAGAAGTCTCTAAAGGCCAAGATTGACTCAGCAGCGCTAGATGTCACCCTCCTCAGGGCTGATTACCAGAAGTTGACAGACAGAGTGGATGATACAGAATCTGTGCTCACCATGTAGTGCCCAATGGTCCAAGAGCTTTAGATATGGATGAAGAGCCTCCAAGAGGAGGTCGAGCTGCTCAGACTAAGTGTAAAGGATGTGAAGTGGTGCTCACGATGCAACAATGTGCTCATAGTGGGCATCCCGGAAAGAGAGGCTCAAACCTGTTTATTGAAAACTAGCTGGCACTGGAGGTCCTGAAGGGCAAAATACTGAAATTCATCTTTGTGGAAAGGGCTCACAGAGTGCCTGGTTGCGTGCCTCCACCGGGTGCCCCCCAGCCTTTTGTAGTCCGCCTCTTCAATTACAGGGACCTCGCATGCAAGGTCCATGGCCCATGAGTGGACACTCAGTCAACAAATAGTCCGACAATACTGCAGAGGTCCAGAGGCAGGGTTCTAACTTCTCTGACATTAAAAAGCACCTCCTTGTGTTGGATCTCTGATATGCATTGATGTACCTGGCTAAACTGAGTTACTGACAAGGACAAAACACATTTTTTTCACGTCACCCAGGGCTGCCTATGAATGGCTCCAAACGAAGAGCATCAGTGTGCCACCAGAGACGTACGAGATGGGAGAGCTGTGGGCAAGGCACCACCCCTGGAGATGTCTGCCTTGAATATTTGGACATCGTCCCCCGACGGAGGACGCTCCGGAAGCTTGAGCACAGGTGGAGGCGGATGTATTGAAGCAAACCTTAGACTCATATTGATCGCTCAAGCTCTCTCCAATCCACATGGATTGCACAGGGAACTCAGACTTGATGTCCTTCGAATCGAGGGCCACGGGAGGCCTGCGCCTGACAACAAGAACAGCAGATTACATTCTTTGACATCATGGGGATGAAGGGGCGTTGGCCACATACTGGCCTTGGTGATTGGGAGGGGCGAGGAGTGGCCTGAATGCAGGCGGAGTAGGAGGCCCGAGATCTACCAAGGGGAGTGCCTTGGTGCAAGGACTGCACCGAAGCAACTTGTTTATCGAATTGAAGGTTGCCCAGAGGGGCTTTCCTCCTCAGGGAGGGATTGTTGAAAGTTACTGGTTATCAATGTGCCCACAAAGGCTGGTGTATTCCTGGGATCACGTGGGATGGGGTGACCTCTTCCCATCGCAGGAAAAGTCACACAGGCATGTGGGTGCTGCTACATCTTATCTACCACCCATCCACATGAGACACAGTATAATGTTCTAAGATGGAATGTACGGGGGAATGCCACTCCATGCAAAAGACACGGGGACTACACTTACTTAAGATGTCAGCACATGCACTTTCCCTGCCTGCAAGAGACGCACTTGACGGAGATGGAGCTGAGTAAATTGACCAGAAGAAAAGATGAAGAGGGCAGATATATGGAACCAAATACAGCGAGTTGTAGTCGGTCAAGAGGGGAGGTACATGGTGGTTGAGGGCCGACTTAATGGCAATTCACTATCAATAATAAAGATATATGCACCTAATTTACAGCAGGTTGAGTTCTTCCCCACACTGACACCACAGCTGCTAAAAGACCCGGCTACTCCTTGTCTCTGGCGGGAGGGACTTTAAATATGTGGCGAATGCAGATGCTGATCGCTCGATGTCAACCCTCTCGGGGGCACCGGGTCACAGAGCAACACACTGGTGAGAGGACATGCAATTGGTGGATGCACCCAGAAGATAGAGAATAGTGATACTGCTCATCACTGCACTGCTTACACACCGGCTAGACTATTGACTAGGCACAAGAGTTATCAGTTAATGTGCACTGTCTACGGAATACTTGGGGCGGACCATTTCAGACCACAACCCATTATAGCTGACATTGGGATGGGGAGACAAGCCATGATTGCCCGTCTGAAGACTAACATCAGAGGCATTAACTGGTGACCACTTCCAGAAGTAAATTGGCACACACACACAGCAATACTTCATAGGTAACGAGGGGATAGAAACAGTTCAGAAGGTTCAGTGGGATGCATTCAAAGTAGTGATTAAAATACACTGCATCAAAACCACATAGGGGTACAAACATCATTGCACAGGGAGCTGTGACAAGTAGAGGATGAGTTTAAACGAGTGGAACAGCACATGGTAAGATCAACAGATGGGGTGGAGCCCTGCCTGAGCTACTGTAGCACCACACAGAAATACATCATATGTTGATATGCATTTCATACAGGTCATACATAGCAGTGCGCAGAGGGCGGCAAGGTAGGAATAATGCTGGCTTGGCTGTTAAGATCAGGAGAGGATAGACTACCTATAGGGACCATAAGAGATTTGAATGTGGTGGCAGTTAATACACAGGAGGCGATTTGCAAAGTGTTTACAGAAAACTACAGCAGACTATATACAACACAGGTGACAATGGATGCCACCAGACTGCAGAAATACTTGGGAGGGATAGCTGTGCCTGCCATTACCACCCTGTCCAGACAAGAAGTGGATGAGCCCCTTTAAATAGAGGAGGTCCAAGCTGCAAAGTCGCAGATGGCGTAGAATAGGACACCTAGACCTAGATGGGCTACTGATCAAGTTTTATGTCGCCTATAGAGCGAATTTGGTGGAAAAACATTTATCCATGTACCATGCGGCTAAGCAGAAGTATAGGAGATATTGATAGAGGTACTCCCCAAGAAGGGTAGGGATCCACAAGACGTCTGTTCCTATCGCCCACTATCACTCCTAAATCTGGTCTATAAAATACTCAGTTGCATTCTGGCTAACAAACTACTGCCTCTCTTGCCCACATTGGCATACCTGGACCAAAACAGGTTCACACCAGCACACAACACCTTTATCAGTGTGCATAAACTGCTCGCTTTGATGGATGCGGCAGAAGGAGATAAGGGAATGGAGGTGGCGGTTTCCCTGGTAATAGAGAAAGCTTTCAATGCGCTGGTGTGGCCATATCTGCAGACAGTATTGGAAACATGGGACTGGGCCCTCAATATCAGAACTAGGTGCTCCTCTTATACATGCAGATGTTATCCAGGATGCATGTAGGGAGGGTGATCTCGGAGGAATTTGAGGTAGTGAGCAGTAGGAGTCAGGGCTGCCCTCTGTTTCCTATCCTCTTTGCTCTGGTGATGAAGTTGCTGGCTTGTTTGCTGCACAGCAGGGCACCGAAATGAGGAATACCGTACGGTGGAGAGTGGAACATCATTTCGCTATATGCGGACGATGCACTCATATACCTCTGGAACCCATGAGAATTGCTTCTGAGCCTAATGGAAGTATTGGACTGGTGTGGAGAGTATTCAGGCCTTAAAGTTAACTGGGAAAAGTTATGCCTTTACCCAATGACTAAGAGACTGGCGACGAGCGGGATGCTTCTCCTTCACTCTAGGCTGACACGGAAGGCTGGCATGTGTCTTTACCTAAGGGTGCATATGTACCATGTAGAGAAGGACCTAATCGATGGCAACTTCAGGAGGGCTCTGTAGACAACGAGGAGTGAGCTTCCCTTCTGGTGTAGCATTCCCTTATCTACAGTGGGCTGCGTGGCGACGATAGCCAAGATGCTGGACCTCCCTAGAACTACTGTACCTTTTCTCAGATATTCCAGTGGTGCTGAAATGACCTTTCTTCGCAGATATATATCCCATGCTGACTGAACTGGTTTAGGGAGGTGGGAGAAAGAGTGTGGCGCTACCTAAAGTGCAGCTCCCACTTGTGGAGGAGGGCCTTAAGGCCCCCAACTACGAGTGGTATATGCTGCTGCGCAGCTGCAGTGGCCAATAGGGTGGAGTGAGGATGGGGGGGACTGAGCCCAAAGTGCTAAAGCACGTACTGGGACACAATAGAATAGGAGATTGGCTGTTTGTCCCCGACAACCGGTACACAAACCTACTCAAGCCTTACAAAACCACCAAGGTCTGCTGGACTAAATACCTGGCCAGAAGAAGTGGCCAGCATTCAAAACGCCCAGCGCCTTCAACTAAGGGAGCTCCTGGAGACATGGAGGCACTAAATGCGATTTGACAGCAGACAATGGGTTCAGGCTGGGATAGAGCATATGAGGGACAATTATGACCAGGACAGACTATGTACCTATGAGAGTCTTGCGGACAACTTTGACTTGGTCCCTGGATACTTTGTGTTGCATGGGGTGATAAAGAGTAAACTGAACATAATGTGTGGACAGGATAAATAGTCCACCAATGCTGTACTGCGCTGCTTACTGAAGCATGCACAAAGCTGCTACAGGTCTTTACACAGCCCTGCAGACACAGCTATTGTGCCCGATTGATGATGTCCAGGCTAAATGGGTGCAGTGTCTGAACCGCAACATAGCTGATAAGCAATGGGCAGTAAACACTGCATATGTTAAAATGGTGTCACAGAAGAGCAGACTTAAACTACTACAGTTTAAATACATACAGCAAACGTACTTAATCCCGAAGAGAGTGGGTCACCTGTTTCCAGCTACCAGCACTAGGTTCTCTAGATGTGGCACACAAGATGCACGCTTTCGCCATATGTTGTGGAAATGCCTATTGGTAGCGACAGCCTGGAGAGCATTGTTGACTGAACTTGCAGAGCTAGTGGACAGGCTTTTAGACCCCCAACCAGGAACTCTGCCTGCCTCCTGTGTTGAATGCCTAGACCCAAGGCATGGAGACTAGAACGCAGGAAGATTGATTTAGCATCAGTGCTGTATAGACATTGCATTACAATGGCATGGAAGGCAGCGGATCCTCCCCTGGTGTTGATCTGGCGACGTGATCTGTTGAAGTGGGTGAAAGCAGAGCAGGCAGCAGTTACAACCTCCAGCAGACAGGTGGGCCAAGTGCTTGGTATTACAATGTGGGACACGTACATTACCAAACTGGTCAGATGCACAGGGATAAACCTTCCTGAGCATGGTGGCGCCCCCCCCCCTCCGGCTCACAGTGCTGTATGGCCATATCTTATCTGATTAGACAGCTTGTGGAGGGGTTCCATTGGGATGACATTAGCCACGGTCCCTGCAGGTAACAGCCGTGGGTGGTGAGGCTGGGTAAGGGGGGATTTCGAGGGACGATGCAGAGGGAAAATTAAATAAATAATTAATTTTCCCTCTGCATCGTCCCTCGAAACCCACCCCTTACCCGGCCTCACCGCCCCACCGCTGTTGCTTGCATGGACTGCGGCTGGATGACATGAATCAAAACACTCAGGGGTATATTCACAAGAACGTGTGATAACTACTGCAAGAGTAGCGTAACGCAACTTTCAATAACGCAGCCTATCACGGGAAAATAACCCTGTGTCAACGTGGAATTCACAACAAAGCGGTACCATGCGATAGTCACCAGATAACGCGTCAAATGTCAGCGTGAAAATCAACGCCACGCCGAAAAAATGCGAAACGCGAGAAATCATGCGATGAGGCCAATCGCGGTACAAAAAGTAGCGAAAAGCAGCCTCAGGCCTGCAAATGTCACGCGTCTGGCGGGAAATTGCACCATAAAAACCACAGACACAACACACCAGAAACAAGCCAAAGCACGTAGCAACATGGATGCACCCTGACCCAGCGCAGAGGGCAACATGAACCACACAACCCCCACAGACCACCAGCAAGGAACAACTGGGTCGGGGAAGGCCAAGGAGAAAAGGAAGAGGAAGTCGGGGTGCAGACCGCAGGAAAACAAGACCAAGGCCACGGAGGCGACAGAACACTACCAGCAACTGACACACAAGCAGACCACCTGGAATGCAGTCAGAGTGCCCAGGAGGCCAAGAGGCGCCGGCAGGACGTGACAACCTAAACCAGGTACAAACCTGGTTTCCTGGTTTCCTGCCAACAGGAAGGCAGCAACGGCGACAGGAGGTGGCAGTCCAGCGCCACAGGAGGAGCAGGAGGAAACCCAGGCCACAGTCATCAGTGTGGAGAGGGTGCAAGGAGTAGGGAGTACGGACACAGCTCGACAGGACCTGACACAACAACAACAGGGTGAGGATCCAACAGGGACTGGGGGACGGGGGTGATGGGCACAATGCCACACATGCACAATGAGGTGTAACACACTGCACACCCACAATTACCCAGGGACATGTCTCCCATCCCTGTGGCACACTGCAGCACACACACATAGCAATCACAGCACATACCATGACAATGTGGCACAAAGTGCAACACCCACAGGGCAGAACAGAGGACACAACTGGGTCCACCCAGGCGCAGAAACAGAACAATCACATTGGTCAGAGCAGGGAACTGTGAGATGCACATCTACCCCTACAACCCCACATCAGCCATGTAGGCCAAATGTACACTGTCCCAACTCAAATAGCCACCACCGCCCAAACAGTCACAATGTACATTGTCACACAGTCTGCATGTCGACAAGAACAAGGCGCCAACACAATGCCAACCTGCACCTCCCCTTCACAATGCAGAGGGACAAACAACACCTCCAGCAGGTCAGAACAGACAACCCATCAGTGATGCCCGAGATGAACACCACAGCCCAGACACTGACGCCCTACAACAGCCCATGGACATCCCACACAACCCACCACCAGGACCAGGGCAGACAAGCTACTCAGAGGAGAACCCAGACCCTGCAACAGACCACACAGCATGAAGCACCCGCAATCACGGCTGGCTCACAACACTTCACCCACCCACACATGCCACCCCAATGCCAGGTGTCAGAACGCCAAAAGGAGGTGGCCCAACAGGTGCGGGTGTTGCCCAACCCATGGAATGCGAACTAGAACACATACGTGGGTGTCCAATACCCTTCAGGGACCACCTACACCCCACAAAGGAGACCCACACTGCCATAGAGACACATGCAGATGCACATACCCAGTACAGAACCATGCCCAGGGGCACGCACATATCAGTTACACACCCATGTTGGCTCTGCGTACGACGGCCCAATCCACTCCCCTTACGAATTGAGTGGGTGACCACAAAGCTACATGTCCAGGTTCTAGCCTGCTGCCTGCGGTGACATGTCTGCGTCCGCTGTACACAGCACAATGTAATGTCGTAGGGCCCAGGGCCCCATGCATACAACAAGACCACAGGGACACATGCACATATCATGTTGAACTGGCTACGGGCACGTGCGCCCGGCCCCTTTATTGGCAGGGCCACAGGTACAGTGACGCCTGTGCTGGATGTGTGTGGGGTGAGTATAAGCCAGCCCGCACGGAGTGCTTGGTGCTGCCAACAACCTGAAAAGTGGACACCAGTGTCATGGAAACAGAAAACACCAGCATAACAGAGTCAAATGCAGAGCAACATGGAGGGATCCGGAGTAAGGCCAGAGGTCGCCCAATATTCAGTCTGGACGTTCCGTGAGTTGCAGTGCACTGAGGTAGGGGCACTAGAGAAGAACGCGCTCATGTGAAGAAATTGCTAGGATTATGTCCCTTCGGGTTAGTCCTGATGCAGATGCAGTGGGGTGTGTTACACCTGCATCAACTTCCTCATCAACGTCCCAAGTCTCCCACACTGCCTGAGGTGACAGTTGCGTCCGCAGTCCACAGCGCAATACTCAGTATTAGATCCGGGTGTGTAGCTTGACTACCGCCACCAGTCTGCATTCCTGCCTTGGGGCTGTTGCCACCTGCCCTCCCATTGTCTGTGCCTTCTCCCGTCCGCACACTTGACACATCCTCCTCCTCATGGTCCCAGGTCTTCCCCACTGCATGAGGTGACATTGCTGCGCAACCTCACAACAGCACAAAACTCAATCAGTAACGGACAATGGCTTGCGGTGCACTGAGTCACTGGCACCTGGAGTGCTGAGCAGGGTATCAGGCCGGTGATGGCATCCACGACAGGTCTGAGCAACTCCGTAGGTCTGTCACGACCACCCTTTCGACTCTGGCAGATGGCGGTTGGAGGTGGTCCTTGCGGTGGTGGCGTGTGCCTCCTGCGGTGATGCGATGTCCGGGCCGGTCAAGACTCAATGCCATGTGTGGGCCCTGGTGGCCCGCAGTTGGGGCCGGAGGAGGCGGACAGCGCAGGGCCACAGACACATGGCATTGATGACCCCAAGACCATCGCTACAGAGGCCATTTAATGTCTCAGAAGAAGGGGTCCCAGGACTGAGCAGCACAGAGTTAGTGGCCCCGGATGCACTGTGGCCGGCACAGGCACCCAGCCACGGGACGGTGACTTGCGGTGCAGTCAGATGGGCCATGCAACCTGAGCGGGTCCCCATCAATGTCCGAGGTGTATGTTGCGGAGGGTTTCGGGGGACAGTGGAAGGTGTCCTCCAGGGCATGATGCGGAAGGTCTGATGTTATCTGGAAGCAGCAAATGGAGGAGTGGAAAGCGCAACCCTCGTTTGCACCAACAATTCGGGGTCAGCTACATGAGGATGAAAACTAGCCCCTAGTCCATAGACTCAAACGCCACCAATGTACGACCAGTGAGTGTCCATGAATGTCAGGGAACAAACGTAGTGGCACAGGTGCTGTGAGGGGATGCAGTCTGCGATGATGCCGGTACACATATGTGAACTCCAAGAATGCCAAATCAAGGCTCTGTGACCTACTGGACCGCAGTGTAGGCCGGAGGCAGCGGTCAGCAGTGGCCCACAGCCACGGGTCGTTGGCTCGCGAGGCACAGAGTTAGTGACACAGTGGCAGTTGTCAGTAGTGTTCAATCACCTCCGTGACGCTGATCCTGTTCCCTCCGGACTGCAACGTGTCATCCTCTTACGCCCCTCCGTGCGTGCAAAGAAATGTATTCTGCCTTTTGAATTACCGATGTTCAGTTCCAAATCTGTGATCCCACTCGTGCGCAGCGTAGGCCGAGGGCAGTGGTCCGCGTAGGCCCACAGACACGTGTGGTTGTGATGCCATGCACAGACTTGTTGCCACCACATCGGAGGGTGTATTGTGAATTGTTCTCTGCCATAAATAATGTTCACTGCCATGGTGTAATCAAGACTCAGTTCCAAATGTGTGACCTACCTGACCGTGGTGTAGGCCTGAGGCAGCGGTCAGCACGGCCCATTCACCGAGTGTCTCCGGCATAGGTTGGATGGCCCCACCAGCCTGCGTTGTTCAGGTTCAGTGGCACCACGTGTAGCCGGCTGGCGTTGAACAGGGTTAGTGGCACCACGTGTAGCAGGCTGGCGTTGAACAGGGTTAGTGGCACCACGTGTAGGAGGCTGGCATTGAACAGGGTTAGTGGCACCACGTGTAGCAGGTTAGCGTTGAACAGGGTTAGTGGCACCACGTGTCGCAAGATGCCCATATGGAACTATGCCTCATTGATCGGGGGTGTCTGGTGCTGTGGCCGCTGGCCTGGATTTGGGGTCACTGCCATTCATGACTCAGGACACAGTTTCACATATGGGACCTACTGGTCCGAAGAGTAGGCCGGGGGCGGCAGTGGAGTACGTCAACGAAAAAGGAATAAAGCGGGCCGGTGTCGTGGAGGCCGTGATGGTCTGAGGTGGCTGCTAAGGTCTCGGGCCTCGGGCTTGGGGCTTGCGCCGGCACGTGGTGGGCCCTCCTTGACACACGCCTGTGTCGGAAGGTGATCAGTGTGGCCTGGCTGCGCAGGGGCTGGCCTGACGGGTTCGTGGTCCAGCGTGCCGGGGTCCGGCAGGCGCACGGCATCACAGGCAACTCTGCTCACGAGGATGGCGTCGGCCTCGTGGCGAGGTGGGAGGCGCCGCCCTGGCAGAGACGTGGGTCTTTCCGGAAGAGGACCACGCCCAGGCCTACGTGCTTTTTATTCACACCCCTACGCTGGCGTGGCGTACGCCGGGCCATCCCACTCCGCTGACGCTTAGGGGGGGGCGTAACAGGCAACATTTCCGCGAGGTCCCCCACTGGCTGGGGTGACATGGTGGCATCCACTGTCCACTACACTCCATACGCAAGCGGTGTATGTCGCCATGGATATGGGTGTGTTCTGCACACTGCGAGGTGTCCAGCACATCTCCGGCACTCTTGGCATTGTGTACTTTCCCAATCATGGTTCTACTGCATCCTTCACACATGCCTGGTTGCCATCTCTCCCCACATTCGGCTATTATGTGGCTGAGGTGCCATGCTATTGCTGGCTCATGTTCAGGGCTTGCCCATGTGGACATTGTAAGTTGTTCTGTCATGTCTGGTGGGTGGGCATATTGTTGTGCCTGTTGTATGTGATTTTGTGACGTGTGCATTGCCAGCGTTGTGAGTTACATGGTTGTGGAGTTGAGGTGTGTGGGGTGTTCATTTGTATATTGCCAAGGGGCTGTGCATTTCCCTTGTTGCCATCCTGGGAACGCTGGTTGATGATGGGCTGTCGGAGGATGAAGGTATCATGCACACTGGCTGTGTATTTGAAGGCGACATTGTTGGGTGTTCCACTGTGTTCTGTTGTTGCCTGCACATTGGTGTGAGACGTGTGCTTCCTGTTGCGGTGATTGTGTGCTGTGTCACCAGGGGGCACAGGTAGTACATGTGTGCTGTGTATTGCCCCCGACACGTGCGTGCATCCTGCTATGGCGTATGGTCCTTGCTTGGTCTCCAGCGGATCCTGCGCATTGTGTTGTACGTATGGGGACTGGGGTACCAGGGTGATGGTGATGTCCAGGACAGGTGTGGGGGACTTGGATGTGGCTGGTTGTGAGACTCCTCCGACTCTGGCGGGTGTTGGATGGGGGGTCCCAGGGGCCAACAGGTGCAGCCACGCCATCAGCTTTGTGTGGGGTGGGATGTTGGTTGTCCGCTGTGTTGTTGCCATAGGCCTGTTAGGCGATGATGGTCAGGATGCGTAGGTTGGTTGTCCCTTTCAGCCTGTAGTGGATGGTAACATTGTCAGATGTTGGGTCTGTGCTGCTGGTATGTTTCCTGGGGTTCCGCTGTCTTTGTCTGCGCTGCGTCTGTGGTGGTCCAGGGGGGGGGGGTTCCGGGTGTGGGTTGGGGTCCTGGGGTGGTGGAGGTGGGTGTTGTGGCCCTCTTGGGTGTCCGGGCCGCATGATGGGTGGCTCCATGGCATCTGTTGCCCTTCAGATGTGGCCCTGGGCTGTGCTCCCTTTTGTGGTGCTGGCTGCCGTCCGACTTTACACCAGGTCAGAGCAGGTGTGGATTTCCTGGTGCTAACGCGCCTTATCGCCTGTTTTGTGTTTTTATCACGGATGTGGCTGGTCGTTGTGGATGTTGAGGTGTGCTGTTGTCTCGGCTTTTGTCACGGGAACGCCTACTCTGCATCTCATTAGCGATATTTGCGGGGGTCCTCTGTGGCGATGTTTTTTGCGGCTGCTATCGCGGGTAAACTGGTGCTGTGGGCTGTTAACACCGGCTTGTGAATGGGGGGGGGTAAATTTATCACGACTTTGGCTGCGATAAAGGGCCATTAATTCGGCGATAGCTCCTTGTGAATATGCCCCTCAATGTAATGGATGGGAGGATAGTGAAAAGGGATGGCCCTGACCGGGTTGAAAGCACAGTAGGATCAATGAGGGGATAATCCCAGGAACAGAAGAATTCCTGAGTCACTTTATGATGGCAAAGTGCACTGAGGTGTCACACATGCATTTGGGCCATTTCATTTGGGCTTACTTGTTTGTTGATTGTAAATATATAGTTGAATTATCTTTGCTATCCCAGTGATACATTCCCGTCCCCTTCCACTGAGATTGCCAAATAGCTTAGCGATGTCCGCTGGGTAGAATGGGAGGGTCCTTTTGCGACTCATGGAAGGTGTACCACCTAAGGACTGTAACTCAAGTGGAGCAAACCATTCAGATGTATGAGCTCCTATTGTGGACTGTGTATGTATTGTGCAGTGTTGATATTGTAAAGCAAAGAAGAGATATTTAAAAAAAATTGGAGATTTATAGGGTACAGATATTTATTTCCAGACCAGTAAACTCTGAGGTATTATAATTGGTTGAAGAATGTATAGTATGTGGGTGAATCACAAACAGTTAATGTCGCATAATGATTGTGAGAGTTGTGTAGCGGTGTACACCAGTCTGCTCATTTCAAAAATATGTGCAAGCTAAATTTCCAAATAAGGGCCTTATCAGTGGCTAAAGCATAGATGTAAAGCCGTTGACCTAAAATTCTATGTCAGATTAGGTATTTGACAGGTACATCTCATTAACGTAAATAATGATCAAACTCTCTTCTGAACAGTATTTAAGGTTTATTATATTGCAGAGACATGTTTCATACACATCTGAATGGCAGCAAAAAAAGGGCATAATCTGTGCTAAATGTGGGTGGTTTTACAGATATGCTTTAGTTCCTATATGTTGCAAAAGGTTATTACACCCATTAGCACCACAGAGGTGATAGTAAATTGAGTCTAGGTGTAGCTCGCTGAATATATTCCAGTATGAAAAGCGTATAACAAACTATCAAATTCATTAAATGATGTCATCAGTGATGTCATCAATGATGTCATTTGAGATTTCATCAGTGATATATCATCAAGGATATGATTTAGCATGTCAAGAGTGATCCTTAGCAGTGAATGGTGGGGATGCCAGTTATAATTAGCAAAACTATAACTGGTGAATTTCAGTGTTTTTTGTTTTTTTAAGCATTCGTTTTTACTCATTTCCACATCTAACTATAACATTATTTTAACCTTTGTTTTTTTTCAATGAATATATATGTATAGTTTATATTTGGTGCGTGGCTTATGATGGCTATTGTTGAAAAATGTAAATGGAGTGGATCAGTGTGCATGGCACAGACAGTAAATCAAGGAGGACACAGCAATTTGTGGCCTGATTGGGCGGTGAGAGGTGAGATAGACTAATTGAACCTTGGCTTCAACTGTAGACTTTGAAATGAGCAAATGGTGACATCTTCAATAGAAGCCTCCATTTCATGCCTCACATCCCTATCGTTTGTTTCATTTTCTTGCTGCGCTGCCAATAAATATCTCAAAGACTACCCTGTTATGTGTATCCCTTCCATGGGAGAGAGACATAGGTAAATGGATGCCACACTTGAAGCAGGTAACGTGCACCAGTGAATAATACCGAATGATGATTAATGCGATGGCTGGGAAGGTATGGTAAACTAACCACAAAATGTAATATTTGGGCTATCATTTTGTATCAATGCTTGCCTTCCACGTTCCACTGGCATAGATACTTTCATTGTCCTTTGATTAACTGAAGTACCTCTTCTCTAGGTTCTACTGAGACCAGTATGTTTATCTACACTAAAGTAATCCTCAAATTCTTTTCATTTTCTTCTTCACACTACAGGTTGATCTCTTTTGGATGGAATGTTAAAGTACCAGCGACAATAGCCAGAAGAAGGACTATTGCCTATCCCCTTCAGTGGGAAATAAGAGGACTCGAGGAGGCCTACCCCTGTAAACTGGAGAGTGGTGCTATTAGGACAATGCAGGCTAGTGGCTCAAGTGGCAAACTCTAATTAAGTGGTTTTTATCTGGTGGACATGTCACATGAGGAACACAGCTAAATGTTGTTATTGTTTGAGTGATCACCCGGGTATATGCAGCCAGTTGTCTGGTTGTCTGGGATTGGCATGAGATTTGTTCTTAGTTAATGGCACACAAAAGGCACCATTCCCATCTACAGTCATAGAGAAAGAGAACAACAGGCAACTCTCATCCCACCTAGAACAGAACCACTTCCTGGACATCCCTCAGTCAATGTTCCTCAGCATCCACAGCATGAATATCGCCCTCTTGGCAGCAAGAGATGACACCCGGAACATCATCAACAGAGGGGAAACTGCCCAGCTTCTGCTCCAAGGTGAGCCAGGTGTTGTGTGGGCTGATTTAAGGGATGTCGCTACAGTAGTCTGATATGAGGGGTGTTGGCATTCCTCTGTGACTTTTATGTCTCTAATACAGTCTTCATCTCTGTGAGATGCATCAAGCAAAGGAAGACTGACTTTGCTCATCAATAGCAAAAATATGTGAAGCAAGGGGAGTAGCAGTATCATTCATAGGAAGCCAACAATGGTTAGGACATAGAACTTTTTTTCGGGTGGAGGTTTCAGGGAGAAATACGATTGGTTAGGCAGACAGTGCAATCTTATGCTCATAAAAAGGCCCTTTTTTAGAGAGTACTATTACTCATTGTCCTCATTATCTTTCCTACTTTCAAGAGAACCAAAAAGAACCAAGCACCCCCAGTAGCAGCAGCACTGCTGAGGCCTAGGGCGATGCACTGCAAGAGATGCCCCGGCCTTGGCACAAGCTGTTCCTGCTGGTGCTGGTAAGTCATGTTTATCACTTCTTCCTTTGAACTATTCCCACCTAGTATGCATTATGGCCTAATATATTTTCCATTTTCCCAACTTACCTTCATCTACTTTAATATCCGTTACCCCCCACATAGTTCCATGTGTTTTCTATACTCCCTGTTTCTACACCTGACTTCCTCCAGTCTGTAGCTTTCTTCCCCGTCCCCTTTTTGTTACAGCAGCAGAAACCTTTCCCTTACACCTCTTGTACATATCTCCTCTCCATTTCTGTGTGGTGCAGTACATGAAGGGAGACAGACTTTGCCGATAACTTTCAGAACGACAAAATGGCAAAACTGCATGAACCGAGGGGAAGAGCAATAACATTTGTAGGAAACCGTAATAATAATAATACCGACATTTATAAAGCACGAACAGCTACCTCAAACAGAGGTGTCCCGGCGCTATAGCAATAGGCGGCAGGCAAAGAAGGTCTGAAACATAGAAAGCCCTGGGCATACTAACCTAATCTAAAGAGCCATGTTTTCACCGCTTTCCTAAATAGTGGCTCTGAATCAATATGCCGGATATTATTTGGCAAGGAGTTCCAAAGCTTGGAAGCCTTGACCGTGAAAGATCTGCCACCCATCCGGGCTCTCCTAAACCGTCGAGTGCAAAGCAGATTTTGTGCGTTAGATCTCAGCAGTCGATTCTGCTTATAGCTGCATAGGCGTTGTTTCAAGTAGCGGGGACAAATACCATGGATTGACCGGAATGCTAATGTCAAAGCCTTAAACTCGATTATTCTAGCCGCTGGCAGCCAGTGGAGCTCCTTGATGTGCGGAGAGATGTGATGATAGAATAGTACCGTCTAATCAGTCTCGCAGCCGCATTCTGAACCATCTGCAATCTTCTGACCAAGTATGCCGGCAGGCCCACATAGAGGCCGTTCTCATAGTCCATTCTAGATGTCGCCTGTGTGTTAGACAGGGAACTATTTTATTTTTTGGGTTGCAATGAAGAGAGAGAATTGCTTAGTCAGCCAATAGATTGGTTAGCCAGTAAAATGCCCATTTTAAAAGAGTACCTACTACTAAGTGATTTTCAGTATCCTCTTTATCTTTCCTCTTTTCAGTATAATCCGCTGCCATAACGCAGCGTTTGACTCCACACCAGCCATTCCTGGTGGTGCTGCTGGTAAGTCACATTTAATATTTCCTACCTTTAAGAAGAGGAACGGAATGCATTATCGTCTTATATATTTTCCATTTTCTCCAACTTCCCCCATCTACTTTAGTGTCTGTTTTAACCATGTTCACTTGTCTCCTTGTGTTTTCTTTTATATTTCCTCAGTTCGTGCAGCTGGGTTCCTTCTGTCTGTAGATTTCTTTCCCTCCCTTTTTAGTAACCTTTTCCTTGCCCCTTGTTTTACATATTTTGGGTTTTGTATGTTAATAGAAGCTTGATGGTAATGTGAAGAGGAGTGCAGGCCTAAGCATTCACAATATGTAGGTTGACAGAAGGCTTTATTGAGCAAACAGTAGTATAGGAACAGAGATGGCTATCATGGACCCCAAATAGTTTCATACAAGGTGGTTCACTGATAGAATATCGACAGACAAAATATCTCCTACAGAAATATTGTGACCAAAATATCGATGTCAAAAATATCGACATCCTATACTTATCATGGTAAGTACCAAAATATCGGGGGGAAATATCGATGTCATTAATATAGCTGTATTAAATATTATTTTGTGAATATATAGAGAATAAAATAATAAATATTAAATATATTAAATAGTAGCATTATTTAAAAAACATATATATTTAATATTTTTTTTTCCACATTATAACAAATTAACTTAAACTTAATTTAACAAAGTTAAACACAAATATATATTAATTAATACATATATTTACATATATCTACTTAAAAACCAATTACTAAACTAATAATGTTAATTTATTTTATCATTTCAAAATTTTTAAATAATAAAAAATATTTAAAAAAGAAAATATATATACCTATACCAATAACATTAAGGGGCCGATTACGATGTGGCCCGTAAAGGCTCCGACTGACGGTTGGAGCCTTCCTGGCCGCATCAGAATGGGCCGCTCGGTTTACTTTCCGACCGCTGATCTAGATGGTCAGAAAGTAAACTGGCCGGTCATTCTGGCTGGCTTACGATGGGCTCATGGAGCCCGCCGGCCAGTTGGAGCCGGCTCGTAATCCCAAAGGGCGGGCCTTTCCGCCCTTGGGATTACGATGCACGATTTCCAACATGGTTTCCATGCCAGCCTGTCTGACATGGAAACCATGTCAGAAAGCGTGTTTGGGGGCCTCCAGCAGGGCCCCCTTGTGTGTGCGACCTCCTGTTGGGTTCCCTAAGGGGTTCCTCTGGTGCCTCCCTGTTGATCCCTGCACCTTGAGGTGCCTGCCACGGGGTGCAGGGATGAACAACACCTCCCATTTCTCAATGGGAGCTAGTGTTACACCCGGTTTACAGCCGTAACACAAGCTCCCATTGAGAAATGGGAGTATGCGACCGACCAGGGTTCGGTCGCATTGTAATGAGGCGGTCAGGATCGCCGACCAGAGGTCATCGGTCCCAGGACCAAAACAGTGTCGGGCGAAGTGAAGTCTGCCAGACATCTTAATCAGGCCCTAAATCTTTAAAAAAAAAACCATTCTAATTAAATTTAAAAAGTAAACCACTTATTAATATTAAAATTTAGTAACAATTATTTTACACATTAAAACAGAATTAATTAAAAATATTATAATTTTAAATTAACAAAACATAGCAATATACATTTTTGCAATTTAAAATAAATTATTAAATATAATATTTATTACGTATACTATTATAACTACAATTTATACAAAACTACGCAACTTATTTTAGTAAATATATATAAAATGTACTACTCCCACTTTACACAAATCAAAAATCAAAAATAATAAAACTAACTAGAACTTAGAAATCTCCCTCCAGTAAATGCAACAAAAATCAAAGTGTTGGATTGCGGATAGGTAGTATTTACTATACCCATTCCAGCCAGTACAACAGTAAACAAACTATTGGAGTGCAGAGAGAAAATGTACTATTCCCACTCCAGTCACTACAACAGTAGTAAAAGTGTTGGATGGCGGAGGGGTAAAATTTTCCCTTCCTCTCGCTCTGCCCTTTCACTAGTTTTCACTCGTTTTTCTACCCTCTTTTATCTTTCACCTTTCTGCATCTTTGCTCTTTTGTGCTTTATTTCTGCCTATTTTCCCTTTTTTCTTTATCCCCTATTTCCTCCCTTTACCTTTCCCCGCCGCTGCTGCCCCCGCGGCCCCTCCCCCCAGTACGACCGGCCCAATCCAGCTCCCCTCCCCGCTCCTGCCTCCCAGCTGTCCAGCCCTCCCCGATCCCTACTTAATGGCGGCCAGTGCGCGGCCGCTGTGCGGCCGCGGGCGCGACGCTGGCGCGTCAAAGGCAAGCCCGTCTGCGCCCGTCCGCGACCCGACCGCGACCAGCGCCAGGAACCCTGGACCTCCGCCCCGCCAACGCTACGACCCAGCAGCACTCAACCCAGGCCGCAACAACAAGTGCAAGCTAGCATCACCAGCCGACTCCCACGGACCCTTCAGCTGTCACCGCTGCCGGCACACCTGCAGCACCACCAAGAACACGGATCCAGCACAACCCGCCCACAAGAACACAACCGAACCGAAGACCCTGCAATGCATCCTCCTCAACGTCTGATCCCTCCACAAACACGCCACAGAAATCTGGGACCTCCTCGACAGCACCACCCCGGACGTAGCGTTCTTCACCGAAACCTGGACCAACACCACCTCGGGACCGGACATCGCCATCGCCATCCCCCAAGGATACAAGATCTCCAGGAAGGACCGCCCCACCCGCCCAGGAGGAGGAATCGCCATCGTCCACAAATCCAGCCTCCGCTTGAGCACACTCCCTGACGAGCCCACAGAACTGATGGAACACCTTCACTTCAAGATACTGGCCAGCCCCACCGCCACCCTCTGAGGAACCCTCATCTACCGACCCCCTGGACCCCGCGGACCCTTCGCCAACTCCATCACGGACATTATCTCCCCGCAGGCCATCGCATCCACCAACTACACCCTGCTGGGAGACCTCAACTTCCACTTCGACAACCAACTGGACCCCAACACCACATCCCTCCTGGACAACCTCCACAACATTGGGCTGCGCCAGATCGTGACCGAGCCCACGCACTCAGCAGGACACACCCTCGACCCCCTCTTCACTACAGGAAACTCCATCACCTTCAGCCACACCACCGAACTCCCATGGACCGACCATCGTTGCGTCCACTTCACCTTCAGAACACCCACCATCCACAGACACCAGCACCTGCTTCCACGAAGAAACTGGACCAAAATCACCGACGACCAGCTCACCTCCTCACTCAACAACTCCAACCCAACCATCGCGGAAAACGACGACCCCAACACCGCAGCCCGAACCCTGCATAGATGGATCTTGGAAAGCACCAACACCATAGCCCCCCTCAAGAAAAACAACAATACCCGCGCCAAGAAAGCCAGATGGTTTACCACCGAACTTCGAGAGTCCAGAAGCACATGCCGCCACCTCGAAAAGGCCTGGAGGAACACCAAATCCACAGAAGCCCACGACAACTTCAGAGCCGCCACCAACGCCCACCATCAACTCATCAGAGAAACGAGGAAAAAGCGATTGAAGACAGAATCTCCACCCACGCGCACAACAGCAAGGAACTCTTCAGCATCATCAAGGAGTTCGCCCAACCCACTAGCGAGTCTACCGACATCCCTCCCTCACAAGACCTCTGCGACAAACTCAGCACCTTTTTCCACCACAAAATCAAGAGCATCTACGACAACTTCGACGAAGACAACCAACACACTGAACCCTCACCAACCACCCCCGACACCCGGAAACCAGCGATTGACGACTGGACAGCCCTCACCACCGAAGACACACTGAAGACAATGAAGTCAATCCACTCAGGGGCCCCCACGGACCCCTGCCCCCACCACATCTTCAACAGAGCCGCCGACACCATCGCACCCATGCTCCGCCACACCATCAACCACTCCCTGGCGACCGCCTGCGTTTCCCGATGACTGGAAACACGCCGAGGTCAACCCCTCCTAAAGAAACCCACAGCGGACCCCACCGACCTCAAAAACTACAGACCCATCTCCCTGCTCCCGTTCCCAGCGAAAGTCATCGAGAAAGCCATCAACAGCCAACTCGCCACATTCATTGAAGAACACAACATCCTCGACTCCTCCCAATCCGGCTTCAGAAAAACCACAGTACGGAAACCGCCCTCCTCGCCGCAACAGACGACATCCGCACCCTACTGGACAAAGGAGAAACAGTAGCCCTCATCCTCCTCGACCTATCAGCGGCGTCGACACAGTCTCCCACCGCACCCTAATACGCAGACTCTACGACGCAGGAATCCAGGACAAGGCCCTCGACTGGATCCGCTCCTTCCTCTCCGGCAGGACGCAGCGGGTCAGACTCCCCCCTTTCCTCTCGGACCCCACACCTACCACCTGCGGAGTCCTCCAGGGCTCCTCCCTCAGCCCGACGCTCTTCAACGTCTACATGGCTCAACTCGCCCCCATCGTCAGAACCTACGGACTCAACATCTTGTCATACGCAGACGACACCCAGCTCATCCTCTCCCTATCCAACGAGCCCAACACCGCCAGACGCAACTTTCGAGAAGGCATGGAAGCCGTCGCCAAATGGATGAAAAAGAGCTGCCTACAACTAAACACCAACAAAACAGAAGTACTCATCATGGGCCCAAACCCCGATGCCTGGAGCGACACCTGGTGGCCCCCCGCCCTCGGAAACACGCCAACCCCCACGGACCACGCACGCAACCTGGGAATCATCCTGGACTCCGAGCTCAAAATGGACCGCCAGATCAACTCTGTCTCGTCTTCCTGCTTCCACACCCTCCGCCTCCTTCGTAAGACCTTCAAATGGATCCCCCTCGAACACCGAAAGACCGTCACTCACGCCCTGGTCACCAGCAGACTCGACTACGGCAACGCACTCTATGCCGGAATAAACAAAAACCTCACCCGCAAGCTACAGAACATCCAGAACGGCGCCGCAAGACTGGTCCTCAACCTGCCAAAACACTGCCACATCTCCCAGCATCTGCGCACACTCCACTGGCTCCCTGTTGAGGCGAGAATCACCTTCAAGATGCTCACCCACGCACACAAGGCCCTCCACGGCACCGGACCAGCATACCTGAACAGCCGACTCAAATTCCACGCACCCCAAAGGACCCTACGATCAGCCCAGCTCTCCTATGCCGTGGTCCCCCGCACCAGAAAGACCAGATCGGGAGGCCGCTCCTTCTCCTTCCTCGCGGCCAAAGCATGGAACACCCTTCCGCTCCACCTCAGACAGACAACATCGCTCCCCATCTTCGCAAGAAACCTCAAAACCTGGCTCTTTGACAGACCCCCTCCTTGATGGATGGAACCTGCACCCCCCCCCACCCCTAGCGCCTTGAGACCCTTACGGGTGAGTAGTCGCGCTTTAACAAACCCCTGATTGATTGATTGATTGATTATTTCCACTCCAATCAGTGCAATAGTAGGGAAAGTGTTGGATTGTGGAGGGGTAACATTTACTATTCCCCCTCCTGTCAATACAACAGTAGGGAAAGTGCTGGTTAGCGGAGGGGTAAAATTTACTATTCCCACTCCAGTCAGTACAACAGCAGGGAAAGTGTTGAATTGCAGAGAAGTCAAATTTACTATTCCCACTCCAGTCTGTGCAACTTTAAAAAGAAACTAAGAGGCGTATTACGATCACGGTCGTAAAGCTTAGGTTGGAGGCTTTACAACTGAGATAGTCGGTTTCAATTCCGACCGGCCGATTACAATACAGCCAGACAGAATTGAAACTGGCTGGTCATTCCGGCTGGCTTCCAACAGGCTCAAGGACTGGCCCGTCGGCCAGTCAGAACTGGCCCATTATCCATATGGACGGCATTTTACATCATCCGGATTACGATGCACAGTTTCCGGCATGCTTTCCATGCCAGGCCTTCCGACATGGAAAGCCTGTCAGAAAGCGTGTTTGGGGGCCCCCAATAGGGCCCCCTTCTGTTTTCGTCCTCCGGTTGAGGGCCTAGTTGGCACCTATGAGGCGCCTTGTTGATCCCTCCACCTTGTGGCAGGCACCTTAATGGTCGCTATGGGAGCTTGTGCTATGGCTGGTTTATGGCTGTAACACATGCTCCCATAGGGAAATGTGGGAATGCGACCGCACCATGTGCAGACGCATTATTATTCGGTGATTGCGATCGCCGTCTGGAGGTTAGTCGGTTCCGTTTCCACCATGGTGTCGGTCGGAGGAAACTTCGACTGACATTGTAATAAGCCCCAAATTATCTTGAACAAAACAAAATTATTTATAAAAACAAAGTACATAATGAAAAATATAAATCTGCTGTGAAAAAATACAAATATATTTATTATTAAAAATGTTTAAAAAGAAAAACATATTACCAAGTTAAATACATATCACAAATACCTACAAATGTTTTTCAAAAAATAAAATACAGAAATAATTTTCATATAAATAATTCTTTTTTTAGTTATTTATAAACCCCAAAAATGTATTGCATAATTATAATTTAGTAACTTCCCACCCTATAACCTCACAAGACTCACAACCTGCACATAAAATGTAACTTTTAAAAACAAATTATTTACACTATTAATATGAATATTTATCAACAAAGTAATTACGATTAATTAAATATTAATTAATTCATTACAGTTAATGTACTTCCCACAATATCCCCTCAAAAACACACAACGCACACATAACATTTTACACACAAATATTTACACAATTAACATAATTAATTATCAAACTAATAATTAATATTATTTAAAAAATAATTATTAATTAGTTAAAATTAATTTACTCCTCACCCTTTTCCCCTATAAGCCCGCAACCCACACCTAAAAAATTAAATTAAACAATTAACATAATTATTAATTATTTAATTAATATTATTAATTAACAACTATTAATAAATTAAAAATAAATTACTTCCCACCCTTTACCCCTGAAACCCCACAACCCACACCTAAAAATAAATTTCACAATCAAAATAATAAATTATTAATTAATTGTCAATTACCTAATCATTAATTAATTAAAAATAAATTACTTCCCACCCTTTACCCCTATAATCCCACAACCTGCACCTAAAAAAATACAATAAACATAATTAATTATTAATTAATTAATGTTGATTAACTAATTGTGAATTAATAAAAAATAAATTACTTCCCACTCTTTACCCCTATAAAAACCACAACCCGCACTTAAATTTTACATAAAATAATTAATAACACAGTTAACATCAATATATATCAATTAAATAAGTAATATAAAATAAAAAATATTCCTTCATTTATTATAACTAAATTACTTCCTACCCTATAACCCTATAAACCCACAACCCGCTACAGAACTAAAAAAATCCCAAAAATGTGATTAAATTAAATGTATTAGCTACTAAAAAATTAACAAAAATATAAAATATCATAAACAATAATTATACAAAAAATTTACATCATATACATCTAAAGAATATACTAAAATATATAACAATAATTAAAAAACGATATTTTAAACAACTGAGGGGCATATTATCAAGAACGGCGTTAAAATTATCGCCGCTTTAGCGGCAGGAAACTGCCGCTAAAGCGGCGATAATGGGCTTGCTAATATGCTCTTGAGAATTCCAATAGAAGCCCAGGTTAGATGTGCAGGACATCTAACCTGGGCTTCTATTGGAATTCTATAGCGCATATTAGCAAGCCCATTATCGCCGTTTTAGCGGCAGTTTCCTGCCGCTAAAACGGCGATAATTTTAACGAGGTTCTTGCTAATATGCCCCTATATTTTTCAAACTATATAAATAACTTTGATATTATGAAAATCGATATTACTTATTTTCAAATCGATATTCTTGACATCGATATTTTTTCTGGCGATATTTCCATGTCACGATATTTTAAACTCGATATTTCTGTAGGACGATATTTTAAACTCGATATTTTGACTGAATACCATACAAGGTTCCATGATGTCATGACAGTGCAGTATGGCAGGATACCAATACCATATTTAGTTTCCATGACCTATCACTCCTTCATTGTTTTATTGTTTGATCCTTTCATATCCATATTCCTCCACTGTGAAAAAAAATGATTATAATGTTGACTGGTTAACGATATAAATGATGATAAAATTATTATATTGTAGAGTCAAGGTAAGCATGGTACATGAGAATCCAGAGGGCAGGCAGGGAAACAGATAAAAAGTCTGCTCCCAGTGGGTGGGTGCATTTTTTAAAGCTCCCTCCCGCATAGAGCGGACTTGGTGTTTGCTCCCTCTTGGCAAGAAATTCAAAAATGCTCCCGCCAAGCGAGAGCAACTACAGGTTTCCCTGCCTGCGACGGTGCGGGCAGGGAAACTGCTATGTTCTGGGGGTGGGCTCCCTGGGACATAGCTACTGAGCTGTCCCCGGGGGATGGGGTCCCCGAAGCCATTAATGTCATCCAGAAGATGTCTCAAGACACTGGTAGCGCTACACTATTCCCGCAGATTCATATACCCAGATACAACAGTCTTGTATTAAGAACTTCCTCATATATAAAAATACAGCATTTTATATCAATTTCAGGCATGTTATGTTATGTTATGTTGGATCGATTCGTATGGTGCAACTTATCACCCGTGAGAGACATCCAGGCGCTGGAGCAGGAATGTAGGTTGGGCCAAGCTCCTAGTTGAACAGCGAGGTCTTCAGTTTCTTGCAGAAGTTGAGTAGAAAGGGTTGGTCCTGATGTTTTGAGGGAGGTAATTCCAGGTCTTGCTGGTGATCTAATAGAAGGAGTGCCTCCTGACTTGCTTCTGCAGATGCAGGGGACACGTGCGAGGGCAAATGAGGCTGAGCTTAGCGTAGCTGTCTGGTTGGATGGTAGAGTTGAAATCGGTCATTGAGGTACACAGGTCCTGTGTTGTGGAAGGCTTTGGAGGTCTTGGATGAGCAGATTTAATTGTCATTATTTCTGGATGGTTGGCAGTGTAATTCTGTGAGGGAGGGAGTTATGTGAGCGCTTCTGGGACGTGTAGGATGAATTGGTGATGGTGTTTAGTATGGTCTAGAGTCTTTGAATGTGGTGGTTGGAGATGCCGATGTAAAGCATGTTGTCATAGTCTAGTTTGCTGGTTAGGAGGCCCTGGGTGACAGAGCATTTCGTGTACGTGGTCAGCCATTTGAAAATCTGAGTATGAGGAAGCAGGATGAGGTCACTGTGTTCATCTGTTTATTTATTGTACATTTGTCATCTAAGATGCTACCAAGGTTTCTGGTGTGGTCTGTGGGCGTGTTCCCAGTTTGGCTGACCACAAGGAGCAGTCCCATGGGAAGCTTTTGTTTCCAAAGATCACAATCTCTGTTTTGTCCATGTTGAGTTTTAGGCAGTTCTCCCTCATCCAGTTACTTACTTTGGTCATGTAGGAGATGCAATTAGTCCAAGTGGTGTTGTTCTCATTGGTGAGGTGGAGGATGAGCAGTGTGTCATTGACATAGGGGACAATGCTGATGCCATGGGCTCTTATGACACATGCAAGGGATGCCATGTACTTGTTGAAAAGGTTTAGGCTGAGGGAGGATCCTTGGGGTTCTCCACAAACGAGCTACTTGGGTTCAAAGGTGTTGGGAGTCTGACTTGTTGTGTATGTCGGATAGGAATGAGGTGATCCATCTAGGGTGGGTCCTTGAATTCTTGGGTCATGAAGTCTAAAGATGAAGGTGCCATGGGATACGGTGTCGAAGGCTGCTAAAAGGTCGAGGAGAATGAGAGCAGCAGTTTCTCCTCTGTTATTGATATTCAGGATGTCATCTGTTCCTGCCAGGAGGGCGATATCCATGCTGTGGATGCTGTGGAACATTGACTGAGTGATGTCCAGGAGGTGGTGCTGTTCTAGGTGGGATGAGAGTTGCCTGTTGATCTTTTTCTCTATGACTGTAGATGGGAATGGTAGGAGTGAGATGGGTCTGTAGTTGCTGAGTTCTTCCGGGTCTGCCGAGGGTTTCTTAGGGATAGCTGTGACCTCTGCGTGTTTCCAGTTATCTGGGAAGGTTCCACTGAGGATGGAGGTATTGATAATGGTGGTGAGGTTGGCACTGATCAGTGTGTCTCCCAAGTTGTAACTGTGGTGAGGGCAGGGGTCAATGGGTGCCCCTGAATGGATGGTCGTCATAATTCCGGCAGTGCCTTCTGGGTGAGGGGGCTCTAGTTCGTTAGTTGGTGGATGTTCTTCGTGGTGGTAGAAAATTGCCCGATGAGGTCTTCTATGGTGGGTTGGTGTACGAAGTTACTGTAGATCTTGAGTATATTATTATGGAAGAAGTTAGAGAGGCTGTTGCAGAGGTCCTGTGAAGGGGTTATGGTGTTGATTGCAACAGTTGGGTTGGAGAGGTCTCTGACAAAGTTGAAAAGCTCTTTGCCGGAGGTGGAGCAGGATTCTAGTATGGGTACAAGGGCTGGTTTCCTGACTTCTTTGATCTGGATGTGATGCCTTTTATGTGAAGATTTATAGGTGTCTCTTGAGGTGGTGTCTCAGCTGGTTCTCCATCTTCTCTCTAGTTGCTCACAGTAGCGTTTGGAGTTATTGTCTAAGGACAGTCTCCTTAATTCAGGTACAATCTACCATGCCAATCCCCAGGCACAACCTGATATGTCCAATCTCAGTCTCATAGGGATATGAATTGCTTTTTATGCCCATGTAATGACTAATACATTCATCACAGCACTCAATTCCCAGTCATAGCCTCCTATGACCAGTCGCAGCCATATATATACAAAAGAATAGTCTCATGTACCCAGGCACAGCCTCATATGAACTGATACATCCTCATCAGTTCAGACGCCGCTTCTTACCCTGGGGTATTCACATCCTATGGCAAGCATGCTTATTGAATTGGAGATCTATTATCGCTTGCCCCAATATAGGCTCCGATACTCAGCACACCTCCATTGTCCAGCCGCAGTCTCCTAAATGCAAGTGCAACATTTTATGCCCATGCAGAGCCTGCTATATCCAGGTAGTTCCAACACATGAAGGTGCACTTTCCAGTGACTGCCAATGTGTGGCACATGCACATATACACAGAAGTCCATCTTGTACCCAAAAACCTCAATTCTCCAAAATGAAAGGGATTGCACTATGAAACTTCACATCACATTCCCTATGATACCATGATGTGATTACAGGAAACTATGTCACATGACCGTCAACCACAAAGATATCTAAGGACATCTTAAGTAAAGTCCATGCATAGTCATCATATCTAGGTGTAGCCCCATATGCAAAGGTACAACCTCATTTTAAAAAGCAAACTTATAGGTTTTCTATAACTGATGACCTTTTAGTTGATAATTACTGTATCCAGGTGTTAAACTGGCACTAATGAGGTGTAACCTTGCCCAGACAATATTATTATGGGTTGAAATGGCAAAATAATACTGTCACAGATTTCGCTGCTTTATACTGTATAATGTGCCTTTTCTTGCCACATAGTTTTGTCTATTCTATAATTTGACATAATTCCAGTGTCTCTATAAATAGATCTGGCATTAATGTACTATTGCATGCATGCACAGCCATGCACAAAGATGCACATCCTATTTGTGCTGTGTCTCTGTGCAACCAGTCTACTTCCGTGCTTCCTATATCTGTGTATAATTTTTATTCTTTAAGTGTAAAAATCTTCTAGCTGCAAAATCACTTTTAGGTGCTAAATCATTCTTGATGCAACTTAAGCACTGTACTATCACGCTTAGGAGCAAAGACATATTAAGATCATGATTACAAGGGGACTAGTAAAGGGTGATGTATTTACAGTATCCAGCACATAGCAATATCGATGGACGTGGTGTTTACCAGGTGTGGTAAACACTTTATATTCTGAGTTTTCCCTACAAAATGGGGAATTACGTGCGGAATTTGTGTTTTCGACCGGAATTCCACATATCAGTATTTACTGCACAAGTTTTTACTGTACATTTTCACTGGGCTGACTTACCAAAATTTGCCAAAGGAAAATTCCAGGGATGGGGACAAATGCTATTCATTACTATATTACTCAGGATTCTCATCCCTATCTCTGTAGGATCCAGAATGTACTCCCCACCTTATAAACAAGGTCTATGGTGCCAAGTCATCCATGGTGCAACTTCAGCAGATGTGTGGAAACACTTTCAGGGTCACATGTCACTCATAGAGGTAAAAACACATTTTGGTGCAAAATCACAGTTGGTGTAGCATCATCAGGAGTGTGGAAAACGAGCACAAATACACCACCATTGCAGTACACAGACAATTCATGGTCCAGGAACTGAAGGGGAATCACTCTTTAAGCACGCGGTCGAACACACATAGGGGCCAATTCCGATTCGGGCTGGAAATCTCCCCGACCGAGCCGGACCCGGGGAGATTTCCGACCGAATCGGACCCGTGCAGCCCGACCGAACGAGTACGATGCGTCCGTATGCTATCGTACTCGAGTCGGTCGGACTCCCATTGAAGTCAATGGGAGCCGGTCGTACAACGCGTACGCGGGCTCCCATTGCCTCAATGGGTGCGAGGCGAACAGGGGCGCCCCCTACAGCGGGTACGCGACGAAGCGACTCGCGCCGTACATGCACAGGTAGGGGGACCCATGGGTCTCCCCTGTGTGCGACTCGCGTGGCTACACGTACAGGGGGTCCGACACGGACCCCCAGGCACGGCTCCGACTGCTCTTTCGAGCCGGACGGCGCGTGTCGGTCGGACTGCTCGCGGCGCGCATCGTACTTACCCGGCCGGGGAACGTCTCCATTGCGCGGTGCGAGTCATGTCCGAGAGAGTCGGTCGGTGCGGTTCGACCCGGGAACGAGTCAGTCGGAGCGGTTGGGACGCCCGGACGAGTCGGTCGGCGATTTCGCATCGTACTCGCTCGGCCGGACGCGCGTATGGATCGGTCGGGAAATAGGGCTCCGAATCGGATACGGTTAAGCCGAATCCGATTCGGAGCCCTACCGGCCGAGATCGGAATCGGCCCCATAATGTCTAATAGGAAATAGTGAAACTGAAATATTCCTCCAGCCTTATCCAAAATGAGAATCACCCAAAAGAACCACTGGCATAATGTAGCAGGGCAAAAATCCCTTTCAATGGTTTTGGTATTAATCATATCAGCTCCTGCAACTAGACTTACAAAGGCGACAGTTAAAAGAGAGAACACAGAACACAGAAAGAGAATCCTGGGGCATACGCCTGGAGAGGGAGGGGGGATGGGAGTGGCTAAAGAAAGAAAGCAGAAGTGAGTGGACAGTAAGGGGAGCAGAAATTTGAAGACAGGTGGGAAAGAAAAAAGGAAATAGAAGAAGCAGAACATTGAAGAAGAGTAGAGCAAAGAGTATAAGAAAAGGAAAGAATATTTAGCAGAAGGAGACAACTGGAGAAAGCATGTAAACAATAGAGAGAAAGAAGTGGAAAAGTAAAGTAAAGTGGAGAGTGATAAATTACAAGAGATCGTGGAAAAGAGAGGTGCAGAGAAATCATGGGGAAGAAAATGTGAAACAAAACAGTAGTAGAGTGCGAAGTATTTAAAGTAAGAGCAAGAAGATGAAAGTGAAGGAGAGGAGAGGACAGGAGCATAAAGCTGAACTGGGAGAAGATGTCATGAAGAGAGACACTAGAGAGTGAAAGGCAAAAAGAGTGCAAGTACAGGTAACCACAGAGTGGAGAGGAGCAGAGTAGACATCCGAAGCAGATTCAGGGGCATATTTACAAGCCCCTATAGCCACATGAACGTCCCTTTTAGTGACGTCCTGTGGCGATATGGGCTTCACCTTATTTACAAGGCAGCGTTAAGCCACGTTACGTAAATAAGGCACCCTTTCAATCTATACTTAGGGGTCGATTCCGATTCGGGCCGGAAATTTCACCGACCGAGCCGGACCCGGAGAGATTTCCGACCGAATCGGACCCGTGCAGTCCGACCGAACGAGTACGATGCGTCCGTATGTTATCGGACTCGAGTCGGTCGGACTCCCATTGAAGTCAATGGGAGCCGGTCGTACAACGCGTGCGCGGGCTCCCATTGACTCAATGGGTGCGAGTCGGACAAGTGCGCCCCCTACAGCGGGTACACGGCGAAGCGATTCGCGCCGTACACGCACAGGTAGGGGGGACCCATGGGTCCCCCCTGTGTGCGACTCGCGCGGCTACGAGCACAGGGGGGTCCGACACGGACCCCCAAAGTACGGCTCCGACAGCTCTTTCGAGCCGGAATGCGCGGCTCGGTCGGATTGCTCGCGGCGCGCATCGTACTTACCCGGCCGGGGAACGTCTCCATTGCGCAGTGCGAGTCGAGTCCGAGCGAGTCGGTCGGTGCGGTTCGAGCCGGGAACGAGTCGGTCGGAGCGGTCGGGACGCCCGGACGAGTCGGTCGGCGAGTCGCATCGTACTCGCTCGGCCGGACCCGCGTACGGTTCGGTCGGGAAACAGGGCTCCGAATCGGATCCGGTGAAGCCGAATCCGATTCGGAGCCCTACCGGCCGAGATCGGAATCGGCCCCTTAGTGTGAAAGGGGTGGGCAATGGGTGTTGTGGTGGGCATTCCCCCGCACCACCCATTGATTTTGATGCTGCCCCATATTTGCAAGTGTGGCGTAAATATGGGGTAGTGCCAAAACTAAGACCAGGGCAAAGCTGGTCTTACCCTGGCGAAACAAGGAGAAATGCTTTATTTCTCCGCGTTGTGCAACACACATATAAACAGCAAACGCTATTGATTGTTTATGTGACAGGAAGGTGTCCCCTCCTGCACGTAAACAATAATAAAAAATAAAAAAAATGACGAGCTGCAACTTTTATGTGTGCTGCACAAAGCAGCACACATAGAAGTTACAAAACGCCATTTCAGATTGTTTAAGTGCAGGAAGGGACATCTTCCTGCACATAAACAATCCATCCCCTCAATGCAAGCACCCTTGCACTATGGTGCAAGGGTGCCTGCATAGGCGCTAGGCTGCTAAATTTAGCGCCTGCGCAGGGAGAAACGCAGGGCTGCACCATATACTTGTAAATACGGTGCAGCCCTGTGTTTCAGAAGTGGCGGAGCGAGGCGTTAAGCCTAGGAGGCTAATGCCGCGCTCCGTCACTTCTTTTGTAAATATGCCCCTCAGTTTGCAGAGCCACGCTGCACAAGTCTTTTCATTCATTCATTCATTCATTCATTCATTCATTTATTCATTCATTCACACAATCAGAAAGAGAGGAATTCAGAAGAACAGGAGAAAAAGGGGTGAAAGGGGACTGATGGACATGCAGTCCCTTGAGAGGAAGGAGAGTGGTGAGAAGAAAAGAAGGGATAGAACAGAGTAGAAAAAATATAGGTGGTAGGGCCAGGATACGGCAGGTAGCAGAAGGTGAGGCACCTCATGATCTTGAAGGATTTAAATCCTCGAGAATTTGCAGTAAGCAGATAGCACAGGGCTTGGAATCTTTGGCATTACGCCTAAATAGCTGTCTTTTCTAATGTTGGGGGATATGTACAAAGTGGCGGAGTGAGGCGTTAGCCGTCATGGCTTAATGCCTCACTCCGCCACTTCTGAAACGCAAGGCTGCACCATATTTACAACGATATGGTGCAGCCTTGCGTTTCCCCCGCTTAATGCAGCACACATGAAAGTCACAAAATGGCATTTTTTTTGGGAGATTGTTTATGTACAGTAAGGGGGACCTTCCTGTACATAAACAATCCGTGGCATTTTGCTTTTTCCATGTGTGCTGCACAAGGCAGCACACATGGAAAAAGCAAAAACAAGGAGAAATAATGCATTTCTCCTCGTTTCGCTAACTTAAGACCCTGGTCTTAATTTTGTACGCTGCTCTTGTACATCGGGGGCAGTGTCAAAATCAATGGGTGTTGAGGTGAAACGCCCACCGAAACACCCACTGCCCACCGATTCACGCTAACCATAGCTGGAAAGGGGGCCTTATTTACAAGGCAGCATTAAGCCACGTTAAGTAGCTTAATACTGCCTTGTAAATAAGGCTAAGCCCCTATCGCCACCACAACGTCGATAAAAGTGATGCTGTGGTGGCGATAGGGGCTTGTACACTTGCCCCTTTGTGTTTTGCTATCAAAGCTCACAAATGCAGGAACATTTTCTCACAACCATATGGGTTATATGCCTGAAGACATCAGCATTTTCTATAGACATGAATACAAAAGTTACACATCATGCCATGTAAAGAGTAGTGTAAGAATTATCCTCACACCTCTATCCATAACTATTGATGACACTGAGAAGCATATTTACTAACATTTCACGCTACGCAGAGCAGCAAGTGAAGTTGCTGCGCTGTGTTGTGTGAAAGGGAGAGAGTAAAATGGCCTCCTAATTTCAAAGATATGGTGCAGTTCTGCCCTCCCCTGACACTGCTGCTATGGTGGCTACCTAGTGCCAATGCAGGCACACTTGCGTTATGTCGCAAGGGGGCCTACATTGCAGTCAAGGTAGTTTCGTGGAGGAAAGGATGCACAAGGGATACAGTCCTGCACAAAAAACTATCCTTTGAGGCTATTTCCTCTTTGTATGCAAAGTGGAAACACCGAGGAGAAATAAAGATTTTTCTCCTCATTACTTCCGCCTCAGGTAGGCGCACCATTTTGGCCCAAGCCCAAGTGTACAAGTCTTTGTAAATATGTGTTTGCGTCATAATGAGTGAATGAATTGCTTTTTGGATTGTGCAAACAGCTGCTTCAAAGGAAGCATCCCGGGGCTGACAAGCAGGTAATTCATAGGGGTCCTACCATTCTATGAAAAGGCTAGTATTCAGCCGCTTGTCAAACAGCACATCTGATTTTAACATTCTTAAATCAATGGGGAGCCCATACCACATCTCAGCTGCTAAGGGCCCAAATGAGCCAATGCCCCTCCTAGCCTTAAGACTCTAGGTACATAAAATAGCCCTGATTGGACAAGCGAAGGGCTCTCGCCACTAGATATTCATAAAACCTAATCCTAAGGTAAATGTGTAAATTTTTCTGAACCACTTGAAAGATAATCAAAAGGGTTTTGAATTTAATCTGTTCATTTGCCAGCAGCAATGTAGTTGCTTCAAACCGGCACAAATAGATTGCTTCTTTGGACAGTTGAGTATCAGGTGTGTGGCAGCATTTTGAACCAGCTGTAATTTATTTATGACATGTGTTGGGGCCCCAAGATAAAGTAAGTTGTCATTTTCTATTCTACAGTTTCCTAGAGCTAGCCCAATTGACTTCTGAGTCTGTGCTGGTAAAAGTTTAGGGCCTCATTTATGAGGTTTTGGCACAGGGTAGCGCAACAAGGAATCTTGCTACGCTTCCCTGCGTCAAAAGAAAAGGGCAGGAATGTGCTGCATCTATAAGATATGGCGCATTCCTGCCCTTTTCCCCAGCGACGGTGCACAATGGGCAGCCATGCGCCAACGAAGGCACCCTTGCACCATGGTGCAAGGGTGCCTGTGTTGCAGGGCTGATTGATTTTGTGCAGGAAGGTGTCCCTTCCTGCACAAAATCAATCAATTCAGGCGATTTCCTCTGTCTGTGTGTGCTGCAGAATGCAGAACACACAGAAAAAGGAAAAAATGAGGAGAAATTAAAACATTTCTCCTCGTTGCTCCTCCCTAATGCATTAGAACCTGATGCATTCCCAGGTTTACAATTTTTCGTAAATCTGGGAATGCTTCAGATTCCATGGGTGTTGTGTGGGAACACCCACAGCAACACAGTGTTCTGAGTGAAAGGGCACATATTTACAAGACCATAAAAAGCCACATAAAGGGGCTTTACGTGGCCTTGTAAATATGCCCTGGCACATTGCACCACTGGAACGTCAAAAAAGGGATGTTCCTGCGGCACAAAAGTGCTGCAAGGAGCCTCATAAATTAGGCCCTTAGTGTCTTTTTTAGAGATATCAGCGTGCCAAAACAGGCCCCTGTGATTGCCTGAATTTGTGGCTTAAACAAGAGGTCTTGGACGAACTTTACTCCTAGGTTTCTTATCATTGTGAATTGGGCCAGCAGTGCTCCGAGATCAATTGGCCACCTTTGCAATAGGTCGAATGGACAATAGTTGCCAAAGAAATGTAGCTCAGATTTTCCAGAGTTCAGCTTTAACCACCTCAATTTCAGCAAATTTCCCACATCAGAGAGACAACCCTTGAACCATTCGACAAGGAATCATCAGCCTGCTGAAAAAAAGCATTAATCTGGCTCACCAGTATCCCACACCAAATTCAGGCCAACTCTTAATGAGGTCCATAGGAAACTCATTATGAGTGGACTCTTAATTCTGATGGGGCCAGTAACAGAGGTTAAATGTCCCATCGGAATTTTAAAATATTTGCTATCACGTGAAGATTTCGACCGCTGAAGTCTCAATATGAAAGTCTGGCTAGGTCAATCTGACCCAGAATTACAGCTTCCTCCAGTAGTTCCTACTTCCTTTTTGGACACTGAGTCAACTCATTATGGACCAGATTTCCCCCACACACATAGGGGCACATGCATCAACCAAAATACCGATTGCAAAGGGGCCGATTCGCAGAATCGACCCCTTTGCGACCGGTATTTAGGCAATTGGGATGCATCAACCCAAAACCCATTCGCAATATAGGTAATCGCAAATTTTGCGATTACCTAAATTGCGAATGCTTTTAGGGAATCGCAAAATGCGATTCCCAATTTGGGATGCATCAAAGCCTTTCCTAAATGCGATTTCGCATTTAGGAAACGCTAATTACCATCAACTGCAAGCTGATGGTAATTTGCAAAAACTTTGAAAAATGCACAAATGTGCATTTTTCAAAGTGCCAACGTATTTGTAAACATTACGTATTAAAAATAGTTTCTGTCAGAACTAGGGGGTTGATTACGATGGCGGGCGGACTTGGTCCGCCCGCCATCGTAGCAGTGTTTGGGACCGTCCGCCATGCATGCGGCGGTCCCGCATACCCGATTAGGATGGGACCGCCTCCGCTGCGGTCAGATTCCACACCATTAACATTGCAGCGGGGGCTGCTGACAGCAGCACCGCCGCGATGACGAAAAGAGCATGTTGTGCATTTCACAGCACCATGTGGCAAGCACTACACTGTGCCTGCCACATGGTGCAGTGAAATTCAGGGGGGTACCATGGGTACCCCCTCAGTGCACCCACACCTCCCCTCAACATAAGGGGGGCGCGCAACGGGCCCCCGAACACATTCCCCGCCAGCCTTTCAATGGCGGTTTAACCGCTACGGAAAGGCTGGCTTCCGCCAGCATCATAATTCTGCGGACGGAGCCTGCTAGGCTCCGCCACCATTTTAAGCATGCTGACCGCTCCGGCCCGGCGGTGGCGATCGTTCCGCCATCGTAATCAGCCCCTCGGGTCGCTATTAAAAATGCAATTGAAATCATATTTTGCTTTAAATTACCATTCACCACACAAAAACGTATAAATTGAGCCGTCCACCATTTTGTGCTCAGTGGATCACTGACTTACCTGGTGTCCACATTGGAGCACAGAGAAAAAAAAACAGATTGCTTTTGAACACTGCCACCTACAGATCAAGTAAGTAAAACAGTTACAACGAACACACCTAAAGATAATACACTAAAACACCTAAACATTTGGTAAACATATTTTTTAAATCCACAGACTTTAATCTGACTCTCAACAGGACACTCACAAAAGTAAGTGTATGTTACAGAAATCGATTGGTATTAAAAAAAAAAAACGTTTTCAATTATTGAAAAAAAAAATACATAAACTAAATTACTGCAGTGGTTTTTAAAATTACTAATGGTAGTATGCCAGGGAATGTCATTTAGAAAATTAGTGCTCAAAATTTACCTCAGGGCAGATGCTGGAAAGTGAAGGCAAGCAAAATTACTAATCCAACTCTGACAACAGTTTACCTCATGGATGGTGCGGAAAAGTGGTGGGAGGTAAAATTCCTATTCCTACTCCGAAAGGTGTTTGCCTCATGAAAGTTGGAGGATGGTGGTAAGGGGCAAAATTACTATTCCTACTCCGACTGGTGTTTGCCTCAGGGAGGTGCTTGATGGTGGTGCGGGGCAAAATAACTATTCCTACTCCAACAAGTGTTTGCTACAGCGAAGGTGATGGATGGTGGTGGGGGGCAAAATAACTAATCCTACTCCGACAGGTGATTGCCTCAGGGAAGGTGCTGGATGGTGGTGGGGGGCAAAATAACTATTCCTACTCCAACAGGTGTTTGCCTCAGGGAAGGTGCTGGATGGTGGTGGGGGGCAAAATAACTATTCCTACTCCGACAGGTGTTTGCCTCAGGGAAGGTGCTGGATGGTGGTGGGGGGCAAAATTACTATTCCTACTCCGACAGGTATATTTGCCTCAGGGAAGGAGCTGGATGGTGGTGGGGGCAAAATTACTATTCCTACTCCGACAGGTGTTTGCCTCAGGAAAGGTGCTGGGGCAAAATAATTATTCCTACTCCACCAGGTGTTTGCCTCAGGGAAGGTGCTGGATGGTGGTGGGGGGCAACATAACAATTCCTCCTCCGACATGTGTTTGCCTCAGGGAAGGTGCTGGATGGTGATGGAGGGCAAAATAACTATTCCTACTCCAACAGGTGTTTGCCTCAGGGAAGGTGCTAGATGGTGAAGGGGAGCAAAATTACTATTCATACTCCAACAGGTGTTTGCCTCAGGGAAGGTGCTGGATGGTGGTGGGCGGCACTGAAAGAAAGTATTCAACTGTTGTTAATGATAAAAAAAGAAAGCATGAACAGGAAATAATACTAACATTTTCTTTTATTTATCAGAACTGCAAATGTTTACCTTTGAAATTAGAGGTTGTAAAAACACAGCACAACATAATACAGATGATCCAAAGAGTTTATGAACATTGGAATAGTTCAACAGGTAAAAAGTTTATACAAGAAACTCTTTCATTCCATAAAGTTTTAAAATCTGCCACAATATAAGAAGGGAAATATAAAATCACTCCTAACCCAATCTCACTAAACAAATTAAAAACATATATCTGAGTAAAGGAAGTATGTAAAAACTAAACAGAGAAAAAGACATTGTTTCTTTTACAGGTCTTATACAAACCATCCATCTGCTAGAAAAAAAGAATGAAAAAAATAATATACACCCATATCTTCTTTACATTTCTCCACAGATCAACCCATATCACACCACCAGTATGGAAGAACACATCCTCAAAAAAAAACATCACTATCAGAAGTTGCTGATCACACAACAGGCCAACCCATTGAAGGTAAAACTGAATTAAATCACAGTTATCACCAATACTAGCTTTCTTTTCACAGCTTTACAGGAAAACATCTTTTGATTGCAAACATAGCATGGCCTAATGAATATGAACTTTATAATAAAAACAAAATGTAGAGTCTCAAATAAATAATTTCTAAAAAATTTCCCTTGCAAGATAATATTAAAAGAACATTTGTAAACCAAATCATGAACACATTTTGCTTTCTTTTCCTTTCTATACAGATCAATCCATGCCACACCACCTATCTGGAAGAAAACAATCTCCACCAAACCAAAAATCCACACCATCATCTTTGAAAGTTACTTTTCACAGAACAGAGAAACCCATTTAAGGTAAAATACAACAAAGACTCAATTATCACTCAAAATAACTTTCTTTTCACAGAGATCAACCCAAAAACAAATGAAAGCAAACATAGCATAACCTAAGATAAATAACTATTGTTATCAAAAAGAATTGCAGATTGTGAAATAAGTAATTTTAAAACATTTTTCCCTTCCAGGTAACATTTAACAAAAACACACTCAGCATCAATTCACTAAAACATTTTTTTAGTTTTTTAAATTTCTACCTGCAGATAAAGAATGACAGCAAGAAAACATGCAAACTATATTAAATCTAGCAGGGAAACAGACTACTGAGCTACGGTGGCTACCTTTATTGTAAGTAGAGATTAACTGAGCCCAGGAGTCATTGGAGGTGTGTGCTGTATTATGCATCCCATTGCACAGGCAGAGTGGTTACTCTTGGTGACACTATTGAAAAAACAACCAAGCATAACCACTCTGCCTCTGCAATGGAGATTGAAGTTCGGCAAAATATTGAACAAATGAAAACCCTCGCATCCACCTCCAATGAACCTTGTGGCCAGTTTTGAGGGAGGTTTCCCAAAACATACCTATGCATGTAGCTAGTTATATGCCTAGTATTCCTAATCTACGTCATATTATACAGAGACAAAAATAGGCTAGTAACCCTCAATATGTAAGATCCCAAACCTACTCCGATATCAACATACCTGAAGAATTGACAGTAACCTTTACTAACGAATCTTTCCTTTTGCATGACAACAAAACCCTCTAAAATGAATACTAATTTTTAGCACCCCCGTAACCTTGCTAAACTGGAGAATAGTGATATTTGGACGATGGATGGTACCTTTAAGTCCAGCCCCATCCCTTCAGCCAAATATACACTATTCATGCCAACATTAATCACACCACTGTTTCTTAAGTGTACAGTTTACTGCCTGATAAGGAAGTTTCAACCTATACTGAATTTTGGTCAGTAATAAAGACTAAGGGCATATTAGCAACACCCACGTTAAAATTATCGCTGTTTTAGCGGCAGGAAACTGCCGCTAAAACGGCGATAATGAGCTTGCTAATATACGTTATAGAATTCCAATAGAAGCCCATGTTAGATGTGCAGGACATCTAACCTGGGCTTCTATTGGAATTCCATAACGCATATTAGCAAGCCCATTATCGCCGTTTTAGCGGCAGTTTCCTGCCGCTAAAACGGCGATAATTTTAACGTGGGTCTTGCTAATATGCCCCTAAAACTCTAAATAAAAGTCCTAGAAAAGTGATTGTTGATTTTGAATTATTAATGATTAATATCATTACTAAATTATACCCAGAAGCCAAAATTCAAGGATGTTTTTCCACTTTTCACAGGTATATTGGCGAAAAATCCAGAAAACACCCTTGGTCGAAGACTACATATCAGACAGTGAACTACAATATCTATTGAAGAAACTAACAGATTTATGCTTCGTGTCATCTAACACTGTAGATGAATACTACACATCAATTACAGAATCTGACTACTTAAAACGAAACAATGAAAAATCGGGCCCCTTACTAAACTTTTTTGAAGACACATGGATTGGCCATCTAAGCAAATCGGGTCGCAGGAGGAAGCCAAGGTTCCCAATTGACTGGTGGAACTGTTACATGACCTGATTAGATCGTGGCACGAAAACTAATAATGCAATTGAGGGATGGCACAACACCTTCAACAAATCTATCGGAACAACTCACCCAAACTTCTGTCATTTTTTGGAAACCTTGAAGAAGGAGCAAAGTTACCAAGAAATGAGAATAGAGCAATCTTTAACAGGTAGTCTAAATCCATGTATCTCCCCAAAAGTACAGAAATGTCAGAACGACTATTGGCACAAATGCTACAGTTTACATTGGCAGGTGGCTTCAGACTTCCTGGAAAATATTGCAAGCATACCGTATTTCTAATACAAGGTACCCCTTCTTCTAACTTACTTGCCTGTTTTAAAAAAATTAAAATAAATTGGCATTTTTTTAATTATTTTTGTAAAATCATTAGGAATGTCGGAAATCCTACCTGCAGAAGTCTTCTTTCTTCAACTTTTGGTGATGCTTCAATTGATCCTGTCACCAAAAGTCTTCCTTACTCAAATAATCCACAGGGTTTAACCATAAATCCATGAATTTCCAAATGTCCCGATCAAAAATTTGAAACACAGAGTGGAGTAAACACTAGTACCAACAATGTATTAGTTGGTTTAAAAATCTGTGTTCTAAATAAAAAAACGCAAACCCAAAACAAAATATCAAAAACCCAAAAAACAAAGTTTAAAAAAAAAGGGAAATCTAATCCATAACTATGATCCAGGTTCCATATTGAATAAAAATTGTCCAGGTCCATCCTTGTTCACCCACTTCCAAAATGCAGTAATCCATAAAAAAAACCTGTTCCAAAAAAAACCTTCTTCACCCTTTTGAAAGGCCTGCATCTGAACCCACAAATCCATCTCCTTCTTTTAAAGGCGTGACGTGTATTGTGAAAAAACTCGAAACAGTACTAAAAAAAAGAGCTGAGCCCAAACCACTATATCTAGGGCCCTGCCGAATCGCGCGCCCGGACACAAGACCTGAAGATAGGAGCGGTGGCAGGAGAGGGATAGCGGCCTAGCACACAGCGGACTTCCAAAAATAGAGGACTCATCGGGAAGGCACTGGGTCCTCCCTCCTTTTAGGCTGGACACATAAGAGACCGGGACACACAGGTCAAGTCCATAGCTCGCTGGGAGAGCTACACGACCTGCGATTATAGCAGACAAAGGGAGATGAGACGCGGCCCCAGGGGTGCCCCCAGTCATAGCAGCCAGCAGCCAAAGAAAGATAGGTCGGTCAAGGACATGCTTATAAAAATGCCCCAGTCCGAGAACCCACCCATCCAGGGGTCATCAGCAGAGATGGAAGGGGAAGGAGACGCCAAGGGACCAGTCAGTCGTTCCTTTTTGGAGTCCCTATTCTCCTCCTTGAGGGAAGACCTCACTACTATGAAGCGAGAGCTATCCGCAGACTTGAGAGAGGTGCGGCGCGACATAGACTCTCTGGGAGAGAGGGTTAACTCCCTGTTGGACTTCAAGTTGAACAAGACGGAAGAGCTCGAGAGCCTGCAGCAGGAAGTCATCTGCCTATGGGAGCAAAACCTGGATCTTCAAGCGCACATGGAAGACCGTGAAAACAGGTCTCGTCGCAATAACATCCATATTCGATGCATCGCAACAGGGCTGGAGGACACAAACATCGAGGCAATGGTTGTGGACATGTTCCGCGCGCTGCTTGGTGAGCCAGAAGAGTTCCCCATTAGGCTGGAACGCACGCATAGAGTAGGACCCCGAAGAAGCAACTCAGCCCCTCCAGCCGACATCTTAACCTGCGTCCATGATTATCAATTGAAAGAGCGGATCCTACGAGCAGCCAGAGACGCCCCCACCTTCAAATATAAAGATCAGAGACCTACTTTATATCAGGACTTAGCTGCCTCGACCCTACTGAAAAGAAAAGCGTTCCGACCCATCACTGCACACTTACGATCCATTGGCGTGTCGTACTCATGGGGTCATCCATTTAGATTGATTTTCCCGCACAATGGCGAACTTCGTCAAATACGATCGGTTGCTGAGGCTAGCAGGCTCCTGGGCATTGCGGACCCTGCGGAAGAGGAGTCATCGCCAAGCAAACCAAACAGAAATAGGAGAAGCGGCCATGGGTGGACCCGGATCAAACCTCCAACAAGCTCACTGAAACCAGACTCAGCAACCATGTCTAAGGAGCGCCAAGCAATCCTGGCGTCCCTCACAGGGGAGCCATCAGGCGATGGCCCTTTGGAGTAACCGGAGGCAACAAGCGGAAACTGTGAAGCCACCTTTGTTTACATCCTACACAGAAGGCCGGGTGGGTCCGGGGAAGAGCAGGGAGACACTGGCCACGGGTACCCCTTCCAGTTCCCCTTTCCCTGTCTCGAGCCGGGGCATAGACCTCGGACCACACTCATCCCAAGATGTCGGACTTCAGTCCTCTGGGACTTTGTTGTAGAATTTCTCTTGTTGGGGTTTTTCACTTTCTTTTTGTTGAAATTGCTTTTTCTCCTGGGTCATGGACCTCTTCTGGCCTATTAGAGGCAGTGGTCGCCCGTGAGGTAAATACACCGGATAGCCCAGGGGGCGTTAGATGGGCTTACACAGGAGACCACCAGTTCACTATGCAGGACCTCCAGGGACCCCACAGGCACGCTAGATGAGCTTAAAATCCTCACCCTAAATGTGAAGGGTCTGAACGGCCCGATTAAAAGGAGGGCCGTCCTGTCCTACCTAGAGCACTCGACTGCACAAATTACGTATTAAAAATAGTTTCTGTGAGAACTAGGGGGTTGATTACGATGGCGGGCGGTCTTGGTCCGCCCGCCATCATAGCAGTGTTTGGGACCGTCTGCCATGCATGCGGCGGTCCCGCATACCCGATTAGGATGGGACCGCCACCGCTGCGGTCAGATTCCACACCATTAACATTGCAGAGGCGGCTGCTGACAGCAGCACCACCGCGATGACGAAAAGAGCATGTTGTGCATTTCACTGCTCCATGTGGCAGGCACTACACTGTGCCTGCCACATGGTGCAGTGAAATGCAGGGGGGTACCATGGGTACCCCCTCAGTGCACCCACACCTCCCCCCAACACAAGGGGGCCGCGCAACGGGCCCCCGAACACATTCCCCGCCAGCCTTTCAATGGTGGTTTAACCGCTACGGAAAGGCTGGCTTCCGCCAGCATCACAATTCTGCGGACGGAGCCTGCTAGGCTCCGCCACCATTTTAAGCATGCTGACCGCTCCGCCAGGCAATTGTAACGATTGCCTGTGGTGGTTCCGTGGCGGATGGGCTTTGCCTCCGCCGTGGTCGCGGTCTGGATCCCACCACCATTGTAATATGGCGGTCAGAGAATCGCGGTCCGCAGGGACGGCAGAGCTCACCGCCGGCCCGGCGGTGGCGATCGTTCCGCCATCGTAATCAGCCCCTCAGTTCACAATTAAAAATGCAATTGAAATCATATTTTGCTTTAAATTACCATTCACCACACAAAAACGTATACATTGAGCCGTCCATCATTTTGTGCTCAGTGGATCACTGACTTACCTGGTGTCCACATTGGAGCACAGAGAAAAAAAGACAGATTGCTTTTGAACACTGCCACCTACAGATCAAGTAAGTAAAACAGTTACAACGAACACACCTAAAGATAATACACTAAAACACCTAAACATTTGGTAAACATATTTTTTTTAAATCCACAGACTTTAATCTGACTCTCAACAGGACACTCACAAAAGTAAGTGTATGTTATAGAAATCGATTGGTATTAAAAAAAAACGTTTCCAATTATAGAAAAAAAAATACATAAACTAAATTACTGCAGTGGTTTTTAAAATTACTAATGGTAGTATGCCAGGGAATATCATTTAGAAAATTAGTGCTCAAAATTTACCTCAGGACAGATGCTGGAAAGTGAAGGCAAGCAAAATTACTAATCCAACTCCGACAACAGTTTACCTCATGGATGGTGCGGAAAAGTGGTGGGAGGTAAAATTCCTATTCCTACTCCGAAAGGTGTTTGCCTCATGAAAGTTGGAGGATGGTGGTAAGGGGCAAAATTACTATTCCTACTCCGACTGGTGTTTGCCTCAGGGAGGTGCTTGATGGTGGTGCGGGGCAAAATAACTATTCCTACTCTGACAAGTGTTTGCTACAGGGAAGGTGATGGATGGTGGTGGGGGGCAAAATAACTATTCCTACTCCGACAGGTGATTGCCTCAGGGAAGGTGCTGGATGGTGGTGGGGGGCAAAATAACTATTCCTACTCCAACAGGTGTTTGCCTCAGGGAAGGTGCTGGATGGTGGTGGGGGGCAAAATAACTATTCCTACTCCGACAGGTGTTTGCTTCAGGGAAGGTGGTGAATGGTGGTGGGGGGCAAAGTAATTAAACCTACTACAACAGGTGTTTGCCTCAGCGAAGGTGCTGGATGGTGGTGGGGGGCAAAATTACTATTCCTACTCCGACAGGTGTATTTGCCTCAGGGAAGGAGCTGGTTGGTGGTGGGGCAAAATTACTATTCCTACTCCGACAGGTGTTTGCCTCAGGAAAGGTGCTGGATGGTGGTGGGGGGCAAAATAACAATTCCTCCTCCGACATGTGTTTGCCTCAGGGAAGGTGCTGGATGGTGATGAGGTGCAAAATAACTATTCCTACTCCAACAGGTGTTTGCCTCAGGGAAGGTGATAGATGGTGAAGGGGAGCAAAATTACTATTCCTACTCCAACAGGTGTTTGCCTCAGGGAAGGTGCTGGATGGTGGTGGGCGGCACTGAAAGAAAGTATTCAACTGTTGTTAATGATAAAAGAAGAAAGCATGAACAGGAAATAATACTAACATTTTCTTTTCTTTATCAGAACTGCAAATGTTTACCTTTGAAATTAGAGGTTGTAAAAACACAGCACAACATAATACAGATGATCCAAAGAGTTTATGAACATTGGAATAGTTCAACAGGTAAAAAGTTTATACAAGAAACTCTTTCATTCCATAAAGTTTTAAAATCTGCCACAATATAAGAAGGGAAATATAAAATCACTCCTAACCCAATCTCACTAAACAAATTAAAAACATATATCTGAGTAAAGGAAGTATGTAAAAACTAAACAGAGAAAAAGACATTGTTTCTTTTACAGGTCTTATACAAACCATCCATCTGCTAGAAAAAAAAATGAAAGAAATAGTATACACCCATATCTTCTTTACATTTCTCCACAGATCAACCCATATCACACCACCAGTATGGAAGAACACATCCTCAAAAAAAAAAAACATCACTATCAGAAGTTGCTGATCACACAACAGGCCAACCCATTGAAGGTAAAACTGAATTAAATCACAGTTATCACCAATACTATCTTTCTTTTCACAGCTTTACAGGAAAACAACTTTTGATTGCAAACATAGCATGGCCTAATGAATATGAACTTTATACTAAAAACAACATGTAGAGTCTCAAATAAATAATTTCTAAAAATTTCCCTTGCATGATAATATTAAAAGAACATTTGTAAACCAAATCATGAACACATTTTGCTTTCTTTTCCTTTCTATACAGATCAATCCATGCCACACCACCTATCTGGAAGAAAACAATCTCCACCAAACCAAAAAAATCCACACCATCATCTTTGAAAGTTACTTTTCACAGAACAGAGAAACCCATTTAAGGTAACATACAACAAAGACTCAATTATCACTCAAAATAATTTTCTTTTCACAGGGATCAACCCAAAAACAAATGAAAGCAAACATAGCATAACCTAAGATAAATAACTTTTGTTATCAAAAAGAATTGCAGATTGTGAAATAAGTAATTTTAAAAACATTTTTCCCTTCCAGGTAACATTTAACAAAAACACACTGAGCATCAATTCACTAAAACATTTTTTAATCTTTTTATTTCTACCTGCAGATAAAGAATGACAGCAAGAAAACATGCAAACTATATTAAATCAAGCAGGGGAAACAGACTACTGAGCTACGGTGGCTACCTTTATTGTAAGTAGAGATTAACTGAGCCCAGGAGTCATTGGAGGTGTGTGCTGTATTATGCATCCCATTGCACAGGCAGAGTGGTTACTCTTGGTGACACTGTTGAAAGAACAACCAAGCATAACCACTCTGCCTCTGCAATGGAGATTGAAGTTCGGCAAAATATTGAACAAATGAAAACCCTCGCATCCACCTCCAATGAACCTTGTGGCCAGTTTTGAGGGAGGTTTCCCAAAACATACCTATGCATGTAGCTAGTTATATGCCTAGTATTCCTAATCTACGTCATATTATACAGAGACAAAAATAGGCTAGTAACCCTCAATATGTAAGATCCCAAACCTACTCCGATATCAACATACCTGAAGAATTGACAGTAACCTTTACTAACGAATCTTTCCTTTTGCATGACAACAAAACCCTCTAAAATGAATACTAATTTTTAGCACCCCCGTAACCTTGCTAAACTGGAGAATAGTGATATTTGGACGATGGATGGTACCTTTAAGTCCAGCCCCATCCCTTCAGCCAAATATACACTATTCATGCCAACATTAATCACACCACTGTTTCTTAAGTGTACAGTTTACTGCCTGATAAGGAAGTTTCAACCTATACTGAATTTTGGTCAGTAATAAAGACTAAAACTCTAAATAAAAGTCCTAGAAAAGTGATTGTTGATTTTGAATTATCAATGATTAATACCATTACTAAATTATACCCAGAAGCCAAAATTCAAGGATGTTTTTCCACTTTTCACAGGTATATTGGCGAAAAATCCAGAAAACACCCTTGGTTGAAGACTACATATCAGACAGTGAACTACAATATCTATTGAAGAAACTAACAGATTTATGCTTCATGTCATCTAACACTGTAGATGAATACTACACATCAATTACAGAATCTGACTACTTAAAATGAAACAATGAAAAATCGGGCCCCTTACTAAACTTTTTTGAAGACACATGGATTGGCCATCTAAGCAAATCGGGTCGCCAGAGGAAGCCAAGGTTCCCAATTGACTGGTGGAACTGTTACATGACCTGATTAGATTGTGGCACGAAAACTAATAATGCAATTGAGGGATGGCACAACACCTTCAACAAATCTATCGGAACAACTCACCCAAACTTCTGTCATTTTTTGGAAACCTTGAAGAAGGAGCAAAGTTACCAAGAAATGAGAATAGAGCAATCTTTAACAGGTAGTCTAAATCCACGTATCTCCCCAAAAAGTACAGAAATGTCAGAACGACTATTGGCACAAATGCTACAGTTTACATTGGCAGGTGGCTTCAGACTTCCTGGAAAATATTGCAAGCATACCGTATTTCTAATACAATGTACCTCCTTCTTCTAACTTACTTGCCTGTTTTAAAAAAATTAAAATAAATTGGCATTTTTAAAATTATTTTTGTAAAATCATTAGGAATGTCGGAAATCCTACCTGCAGAAGTCTTCTTTCTTCAACTTTTGGTGATGCTTCAATTGCTCCTGTCACCAAAAGTCTTCCTTACTCAAATAATCCACAGGGTTTAACCATAAATCCATGAATTTCCAAATGTCCCGATCAAAAATTTGAAACACAGAGTGGAGTAAACACTAGTACCAACAATGTATTAGTTGGTTTAAAAATCTGTGTTCTAAATAAAAAAACGCAAACCCAAAACAAAATATCAAAAACCCAAAAACAAAGTTTAAAAAAAAGGGAAATCTAATCCATAACTATGATCCAGGTTCCATATTGAATAAAAATTGTCCAGGTCCATCCTTGTTCACCCACTTCCAAAATGCAGTAATCCATAAAAAAAACCTGTTCCAAAAAAAACCTTCTTCACCCTTTTGAAAGGCCTGCATCTGAACCCACAAATCCATCTCCTTCTTTTAAAGGCGTGACGTGTATTGTGAAAAAACTCGAAACAGTACTAAAAAAAAAACGCTGCAAAAAAAAAAATATATATTGCTATTATTACAAATAAGTTCAAAAAGTATTCTATTGTTTTTAAGAAATACTTTTATTAACATCTTGAAATAACCACAGTCCTCCCGACGTAGGCCTACAACAGCTACATGCATAGGATGAAAAATGGGTTAAAACATAACATTCAAATTTTACACTAAACACCTTCCAACTACCTCCCTCCTCTCTCCTTACAAAAGCGTTGGCCACCTACAGCTCAAAATATCATATTTAGGGGGCGTGGACAAGATGGCGGAGCGGTAGGACGCTTTCTTCTGTCTCTCCGCTCCCGCCGGGCCGAATTCGGTGATTATATAGCGCTCAGAGGGGGCTCGGCAGCTACACACCCCCGGGGGAAGCTGGGCCGAGCAGAGGTGTCCCCCCGGACAAGCAATTCCGGAGCCAGCGCAGCACCTGAAGCGCGCGAAGAGGTAGCGTGCAGGAGCGGGGCCGCACTTGGAGGGCTCCCGCTGCCCTAGAAAGAAGGCCGCAAAGCGACGGAGACGGCCGGGCGAGGATCCGGGCGACCCCAAACACGGAAAGATAACACCCCGGGGTGGATTCTCCCCCTCCGGTGACTGAAGGCGCCATAAAGGACCCTGCTGGGGGTCGTGGCGAGTGGCGGAGATGACCGCGACTGGGTCGAAGCGAGGAGACCTGGCCTGGAGACAACTGATGTGGTCGCCGCACTTGGCACCCTCCTGCAGCAGCACACAGCACGAGGATCGGAGCCGTGGTGAGGATCGGGGCTGGGGCCCGGAGCTGGGACCCTCAACAAGAGAGGTGGTGCCTCAAGGTGGTGCAGACTGAGCCCACCCGTGTATTGCCTACCGCTTGCCGCTCCCTTTTCCATCTGGAGTGGGCGTATGATTGCGGCAAGGGCGAGGGGGATCGCGGAGAGCCAAGGCAGCTAAGAATTTCAAGTGCGGCAGTCGCAGTGGGCTGCCGCATAGTGTGGGCCCCGGGTGCTGCGGAGATGGCCCAGTCAGACCGGGAGCGGTCTGTGGCTCCCCGGGCATGCCCCCACTTGCCTGCTCGTATCAACACCATCTGTCCCCCCTCCAGAGTGCACTCGCCAGCAGCGAGTCAAGTGGAGCCTTTAACTAGGCCAGCGGCAGCCCGGGTCCCGGCTCCTGCTTTGTCCCTGGCCCTTCAGACGGGAGTTGGCGAAGACCCCATCAAACACAGCAGAGAACAGATTGAAATACGGCCACAGTGAGTACACGCCGCTACACAGATGCAGATCGCCGCCAATGGCGCGCTGAGGCCTAGGGGGAACAAGGCCCAAATAAGCGAGGGTCTGATTGCAACGGGCCATTGTCAAGTAACACCAGAAAGGCCGGAGCCCCGGGGGATATGCCCTTGAAACAGCAGAGCAGAGGCTGATTTGCTTGGTGACGGGGGAGCATCGGTCCCATTACGAACGTTCTGTGGGGCTGAGCCCAAACCACTATATCTAGGGCCCTGCCGAATCGCGCGCCCGGACACAAGACCTGAAGATAGGAGCGGTGGCAGGAGAGGGATAGCGGCCTAGCACACAGCGGACTTCCAAAAATAGAGGACTCATCGGGAAGGCACTGGGTCCTCCCTCCTTTGAGGCTGGACACATAAGAGACCGGCACACAGGTCAAGTCCATAGCTCGCTGGGAGAGCTACACGACCTGCGATTATAGCAGACAAAGGGAGATGAGACGCAGCCCCAGGGGTGCCTCCAGTCATAGCAGCCAGCAGCCAAAGAAAGATAGGTCGGTCAAGGACATGCTTTTAAAAACGCCCCAGTCCGAGAACCCACCCATCCAGGGGTCATCAGCAGAGATGGAAGGGGGAGGAGACGCCGAGGGACCAGTCAGTCGTTCCTTTTTGGAGTCCCTATTCTCCTCCTTGAGGGAAGACCTCACTTCTATGAAGCGAGAGCTATCCGCAGACTTGAGAGAGGTGCAGCGCGACATAGACTCTCTGGGAGAGAGGGTTAACTCCCTGTTGGACTGCAAGTCGAACAAGACGGAAGAGCTCGAGAGCCTGCAGCAGGAAGTCATCCGCCTATGGGAGCAAAACCTGGATCTTCAAGCGCACATGGAAGACCGTGAAAACAGGTCTCGTCGCAATAACATCCATATTCGATGCATCGCAACAGGGCTGGAGGACACAAACATCGAGGCCAGGGTTGTGGACATGTTCCGCGCGCTGCTTGGTGAGCCAGAAGAGTTCCCCATTAAGCTGGAACGCACGCATAGAGTAGGACCCCGAAGAAGCAACTCAGCCCCTCCAGCCGACATCTTAACCTGCGTCCATGATTATCAATTGAAAGAGCGGATCCTTCGAGCAGCCAGAGATGCCCCCACCTTCAAATATAAAGATCAGAGACCTACTTTATATCAGGACTTAGCTGCCTCGACCCTACTGAAAAGAAAAGCGTTCCGACCCATCACTGCACACTTACGATCCATTGGCGTGTCGTACTCATGGGGTCATCCATTTAGATTGATATTCCCCCTTAATGGCGAACTTCGTCAAATACGATCGGTTGCTGAGGCTAGCAGGCTCCTGGGCATTGCGGACCCTGCGGAAGAGGAGTCATCGCCAAGCAAACCAAACAGAAATAGGAGAAGCGGCCATGGGTGGACCCGGATCAAACCTCCAACAGGCTCACTGAAACCAGACTCAGCAACCATGTCCCTCACAGGGGAGCCATCAGGCGATGGCCCTTTGGAGTAACCGGAGGCAACAAGCGGACACTGTGAAGCCACCTTTGTTTACATCCTACACAGAAGGCCGGGTGGGTCCGGGGAAGAGCAGGGAGACACTGGCCACGGTTACCCCTTCCAGTTCCCCTTTCCCTGTCTCGAGCCGGGGCATAGACCTCGGACCACACTCATCCCAAGATGTCGGACTTCAGTCCTCTGGGACTTCGTTGTAGAATTTCTCTTGTTGGGGTTTTTCACTTTCTTTTTGTTGAAATTGCTTTTTCTCCTGGGTCATGGACCTCTTCTGGCCTATTAGAGGCAGTGGTTGCCCGTGAGGTAAATACACCGGATAGCCCAGGGAGCGTTAGATGGGCTTACACGGGAGACCACCAGTTCACTATGCAGGACCTCCAGGGACCCCACAGGCACGCTAGATGAGCTTAAAATCCTCACCCTAAATGTGAAGGGTCTGAACGGCCCGATTAAGAGGAGGGCCGTCCTGTCCTACCTAGAGCACTCGACTGCACAAATTTACGTATTAAAAATAGTTTCTGTCAGAACTAGGGGGTTGATTACGATGGTGGGCGGACTTGGTCCACCCGCCATCGTAGCAGTGTTTGGGACCGTCCGCCATGCATGCGGCGGTCCCGCATACCCGATTAGGATGGGACCGCCACCGCTGCGGTCAGATTCCACACCATTAACATTGCAGCGGGGGCTGCTGACAGCAGCACCGCCGCGATGACGAAAAGAGCATGTTGTGCATTTCACTGCACCATGTGGCAGGCACTACACTGTGCCTGCCACATGGTGCAGTGAAATGCAGGGGGGTACCATGAGTACCCCCTCAGTGCACCCACAGCTCCCCCCAACACAAGGGGGGCGCACAACGGGCCCCCAAACACATTCCCCGCCAGCTTTTCAATGGCGGTTTAACCGCTACGGAAAGGCTGGCTTCCGCCAGCATCATAATTCTGCGGACGGAGCTCCGCCACCATTTTAAGCATGCTGACCGCTCCGCCAGGCAATTGTAACGATTGCCTGTGGTGGTTCCATGGCGGACGGGCTTTGCCTCCGCCGTGGTCGCGGTCTGGATCCCACCACCATTGTAATATGGCGGTCGGAGAATCGCGGTCCGCAGGGACGGCGGAGCTCACCGCCGGCCCGGCGGTGGCGATCGTTCCGCCATCGTAATCAGCCCCTCGGTTTGCAATTAAAAATGCAATTGAAATCATATTTTGCTTTAAATTACCATTCACCACACAAAAACGTATAAATTGAGCCGTCCACCATTTAGTGCTCAGTGGATCACTGACTTACCTGGTGTCCACATTGGAGCACAGAGAAAAAAAGACAGATTGCTTTTGAACACTGCCACCTACAGATCAAGTAAGTAAAACAGTTACAACGAACACACCTAAAGGTAATACACTAAAACACCTAAACATTTGGTAAACATATTTTTTTTTAAATCCACAGACTTTAATCTGACTCTCAACAGGACACTCACAAAAGTAAGTGTATGTTATAGAAATCGATTGGTATTAAAAAAAAAAAAACGTTTTCAATTATAGAAAAAAAATACATAAACTAAATTACTGCAGTGGTTTTTAAAATTACTAATGGTAGTATGCCAGGGAATGTCATTTAGAAAATTAGTGCTCAAAATTTACCTCAGGGCAGATGCTGGAAAGTGAAGGCAAGCAAAATTACTAATCCAACTCCGACAACAGTTTACCTCATGGATGGTGCGGAAAAGTGGTGGGAGGTAAAATTCCTATTCCTACTCCGAAAGGTGTTTGCCTCATGAAAGTTGGAGGATGGTGGTAAGGGGCAAAATTACTATTCCTACTCCGACTGGTGTTTGCCTCAGGGAGGTGCTTGATGGTGGTGCGGGGCAAAATAACTATTCCTACTCCGACAAGTGTTTGCTACAGAGAAGGTGATGGATGGTGGTGGGGGGCAAAATAACTATTCCTACTCCAACAGGTGTTTGCCTCAGGGAAGGTGCTGGATGGTGGTGGGGGGCAAAATAACTATTCCTACTCCGACAGGTGTTTGCTTCAGGGAAGGTGGTGAATGGTGGTGGGGGGCAAAATAATTAAACCTACTACAACAGGTGTTTGCCTCAGGGAAGGTGCTGGATGGTGGTGGGGGGCAAAATTACTATTCCTACTCCGACAGGTGTTTGCCTCAGGGAAGGTGCTGGATGGTGGTGGGGGGCAAAATTACTATTCCTACTCCGACAGGTGTATTTGCCTCAGGGAAGGAGCTGGATGGTGGTGGGGGCAAAATTACTATTCCTACTCCGACAGGTGTTTGCCTCAGGAAAGGTGCTGGGGCAAAATAATTATTCCTACTCCACCAGGTGTTTGCCTCAGAGAAGGTGCTGGATGGTGGTGGGGGGCAAAATAACAATTCCTCCTCCGACATGTGTTTGCCTCAGGGAAGGTGCTGGATGGTGATGGGGTGCAAAATAACTATTCCTACTCCAACAGGTGTTTGCCTCAGGGAAGGTGATAGATGGTGAAGGGGAGCAAAATTACTATTCCTACTCCAACAGGTGTTTGCCTCAGGGAAGGTGCTGGATGGTGGTGGGCGGCACTGAAAGAAAGTATTCAACTGTTGTTAAGGATAAAAAAAGAAAGCATGAACAGGAAATAATACTAACATTTTCTTTTCTTTATCAGAACTGCAAATGTTTACCTTTGAAATTAGAGGTTGTAAAAACACAGCACAACATAATACAGATGATCCAAAGAGTTTATGAACATTGGAATAGTTCAACAGGTAAAAAGTTTATACAAGAAACTCTTTCATCCCATAAAGTTTTAAAATCTGCCACAATATAAGAAGGGAAATATAAAATCACTCCTAACCCAATCTCACTAAACAAATTAAAAACATATATCTGAGTAAAGGAAGTATGTAAAAACTAAACAGAGAAAAAGACATTGTTTCTTTTACAGGTCTTATACAAACCATCCATCTGCTAGAAAAAAAAAATGAAAGAAATAGTATACACCCATATCTTCTTTACATTTCTCCACAGATCAACCCATATCACACCACTAGTATGGAAGAACACATCCTCAAAAAAAAAAAAACATCACTATCAGAAGTTGCTGATCACACAACAGGCCAACCCATTGAAGGTAAAACTGAATTAAATCACAGTTATCACCAATACTATCTTTCTTTTCACAGCTTTACAGGAAAACAACTTTTGATTGCAAACATAGCATGGCCTAATGAATATGAACTTTATACTAAAAACAAAATGTAGAGTCTCAAATAAATAATTTCTAAAAAATTTCCCTTGCAAGATAATATTAAAAGAACATTTGTAAACCAAATCATGAACACATTTTGCTTTCTTTTCCTTTCTATACAGATCAATCCATGCCACACCACCTATCTGGAAGAAAACAATCTCCACCAAACCAAAAAAATCCACACCATCATCTTTGAAAGTTACTTTTCACAGAACAGAGAAACCCATTTAAGGTAAAATACAACAAAGACTCAATTATCACTCAAAATAACTTTCTTTTCACAGGGATCAACTCAAAAACAAATGAAAGCAAACATAGCATAACCTAAGATAAATAACTTTTGTTATCAAAAAGAATTGCAGATTGTGAAATAAGTAATTTTAAAACATTTTTCCCTTCCAGGTAACATTTAACAAAAACACACTCAGCATTAATTCACTAAAACATTTTTTTAATCTTTTTTTATTTCTACCTGCAGATAAAGAATGACAGCAAGAAAACATGCAAACTATATTAAATCTAGCAGGGGAAACAGACTACTGAGCTACGGTGGCTACCTTTATTGTAAGTAGAGATTAACTGAGCCCAGGAGTCATTGGAGGTGTGTGCTGTATTATGCATCCCATTGCACAGGCAGAGTGGTTACTCTTGGTGACACTGTTGAAAGAACAACCAAGCATAACCACTCTGCCTCTGCAATGGAGATTGAAGTTCGGCAAAATATTGAACAAATGAAAACCCTCGCATCCACCTCCAATGAACCTTGTGGCCAGTTTTGAGGGAGGTTTCCCAAAACATACCTATGCATGTAGCTAGTTATATTCCTAGTATTCCTAATCTACGTCATATTATACAGAGACAAAAATAGGCTATTAACCCTCAATATGTAAGATCCCAAACCTACTCCGATATCAACATACCTGAAGAATTGACAGTAACCTTTACTAACGAATCTTTCCTTTTGCATGACAACAAAAACCCTCTAAAATGAATACTAATTTTTAGCACCCCCGTAACCTTGCTAAACTGGAGAATAGTGATATTTGGACGATGGATGGTACCTTTAAGTCCAGCCCCATCCCTTCAGCCAAATATACACTATTCATGCCAACATTAATCACACCACTGTTTCTTAAGTGTACAGTTTACTGCCTGATAAGGAAGTTTCAACCTATACTGAATTTTGGTCAGTAATAAAGACTAAGGGGCATATTAGCAACACCCACGTTAAAATTATCGCCGTTTTAGCGGCAGGAAACTGCCGCTAAAACGGCGATAATGGGCTTGCTAATATGCGTTATAGAATTCCAATAGAAGCCCATGTTAGATGTGCAGGACATCTAACCTGGGCTTCTATTGGAATTCCATAACGCATATTAGCAAGCCCATTATCGCCGCTTTAGCGGCAGTTTCCTGCCGCTAAAACGGCGATAATTTTAACGTGGGTCTTGCTAATATGCCCCTAAAACTCTAAATAAAAGTCCTAGAAAAGTGATTGTTGATTTTGAATTATCAATGATTAATACCATTACTAAATTATACCCAGAAGCCAAAATTCAAGGATGTTTTTCCACTTTTCACAGGTATATTGGCGAAAAATCCAGAAAACACCCTTGGTTGAAGACTACATATCAGACAGTGAACTACAATATCTATTGAAGAAACTAACAGATTTATGCTTCATGTCATCTAACACTGTAGATGAATACTACACATCAATTACAGAATCTGACTACTTAAAACGAAACAATGAAAAATCGGGCCCCTTACTAAACTTTTTTGAAGACACATAGATTGGCCATCTAAGCAAATCGGGTCGCCAGAGGAAGCCAAGGTTCCCAATTGACTGGTGGAACTGTTACATGACCTGATTAGATCGTGGCACGAAAACTAATAATGCAATTGAGGGATGGCACAACACCTTCAACAAATCTATCGGAACAACTCACCCAAACTTCTGTCATTTTTTGGAAACCTTGAAGAAGGAGCAAAGTTACCAAGAAATGAGAATAGAGCAATCTTTAACAGGTAGTCTAAATCCACGTATCTCCCCAAAAAGTACAGAAATGTCAGAACGACTATTGGCACAAATGCTACAGTTTACATTGGCAGGTGGCTTCAGACTTCCTGGAAAATATTGCAAGCATACCGTATTTCTAATACAAGGTACCCCCTTCTTCTAACTTACTTGCCTGTTTTAAAAAAATTAAAATAAATTGGCATTTTTAAAATTATTTTTGTAAAATCATTAGGAATGTCGGAAATCCTACCTGCAGAAGTCTTCTTTCTTCAACTTTTGGTGATGCTTCAATTGCTCATGTCACCAAAAGTCTTCCTTACTCAAATAATCCACAGGGTTTAACCATAAATCCATGAATTTCCAAATGTCCCGATCAAAAATTTGAAACACAGAGTGGAGTAAACACTAGTACCAACAATGTATTAGTTGGTTTAAAAATCTGTGTTCTAAATAAAAAACGCAAACCCAAAACAAAATATCAAAAACCCAAAAAACAAAGTTTAAAAAAAAGGGAAATCTAATCCATAACTATGATCCAGGTTCCATATTGAATAAAAATTGTCCAGGTCCATCCTTGTTCACCCACTTCCAAAATGCAGTAATCCATAAAAAAACCTGTTCCAAAAAAAACCTTCTTCACCCTTTTGAAAGGCCTGCATCTGAACCCACAAATCCATCTCCTTCTTTTAAAGGCGTGACGTGTATTGTGAAAAAACTCAAAACAGTACTAAAAAAAAAACGCTGCAAAAAAAAAAAATATATTGCTATTATTACAAATAAGTTCAAAAAAGTATTCTATTGTTTTTAAGAAATACTTTTATTAACATCTTGAAATAACCGCAGTCGTCCCGACGTAGGCCTACAACAGCTACATGCATAGGATGAAAAATGGGTTAAAACATAACATTCAAATCTTACACAAAACACCTTCCAACTACCTCCCTCCTCTCTCCTTACAAAAGCTTTGGCCACCTACAGCTCAAAATGTCATATTTAGGGGGCGTGGACAAGATGGCGGAGCGGTAGGACGCTTTCTTCTGTCTCTCCGCTCCCGCCGGGCCAAATTCGGTGATTATATAGCGCTCAGAGGGGGCTCGGCAGCTACACACCCCCGGGGGAAGCTGGGCCAAGCAGAGGTGTCCCCCCGGACAAGCAATTCCGGAGCCAGCGCAGCACCTGAAGCGCACGGAGAGGTAGAGCGCAGGAGCGGGGCCGCACTTGGAGGGCTCCCTCTGCCCTAGAAAGAAGGCCGCGAAGCGACGGAGAAGGCTGGGCAAGGATCCGGGCGACCCCAAACACGGAAAGATAACACCCCGGGGTGGATTCTCCCCCTCCGGTGACTGAAGGCACCATAAAGGACCCTGCTGGGGGTCGTGGCGAGTGGCGGAGACGACCGCGACTGGGTCGAAGCGAGGAGACCTGGCCTGGAGACAACTGATGTGGTCGCCGCGCTTGGCACCCTCCTGCAGCAGCACACAGCACGAGGATCAGAGCCGTGGTGAGGATCGGGGCTGGGGCCCGGAGCCGGGACCCTCAACAAGAGAGGTTGGTGCCTCAAGGTGGTGCAGACTGAGCCCACCCGTGTATTGCCTACCGCCTGCCGCTCTCTTTTCCATCTGGAGTGGGCGTAGGATTGCGGCAAGGGCGAGGGGGATCACGGAGAGCCAAGGCAGCTAAGAATTTCAAGTGCGGCAGTCGCAGTGGGCTGCCGCAGATTGTGGGCCCCGGGTGCTGCGGAGACGGCCCAGTCAGACCGGGTGCGGTTTGTGGCTCCCCGGGCATGCCCCCACTTGCCTGCTCGTATCAACACCATCTGTCCCCCCTCCAGAGTGCACCCGCCAGCAGCGAGTCAAGTGGAGCCTTTAAGTAGGCCAGCGGCAGCCCGTGTCCCGGCTCCTGCTTTGTCCCTGGCCCTTCAGACGGGAGTTGGCGAAGACCCCATCAAACACAGCAGAGAACAGATTGAAATACGGCCACAGTGAGTACACGCCGCTACACAGATGCAGATCGCCGCCAATGGCGCGCTGAGGCCTAGGGGGAACAAGGCCCAAATAAGTGGAGCGAGGGTCTGATTGCAACGGGCCATTGTCAAATAACACCAGAAAGGCCGGAGCCCCGGGGGATATGCCCTTGAAACAGCAGAGCAGAGGCTAATTTGCTTGGTGACGAGGGAGCATCGGTCCCATTACGAAAGCTCTGTGGGGCTGAGCCCCAACCACTATATCTAGGGCCCTGCCGAATCGCGCGCCCGGACACAAGACCTGAAGATAGGAGCAGTGGCAGGAGAGGGATAGCGGCCTAGCACACAGCGGACTTCCGAAAATAGAGGACTCAACGGAAAGGCACTGGGCCCTCCCTCCTTTTAGGCTGGATACATAAGAGACTGGGACACACAGGTCAAGTCCATAGCTCGCTGGGAGAGCTACACGACCTGCGATTATAGCAGACAAAGGGAGATGAGACGCGGCCCCAGTGGTGCCCCCAGTCATAGCAGCCAGCAGCCAAAGAAAGATAGGTCGGTCAAGGACATGCTTTTAAAAACGCCCCAGTCCGAGAACCCACCCATCCAGGGGTCATCAGCAGAGATGGAAGGGGGAGGAGACGCCGAGGGACCAGTCAGTCGTTCCTTTTTGGAGTCCCTATTCTCCTCCTTGAGGGAAGACCTCACTTCTATGAAGCGAGAGCTATCCGCAGACTTGAGAGAGGTGCGGCGCGACATAGACTCTCTGGGAGAGAGGGTTAACTCCCTGGAGGACTGCAAGTCGAACAAGACGGAAGAGCTCGAGAGCCTGCAGCAGGAAGTCATCCGCCTATGGGAGCAAAACCTGGATCTTCAAGCGCACATGGAAGACCGTGAAAACAGGTCTCGTCGCAATAACATCCATATTCAATGCATCGCAACAGGGCTGGAGGACACAAACATCGAGGCCATGGTTGTGGACATGTTCCGCGCGCTGCTTGGTGAGCCAGAAGAGTTCCCCATTAAGCTGGACCGCACGCATAGAGTAGGACCCCGAAGAAGCAACTCAGCCCCTCCAGCCGACATCTTAACCTGCGTCCATGATTATCAATTGAAAGAGCGGATCCTACGAGCAGCCAGAGACGCCCCCACCTTCAAATATAAAGATCAGAGACCTACTTTATATCAGGACTTAGCTGCCTCGACCCTACTGAAAAGAAAAGCGTTCCGACCCATCACTGCACACTTACGATCCATTGGCGTGTCGTACTCATGGGGTCATCCATTTAGATTGATTTTCCCCCTCAATGGCGAACTTCGTCAAATACCATCGGTTGCTGAGGCTAGCAGGCTCCTGGGCATTGCGGACCCTGCGGAAGAGGAGTCATCGCCAAGCAAACCAAACAGAAATAGGAGAAGCGGCCATGGGTGGACCCGGATCAAACCTCCAACAGGCTCACTGAAACCAGACTCAGCAACCATGTCTAAGGAGCGCCAAGCAAACCTGGCGTCCCTCACAGGGGAGCCATCAGGCGATGGCCCTTTGGAGTAACCGGAGGCAACAAGCGGACACTGTGAAGCCACCTTTGTTTACATCCTACACAGAAGGCCGGGTGGGTCCGGGGAAGAGCAGGGAGACACTGGCCACGGGTACCCCTTCCAGTTCCCCTTTCCCTGTCTCGAGCCGGGGCATAGACCTCGGACCACACTCATCCCAAGATGTCGGACTTCAGTCCTCTGGGACTTCGTTGTAGAATTTCTCTTGTTGGGGTTTTTCACTTTCTTTTTGTTGAAATTGCTTTTTTTCCTGGGTCATGGACCTCTTCTGGCCTATTAGAGGCAGTGGTCGCCCGTGAGGTAAATACACCGGATAGCCCAGGGAGCGTTAGATGGGCTTACACGGGAGACCACCAGTTCACTATGCAGGACCTCCAGGGACCCCACAGGCACGCTAGATGAGCTTAAAATCCTCACCCTAAATGTGAAGGGTCTGAATGGCCCGATTAAGAGGAGGGCCGTCCTGTCCTACCTAGAGCACTCGACTGCACAAATTTGCTTACTGCAAGAAACTCACCTCCTAGCCAAAGACACACACCTACTTAGATCGCGAGCTTTCCATCAGCAATATTTCTCTTCGCATACTACTAAAACGGCAGGCGTGGCTATTCTTTTTTCGCGCTCGTTTAGGGGCAAAGTTGGGGCGAAGCAGGCAGAAATTAAAGGAAGGCTTCTAGCACTCACGATCACAATTAACGCACACAATTATACCATTGGCTCTATATACGCGCCCAATAAGGTACAGGAGACATTCCTGAAGAGGGCGGTGATGGACCTTGCTGTCTCCCCTGACCGGGTACTCCTACAGGGTGGCGACATTAATTTAGTGTTCGACAACCAACTAGATCGCTCTGAACAACGTCATGGTGCGACTGGAGCCCTTACATGAACGGGGCGGGAGTAGTTGCAAGACCTGGGTTTGGTAGATATGTGGCACTCCATGCATCCAAATGACCAAGACTACACCTTTTATTCACATGCACATAAAACGTATGCTAGGATTGATTATTTTATTGGCTCCCACTCTCACACATGAACCTCAGACATCGAGCCGCGCTCACACTCAGACGACGCAGCGCTGACTCTCACGCTTACTCTCCCCCCTCAGAAAGACCATCATTCACCTGGTGGCTGTGTGATACACTGTTGTACCTTACAGATGTGATAAAACGCGTGGACAATGCCATAAAGGAATTCCTCATTTTCAATGACACCCCTGACACTTCAATTATCACATTAAGGGAAACATTTAAAGTATACGCCAGGGGGAAATTTATAGCTATCTCCGTGGCCAATAACAGAATTAGGAAGGAAAGACGGAGGGACCTCACCGGTCAAGTACAAGAACTAGAACGCATCCACAAGCGGACCGGGGCCCCACGAGGGTGGCGACAGCTGGCGGCAGCCCGCTGACAGCTTGCGGGTATTGACCTAGACAGAGCAAAATATGCTGCACTGAGATTGCGTCACTCCTACTATGTGGGGGGCAACCAGTGCGGGCGCCTCTTAGCCAACAAACTCTGGGCACAATGCCAGTTGACCGCAATCCATGCAGTGTCTGATGAGGCTGGTAATGAATGCACTGACGACACAGCCATTACACGGGCGTTTAGGGATTTTTATGAAACACTGTACTCCGCACAACAATTAACAGAACAAGATTCACTTTCTTATGTGCAAGGAGCTAATCTCCCAACACTTACCCCGGACCAAGCAGCTAGCCTAGATGGCCCCATTCGAATAGAAGAAGTTATCTCGGCCATAGCTCGCCTCAAATCACACAAATCTCCCGGCCCAGATGGCTTCCCTAACATCTTTTACAAGACCTTCTGTGCATCATTGGCCCCTATCCTCACCAGATTATTTAACTCGATAGGAGACTCGGGAGACATCCCGCCCTCAATGCTCGGAGCTTCGATTGTAGTAATTCCGAAACTGGGTAAGTTTGCTAGGTTCTCTGCCTCCTATAGACCAATATCCCTCCTGAACGTTGATCTGAAGCTCTTCACGGGCATATTAGCAGCACGCCTGGGCCCGATGCTGCCAGGGTTGATAGACCCTGACCAGTCTGGCTTTGTAGTCACCAGACAGTGTAGCGACAATACAAGAAGGCTACTTCATCTCCTTGATAAACACAGCGCCAAAACACAGAATGGGTCATGATATCGATCGATGCCGAAAAGGCTTTTGACTGGGTGGATTGGGGATACCTGAAGATTATTCTGGCGCGGTTCAGGATAGGAGATCGCTTCTCTAGATGGGTGTTCAGTGGCTACAGTCAGCCAACGGCTACGGTGCGAGTCAACGGGCGCTCTTCTGGACCCTTTCAGATCTCGCGGGGCACAAGACAGGGGTGCCCTCTCTCCCCGTTGCTTTTCGCGCTTTATATGGAGTTGATGGCACAGAGAGTGCGGGAGAACCCGCGGATCCTCGGTGTGCGGTTCGGGGGGGGGACTCTCACACCATCGGCTTGTATGCCGATGATGTGGCCGCCACGTTGGAAGAACCACAGGTCTCTGTTCCCGCTTTCTTTGCCGAGCTGGAGAAATTTGCAATAGCCTCTGGCTTCAAAATTAATGTGGCAAAGTCACAGGCCATGGGGTTTTAACTCCGACCGTCCACCATAGAGACTCGACTCACAACACAGCAGCCCTGAACTACAAACGGCTCCTGTCCCAGGTTCATGGAGAGCTGGGCAGATGGGGACCCTACGGCTTCTCCTGGTTGGGAAGAGTGGCGGCTATCAAAATGAGCATATTGCCTAAAATCCTATACATTTTTCAAACCTTCCCCATAGAGCCTCCCCCTGGAGTTCTTAAACAGCTGCAGGAGGAGATCTGTTCGTTCATATGGGCCAATAAAAGCCTCGCAAGAGTAGGGAGCTGAGCTATAGGCCACCTAGAGAGAGGGGACTGGGGGTCCCGAATCTGACTCGCTACTTCCAGGCCACCCAACTGCGCGTTTTGTTGGAGTGGTTGTGCAGTGAGTCAGAGAACCATTGGCTCTCCATGGAGCGGGCGCTCGTGGGATGGGCCTTGTGGGCGGTCCCCTTTTTACATAAAACGCAGCATCCAGAAGGCTTATATAACTCACCAATCATCCACACGACTCTGAAAGAATGGGATTCCACAGCGGTCAAGCATGAGCTAAACTCATTCCCATCACCTCTAACTCCCATAGTTGGAAACGAGGAATTCTCCTCCGGACTAAATCAGAAGGAGTTCAGTCACTGGGAAGCCCAGGGTTGTCGGTCCATTGGACATCTGTTTGATGCAGAGGGCCCCCTGACATTTGAGGACCTCCGATCCACATTTGCTTTGCCCGAGTCCGAAAGATATCATTTTCATCAAGTGAGACACTGGATTCTGCACCCTCTAGTGTGTCCAGGGGCCCAGAGACAGCTTACACCGTATGAGAAGTGGCTTCACACAAAGACAACAAATGCACACCTCATCACTGAACTCTATCATATGCTGCGGCCACCAAAACAGGAGGCCTCTGTGCCAGGGCAAAGAAGGTGGGAAGCTGAACTGGGCCGAATACTCTCGCAGAAAGAATGGGGGGACATTTTTTATCGCGCGTGCCACACAGCACGTAACGTTTCGAGCATTGAGACCGCGACTAAAATAGCTACCTACTGGTATATTACTCCACCTAGAATGTACGGATACAACCCCAGCCGCCCTTCACATTGTTGGAGACGATGTGGAGCAGAGGGCACTCTGACTCACTTATTGTGGGAATGTCCACGTCTTTCCGCATACTGGGAACAAGTTTTATCTGACATTGATATTCATTTTGATACGCAAATTCCACGCTTCCCAGCATACATTGTTTTAGGCCTACCCAACAAGCACACTTTCCCTCTCAAATCTTGTAGAGGCAGGCAAATGGGACTGGCTCTGGGAGCAGCACTTCAGAACATACTGTCCCACTGGGGTACAGATAGGATTCCAACACACCAAGGCTGGCTGGGTAGATTATGGACCGTGCTAGGCATGGAGCGCATTACGCGTACACTACAAGATAACGGAGCCTCGTTTGCGGACTATTGGCGCCCATTCTTATCTATACTCAGTATGGAGATGAGGGAACTAACTTGCCCCAAGTACCTGCGCTTACTGCGGCTCTTAGAAACCACACAGGACCCCCCCTCCGCTTTGGACTCAGAGGTGGAGAAGCCGTGAAATGCTAGCTTGAGCTTCCAGGTTAGGCGGGCTGGTGAAAAAGATTGGAGGGGAGGAAGGGGCAACACATATTAGAATAGGACCCAGGAGAATTGTCTTCTTTTCCTTTTCTTTTGATTTTCTATTTCATCTGTCAGGGGGGAGGATGGGAGGGAGGGTGCTGGGACTCTTATCGAAATTTATTTTCGAAATTTTGTTAAATGCCATGCAATGTCTTACTGCTAATCCTGCTCCTTAATCAATGTCACTGTTTGATTATAATACTTTAAATAAAAAACGATTTAAACATAACATTTCATATGTAATACTATTTATTAAAGCTATTGTTTGTTTATAATTATTAATACTTTTAAAAACTATTAGGTGTTGTGTTATGCTTCTTTATTATTTTTATATTTTTTTACATGATATTCTAAATTATAAATATGTTTTATGCTCTTTTTATAATATTTCAAATTAAACAATTTGGGGCATATTACGATGTCAGTCGTAGTTGACTCCGACTGACATTGTCTCGGACTCGGGACCGACCGACCTGAGGTCGGCGGTCCTGATCGCCTGATTACGATGCGACCGAACACTGTTCGGTCGGATTCCACTGTTCTCTATGGGAGCTTGTGTCACGGCCGTAAACCGGCCATAATACAGGCTTCTATAGTGAAAGGGGTGTGTGTGTACAACCCTGCACCCTGTGGCAGGGACTCCATGGTGCCTGCAACACAGTGCAGAGTTTTACAGGGGTGTGCCCTAGGTACCCCCTTGACCACCACCCTAGACTGCGGAGGCAAGGGGGCCCTGCTAGGGGCCCCCAAAGTCTCTTTACAACAGCCTTTCCATGTCGGAAAGGCTGTGGGAAACTGACATTGTAATTCTGATGGCAAAAACGCCGTCCATAGGGGATTACGGTGCAGTTCCGACCGGCTAGAAGACTCCGAGAGCCGGTCGGAATGACCGGCCGGTTTACATTCCGACCGCCGACATAGTAATTAGTCGGTTGGACCGCAAACCAACCGAGTCGGTCAGAAAGCCTCCGACCACCGTCGGAAAGCCTCTGACTAGCGTTCGGAGGCTTTCCGACCGACATCGTAAATGACCCCTTAATCTTTATAAATGAATACTCAGGTATTAAAATTAATACCTGAGTATTAATACACGTCCCCACCCATAACCCCGAAATTCCTCACATCCTGTGCCTAAAGGGTTATGTTACAAACCCTTTTTGTTTTTATAAATTATTTTTTGTAAAAAAATATTAAATTGTATGCATTAATTCTCTAAATTAATACACAGGCATTAAAATGAATACCTGTGTATCAATACACTTCCCCACCCATAACCCCTAAATCCCTCACATCCCGTGCCTAAAGGGTTACTTTTTTCTCAAAAACACAAATGTAAACATTTTTAAAAATCACTAATTATATACCCACCTTATAATATTACAATAATTATTAAAGTACAAAAAACTAATAAATACTTTTAAACTCACCTGAACACTTACCTTAACAATAATTGCAATGTAATGGCACCTGCGTTGTAATGGCACCTGCGTTGTAATGGCATGCGTTGTAATGGTACCTGCGTTGTAATGGACTCGTTGTAATGGCATTACGTTGTAATGCCTGCGATGTAATGGTAGTTTCCCCATAAACATACATGGTGAGTTCTGGTTTTTGTAGCAGGGGAAACAGAAAACAAAAAATATCACAATGGGCAGATCAGCACCTCATCCCCAAAGCCCTGCTGCCATATTGTAAGGGTAATGCCCTCATCTAGCATGGGTGCCGCATCATTGCACTGGCGCAGCAGCCTTCTTTGGTGAGCCAACCCTAACAGTCCATCGTCGCCAATGTTGAAATCAATCCACAAGGACTACATGTAGATGAAATGTAGTCTTTATTATCACCCTAGAGATTGCCGTTGGTGCTCCCTCTCCAGCCAGTGTAGAACTGCCTGAGGCGAGAACACTGCTTCCTAGAAGCTCTCGGGGAGGTAGAATACTGACGCAACAGTATTCCAGCCACAAAGGTACATAACACATTAAACCATATACACAACAGTTTGATGGCTGGGTAGTGGCAATAAGCAGCATGTTTTAGCTCGTGTGAGGCTGATGGGTCATCCCCGCTTTGTTTCTTTTACAACTCTGTGTATGCTGTCCTATGAGGCTGGTCAAAGATGTGAAAGACACTCAGGGCCAGCACAAGAGGGTTGGGGGCAGACAGGGCATTAAGCGATGAGCCTTCAGCTCTTCAGGGCACCTTGATATGGCTGCATCAATAAGTACATTTCTAAAGTAATCCTACACTGTTTAATAATGATGTGGCAGGTAGCCCAGACTATCACACAGTGGCATCAGATGTTCAAGTTGCCATGTTTTTAACTTACCCAGGAACCGGTATTTTTATACTTACAACAAAGCATTCAGAGGGGCCTGCATCAAGTATTTGATCCAGGCATTGCAAAACCCTTTTCCAGACCTGATGACTACAACAAAGCAATATCTGAAGGGGGTTTTCCTGGAAGTTTCCAAGACAAAATAGGAAAAAAAGATAGCCCACCTTTTCCTGTGTAGAGTTACACAACTACTGACTAATCACTTGCTGGGCTACCGAAGAGTTAGATTACATATGAGTGGTGTCAAAGGCATTCTCTCTATACTGTTTTTAATCATGGTTTTTGTGATTATATGCAGTCTAGCACACAGCTAAAGATGTTTCTAGTCAGACCTAAAAGCTTAACAAGGCCCACACTAACAAAGAGGACACTCCATAAAACATTACCAGACATGGCATCCTCACATAAAGCACTTTCCATTTGTGTTCTTTCAGATTATGATGCTTTCAATAAATATCAGCATGCATCATTTGGAATCACCGATTTAAGTGGAAGGAGAAGAAGAAGAAAACTCTGAGTCAATACCCAAGAAAAGTGCATATTCACAGTTTTAAATTACTAGAATAATTAATGGAATTAATTACTTGAACTTATCTTGGAACTGGGTCTCTCACATGTACTACATTTTCATAGCATATTGAGATCAGATTTATACTTTAACTCTCCAGAGGGGTATGGTACCAGAATATTGTGTCCTAAATATCATTAACATATATAATTATAGATGGGTAACAGAGAATTACTGGGATGTTTCTCACCGAAGGGTTTTGCGGTACATAAAATAGAAAACAAGAATAAAGCTAGAGTTGTCTATGATGTCACTCAGAGACCTGAGGTGAAAAGCATCCCCGTAATTCACTTTTTATCCTTCTATAATTTTATGTTATGTATGGGCTCGCAAAATCATCTGTTCCTATTTTCAACTGCTATGCAGGGACAGAGGAGTAATGGGGGAGCCATACATAACATGCCCCCTCCTCACTGTCCCAAATGTAAAAAAAAAAATAATAATAACTTACCTGCCACCCTTAACCAACCACCAACACTCGCCCTGCCTTCCTTCCCCCTCCTGCAGCTGTGCTTTCAGTGAAAGCAGACAAGCAGTGCTGCACTGACAGGCTCTCAGAGACTGAAGGCTTTTATGACCTAGCAACAGTGGGTAACGAGTTTTGTTATCAACTTTTGCTTCGTCAAAACAGGGGGTTACTAGATTTAGAATTGGGTGTAACCGATAGAGGCTTCCTGTGGAAGCCATGCATAACACAAATATCATCCCATTAGAGTTAATATCAGAAAATTGACAATGAATGGAGTGATATTTTGGTAAACAATATTTTGGCCAAGATATTTATGTCAGACAATATTTTTGTTATAGGTATTCCGTACAACACTTGAGGAACGCAGTGTCACCCATGCAACATGAAGCTGCTATTGGGTATGTTGTATGCATAGCTAGAGCCCAATTTTAAAATACAGTAATCCCACAGTGTCTAACCCCATTTCTACTACTGTAGTCACCGGAGAGATATCAGTGCGGGGGCAGGACTCATTACAAATTTACATAGAACCGTGACTGTCTCACCCCCATCCCAGAAATATGCATTGTTGTGGTACAGAAACACATGAAATTGTACTATGTCATAAAAATGTTCCTTAGAAAATGTTATTTCGATTATTAAGAGTATTGCACAATCAGTAATGAATATTAAAGTGTTTAGAAAATCTGAACATTGACCACTGATGTGCAATTCCCTTACAAACCACCGGAGGGCACCAAACTGAAAGGAAGGCAACAGAATTGGAAGTAAAAATGGCACATAAGGAATGTGTAATGGATACTGTTGTATAACCATGGCCACTGGAATTATATGGCGGAGGAGGGGCAGATTATGGCAAGAAAAGGAAAATTCTGTGGCATAATGCAGCACATTTTGTGATAGTATTACCTCATTTGTTTGACATATTTACACCTGGTAAGTGTCTGGAAAAAGAGTTCACCACATCAGTACCAATTTAACACCCAAATACAGCTATAAGCAACTGAAAGATGACCAGTCAACCTTTGTCAAAAGCCTCTGATGTGCAAGAATCCAAATCACTAAATTGTTGGTAACTTTTGATCTGAGCTAGAAACCAAACATTTTATGGGTATAATCTGCAGATTATGCAGCAGATGCTGGATCATGTGGTAAATGCGGCAAATCCGTAATTGTGTGAAAATCGTCACAGCCGCAGAATCGCATAATTCCAGTGGCCTAAATATACATTACTATGCTTAACTCCACATCTAATTACAGTATTGTTACCTTGTGATATAGTGATAGGTCAAAGTAGTAGGTGCAATATTTTTGTTATGTGATATATTGCCTGCAGTATAGTAACCGGGTAGCAATGATGCAGTGCCAGCAACTATCTACCAAAGATCAAAGCTTTAAAGCATACCCCAATTTGGATAAAGAATTTCACAACTCCAAGAAAAAGAGCTCATCCCTCGTTTGTGAATGGGAATAGTGCATCTGGCCCCTGAACCCTAATTGTAACTGCAATGAACCCTAATTGTACCTACAAACTCATTCAATAGAAAATGTCATGCAGTATGTATTGGTTATCTAAATATATGTTCAAATTTTATTTAACAGGGAACAGCCATTTTTTGAGCTATTCTGAACATGCACTTATTTCTACGTGTTCTATTGGGAATTAACTCAAAAACAGAAAAGTGAGCATTCTGTTAAATGTGTCACCAGTAAATGGAGGATCTCCAAATTAGGAAGTGTGTGGCTATATGGGCATTAATGATGACTAAAACGTAATTTTGAGAAATTGAAAAGCAAAGCAAAAAATGGATATCCTTTCTTGGTTACAGAATCTCACTGACTCCTCTTTAATGTAAATGTAATGATAGGGAGTTGCATTTCATGCAGCGTGGCATGCTTGTGTGGACATTTAGAAACAAAACAATTTAATACAAGCAGTTGACAGAGAAGGATATATTCCTGCCCTCTATCCTGCCCCTGCCTTATTTTTTATTTTTTGTGTAATAGTTTTTCTAGATTTCTATTTAGGCATTTATTAGACTGTTGATCACTGTCTAAAATAGCATTTCCATTATTTACTTTCTTGTTCTATAATGTTTGCATCAATAAATGATAATGATATCATAATAAAAAGCAGTTAAAGTAATTCGGTATTTATTTAGATGTTTTAAAATTCAGCGATTGTTATTTTACAATAACTTTTCAGTATTAAACATGCTGAAACTAGGAGTAGGTCTGAAAAGGAGAAAAGGCAGGTCATCAGAAACCAGCAGTGCTTAAGTTGTAATTGAATGAGTGCAGGTGTCCAAAGCTCTGCTCAGAGAGGCCAGTGGCCAGTGAATGTTGGGGCGCCAAATTCCAAGGCGATGTAGTCCTGAATCCACACCATGTCTCCTTAATCCACTTCCAGACACTCTCTGCCCCTTTATCTCACTCATGCAGGTTCCTGCTTTCTCCCTTTGTGACAGTTTTTCCTTCTTTCTCTTTCTCCGACTTTCCCCTTTGTTTGGTTTTTCTCTCTCATGCTTTTGTACATGTCTGATGCGGAAAGGTAAGTGCCGGTCCCCAAAAATGTGTGCCGGTGGCACACGACAGCAACCACTGGCTTAAATTAAGCCCTGCAGACCAGTAGGTGTGGGTTGGTGTTAACCTCCAACATCCTTCGATCAAAGGCATCCGGACGAAAAACAGACTTTCTTTAAAAAAACAGAAATCACATTTTTTTAGGAATTTTCTGAATTGGAAGGAGATGGAGCTTGGCTCGGAGATGGGGGTCCAGAGAATTGCAAAGTTTTGGACTCAAAATTCTATGGTGATCAGCCGTCACTTTAGTATGCCTTGTTGCACAGTGAATTCCTAGTATCAATCAGGAGCCAACAGAGTGCTTTCAGAGCTGGGTTTGTGTGGTTAAATTTGAGTAAGCTTATGCATATCTTAGTTCTTTCATTTTGAAGTCTCTGCAGTGTGTTAATTAGGTTCTTTGGCAGACCTGTGTGATTCGCATTACTATAGTCTTGCCATCCCAAACAAGACATCTTCTGAGATTAATTCCATGTGAAGTTTGCAGGAACTGCAGGATTTTGCGCTCTAATGATAGTTACATATTGACTTCCTTGTTTTGCCGGGCCTGGTGGTTCAGTGGCAAATGCGTCCACTGCAGGGGCCTGTATTTGACCTCATGGTACCAGATTCAAATCCTGGCGGATTACTCAGCCTTTCATCCATCTGAAGTCGATAAAATGAGTACCATTGAGTTGGGTAACAATAAACATCTGTTATTCAGCGCCAACATGCCTACGGGTGAGTGTGTGCTTTACAAATACACATGTTATGTTATGATCACTGCATTGATTTGTGGGGTAAATGAGAGGCTTGCAATCATCAAAGATGATCCTGAGTTTTTTTCCGCTTTCTGAGTGGTGTGGCTAGATGCTCTTAAATTTTAATAAACATTGATGTACCATTAATCTTTTAAAAAAAGTATTAAAATGTTTTAAAATAATGTAATAAACATGTTTTATTTGTACATTTTTATAGCTTTAAATTAAATGCATTTCTATTTTTTAATATTTTTTACTATTTTAAATCATTTATTTTAATTCAACATTATTTCCAATGGGGCTTTATTTCAAGTCCTTCCCTTCATTATTTTCTATAGGAACGCGTTGCAGTACTAGTGATTGCCCATGTGTGATGCTGAACTTACTCCTTCTCTGAGCTGGAATATATTTACCACTGGTCTGTGTCCTTTTTGGCTGCAGTAACTTTAGAAGTGCAGGTTGTGAAAAGCAATCGGCTTCCTCTTTTGTGGGTGAGTGCATGACCATCTTTAAACCCCTCTCTGACCTCCTAACCCCCTCCTTACTCTTCCCTAAGCCCATCCTATTTACTAGTAATTATGCAGTTTTTCCATTCACTCCTCTGGTTTCTCCTACATTTACCACTAAGGGCCTGATTACGAGGCAGTTATTTTTTTTCAAGCCGTGCGTAAACAGGGGTTTACGCACAACTTGGAAAAAATTGGAATTATGAGTTGAGTGAGTTCAGTTGAGTGTTATTTAACCTCCGATAATTATCGAATGCATTAAATACCTCAACCTTCGTTAAAGTCTGACAAGTAAAACCTGCCAGAATTTAACAGGGGAAAACCATACGGTAATTACAGTATCATGAGGATTTTGGTATGTTCAACACAAACATTTGCATGCTATTCCCCTGAAACTTGAAATAGGTGCTATTTATTGTACCCGATAAATAACAAACCCCTGTTGTACCATTATTTACCAGGTGTGATAAATAGCACCTATACTTGAATCAGGCCCTGAGTAGTAAATATACATGTGTGAGGATCTCCCCATAGAAAACATAGAAGAGGTGGAGATTTACACTTTGGCATTTTGTAGTAAGTAAGTAGTACAGTACTACTATAGTACTACTTTATGCACTACAAAATGCAGTTTGTGAATCCAGCCCAATGTAATTAACTCAGATAAAATTACTTGAGTGACCACTGTAAAATGTCTACTTGACATAAACGTCGGGTTAACCCAACTCAAGATAGCCTCCTTCTCATTCATAAAATGAATTGTCAGTTGCATTGATGCAATTGAAACAGCGAAATATGACATCATACCTGCCAAACATTAAGGACATGCATCGGAGGCCTTAGACCAACCTGCCATAAAAATACATGGTGGCGAGGAAAAAAATGCCCACAGTTCAAGAAACAAAGAAGAGTGTTTTATATTACTTAAAGCCTCGTGTGCTATCCTCAAAATTAAAATTTAGGGGCACATCACAAATGCCGGTAGGGCCGCCACTGACGGGGCCATTGATGGCGGTCCCACCTACTGACAGCCCTTCATGCTGACCGTTGCATTAGGATGCAGGCGGTCGGACCCTTAAATCTCAGGGATTGGACCACCACCTCCGCCAGGATCTACTGATCCTGACAGGGCAGCGGTTGGAATTGTGATCCTGAATGGAGGCAGTGCCATCTCAGGCACCGTCGTCAGGATCACAATGTCCATTTCCCACAGCCTTTTCATGCCATTCCCACCGCCATGAAACAGCTGTTGTAAATAGACTTTGAGGGCCCCAAGCAGGGCCCCCGTGGGCCACTGCTAAGGGCCAGGGGGCACAAGTGGTGCCCCCCCTCCCCAAACATCCATGCCCCGTGTGCCAGGCACCACATGGTGCCTGGCACACGGTGCATGGATGTTTGAAAAATGCCTTTTTCTACTGCCGCTTGTGCTGCTGCCCTTTTCCGGGCCGCAGCACAAGTCGCAGTAGAAAAAGGCATTTTATGATCACCTACACAGCAGTCTAATCAAAATATGGCGGGTGGGACCGCCGACTCCTTATCGGGCGGTCTCAATCCTGCTTCGATGGTGTTTGGACGCTCGTCCGACCGCCATCGTAATGAGCCCCTTAGTTTGGTTTCAGTCATCTGGGCATGGCCATTGTACTGAATAACATGGTGAGTCATCAATAGATGAAGATGTGGAGCACTGAGTAAAATATAGCAGTTATGATGAATCCTCAGACCTGAAAAGGCATGAATGTCTGGTGCAATTAACAGGCGTTTTAGCCCTAACAATCAATTTTAAAACTATAAAACAGTGTAAACCCAATCTGGTCATAGTGAATAGTTATTTTCTTCCTCTGAGAGACAGTATTGGATTAGTCACGAGGGAACTATCCTCCCTCTGTGGGTTCTTAGATGACAATTGCCTACTGCTAAAATATTTTTGTGAATATTTCAATATTCATTGTACAGCCATTAATTCTCAGGTGGAGGTCACCATAAAATAGAATTCCATTCGTCAGCTCTCCCTTTGCAATTCACTACTCCAGTTAGAGACAAAAGATGCATAGACATCATGGGTATGCTGTCTCTAATATGATTTAGATACATTAAAGGAAGGCTGTACAGGAATATCCGAGGGAGTGTAACCTGGGATCAAGATGGTTCAGCGTCAATAATTGGCTATACATTTCAATTGGGTTACTGTTAGCTGCTTTTGGTTTCATGATCACCTGGAGAGTGATCATTGACTGACGAGCATTGTATTAAATATATTTTGTTCCAACAAGGGTTGTAAAAGAGATTATACAGCACTAGAGAGTGACCTGAAGCACACCGTCTGCAAAGATTTAGGTAACAAAAGAAATTGTAAGCTTAATATTATCTGGCAACCTAACACCTTTAAATCTACTTCTATGCACTTTGCTATGAAAGCATGAGGTAGCTTAACTTGTATCTGTAGTTTCTTAGGAGGAATCAATGCACTGCATACCTGTGCGCAGCAAAAGGCTGTAGCTATCATTTGCTGGGAGAGGATGTTCCCTCAAAAGGAAAATAAATCATCAGCTGGGCTCAGCTCCTCTTTTTTCGGACTTGGCTCGGTATCAGCTCTCCACATAGGAAGGGGTGCTGCAGCAATACAGCAGTCTGCCAGTCTCTGTCAGGATCTTCTGGCAGTATCTTGTGCGATACTATGGTGCAAAAGACCTCTCAGTGGCCACTTGATGAGCCTTTTATACTGTTGAGCACTGATCTTATCTGATATGGGGAATTCTTGAGGAATTTCTGACATAATTTAGGTGCATCAATAGACTAGTCTTAGTCGCATTTGTATAAACCAATACATAAAATTCAACTTACATTGTTTATGTGACTGATATTAGCTGACCTTGAAGAACAGATAACAAGTTGTTTGACGCATTAGGTGTCTTATCGATGTCACTGTCTGGCTGACTTGACACCTTCAAAGATACTTGGAAAGATAAGGACAGATGGAATTCACCGCAAAGGTAGACATGCTGAAGACCAGGCAAAAAAATGGAAAATGGCCTTACGATCTTTACATCAGTCTGCTGGATTAGGTTAAAGCCAGTGCTACTATCAAAAACGTTAAGAGGGGTTCCAGAATGGGAAGTCCGTGATATTGAATGCAGTGACCCTTGCAATGATGGCTAGCTGCTCCATTCATGGGGAAGATGGGTCACTCTATTGTACCTTTGTGTACTTTTCCACAACCTTCAAAACCATAACGAGATAAAATTGTGAAAAAAATATGATCGTCTGGAATGCACCTCAGTGGTTGGTCATTATTATCAATAACCTGCTAGGGGAAACTTGTGACAAATTAAAGTATGAGGGATGCATTCCAACATTCTGCCCCCATAGCATGTCACAATGACTTAGACAGGCCTGTGTGTTTTCTCCCTCCCTATTTGATATATACAATAGCAATCTGGCTAAAGAAGAGGCGATGGAAAAATCTACCTAAAAGTTAGGGAACAGCACATTTGAAGAAAAGTCACCTTTTTTACATGTAACTCTTGATTTTTCACCATTTGCTGAACCCTATATTTTTGCTGGCTTTAGAATTCTATGCATGGCACCCCTGCTAACCAGTAGTAAAGTGCCAGGGCTCCCCCTTTAACATGGTAGAATTGGCCTATTCCTAACTGGCATATTCATCCTGCCTATACATGCCTAGTATATGGTGTACAAAGTATACCCAGGGCGTGAAAGTAAAGTGGCACTGGTGAACTGCAGCACATATTGTGCCGTTCACTATAGTGGCACGGCAAACATGGCTTCAGGCCTACCCTGTGTAGCCTGACTTCTGCAGTGCGACTGTTAAAATAACTCTTTTTGACAGGTAAGACCTACCCTTGTAAATATTATTTAGTCACGCCTATGTACACTTTGTATCCCACAAGGTAAGGTGCATGGTTTTAAAAGTGGGACACATAGAAAATTAATATTACCATGCCCCTACTGTGACAAGTCCCTGAAAGCTATTTTCACTGTGGCAGGTCTAGCTGTCCTATGTAAAAAACCAGAGTGCAGATTAAAATACTAATACTGTATCTCGGGAATGGGGTCAGTGAGAGAAATTATTATACCACTATTTTTAGTAGATATTAAATATCCAATTCAAAAGGTGAAGCTGGGTTTTCAATAAATGGTAAGGAAAATAAACTTTTATTTAGGCACATTTTATTAGTCTGAACTGTTGGTAGGCTAATTAGGATATGCCTCTGTCACCTTTCAGCCTGTGCTCAGCCTTGAATAGCTGTGAACAAAGGTGTGATATGTCTCCCAGGAGCAAACAAAAGGTTGACCTAAATGGGCAGAGATGACTCCTCTGAGCTCCACAATATATGCACTGTGGGGACTATAGGCTTCCTTTTTGACACTGTAGAGCCTGGTCTGTTGAGCCACATGTAACACTGGGCCATACTTGAAAGGGAGAGAACAGTATTCCAAGACAATTCTTGTGGGTCCCTTGTTTGGTTGATAAAGGACCCTGCGTTTGTTCTACTAGAGATCTGTCTCTGGGTTTGTTGTGGGTAGAGTGCCTGACTCAAACTAGATTTTACTGTTAGATGTGGGAGGACACTTGGGATTACCAAAGGTCTTGCAGCTCCACCCTTGCTGCAGTTCTACCGCCAGCTGACTGCAGACTGCTCCTGCCCTAGGGAGCTATTCCCGACAACCAGAAGACTTCCACAGGCCTTTACATGCCTCCTCTGCCCCAGGCTCCTAGGCTTCAAGTATCCCAGGGCACCACAGTTCACTGCAGCGCTTTCTCTCCTGCTCTGCCCACTTTTTCCATGCTACCCTCTCTGCCCACTTTCTGCCTCCCAAGCACCCCGCCCTCAAACCTAATTTTTTTTAGCAGGTCTTGCCAGCTCACCCCTTGCTGCCAGTTCTACCGACAGATGACTGCGGGCTGCTCCTGCCCTAGAGAGCTAGCCCCGCCAGCCAGCAGACTTCCACCGGCCTCTACATGCCTCCTCTGCCTCCTCTGCCCCAGGCTCTTGGTGCCTAGGCATCCAGTGCCCCAGGGCACCACAGCTCACCGCGCCATTTTCTCTCCCACTCTGCCCGCTGTTCCTGTGCTTCCCGCTCTGCCCACTTCCTGCCTCCCAAGTGCCCCTCCCTCAGACCTATTTAATTATGGCTGCAGCACAGCCTAGCAGTGGGTGCATGCAGCGTTCCCATCACCGGCGCACCAAAGGCAAGCCTGTCTGCATCCATCCACGCCTGGACCGCGCCCAGCACCAGGAACCCGGACCCTGTGCACTTCCACAGATACTCCGTCACTGATCTCCGTGCCCTTGACCCTGGACGAAACAACAACTGCTGCCTCGCATCCCCTCGCTCCACAGCTTGACCCTTCACCTGCATCCACTGCTGGTTCACCTCCGCCCTAGGACTAACCGCAATCGCATCAACCAACACCACACCATACCTGTCGGCCGAGATCTCCCCAGAACAACCTAGCTGTCTCCTGATCAATGCCAGATCACTCCGCAAATACACCACCAAAATCTGGGACACCATCTCCACCCTGGCCCCCGACGTGACCTTCATTACAGAGACCTGGCTCACCCCTGCATCTTCCCCGGACATCACCACCGCAACACCCATCGGCTACAAGATGAAACACTGCAATCGCACCAACAGACACGGAGGAGGCATCGCCATCATACACAAAGAATCACATGCACATGCACCACCATGGATGTTGAGACCACGCCGGTCATGGAACCCATGAACGTCCAGCTCTGCGCCGATGACAAAAGGTACCCTCGCTTACAGACCCCTGGAACCTCAAACCGGCCTCAGCGATGCTATCGCGGAATTCACCACCCCCTCCGCCATTGAATCTGAACACTACATCTTCGTGGGAGACCTCAACTTCCACCTGGACGACCCCACAGACACCAACTCCACAGACCTCTTCCTCCTCAAGCAGCTGGTCACAGACCCCACGCACAAAGCAGGACAGACGCTGGACCCCATCTTCACGTCCAGTAACAGAATCTGGTACAGCCACACCACGGAACTCACCTGGTTGGACCACTCCATCGTACACTTCACCATTACCGGACCTCCCAGCACCTCCCCCAAACACCACATAGCCCCCTTCTGAGCTGGACCAAGGTCACTCAGCACCAATGGACCGATGCCCTCAGCATCACCCAACCCAACGTCGCCACAGACCTGAACCAGGCAGTAGAGAACTTCAAGGCCTGGATCACCAGTGCTGCCGACCGAGTCGCACGCACAAAACTGGCTAAAATGCACAGATCCACCAAACGAGCCAGCTGGTATACCCCAGAACTCAGTGCGACAAAATGCAAATGTAAACAACTGGAAAGAAAGTGGGGAACCAGCAGGAACGACACGGACCGAGCCACCTTCAAATCAGCCCTCAACAACTACCACTGCCAGCTCAAAGCCATGAAAAAGGATGCCCTTACACACCGTATCGAGACCAGTGCCAACCTAACCAAGGAACTCTTCACCATCGTCAACGAGTTCACCTCCCTGTCCGCCACTGAAAACTTGATCTGATCCTCACAGGAACTCTGTAACGGCCTTGCAGACCACTTTCACAACAAGATAGCAACCATCCACAGAAACTTCAATCCCCAACCCCACCGGCCTCCACAGCATCTCATCACCCATCGCCGCTGACTGCCTGCTCTTCGCATGGGAACAGCTCAGTTCACCAAACACAAATACTATAATGAGCTCCATCCACTCTAGAGCACCCACCGACCCCGGCCCCCCCCCCGCTTTTCAACCTCGGAAGAGACAACAAAAGCCACCAGCTCACCACCATCCTCTTCAATCACCACAGCCATCTTTCTTGATGCCTCGAAACAAGCAGAGGTCAGACCCCTACTTAAAAAACCATTGGCAGACTTCAGTGAACTCCAGAACTATTGTCCCATCTCTCTGTTCCAGTTTCCCTCCAAAGTCCTGGAAAAGGCCATCAACCTTCAACTCACCGAGCACCTGGAGAGAAACAATCTGCCCAGTCAGGATTCAGAGCCAACCACAGCACAGAGACAGCATTAATCACTGCAACAGGTGACATCCGCACCCTACTCGACCGAGGAGAATCAGCTGTCCTGATCCTGCTCGACCTCTCCGCAGCCTTCAACATCATCTCTCACCACACACTCATCACTCAACTACGACAGATCAGGATCACAGATGACACGCTCAAATGGATGGCATCCTTTCTCACAATGCGCACCCAGAGAATATGTCTCCCTCTCTACACCTCTCAACCCTAGCTCGCCATCTGTGGCATCCTGCAAGGTTTTTCCCAAAGTCCTACCCTCTTCAACATCTACATGACACCCCTTGTGGACATCGTCAGAAACCAAGACATCAACATAGTCTCCTATGCCGATGACACCAAGCTCATCTTCTCGCTCTCAGTGGACCCCACCACTATGTAGACCAACTTCCACAACTGTATGGAGAACATCTCAGCACGGACAAAACTGAAGTGCTGATCTTCGGTAGACACACCTCCCTCTGTAAACGACTCCTTGTGGCCATTGGAACTTGGACCCCCTCCCCACTCCAAAAGACCATGCCCACAACCTTGGCATCATCCTAGACAGCGAACTCTCCATTAAGTGCCAGCTCAACTTTGTCTCCTCAGCCTGCTTCCACACTCTCTGCATGCTTCACAGTCTTCAAGTGGCTCCCCTTCAACACCAGGAGAACCGTGACCGAGGCACTCATCACCAGCAGACTGGACTATGGCAAGCCACTCTATGCAGACACCGCCACCGAAATCATGAGAAGACTCCAGTCGATCCAGAGCGCAGCAGCCAGACTCATCCATTACCTGCCAAAGAGGACCTACATCTCCCAGCACCTAAAAGACCTCCACTGGTTCCCCATCCAGAAGAGATGTCAATTCAAGCTCCTGACCCATGCCTACAAAGCCCTCCATAGCCAAGACCCGCCTACATGAATCACCGCCTGAACTTCCACCTATCTCTCAGGAACCTCCGCTCATCTCACCCTCACACACATACTACACATTCGAAGCTGCCGCACCGGAGGACGCTCCTTTTCCCACCTTGCCGCCAAGTCCTGGAATTCCCTGCTCCTCCACCTCCATACTTCACCCTCGCTGATCCACATCAGAAAGAAACTCAAAACCTGGCTCTTCGACTGACACCCCAGCATAGCGCCTGGATACCCTCTCGGATGAGAAGCAGTGCTTTAGAAATGCTGCTTGATTGATTGCCTTCCCACACACACTCCCAGCCCTCATAACCCTAGTTAAGAATGGCCAAAGACTATCCCCATCTTGAAAATGCCCTGCCACATGGCATTCTTGTCCTTATTGCAGTAGTAGTAGTAAATACTTTATTGTATTAATCAATTGATTACAATAAAAAGTGCGAACATTTAAAAGAAAAAAATTGTCAGTAGTTTAAAATTTCAATGATGAAAACTTACAATCGAACTTTCAACAATCAGGTTCAGAACAAACACTTCATAGTATAAAGTTCTGTATGTTCCCGACTTATACAATGATTTCCATACGTTATTCATTTATCTACCACTGTATCACTATTTTCTTTACTTCAGTCTATTCTTTTTTCGATGATAAAGTGCTAATGTGCTAATTATGCAGAATATATGCATCTTGTTTACTGCAAGAGACTCAATACGTACACCTCCCAGGTGTAAATGCAGTTTGTATTCATTCTTCTACAGTGATTTACATATATTATTTAACCATTTGCCAGTGTATTATAATCTTCCTTGGCTCAGTCTATAACTTCATAGATGTACTAAAGTGCTAATGTGCCACATGTGCAAAACATATACAGTTCATTATATTGGTGCAGATGGTTTCTATATCTTTCATTAAAAAAAGCAGTTCACCCATCTATCTCTGTATTGTGTTCTTTTTTGGATCAGTCTATTACTTTCAGTAATATACTAAAGTGCTAATGTGTCAGATGTGCAAGATACACCATTTTCTTACATTTTTACAACTTGAAGGTTCGATTCTCTGTTGATAAAATCTGTGTTGCTTCCCATTATATACGGACATTTACGTTGATAATGCTTTATACGCATGATCTAAAAATGTTATCATCATTGTTATTGCACTGTCTTCTCTGAGCCTAAAACAGTATCTAACAGTCTTAGCAGTAGTTCTTATTTTAGCATTTTTAAACAAAGAGCATAAATATATCCTCCGTATGGGCAACAGTTTAGGGCAGGTACATATTAAGTGTACAAGAGATTCAACAGTAGTTTCACAAAGCCGGCAAGTTGGACTGCCTTTAAGTGCTGGGTTCCATTTCCCTTCAAACTCCCAAATCGGTATATAAAGTAGTCTGAATCTTATGAATTTCCTTTTTATATGATATATCCTAAATTTTATTGACTCTGTACAGTGTAAGTATCAATGACTAAATCTGTATGATTGTATTTTCCAGCTTGTAGCTGGTCTAAGGCCCACTGCTTGGTAGTAAGCGCAAGGTGTATTCAGTTTTTCCGGACAGATCCGGTCATTTGCCCCAGCTCCTGTATGTCAGGCAAGTCATAAGATCCTAGTCCCATCAATGTAATATACAATTCTGTATCTCTATATTTAGATCTCCCTAACTCTTCAAATATTATATGTTTCAGTGAAGATGGATCGGCCTTGGCACAATCAACAATGTAATTCACACAACTCCTGTTGTCCAATGATACCAAGGATTTTAGACTGAGTTCCATTCTCATAATACAATGAGGGGTTGCCTGTCTTAGATGCAATAGAGTGCGTACACATTTCATAAAGCATTTCTCAAAGTTGAAGATGACCTTCTTACTCATTACTGGGGATGCATATGGTAAATATGGAACTAATTTCATATGTAGTGCTTTAAGCGATGGGCTGACCGCTTTTCCTCCAACCATTTTCAAGAATCTTGAAATTGACTTAGTGATAACAGTTGATTTCGATTATCTACTGTCCAGGTGGCTCGACCAGGATAACATATTATCAAAAATCACTCCAAGGTATTCATATTGCTCCAATACTTCAATTGATGTTTCTCCTAGTGTCCACCTTTTAGTTTTTGTAGGCTGTCCAAAGGTCACAATTGTTTGTTTTGGACATATTGGCTATCAATCCATTTACTTTATTGTAGATGTATAATTGTTTTAATTGGTGCTGGATTCCTTTTGGAGTTAAAGACAGGATCACTAGGTCATCAGCGTATGCTAGGTATGGTATTTTTGTACCTCCTAATTTTGGTGGGATAACCATGTCAGACTTTAGTGACATATCTATATCAGCAATGTAGAGGGAGAATAATAATGGGGAGAGGACACAACCTTGCCTAAGGCCGTTTTCAGTACCAATTTTAGGTGATAGCGTATTGTCAAGTGTTAACTTTACCTGTAGCCATGTTTTAAAATGCAGTTCGATAATGAAATTCAGGAGATTCGGGTTGATTTCCCATGTTATAAGCTTATTCCACAGCCTTTGCCAATTTTCCTTATCGAACGCTGTGGAGTAATCCACGAAACAGGCATATAATGTTGCTTTCTGCATACTTGCTTTTTCCCAAGTAGAGCCAATGAAATGATGTTATCAATTGTTGAACACCCTGAACGAAATCCTGTTTGTGTTGTTGGTATTAATAATTTTTCCTCTGCCCAGAGCCTTAGTTTATTTTGAAGGTGTTTTGCAAACAATTTCCCTTCGAAGTCTAATAACGCTATTCATCTATAGCTGGACGAGTCTGCTTTTGGATCTCGTTTGTATATCGGATGCACAATCACTCCTTTCCAGGAAGATGGTATTTTTCCTAACTTGGTTACCTGTGAGAATAGTGTTCTAACAACGTACTCCAGAGGTTATGTTTGACTTAACCAGATCTATAGGGATACCATTTGGTCCTGCTGCTTTGGATGAGTGTGATCTTTGTATTAGTTCTGCTATTTCTTCCTTTGTTATATCTGGAAATATTCCATCAACTTTTGGCGGTGTATAGTTACAGATGATAGTTGACTTATTTAGAACTTTAATATAAGTTTACCACTTATCACTGGGGATAAACAGCTCATCTGGCTGCCTATAGGAAATTGTACCATATCCCACCAGAGACCAATACGCTCGTTCATTCCGAGTTAATACAGCATGATATAGTTTTGCGTAGGCATTGTTCTCACTATCCCGCTTTATTTGTAAATTTCTGTTCTTAAATTCCCTCATTAAGTCTTGCAGCCTCAGATTGCGATCATTAGACATTGGAAGCTTTGGTGTATGTCGCACCATTTTGTGGTAAACTCTCTTTGATTCGATTAATTGCTGAGTATTGGGTAAAATTGCAATGTTTGTTCGCACTTTCTGTGATTTGACCACAAGGGTCAGTAATATGTTCTTTAGTATGGATTGCCAAGTAGCTATCCAGTCATCCCCAACTTCCAACAGCACAAAATCTTTTCTAATACATGATATCAAGGCTCCTTCTAAATTAGATGCCTTCTCTTTTAGCGCATTATTCCAAATGAGCTTTTTACCATTAACAGCAGTCATTCTGCCACTGTTAACCGTTACATGGGTCTCCCAATGATCATGTTTGATGTTGATAACTAGCCTTTGAGGATCATGATCACTCTCGGGTCTTGGTATGATAGAATACTTTTTACACAGGTGGAAATATGAATAATGCACAAATGTGTAATCTATGGTAGCAGAAACCATGGGCCCTCGGTAAGGGCCGGTCGCTCTTCTGCTAGCCTTCCATTTAATGCTCTGTGTCCTGAGTTTGGCAAAAAGTCACATGTGAACCTGGTTGAAATACTAATTTTGTTTGGGGGGGGTTTGTAAAGAAATTTGTGGTTGTGGGATATTGTAGCTCAAATCCGGTTCCTTGCTGCTTGCAGGTTTATTTGCCAATGGCAGTAAGGTTTGATTAAAGTCCCCAGTTATAATGACCAAAAATTGTTCATACGCAGCCATTATTTGCTCTAGTTATTCTAGTGTTGTCCGATATCTACACTTGTTTTTCACCAGTTGAGGAGGAAAATATATGTTTATGATCAAATGATCAAAAACTTTGTGGCATTTTGGTTAGTTAAAAGAACTGGCAATATATATTTCGAAGGTGTTTTTATTTTTTCACTTGTCATACAAAGTTTATTGCTTATTGATATCGTCAGACCTCAACTTGGCCTTCCAACAGCATTCTTTTTTGCTTTAATTTTGTGTGCTGTATAATTTGATATGGTTAAATTTGCAGATTTTTAACAAGTACTAAGACTTGGATGCTCTGCGCACTGTTCACGCTATGTTTTCTCAAAATTTGACAACCTCTAATTTTTTTTTTTTTAATTCAATAAATTTTTATTGATTGTTCAAAGCAAAACCATATATAATACATATAGCATAGCAAATAAATAAAAAACAAGATACATAATAACTAAATAAATAATATACCAAATGCAAAAGGAGATGCAGCACATTTCAAATCTTAGAAATCGCAAATAGGGACAGAAGAAGTGAATACACCATCAGCACTGCGACATCAGAATGACATAAGTGACGATAGTATAGATGGCATAAGGTATTTGTCTTAAGGCAGAGACAGATAGCAGGGAAGGCTATGTATTTTGGCGTACGTCTTGTGGTTGCAAGACTTTCGGCTACTTCTCAGAACAGATATAGCACCCCACATTAGATATGGGCGGCAATTAGACATCAGGGATCCTTGATGTGTGCTCCTTTTAAGTGGTATGGTAAGGATGTTTGTCATGAAGGGTCTCCGTTTGGTATTGTGTGATAGCGTAGGGTATTATAAGAGACAGTTCACGGTGGTTTGTAGGATTCAAAGAAGAGATCGAGGGATTCCCACATGCCTCTGCTGGGGGACTTCCACGGGGAGTTGTGAAGCGCTATATTGTCAGCTCCTCGCAGGTTAGTGACCCAATTCAGCCAGTGTTTAAAGGATGATTTACTAGTATCCTTCCAATTATTGAGTATAATCTTAAAAGCTGCTGTGAGAAGTAGGTCAAGGAGTGCCTTGTCATTATCCCCCAAGGAGTCTTCTCCAGTAGGGGCAAATAGTAGAGTCTGGAGGTCCCTGCTTATATCTAGGGGGAAGAGTTTAGATATGAATTTAAGAACTTTATCCCAATATGTAGTCACGCACGGGCAAAGGGTCAGTAGGTATTCTAAGTCTCCCACTGCTCCATTGCAGTTTCAACATATATCGTCTTCACGGATTTTGTGTTTGTGAAGTCGGGCTGGAGTCCAATATGCCCTGTGCAGTAGCCAGAATTTTGTGTGTGATAGCACTGGACTGATTTTATTTTTAAATACTGCGTTCCATGTCCAGGACCAGTCTGAGTCTGAGATCGGGGTTTTGGAGTTCGATTCCCAAAAGGCTATGGCCTTCTCATTAAGTGTAGAGTGTTGGGGGCTTAGTAGTTTGTAGAATCGGGAGACCTGGTGACCTAACGCGTTTACTTTTGAGAGGTATTGCGGGAGGGATGGTGTTAGGGCTGAGAGATTTGCCTTAGCTAAGGCAGCTTTTATTTTTAAGAAATAGTAGAATTCAATTGACTCAAGTTGGTAAGTGGACTGTAGGTCCTTAAAGGATAAGGGTTGTGTGCCTGCATAAAGTTGGTGGGGAAAAAATATGCCCTTGCTGATCCATGTTGCATTGTACAAGGTGCATTTTTTATATAGAATTTTGCTATTATACCAAATGGATTCTAAGTTAGACTTCTTAACACTGTTGTCTAGTAATTTGTCTATTTGCAAGAGGGAGGATTTAGTGTTTTTGAGTATAGAGCTTGAACATGTAATGCGATTCATATTCATGGTTAGAAGGGTTGCCGGGGGTATACCATCAAGGATATATTTCTCAATGTCAAGCCATACAGGTGTGTATCCTACTGGGGTTGTCAGCCAATGAGAGCCCTGTCTTGCGAGGAAGGCCGACTGGTAGCGTTTAAAATCAGCTAGATTAACCCCACCTAGCCTTTTAGGGAGCCTGAGTTTCTTCATGCTAATTCTTGCCTTCTTTCCTCTCCATAGGAAGTTCGAGAGAAGTTTGTTTAGTTTGTGATGGAAGTCTTCGGAAAGAACAAGGGGCAGCATTGTTATCAAATAATTTACTAGGGGGGAGACCATCATTTTTATGGTTTCAACTCTGCCCCACCAAGTTATGAATCTGGGTGACCAAGCATCCAATAATGATTTGATCTTTCCCAGTGTTTTGGTCTCGTTATGTTGGAGTGTCTCTAGAATAGTGGAGCAGAATTCTATCCCCAGGTATTTGATGTGGTTCGGTTGACATGTGAGGTCCGAGTTGCCTAGCATTTCACGCGTACTATGTACATTAAGCGGTTTGACCTCAGATTTATCGCGATTGAGTTTGTAACCAGAGTGTCTAGAGTATGTGTCTATCGTGTTCATCAGGCCTATGATGGAGTCTTCCGGTTCTTCCGTGATGATCAAAATGTCGTCCGCGTATGCGGCTAGTTTTACTCGCAAGTCGCCAAAGAGAACCCCGGTGATGTCCTTATGGAGCTTAATGTCTTGGATCAGTGGCTCCAATGCTAGGAGGAAGAGAGCCGGAGAGAGAGGGCAGCCCTGTCTAGTACCTTGTTCTAAATGGAATGAATCCGATAGGGTGCCATTAATGGCTATCCTGGCCGTCGGGTTAACATATAAGGCCATTACCATGGAGATGAATGGTTCACCTAGGTTGAAAGTTTGCATACATTGTCTCAGGAACTGCCATGACACTCTATCAAACGCCTTTTCCGCGTCTAGCGTGATATCAATTAGGGGTGTCGGAGCGTTTTTGGCCTTTTCTAAGATGTGACATAGTAGTCTAGTGTTGTCATTGGACATACGATGTTTGAGAAAACCCACCTGTGAGTTGCTGATTAGAGAGGGAAGAAATTTATTTAATCTATTTGCTAGGACTTTGGCATAGATCTTACAGTCTACATTTATTAAGGAAATTGGTCGATAATTTTTGGGTAGGAGCGGATCCTTGCCTTCTTTGGGTATGACAATGATATTGGCTTCCCTCATTGAATTAGTAATGCTGCCCTCATGGGCTACAGAATTGAAAAGCCTATTTAGCGTCGGTTGGATCGAAGTGCCAAATTCTTTATAGAAAGAGGCAGAAAAGCCGTCTGGCCCTGGAGCTTTGTTACTTTTAAGTGTTTTTATCGCCGACGATATCTCTAGATCCGAGATAGGTGCCCCCAGCTTTGAGCTATCTGTGCTTGAAAGTTTTGGGAGGTCTAATGAACGTAAGTATTGTTCGCAGGCATCTGAGTTGACTATTAAACTGTTACTATAGAGGTCCTTATAGAACGTTTGGAAGGTATCCAGAATTTCGCTATGTTTGGTGTGGGTGATATTCTTGTCATCTTTAATCGAGGAGATCGTGAATTGTCTCTGTTTATGCTTAAGGTAGGAGGCCAATAATTTCCCCACTTTGTTGCCCTCACAAAGTTGGAGCGCCTTGAATTTGTTGATCCAGACACCAGCCCTTCTGCTTATAATCATATTATATTCGTACTTCTTTTTGGTCAACGCGTTTAGGGTAGCCTGATCCTCCACTCGCTCCGAGTGTTTTTTTTCCAGAGTCTTAATCTCACATTCTAGATTTTTAAGTTCTAGATTTAATTTTTTATTTATTTGGGCCTTAATTCCGATAATAACGCCCCTAATGGTGGCTTTAAGAGCGTCCCAGAAGGTAGATATGGGGATCTCTGGGAGATCGTTCGACTCTATATACTCTTTAATCGCATTGTCAATTTTCGCTTTGTTTTCAGGGTCTGACAATATTTCCTCGTTAAAGCGCCAACTCTTCGGGGGCGATGTGGGGTGAGTGCCTGCGAGTGTGGTGTGTATACATGAATGGTCGGATATGAGAATCGGGGCTATATCTGTTTGATCTAGGTAGTGTGTAAATGTGGAGGATATTAAAATATAGTCTATTCTAGAGTAGGAGTTGTGAGGGGCCGAATAAAATGTGTAATCTCTTGTATCAGGGTGTTGTAGGCGCCAGGTATCTTTCAAGTTGAATCTAGTATAAATTCTACGCAGTATGTCGTGCGATCGAGACGGGTGAAATTTGCATTTTGATTGTCTACCCAGGAGGGGGTCTAGTGGCATGTTAAAGTCCCCACCTACCACCAGAAGGTCGTCCTGGGGCAGATTTGCTATGGTATTCGAGACTGTTTCCCAGAATTGGGGTTCATCAGAGTTTGGACCATATATATTGACCACATGAATAAGGTCCTCTCCCCTTTGTAGATGTGTGACTAGCAATCTACCGTCGTCATCGTGTGTATGGGAAACAAGTGAAATGTTTGATTTTTTGGCGATGAGGGTGATAACTCCTTTCTTTTGTGGGACGCCGGTGAGGAGGTCAAATGAGAAATCCAATTGTATTTGATGAAACTTACGTCCTCTTTGGACAGTTTTGTTTCTTGGAGAAGAATAACGTTTCCTTTAGTTTTTGCTAAGTAATCGAATATTTTCCTACGTTTCATCGGGTGGTTTAGGCCCTTAACATTCAATGAAATGATTTTAAGATCCTCCGTGAGAGTTGTGTGCTGAGGCATCATATGGGCTGATGTATCGCTACAGTGTTTGTTAGGGCTATGATGTGGGAATAATGATATCGGGTGATATTTACGGACTCCGGTCTTAAGATTGTGCTAGTTGTAAGAAAATCTGTGCCTTGGTGTGTTTCATGTGTGTCATGATGTGTGCCTAATGTAGCAAAAAAACATAATTGAAGTAATAAATATGAATATGAGCATAAACAGAAGAATAAGCATAGAAGAAAGATAAACAAGCTAAGAACAACCATTTCAGTTTCTATTTCCCCTCCTAAATCCCCATCTACTACCCCCTCCCCCCCTCCCCTCCCTCTCATCCCCAAAGAAAATTCGAGTGTAGGGGCTGCGACGACAGAACCGACTGTCGGCAGACCGATAGGGGAATTGGATATTGAACATTTGAATATTTAAGTAAATTTGTAAATTATCTTGTCCACTAAAGCCTTTCCCAGCATGGCTATTGCTGCGAAGATGTTAAAGAACATATATAACATGGTTACAATGCTGTGCTGGGACCTAGTGGTCCCAACGTAACTTCAACAAGACCCCACAGACTTGGTCTTAACACTAAGTATGAAAATAACTATGGTAGAGTCAGACTCAGGTTTCCATCTTTTAAATAATATATATAACGTGGTTACAACGGTGTGCCACGCTATGCTGGACCCCAGTTGTCCCAACGTAACCTCAACAAGACCCCACAAATTTGGCCTTAGTACCAAGTATGAAGATGAATATGGCAGAGTCAGACTCAGAATTCCATCTTGCCCATTACAACGTTGTGTTGTAACCTAGTGGTTCCACCATAATCCTACAAGACCTCACAGATTTGGTCTTAACACTAAGTATGAAAGTATATATGGCAGAATCAGACTCAGATTTCCAGCTTTTAAAGAACATATATAGCGTGATTACAACACTGTGCTGCGCTGTGCTGGAACCTAGTGGTCCCATCGAAACCTCAACAGGATCCCACAGATTTGAACTTGACATTAAGTATGAAAGTAAATATGACAGAATCGGTCTCAGTTTTCCCTCTACGCTCATTACAGTAACTGTCATGGTTAATGCTTAACCTAACTGAGGAGTCAACCCCCCGGCTAGGGTAGGGCAGAAAAAGGATATCAAGACTCATGCAAACAAATACTACTGAGATGTGAATATCTAAATTAGGGTAAGAAGGATATCACGTCTTCCTCTTATTGGAGAGTCCTGTAGCAAGATCCTTTTCTTGGGGCGGGGCCCCTTCAAGATGTGCCGCCAGTACTTGAGGATCTGTGAAGATCATTGCTCTGCCATTGTCCATAATTCGAAACCTCGAGGGACCAATGAATGAGAAGAGGATCTTCCTCTCTCTCAGTTTGTCGCGTAATCCTTTCCGTAAGTCGACGGTGTCTTTAGAATAGTCCTGCGTGAATGTGATCTTCCTGCCCTCCCAAGTTACTTGGTGTGATTTCCTGGCATATGTTAGGATGGCTTCTGTATGTTGGAAGCGGAGTGGTTTACATATCATCGGTCTGGTGCCAATTCTGTGCGGGTTGGTAAAAGTAGGGATTCGGTGCGCTCTGTCCAGCTCCAAGCCGGGACTGAATTTTATCCCTGTTATCATGGGAATCCATGATTCCAGGAAGGCCACACAAGACCCCGCGTCTTCCTCCGATTTTTCTGGGATGCCAAAAATTCGTATGTTCCCTCTTCTATTTCTGTCTTCCAATTCTGCGTTCTGTCTTTTCAGAGAGTCGGTGATTTTATGGAGGTGCACCAATTCTTTGCAGGCCTGAGTCGTGATATCTTCTGTGGCACTTATCCTTTGTTCCGCATCATCTAACCGCACATTCATTGTATTCATGTCAGCTCTAATTGCCGTGAGTTCCAGCTGCATGGCGTCTGTGTTCTGTTTTGTAGACTTTGCTAGGTCATGGACCTCCGCTAATTTTTTTAGTATCATTTCCATAGTGCTATGAATGTCCAGTTTGGCCTTAATAGGTGAGTCCGAGGTGGTGGGGTCCGGTTTGACCTTCTTAGTGTTCCTATTTCTTTCCTCCGCCATTTTGATGTGCGTTGGCTCCACTTGGCTCCACCTGGCAGAACTCTCCCAGTTTCGTCTTTCTCTTGTTGCTTGTTGTGTTCTAATTTCCTCCTTATTCGCCGCCAGTATTACCTATGTCGACCCAAACCTGCCGTATGTCTAAGTCCTGTTTATTGTATCAATATAAAGCGCCCTAGCGTGCTAGGTTAAGGCTGGTTGGGGCTAGTATAGCCTGGTTGAGCCTGCCTTTCTTTGAGGGGCAGCTGCGCTTTTAGAGGCGTTTTTTTTTTTTTTTTTTTTTTGTCGGAGCTTGTATGAGTGACTATAGTCTCTTGGGCTGTTGCATAGGCAGAAGGCCCCTGTACCGTGTTTGTGAGTCGTCCCAGCTCTGCTCTGCTGTCCAGATATGTATTAGGTAGGTATTAGGTGAACAGACAAAAAGCAGCCGTGTATGGATGCAGGCTTTGCTGACTTTGCCGACTTTTGCTGGCTCTTGCTGGCTTTGTTGTTGGGCTTAGCATATGAGGCAGGGATTAAAGTGGGGGTAAAGGATCTGGAGGTTCCCAAGAATGCTCCCAGAAATGGCACTCACAAGGGCACCCACACAGGCCCTCCCATAATCTTCCATATGTATCTTCAGTTGTGGCTTATTGCTGGCTCTGCCGCTGTTTTTGTTGATTGTATCAGCTAGTATTAGAGCTGATGGGGTGATTTGGCTCAGGCAGACAACATATGGGTTTATTTTGGAGCCGGTAGTTCTGAAAGTCGTGCTTTAATTCTGTGCATTAGGCAGTGAGGACGAGAAAACGCCGAGCGTTGGCGGCCATTTTAAGGTCAGGCATAACGCAGTAGGTCCTCTCAAATAACAGGCGGCGTCAGCAGAGCGCTCGTATTATCTCTTACCGGCTGGCAGTAAACATTAGTTGATATTCGGCATCGGCGCCGATCGGCATCTCTTTAGCAGGTCGCATTCCCTGTGCAGGCTCCGTTTTGTCTCCCGGCGATCTTCAGCGCCATTTTGTGTGCTCTGGCGGGCGCACGCTTCCCTTCGGAGAAAAGCCTGAAAACCTGCTTCCACTCCGTCGATACCGCTATGGCTGGACACAATCAAGTCTCCGTTGTGTCAGCAGTGGGAGCCTCGCGTCTGCCGTCGTCCTGATCGCCCATTTGCGCTCGTAAATGTGATTATCCCCCTAACGATGTGCCGAGCTGCGGAGCTAGGCAGCCATTCCCTCCAGTCTTCCAATTCGACTCCAGGAAGCTGAAACAAGAATCTCCCTGGTCGAAGATCAAATGAAGGGTATTCTGCAGCAGGTAGATTCAGCCTCTCGTGAGAAAATCAGAATGGAGAATAAGATCGAAGAGCTTGAAAATTTCTCACGTCGCTCAAATCTGCGCATAGTTGGTGTCCCGGAGCAGATCGAAGGAACAGATACATTCAAATGGGTTGAATCCTTTTTGAAGGAGGTAGTGATTCCAGAGTTCCCCGGTGATTTGTCTGTAACTAGAGCCCATCGGGTTCCAGCGCATCTTCCCCCAATCTGAAGTTTCCGCGAACTATTCTTGTTAATTTTGCTGACTCCCGGATAAAGGAGAAAATTTTGTCTAAAGCTATTTTGTGTAAACAATTTGAAATTGAGAATGGTGTAAAATGCAGAATTTTCTCTGATATGTCTGCAGATGCAGCTAGAAGGCGCAAGGATTTTGTTAAGTTGTTGTATTTGTTTAAGGCCCAAGGGGCGCAAGCCTCTATCGCCCATCAATCCAAGCTTAAGGTTCTAGTCCAGGGGAAATTTCATTTATTTACTCGCATTGAAGAAGCCCAGGAGCTTCTTAAAGCTATTTCAACTGGGAAGTAACTGGGAAGTAATTGGGGGTCCCCTTTTGTCTTTATGAAGGTTGTTTTCATTGGATGGACCGCTTTTGGAGGCTTCTGCTTCTAAAAGGTATACCTATGCCTTCTATCTCTGGTTATGAATTTTATGTATTCAGATTCAGGAAGGTTTTGTTCGTATTATTATTGTTTAAGGGAAAGGAAAAACATTTTTTTTTTTTTCAGGAGGGGATAGGGGGGGGGGTGTCACCCCAGGTGCAACTCCAGGGCACCAATAATAGTACTTGGGGGGGACTGAGAAGGTGGATAGCGGGACTCGCCGCTTTCTCAAGGTTGAGCAGGTATGGGTGGGAGTCCAGGGTGGGGGTTGCAAGGGCTTAGCAAGGGGGGGGGGAGAGTGGGTTTCACAGCAGAACAATGAGCAGGAGCAGAAGGTTCAGAATTTTCATAAAATAACACAAATAAGATTTAATGATGAAAATAGTAAATGTAAGATCCTTTCAGTAAATGCAAATGGTCTACTGAACAAAAAGAAAAATGGGGCTCTTATTAGATGGTTATCCTCTTTTAATCCCCAAGTTGTGTTCTTACAAGAAACACATTTGAAATCGAATTCCCTAAACTTTTTATACCCAAAGTTTTTTCTAAAGTTTTTTTTGCATCTTCAGGCCTAGCGGTTAGAGGAGTAGCTATTTATTTTTCGAATAAGTTACCCTGGGAATTTCTGCAAGTACACCGGGATCCGTAGGGGAGGTGGCTCTGGGTAGCAGCTAAGATACAAGGTAAAACGTTCAATTTTATAAATTATTATGGCCCTGTCTCAGATGATATTACATCCCTGGTCCAAATCAATGATTTATTACTAGGAGTTCCCGGGCAGGTGATATTTGGTGGGGATTTTAATTTTATACAGAATATAAGGAAAGACACCTCGAATAAAAACAAAAACAATTAAAACCAAATACAAAAAAAATAATGGGAGCCCTTATATTAGAACTTCAATTGGTGGATCCTTGGCGGGAAATCAATTTAAGTAAGGAATTTTATACTTGTTATTCACACCGTTTTCGGACAGCATCTCGAATAGATTTCTTTTTGACCTCTAGATCCCTTCAGATTTATGATGCTATTATAGGTTGTAATCCTTTTTCAGATCATGCCTATGTCTGGCTTGATATGGAGCTTGGGGAGGAGGTTGGGAACGTCCCAGGTGGCAGCTGGATCGTCTCCTTCTACAAAATGAGGATTGGGTTGAGAAGTTTAAGGAGTGGATTCGGGAATACTTTCGGATTAATGAGAATACAGCAGCTCTCTTCGCGGTCTGGGAAGGGTTTAAGGCAACAGCTCGTGGTCAGATAATAGCCTATACAGCTGCTCAGTCTAATTCTCGGAGGACAAAGATAGCGCAAATGCAAGCTGAAGTAAATCAAGAATATGCTCTCCAGCTTCAACTCCTCCCAAACCAATATGAGCAGGCAAGATCTGTACTGAAGGATTTTTTTATTTTAGAGGAAGTGTGTAGTTCACAAACTTTCCAACAGAGGGTCTACGAGGAAAGCCAGTTAAACGGCAAATTCCTGGCAAATTCTACTAGGAAAAAACAGGAATCAGCAATAATATCTAAGATTCGGGACCCTCAGACAGATCAAGTAGTAGTTAATGGCAGTACCATTTCCAAGACCTTTATTGATTACTACTGCCAGTTGTATTCTACTGAATATGCAGTGGAGGAGGAATCAATCCAAAATGATTTTCTTAACATGAATGTTCCCAAACTTTCTGAGGAACGGATTGATAAACTGGCAATGGAGGTTGGAGAAATTGAGATTTCAGAGGCCATTAAATCTACAGCCGGGGCGAAAGCTTGTGGACAAGATGGCTTTCCAATTGAGTTTTATAAAGTGTTTTTAAAGGAACTTTTGATCCCATTGAGAAATTTATTTAACTTTATAAAAAAGGGCGGGGCTGTTTCTGTAGCCTTTAAAGAAGCAATAATTGTTTCTTTCGTAAAAAAAGATAAAAATCCAGAGGATGTGAATTCATACAGGCCCATAAGCCTTTTGAATTCTGATTATAAAATTCTGATGAAGGTATGGGCAGAACGTTTTTACCTGCCGCTCAAGAAACAATCCATGTAGATCAAACGGGTTTTATAGCAGGCAGATCAATGGCGGCCAACACCCAGTTTTTAATACACGCTCTGGATTATTTTAATACAAATCTTATCCCGGCGAGTATTTTAATGGTCGATGCGGAGAAAGCCTTTGACCTTGTGAACTGGAGCACCTTATTCATCACTTTAGGTCGATTCGGGTTTCCTGCACAGGTGATTAGTATGTTACGAAATATCTACCAGGGAGCTACAGCCCAGGTTATAATAAACTCAAATCGTGCAGGCACCATAAAGATTAACCGCGGAACCAGGCAAGGCTGCCCGCTCTCGCCATTGCTTTTTACTTTTTTTATAGAGCCCTTGGTTTTAAAAATACGAAATAATGCTGCTATCCAACCCCCGATCCCTGGCATGGCTAAGCTGAAACTCTTTGCAGACGATATTATTTTATACTTGATCCCTACTAGGGAAAATCTTGAAACAGTTTTGATGGAATTTAAGGAGTTTGAACAAATAGGAGGGTATAAAATGAATACTAATAAAACCGAAGTTTTAGCTCTTAATACCGACTTGAACTCTTTTCCACCTAGTTTAAGGACACAAGCTGCAAAAACTGACCCTATAAGATATCTGGGGGTATATGTTTCTAAACAGTACCAGCAGCTATTTGAATTAAATTATCTAAGACTGAAGGGAAAGATTAAAAAACTGTTGGAACAATGGACATTACTTCCCCTATCGATAGTGGGTAGAGTTTCACTGAATAAAATGTCCATACTCCCGCTATTTATGTTTCTATTTACTAACGTCCCGATCAAAATAAATCAGTCATATTTTGGGGAAATTGATATCTTATTAAGGGAGTTCATCTGGAGTAAGAAAGTTCCAAGAGTCAAATTGAATGTGATACAATTACCAACAGCCCTTGGGGGGCTAGCGCAGCCTCAGTTAAGAACATATTACGAGGCCGCTTTCTTAGATTTAGTGTCCAGCCTGATAGGATCTAATTGTTCTAGAGACAGCTTCTTTATAGATGAAATGACTCATGAAATCGGATCTTCAACCCCAGTGTTCTTAAAGACCTCCAAATTTCCCCAAAAAACGCGTTATAAGATTTTAAAAGACTATTCTTTTAGACTTCAGTTCTTTTTTAAAAGCACTGGCTCGTCAGGTTTTCAGTATTTAAAATTGAGAGAATGTTCGAGCTTTGGTCTTCAACTGCAATTAAGACATATAAAAACCTGGGAAGATTGTGGATTTTCTGAGCTAAGGCATTTTATAGTTCAAAATAGACCAATTTCTTGGCAAGAGGTAATGATGAGAGCAGAGACCTATCGAAAGCCAACGTTCCTCGAATATTTACGGGTTATTTATCTTCTAAAAAATATCAGCAGTATTTTAAATACTCCCAACCAACTGGTGGTAGCCCTTTATGGGGCTAAGGTCAAAGGGGTAGGTAACTGGTATAGGTTGCTATATAAATCAAGACAAGCTACCCTGATAGAAAACCACTTGGATAAGATAACCCGGGAGACCGGAAGTAGACTGGCCGAGACGGAATGGGAGTCCATCTGCTATTTAGGAAGCAAATCATTGCGTGCCGCAAATTTTAAAAGGATGACCTTCCTAGCGAGATGGCTTTCGTATTTGACTCCGGCCGCCTTAAATAAAAGATTTCCTGGAACTGAAAACAGATGTTTTCGCTGCCAGATGGATGGTGAAGGTGGGTGGCTCCATACTTTTTATGCATGTCCAGGACTTAGCCCTTTTGGGAGGCAGTCTTTACGGATATTAAGCAGGCAATCGGAAGGAGCATTGTGCTCGAAGCCGAAGCGGCGTTGTTTGGAATCTGTAGAGATGAAACAAGGTTATCCGAACCCGAAAAAGCCTTTATATTTATCTCTTGCACAGTTGCTCGCTCACTAATCTTACAAAATAGGAAATCTAGGGAAGTTCCTTCGCATTTGAAATGGTTTAAAAAGATGAAAAGAACACAAAAATTTGAAGAAGTCTATGCTAAGAGGGTAGGAGCGACTAGAAAATTTGGGAAAAATTGGAGGTTTTTTAATGAACTAGAAAATTTTAAAGAAAGTTCATAACATTGGGGAAGGTAATTCAACAAAGTAGTTTTTTATCAAATGTATTAGCACTTTTTTCTATTGCATTTTAGTAGCACTCGCACTTTCCAAGATCTATTTAATTGAATTTCTTGTAATTTGGTTAAAGTTGAAAATGAATCGTTAAAGCACTAGCACTTTATTGGCACTTTTATTGCACTTTCATTGCTGCTATTTCTAAAAATGAACTGGTAGTCTGCTTTGTGAATGACTATATGATGAGTTGCTGCTATAAGTTTTAGTTCATTTTTATAATGAGAGGCTGTCATAATGATCTATTGTAGAAACTGTTTTTTATAATGTTTTCTATACTGTGTATTTCTTGAACCTAATGCTCCGCTCAATAAAAAAAAAAAAAATTAAACAAATGGTTCATTAAAATAAATACATTTTGCTTGTCTTTTATTTATCTAAAAAAGCTGAATTGAATGTTTAACTTATAAATTATTGACAATGTGATAGATAACTAATCAGTTTTGTTATTAAAAAGTGTTAGCTATTCTTTACTACTTAAAAATATATAGTATTAATTTTAAAAAGTCATTCAAAGTATTAAAATGTTTATTACTCGTGTAATCATTTAAGACCTAAGTAATAATACACTTCCCACCCTATTTCCCATAGCAGTTGCATACAGTTCCTAATTTTTTAATAAGGCAAATTACAAATACATTTAATGGTGCTCAACTACCCCAAACTCCAATTTTCTAAATTAAAAAAAATACTGAACATAATTCAATAACTTTTAAAATGTATTTATATTATATACATAGTATTAATTTTAATACTTAAATAATAATGCGCTCCACACCCTTTTGCCTTATAACCCTTGCATCCTGCTCCTAATTATTTTCTAAATTAAATTATAAATAAATTACATTTTAATGTGAGTAAACCCCCACCAAACCTTCCTTTTCTATATTTGAATATATACTGCACATAATTAAATAACTTTTAAAATGGATTTAAATGGAAATAAAGTATAAATTCTGATACCTGAATAATAATACACTCCCTACCACAATCTCCTATAACCTTTGCATTCGGCTCCTAAAAATTACTTATCTTATTACAGATATGTTTAAAAAAAAACTGAAATAAATTATCATTATTATCTAAATAAATAGTTAACTTTTCAAATATATGTTTGAAAAAAACAAAAATAACATAACGGAAATGTAATCATGCAGAGTAAAAGTATGGGGAGTAAATGCATGCTAAGTAAATGCATGTGGAGTACTTACTTGCAGACTAAAAGTTGTGGAGTAAATGTTCTGCAGAGTTAAAAATGCTGAGTAACCAAGACATACCAAGCCAAACTACACCTGACTGCAGAGCCACATTCAGGGCAAAACCAGTCTTGGGTTGTTTTTGTTCTGGTTCAAGGAGGTCCTGGTCTGGCAGTTTTGGTTTAAAAAAAAGCAGAGGACTGGGATATGGCCCTGAGAAATTAACAGTGGCTGAGATTAACTCAAGCATCCCACCCTTCACTTATTGTATATTTCAGTGTGAAGCCATAGGTGCCACAGGTATGCCCAAACATGAATCCCATGATCACTTTGACACTGGAGCCAAGCCACACCTGACTAAAGAGCCCCAATCTGGTTGAAACCAGTTTTGGGTTGATTATTTTCCGGTTCAGGGAAGATCTGGTCTGGCAGTTCAGGCTGGACTGTTCCCAATGGAGCACGGTCAAGACCTATTTCCATATGCTTGGATGCAAAGTGAGGTAGTACTGTGGGCAAAAAAATGATGAACTCAGACTTGGCCCCCACTAAGTACCAATGGCTATTATTAATTCAAACATCCAATCCATCACTTTCTGTGGACTTCAGTATGACTCTCTCTTGCACCCAGGACAAAGAAATGTGTGAAAGCCCATGCTGTGGAGTTGGAGGGCTGGAGTAGCGTGGTCTGAAAGAGGGAGGGATGAGACAAGAGAAGGTCTAACCAACGGCAACATTACTGAGTGGAAACTCGAGATTTTGGAGACGGAGAGTGAGGTCTGGAAGAGAATGGCAGGTGGGTGAGTCTGGAGAGACTTATAATATCATAAGTATCTAGCAAGTGGTTTGAGAGGGTTTTTTTTTAAACCTTGGAACATTAGGTTAAATACGTATATTATGAAGAGACATCTGAGGCTTGCCGCAGCAGTAGCGAAAGTGGAGGCTTCAGCCGCAGCCAAATCCAAAACTCGTTCAGCTAAAGCCAAGCTGACTTTGGCGGTAACAAAAGTAGGAGGCAAAATACATCAAGGGGAGTCCTCCTTCAGCTCACAAAGCTCTGAAACTGACGATTTACCTTTTAGGGAGTCAAGTTTACAAGAAGCGGCAGGAATCAAGTCAAGGGATACCACCATATGTATTTCATTAGGAGAAGCAGCAGCCTATAAAAATCTTGAACTAAAAAATACAAAAGACTTTCCTCTTTTTGCTAAACAAAAAACGCCTACTCCTACTACCCCTGTTTCTTCACTGTGCCCAGATATCCCCACCCAAGCTTGCCCAGATAACCCCAGTCAAACTCTCCCAGTGCAGAAGGCCTTAATTGACTCGTCGATATCGGTCATGCCAGCGGTCCAACTAACCTCTCCGGGTTCAGTTTCCTCCTCTTTTTCTGGGGTTCCCTCCCCCGGAGTATATGGTATGCAGATACAAGGGGAAGAACATCGGATGGCTCCACTTGATGCAGGACAGCTTAACAATACCACCTCAATTTCAGTAATGGCCACCCCGACCTTACTTCCTCAGTCTCTTCCCCTGCTCCTTCCTCCTGGTGGAAGTTCAATTCCAATTAATGCAACCAGGGCTGACCAGCTTGTACAGCAGGGCCAAAATGATATGCAAAGTCACTTAGTAGCTCCAATTATAAGAGAGACGGAATTGGTGGATTCTTTGTCGTTGGAGGATCTCAGTGAGGTCTTGCCAGGAGTGAAGGAGTGCAATCCGGTAGTGGATGGGAATGAGAAAGTTATGGTATACCAACTGGATGTCAAAAATATGCTAAATATGATCCTTGAGGAAATCCGGGACATGAGAAAGTCACAACAAGCTGAAATAGCTACAATTCATCAGCGATTGAGCAAAATTGAGGAAGCGGTTGCCAGTCTTCCAATTCGACTCCAGGAAGCTGAAACAAGAATCTCCCTGGTCGAAGATCAAATGAAGGGTATTCTGCAGCAGGTAGATTCAGCCTCTCGTGAGAAAATCAGAATGGAGAATAAGATCGAAGAGCTTGAAAATTTCTCACGTCGCTCAAATCTGCGCATAGTTGGTGTCCCGGAGCAGATCGAAGGAACAGATACATTCAAATGGGTTGAATCCTTTTTGAAGGAGGTAGTGATTCCAGAGTTCCCCGGTGATTTGTCTGTAACTAGAGCCCATCGGGTTCCAGCGCATCTTCCCCCAATCTGAAGTTTCCGCGAACTATTCTTGTTAATTTTGCTGACTCCCGGATAAAGGAGAAAATTTTGTCTAAAGCTATTTTGTGTAAACAATTTGAAATTGAGAATGGTGTAAAATGCAGAATTTTCTCTGATATGTCTGCAGATGCAGCTAGAAGGCGCAAGGATTTTGTTAAGTTGTTGTATTTGTTTAAGGCCCAAGGGGCGCAAGCTTCTATCGCCCATCAATGCAAGCTTAAGGTTCTAGTCCAGGGGAAATTTCATTTATTTACTCGCATTGAAGAAGCCCAGGAGCTTCTTAAAGCTATTTCAACTGGGAAGTAACTGGGAAGTAATTGGGGGTCCCCTTTTGTCTTTATGAAGGTTGTTTTCATTGGATGGACCGCTTTTGGAGGCTTCTGCTTCTAAAAGGTATACCTATGCCTTCTATCTCTGGTTATGAATTTCATGTATTCAGATTCAGGAAGGTTTTGTTCGTATTATTATTGTTTAAGGGAAAGGAAAAACATTTTTTTTTTTCTTTTCAGGAGGGGATAGGGGGGGGTCACCCCAGGTGCAACTCCAGGGCACCAATAATAGTATTTGGGGGGACTGAGAAGGTGGATAGCGGGACTCGCCGCTTTCTCACGGTTGAGCAGGTATGGGTGGGAGTCCAGGGTGGGGGTTGCAAGGGCTTAGCAAGGGGGGGAGAGTGGGTTTCACAGCAGAACAATGAGCAGGAGCAGAAGGTTCAGAATTTTCATAAAATAACACAAATAAGATTTAATGATGGAAAATAGTAAATGTAAGATCCTTTCAGTAAATGCAAATGGTCTACTGAACAAAAAGAAAAATGGGGCTCTTATTAGATGGTTATCCTCTTTTAATCCCCAAGTTGTGTTCTTACAAGAAACACATTTGAAATCGAATTCCCCTAAACTTTTTATACCCAAAGTTTTTTCTAAAGTTTTTTTGCATCTTCAGGCCTAGCGGTTAGAGGAGTAGCTATTTATTTTTCGAATAAGTTACCCTGGGAATTTCTGCAAGTACACCGGGATCCGCAGGAGGTGGCTCTGGGTAGCAGCTAAGATACAAGGTAAAACGTTCAATTTTATAAATTATTATGGCCCTGTCTCAGATGATATTACATCCCTGGTCCAAATCAATGATTTATTACTAGGAGTTCCCGGGCAGGTGATATTTGGTGGGGATTTTAATTTTATACAGAATATAAGGAAAGACACCTCGAATAAAAACAAAAAACAATTAAAACCAAATACAAAAAAAATAATGGGAGCCCTTATATTAGAACTTCAATTGGTGGATCCTTGGCGGGAAATCAATTTAAGTAAGGAATTTTATACTTGTTATTCACACCGTTTTCGGACAGCATCTCGAATAGATTTCTTTTTGACCTCTAGATCCCTTCAGAATTATGATGCTATTATAGGTTGTAATCCTTTTTCAGATCATGCCTATGTCGGGCTTGATATGGAGCTTGGGGGAGGAGGTTGGGAACGTCCCAGGTGGCAGCTGGATCGTCTCCTTCTACAAAATGAGGATTGGGTTGAGAAGTTTAAGGAGTGGATTCAGGAATACTTTCGGATTAATGAGAATACAGCAGCTCCCTTCGGGGTCTGGGAAGGGTTTAAGGCAACAGCTCGTGGTCAGATAATAGCCTATACAGCTGCTCAGTCTAATTCTCGGAGGACAAAGATAGCGCAAATGCAAGCTGAAGTAAATCAAGAATATGCTCTCCAGCTTCAACTCCTCCCAAACCAATATGAGCAGGCAAGATCTGTACTGAAGGATTTTTTTATTTTAGAGGAAGTGTGTAGTTTACAAACTTTCCAACAGAGGGTCTACGAGGAAAGCCAGTTAATCGGCAAATTCCTGGCAAATTCTACTAGGAAAAAACAGGAATCAGCAATAATATCTAAGATTCGGGACCCTCAGACAGATCAAATGGTAGTTAATGGCAGTACCATTTCCAAGACCTTTATTGATTACTACTGCCAGTTGTATTCTACTGAATATGCAGTGGAGGAGGAATCAATCCAAAATTATTTTCTTAACATGAATGTTCCCAAACTTTCTGAGGAACGGATTGATAAACTGGCAATGGAGGTTGGAGAAATTGAGATTTCAGAGGCCATTAAATCTACAGCCGAGGCGAAAGCTTGTGGACAAGATGGCTTTCCAATTGAGTTTTATAAAGTGTTTTTAAAGGAACTTTTGATCCCATTGAGAAATTTATTTAACTTTATAAAAAAGGGCGGGGCCGTTTCTGTAGCCTTTAAAGAAGCAATAATTGTTTCTTTCGTAAAAAAAGATAAAAATCCAGAGGATGTGAATTCATACAGGCCCATAAGCCTTTTGAATTCTGATTATAAAATTCTGATGAAGGTATGGGCAGAACGTTTTTTGCCTGCCGCTCAAGAAACAATCCATATAGATCAAACGGGTTTTATAGCAGGCAGATCAATGGCGGCCAACACCCAGTTTTTAATACACGCTCTGGATTATTTTAATACAAATCTTATCCCGGTGAGTATTTTAATGGTCGATGCGGAGAAAGCTGTAGTATCTTGGTTATTATGCTTTACATGTCATCCACTGCTCCACCAGTGGAACACTCTTGAGATGATGTAACATAGAATGTTGGTGTATGAATTACACAGTTGGAGAAGGGCTGAGCACCTTGCTGGCTGCTCCTGGTGGGGCTGAATACTACTGTATTACTGATCTTGTAACCAACCTGAATAAATCCTCTTGAAACATCACAATCAGCCTGGAGTGATCACTACAATTTTATGGCGACGAGTTGAACCAAAGAATCTGCGTCTGCTACCTCTGAGAGCCTTCAACTTCAAGTCTGGAGTACCTACCCTCAACCTCAAGCAACTACTGAAACTACAGCTGCGTTTATTCTACTACTGGCACACATCAGCCCCACCAGTGACCTCCCACCGGTCGCCCTCCACTCAAAAGCGCCAGTTCCAGTCTCTACGCAGCTCAAGTTTCTGACTGATGTCCCTACAGCATCTCAAAAGGTCTGTTCTTGCTGTCCCTAAAGCGTTTCAAGAACTCTTCTCAAGTTTCTGCCTGCTGTTCCTACAGCGACTCAAAAGGTCTGTCCTTGCTACGCATGCAGTACCTCTACAAGCAAGGTAATCAGCTGCTGCCTGTGCTTGTGTCTCCTGTGTTGTACATCCTTATCTCACAAGATCAAGTTTCCTTGCCTACATTTGTGTCTACAGAGCCTCAACAAGCAAGGTATTTATTGACTGCCTGAGTTTGTCTTCCCTGCGCGGAGTGAGGTGTTTCTGCTTTCAGCAAACCTTGTGAGGCTACTGGCCCTGTCTACGTCGTGGAGTGTATCCTGTGTGGTACATATGAGGTGTTGTTTTTCGCGTCTTTGATTGTTGGTGCCACTCTGAGACATATTGAACCTCAGTTTTACCAACCGCTGTGTTGCGTTTCAAATTATGTCTCGCGCGCCTGGAGCATAGAGCGCGCTTACCTTCACCTTCTCCATGGTGCCTGTGACGTCCTCCGTCTTCCTTGCGACTTGATGTTCCCTGCTTGCACGGACGTGCTGTGAGCCTCTCGGCACGGCGTGATATAGCGTGCCGCCATCTTGGAGTTGGCACACGACGCTGTTTCACGCTACAATTTGCCAACCACGTCTATTTAATGCTGTGTCTCAATAAAGTTTTCTTGAGACTGTTGAGGAACTTACAACCACTTCCGCCTGCCTGGGGTGGAAACTACTGGCACCTGACACTGGCAGGCTCTGCTTTTCGAGTACACTCACGACGTTTGCTGCTTTTCTCCGATGCTCCGTTTTTCATCTTAATGGTCCGGTAAGGCTACACTGACTTTGTAGTTATTTCGGATGTCATCTGCGGATCCCTGTTACAAGTCCTAAGTGTGAAGATTTCCGCTGCCTTGACTCTGCTTCATGTACATTTTGGTTTGCTGAGTTGCTACCTGTCTAGCTGCCCAGGCACTTGTCTACTCTTATGGTCATTCTTCCGCCATGTGCTTTTGTTTCTTTGGTTTGGATTCTTAGGGGTCGATTCCGATTCGGGCCGGAAAAAGCACCGACCGACTCGGATCCGGAAAAAATACCGACCGACACGTACCAGTGGCGCCCGACACGCCAAGTACGATGCAAGCCGCGAGAAATCCGACCGACACGTCAGGAAACCAAGCCGACCGACCGAGCCGCTCGGAAAATAGCAATCCGGCCGGAAAAACACGCGAATCCAACCGACCGACACGCACCCGGAACAAATCCGACCGAATCGTACCCGCCAACTCCAACCCGCAAAGTACGATGCAAGGCGCGAAAAACACGACCGAGTCGGACGGAGGACAAGCCGTACGACCGACACGCATACAAAACCGAGCCGAAGCAACACAATACACCGCGACCGACGCGTACGCAGCATACAAAACTGCACAAACACAGCGTGAACGAAACGGAAAACACCGTACGAGACCAATGCAGGGTCCGACTCGGTCACAAGAACGTTTCCAACATACACAAACAGCACAAAGGAAAAATCAACCAAAAAAGGCCAAACAAGCAATTACCAAGCCAATAAATACTGGGGGTGGGGACAGAGAACAAAGACACACCCACAACTCCACCTATATAAAGGACACAAATCACTACCATGAGCCTTTGCAAATGCCATTTCACTGCCAGCACCCAAGAGAAAGCAACCACACACCCACAGCTCATCCCTCACACAAGCCACACACCATCAGCACACCAACAAATACCTACCTCACATACACCCAGCAAAACACACACTCACACACCCTCACCTGCACACCAACACACACATCACTCACCATCACCACCCATCACCATGCCCCCAAGAAGAATCCCAAGTTCCTAGATTGTGAATTGGAAGTCCTGGTAGACGAGATCCTCAGGGTGGAGCCACAGCTGTTTGGCACTCTGGTCCAACAGACCCCCATGTCGCAGAAAACCAAGATGTGGGAGAGGATCATCAACAGGGTGAACGCCCAATCATCATGTCGGCGCACAAAGACGGACATCCAGAACAGGTGGTATGACGTGCGCAGGAGGGTACGGGACCTGCTGAAGATAGACTACAGCAACAGCCAACAGACCGGCAGTGGCCCTCCTGCCAAGCCAATATACCTCAGGCCCTGGGAGGAGAAGGTGCGGGCCATCCTTCCGCCAGTGAGCGTATATGGACTAGAGAACATCCCAGAGCCTGGTGAGTACACAACAAATGTACACAATAAACTGCCACAAAACACACACATCACTGTCAAGGGGAGAGTCAAACCATGCACACATAGCAATTACACAGCAACTAGAACAGAATCATCCCAAAATGTGTATGTCAGTCAGATAAACACAACACATGCCATCAAAAAAGTCACATCCAACTGTGCCAACACATGTACAAACACAACCACAACTACAGCTAGGCAGTGGCACAAATAGAACTAACACACATCCACACATGTAGCCACCACAACAACACCAACACACAGTGAAGACCACTCAAAGGAAGGAATTCTGTGTATGCTGGCCAAGTCAGTGTAGCCAATAGCATCATGGGAGTCGCAGTGACACATATTGCCCCCCCACAACTGTCCCATCAACACCACCCTGAACCATGCTCAAATCACAGGGAGTGGAGAAGGACTCACAAGATGGCTGACACTGGCTACTGCTGTGGGGAGCACAAGGCCCTGCTGCCAACTGTGCACCAACAAACAGCAGGACACCACTGACTGACATCCTGAGAGACAACTTACACTCCCTGCAATGCAAGCACGTTCCATGGTGGGCTATCTGGCTGGCTGGATGGGAAGGGGGACTTGCAGCACTGACCATAGTCACCAGCACCTCCCCTCACACCCCCCCCAACACAAACTCCACAGTACCCACCTGGTAGAATGCAATGCCCTCCATCCCAACACAAGATCCCACAAAGCACCACCACCCTGGCTTATGTTGTGTGAAGCACAGGGACACTCTTGGGACTCTTAGCCAAACAACTGCCAGGACAACACTCCCAGCCATCCTGTCAGCACAGCCAGCCCACCCCACAGGGAAGCAGAGTCAAAGGAAGGAAGCATGGGCATGCTGGGAAGGGGGTGGAGGCAATAGCATGATGGGAGTCGTAGTCACAGACATTGCTCAGCCTCACAACTGGCCCATCAACACCACCCTGAACCATGCTCACATCACAGGGAGTGGAGAAGGACTCACAAGATGGCTGACACTGGCTACTGCTGTGGGGAGCACAAGGCCCTGCTGCCAACTGTGCACCAACAAACAGCAGGACACCACTGACTGACATCCTGAGAGACAACTTACACTCCCTGCAATGCAAGCACGTTCCATGGTGGGATAACTGACTGGGTGGGTGGGTGGGTGGGAAGGAGGTCTGGCTGTCAACCAAACACAATCAATGCAGACCATGTTCACACCCCAGAGAATACATAGAAATGCCCAAATAATGCAGGACAATGTGCCACACCAATATCAACCCCTGACTGTGACGACTTAGGACAATACAATGTACAGGCCCGCACCCCGAGGCACAGTCACAACTGTCAGGTGTGTCAACCACTGATGCCTGCAGAAACATGACATACATTGTTTGTGTCTCCCAAAAACAGGTGATGATAGGGACACAGCAGCAGACGCTGAGGAGTCCCAGTCCCAGGCTCAAGAGGATGCCGAGCTCACTGGCGTCGTACAGCCTCTGTCCTCCTCGGACGATGAACAACCTGGCACATCCGGTGCAAGTCAACATGCTGCACCAGCAGGACCACCAGCTGCAGCACCAGCAGGTCCACCAGCTGCACCCCCTGCACCCACCCCTCCAACGACTGTCACCACGAATACCATCCCTGCCGACATGGACAGAATAAGGAACAACACCAGCGCAGTGACCCTGGACCAACCTGGGGCCATGGACACCACCACCACCACCAACCCCCAAGGTGGACCAGGGTTATCTGTGCGTGCAACTGCACACACTGCACATGTCAGCAGGGGTGGTGGGAGGGGTGGGAGACAGAGGTCGCTGCTTGCAGACGTTGCTGGTGTGCATGAAGACCCACAACTGGTACGCATAGCTGATGCGTACCAGTCCAGCACCGGAGAGCTCAGCCAGGTAGTGGGGCTCCTCAGAGACATCAAACAGCAGCAGGCTGCCCATCATGCCCGCTTGGACTCCCACATGTCCCAAGTGGAGTCACACATGTCACGTGTGGACTCCCACATGTCACGTGTGGACTCCCACATGACCCGCGTGGAGTCCAAGTGGGATGTACTACATGAGATGACGGCGGTGCACAGGGACATTTTACAATGCCTCCGCCAGATGAACAGCAACCAGTCCACACCTCCCTGTGTGCCAACAACATCTGGTACCGAACAAACTGCAACTGCCACAGGGAGGGAGGAGGACTCTGGCGGAGAGTCCCCTGCACCGCAGCAGCCTGCACTTGAGGGCCCCCCCAAGAAGAGGGGTCGTCCGAGGAGGGGAAAGTGAGAGGCTGATGGCCAAGCGCAACTCCCAGGAAGCCTGAACCTGTTCTGGATTTTCGCCTTTGTGCACAGACTGTTCACCCTGTTGATGGCAACACTACTCCCACACATTGCATGGGGAGTATAAGTTGGAACAATGTGTCAGACAACAGTGGCCCCGATACTGGGGATCCTGTCTACCTGGACTTTCTATTCATCTAGGAACTTGGGATTGCAAGATTCATGTACAGCACAATCCATCCTATGCACTATTATCACAATAAACACACTAATACACCATACTTGCCTCTGTCGTGATTCCAACGTGGGTGCTGTTATGGGGATGATGAACTGCAAAATTACACAGTGTATGCGAACTGCAACAGCAAGGACAACACAGGCATGTGAGTACAGGCAACGTGACACATATGAGGGAGACACACCACCAGGGCTACACAACACATACACACCTAGGCCATCTGACTCATTGCCTACACTGATGTTGCCAGGGAAGACGGTGCAATGCACAGACACCACACCCATTCCCAGTTGTAGTCAAGTAGCCCACAGGTGCAGTAAGCAAATGGCAGTCAAATGTGTGACCACAGACAACGCACATCACTAAGTGAAGCACATGTTTATTACACAGTAGCAACATGCCGTAACCATTACAGATGCAAGGTAACCCCACCTGGTAGCGGGCACACAGTCAACAACTGTAGACAGAAGGAAGTCCATGGGTGTGGCGCACATCACCTGTAGGGACACAACAGCTACCAGCCTGGATGTGCAATCACGTCGTCGGTGGACACAGTTGACCAAACGAATCTGAAAGTACCCTGTGAAGGACAGAAATGACACACAGTCAAAAGCAATGCAGTACAGGACAGAACAGCAAAACTCATGCACAATACATGTTACAAGATACCCACCCAGAACCAAGTTAGCATGTCAACACTGTTGGGGAGTACAGCCCACCTGTCACCACACATCGCAACACACATCCTGTCAAGTAGCCCATGGACACACTCCAACAGCACCAGAGCACCACCCACACATCATGCCAACTCACATCATTCACATGACACCTCAGGATACTCACATTCAGCTAAAGAAGTTGGTGATGAGCTGTGTGCGGACATCACCATCACCATCATCATCATCATCGTCACTGGCATCGTGGTCCAGGCCAGGATCCTCCACAGGTGGCGGATGTTGGTCATCGTCATCCTGGATGAGAGGCAACTCCTTCCGCACTGCCAGGTTGTGGAGCATGCAGCAGACGATGATAATCTTGCACACTTTTGCAGGGGCATATGGGAGGGACCCTCCGGTCTTGTCCAGGCAGCGGAAGCGGCTCTTCAGGAGACCAAAGGTCCGCTCAATCACTCTCCTGGTCCGACCATGTGCCTCATTGTAGCGCATCTGGGCAGGTGTCACAGGGTTCCTGAGGGGTGTCAGCAACCACGGCATGTTGGGGTATCCCGAGTCACCTACGGACAGACAAGTGCACATCAGCTGACTTGGAAAAGTGGGCGGAATACTACAGATCAGATCACACACAATGGCACAAAGTCAGTACACACCGACAAGCCAGGCACGCTGGTTCTGCATCTGTGCCATCAACCTGGGGATGCGACTACTCCTCATCACAAAGGCATCGTGTGCTGAACCAGGGAAACGGGCACACACGTGTGTGATGGTCATGTCTGCAAGACACACCACCAGTGCATTGACCGAGTGGTAGTGCTTGCGGTTCCTGTAGGCCTGCTCCTGGGCCTGTGGTGGTACCAAAGCCACATGTGTCCCATCAATGGAGCCAATGACATGCGGCATCCTCCCCAGGGCATAAAAGTCACTCTTCACGTCAGTGAGTCGTCGCAGTCTAGGGAAATAGATGTACCGGTTCAGGAAGAGCAACATTGCCGCCAAAACATCGCGGAGCACACGGCTGAACATGGTCTGTGACATCCCACCAGCAGACGCCACAGTATGTTGGAAGGTACCGGTGGCAAAGAAGTGTAGGGCTGCCATCACCTTCACCTTGGGGGTCAGCGCTGTAGGATACGGCCGGCCAGGCTGCAAATGTGGGGACAACTGCACTGCAAAATCCTCAATCAGCTGCCTGGTGAAGCGGTACCGTCGGATGCTGTCCCGTTCCACCATCGTTGCCAGGTCTGGGAATGGCCGATGGACAGCAGGAGCCCTGCAGTGCAGAGGAGAAGTAAGCAAGATCGTCAGTCACCCCACATATGCGGCATTGAACACACTCAAGATCCCAACATACATCATCATGAGGCACAACTACATGAAGTGTGCAGTACCGGAACGACATTTATGGTACATACATGGCCAACATCTGTCAACACGGTCCTACAGGTGGCATCAATTTGTCCCTGTTTGGCCCATTGGATATCATGATGCTGTGTCACAGTCACCCCCCAGTGACATGTGAGGACAGATGTGCCCCAGGCACCACAGCTCAACGACAGGCACATTCCCAGGGACCCTGTAATGCCACATGGACACTGGCATCACCTGGAGTATCATGTGTACACCACAACAAAACAAACATGACCCCCACAGGTAGTGGCCACACTTGCCATGGCAGGAGAGCCATGGACGTCTGTGACACACACGCACAACATCAGAGTCCATGCACACACAACGTGGATGTGGAGACTGTCTCCCATTGTGCACATGAAATCAGAGACATTGTAAACACTACATGCACAAAGACTGTGGAGGGCCATCACTATTGTGCCACTGGGACACCCTGGCTCAAACATACCGTCCCACATGGGACTCACGGGGTATGTGACATGACATACACAAACACCACTGTGAAATGTGACCATGGCACATGCACAGATATGAACAGTTGCACATCACAGTGGTCACGTACACGTAACACCCATGATCCTGTCCCCATGAACACGTGCACAGCCTGGGGGTGGCTGCCCACAGGTGACACCCACAGGACAACATGTACACCAACATACACACAATAGGAAATGCAGCCTTACATGCCTTATGATAAGGTTTGGACAGGCTGTCGTGATGTAGGTGTGCCCCTCACTCCCTGGGAGCTATCTGTGGCTGGCATATGTCCATCTGAGACAGGCATGCTGACATATGCCAGTCACATGTACAGTGATGCGTTGTACTGCAATGGACCTATCGGTGCCTCCGGCCGGCCCATTGCATTCAATGTGTGCGGGTACGCGTTGTACCCCTGTGCGCGTTGAACAGCAATGGACCGATCGGTGCCTCCGGCCGGCCCATTGCTTTCAATGTGTGCGGGTACGCGTTGTACCCCTGTGCGCGTTGAACAGCAATGGACCGATCGGTGCCTCCGGCCGGCCCATTGCATTCAATGTGTGCGGGTACGCGTTGTACCCCTGTGCGCGTTGAACAGCAATGGACCGATCGGTGCCTCCGGCCGGCCCATTGCATTCAATGTGTGCGGGTACGCGTTGTACCCCTGTGCGCGTTGAACAGCAATGGACCGATCGGTGCCTCCGGCCGGCCCATTGCATTCAATGTGTGCGGGTACGCGTTGTACCCCTGTGCGCGTTGTACTGCAATGGACCGATCGGTGCCTCCGGCCGGCCCATTGCATTCAATGTGTGCGGGTACGCGTTGTACCCCTGTGCGCGTTGAACAGCAATGGACCGATCGGTGCCTCCGGCCGGCCCATTGCATTCAATGTGTGCGGGTACGCGTTGTACCCCTGTGCGCGTTGTACTGCAATGGACCGATCGGTGCCTCCGGCCGGCCCATTGCATTCAATGTGTGCGGGTACGCGTTGTACCCCTGTGCGCGTTGAACAGCAATGGACCGATCGGTGCCTCCGGCCGGCCCATTGCATTCAATGTGTGCGGGTACGCGTTGTACCCCTGTGCGCGTTGTACTGCAATGGACCGATCGGTGCGCACCCATTGACAATGGGCTTGCCTGGCAACGGACGCGTTTTCGAATATTCGAACGAGTCGGTTGCTGGAAAATCAGTTGGTCACCCACAACAATGTTGCAAAATCATGTATGTCATGAAGTTGAAGATTTGAAGGATGCTGTGGGCGTGTTTTGGTGCTGCTATTCCATGGATTGGCCAGATTCAGAAGATGCAAACGACTTGGACCTATCTCTTTGGACACAAGGGACAGTATCTGCCTCTCCAGCACATATATATTGCTGCATGTTCCCCTGAGAGCCCACTTGCCTGCACTACATGCTCCAGGACGACATCTGCCACTGCACTGCTGCTGTCTCTGCCCCTCTGGACCCTGCAATGGCACGTACTGTGGAGAGAGCCCCAGCCTTCAGCCTTGAAGAGAACCAGGCCCTGCTGGACAGCCTACTTCCACAGTACAGCAAGCTGTATGGGACACCAGGGGAGCAGGTGAGTGTTCTGTGCACTGCCTTTCTGAATGTGCATTTTGTCTGACTAGCAAGGCTGAGAGTCAGCACACCACTGGCTAGCAGGCTCACTGAGTAGTTGTCACCCCCCATAGTGTGTAGTGACTTGCACTGGACAGGTATGGTGCAGTGACAGTGCTTCTGAACAGGGTTTTACTCCCCATGCTATGATACCATGTAGTGACTTCTGGAAAACTGTCCATGGGCAGCCGTGCACTGCCTGGGTACACCATGTGCCCCTATGATTGCGACATGTAAATGCAACTGTGTCATGCACGGATATGTTGCATGTGTAGTAATGTCCTTATCACTTTGTCATCCTGACAGGCTTCTGCCCATCGGAAGCATGAGATCTGGAAGGACATCGTCCGGGCTGTCCGGTCCGTGGGGGTCTACAAGCGCCGGATCCGCAACTGCCAAAAGAGGTGGCAGGACCTTCGGGGCTGGACCCGGAGGATTGCACGGGTCCAGCTGAAGCTGTCGCCTCCTCGCAGGAGGGGCGGAACACGGACCCTGACCCCCACATGCTCAGGATCCTGGCGGTGGTCTTTCCAGACCTGGATGGGCAGCTGAAGGCCAGAGAGCAGCAAGGAGGGGGTGAGTCAAAGACTGCACTGTGTACTCTGTCTAACATGTTATGTGCCCTCCTCGGGCCAGGTTGAACTGCCACAGTACAGCAGTCATGTTGTCCAGGAGCCATGTCCCTCTATTGTGCACTGCCCACTCCTCATCTGATACCCAGGTGTGGCCCTTACATGCAGGGAATTCTGTCACTTAGGACTGTGTCCTTGCAGTTTGCTTGACTCAAGGTGGGAGACAGCATCTGTTTCCCTGACTCTGTGGTGGGCATCATGGGTGGGTCCATTGCTTACACAATGCCTGTATTCTGACATGTATTCAGCGTGTTACTTTGATCTGTGGTCCAATTGCTGAGCTGATCCACCACATGTGGCTGGGGTACCTGGCACACACCCATGCTGCGGGTGGGAACAATGTTTGGGCCCCAGGAGTATGTATATGACGTGTGTCACACATACTTAGCCAGCTGCCTACAGTCCAGGGCTCATCCCTCATTCATGTGGGGCTGGACAGTCATGCCTACTCCAGGCCATACAATACACTCTGTACTCCCACTCCCGTGTATCAGAGGACACATTGTGCACAGTGATTTGCCCCTCAGGTGTCTGCCTCTGTGTCAGTGTGCTGTGGATTAGTCGCCAGGACTGCTGTGGAGTTTCTTGGTAGGGGCTCAGCATGCCACTGGAGATGTGACCATAGGAGACGATACTTGTGTGACACATAGGTGTCTGATCAGCTGCCCATGCAGACTGGGGCATGTAAATGTGAAGTTCAGGCAGCTGTTCCCCATGCACAGCAGAGTGTGAGGGGCTCAGGTTCAGAGGGTAGTGTCACAGGTCTCCCATATGTCCAATAGGTATGACCTGGACAGATGAGGGTTAAGAGGATGTGTTGTGGGGGGATGTACATGTGCACTTGTGCAGCTCCAGGACTTGCATTCCCCATGACCTACTATTGTGACACAGTGCAGAGTGTTGTTGTCTGGCTGCAAAGTCATACATCACTGAGACAGTGATGTATGACTTTGCAGTCATGCCTCCGCCATGGCATGTGTCTACTGATTGGTGATCCTGCAGGGGAGTGACATGTGCTACATGCACACCATAGTGGCGCTGGCTATCAGGACATGGGTGCATCATGGTGTCTGTCGCTGGTATGCATCACATGCATTTCCTATTTGACTCTGGGCATCCCTTACATCCGTAAACCTGTACTGACTCAGTGGCAAGAGCTGTGATGTGTCCACACCGTGTCCTCTGCACTGTCCAACTACTGTGTACTTGGTGCATGTGTCAACACTGGGGTGTTGCAATCCAACAGACACCAGACAGATGGGTGCAAGGCCATGTGGGATGTGAGTGCCATGCTTGGCATCAGACTGACAATTGACTTCTCCTGTTCAATTAGTGCACTTTTAGCAATGTACAACTAATGATGCCAGGGCTTGCTCTGTGATGTGCTGTGCTCACAGTGGTGTGTGCGTTATGTGCAGGTGACTGATGTCTGTCTGTTTCCCCATTGTTTGCAGATACATCCACGGCCACGGAAGGGGACAGCTCCACGGACCAGGAGGAGCCGGAGAGCCAGACTGGGTCAGCAGCCGAGGAGTGGTCGGAGGGACCCAGTGGCACGGAGGGCGAGGGGAGCCACACCGAGGAGTCCTCAGCAGCATCCACCTCAGCTGAGGACCAGAGCAACTCGGAGGATGACTCCCTTGTGGAGGCGGGTGTCAGCAGCCACCACACCCCAGCTAGTGTTGCTGTCCCCGCCACCACCAGCACCACCACCGCCCTCCCATCGGCTCCCATTCCCCAGGTCCGTGGAGGCTCCCATGTCCGGGAGCGTGTCTCCTTTGGGCCAGGCACCGCACCCCCTGCCCCTGTGTCCCCTGCTGCCCTGAGTGAGGAGTCTGTGTACCTCCTTCGCCAGCTCCATGTAGGGCAGACAGCCATGCTGAGTGTCCTCCATGCGCACACCGCGCTGTTGACTCAGCTGGTGTCGTTCATGGAGGGCATCTCATCGGGCATGTCTGACCTACAGAGGGGCAATAGGTCCATGGACTCCTCCCTGACGGCAGCAGTGTCCCTCCTCAAACGGTCCCTCACCCCTCCTGCCTCTGCTCCATCCACACTCCCCAGCACCTTACCCATCCCAGGCACACACACACTGGCACACACCAGCACACACACATCCAGCACACTGACACACACGCCAATGACAAAACGCACACGCAAGCACATTCAGGGGACTGAAGCCAGACTCACAGGGGATGGGGCCCTGGAACACACACACGCATCCACATGCACTGCGCAGTCCTCAGTTCCCTCTCCCTCCAAAGCACCCTCCCTTGCCTCACCTGCAACCCCAAAGTCACAGCAGCTCTTCCTCTGTGACCTCGGCCTCTTCCCCACCGATGAAGCTGCTCCAGCATCCCGGGGGAAGAGGAAGCCCACCCACACGGAGCAGAGTGCCCCTCGTCCCCGGACACCCTCCCCCAGGCGCAGACGGACTGAGGCCCCCACCCGCAAGTCCCCCCGGAGTGCTAAGAGCAAGACCCCGCCACCGCCCTGCAGCTCAGGCACAAGGTCTCCATCCTCCATCCCTCAGGCCCCCACTGCACAGGTGCCCCCACCACACCCTGCCCCAGGTTCCCCCACCCACAGATATACCATCCCCAAGATGCTCCGGCCTTCTCCCCCTGCCACTTGCTCTCCCAGCACCACACCCCCGCTGCGCTTGTCTGTGCCACTGATGTGGTGAGGGTGTCCCCCCCTCTGTCCAACCCACCTTGCCTGTTCCCCATTCTCCTCCCCTGGAGGTAGGCACTGCAGTGGAGTCCACTACCGCCCTGTCTGACTTGGGCACTGCAGTGGCGGACCTGTCCACCCCATCTGCAGGGTCCACTGCAGTTGTGCCGGCACCCACGACATCTGTGTCATGCCCCCCAGTTGTGCCGGCACACACCATGTCAGACACCTCCACTGCAGTTGTCAGTGGCTCTCCAGCACCCACCACCCCTTCCCTGACTCCCCCTGGTGAGCCCTGATCCTGTCCCTGCGGTGCCTGGCCTGCCCCCCGGTTGCCCCTCCTAGTGGATTGTCCCTGGTATTGTGCAGGCATGCGTAGGGTGACATCTGCCAGTGTCACCCTGTTTGAACTTTGACAATGGACTGGCCATTGGCCTTTGCTCTTTTTTCAGGACTTCGTTTGGCCTCAACACATATGCTGAATAAAGCAACTTTCTTTTCTCTAGTGCTCATGCTTCAGATGTACATGTTGTTGGTGCAGCTAACCATGCCCTTGCTGCAGTGATGGTGATATCTGGTCTCATGATTATGAAGTGTTACTGTGCAGGAACCCATGTGGTCCAGGGGGAATGTGTCCTATCATGTGGTGTATCCATGTCATCAATAGCAGCATCTGAGGGTGTCATGTGTTCAGTATTTGGCAATGGGTTTCCTACTTACATTGGCAATTTCATATCTGTGGCTTCCACCCCTGCACATCTGTTGTGCCTGCCATCGTTGCATTTGTCTACTTCCCTGACCGTGTTGCCATCTCCAGTGGACATGCAGGTTTGGGCATCAATGGGGAGGGACTCATCCGTGTAGTCAGTGCAACATTGCTATACAAGTGTGTTGGATCTGTGCTGATGATTCCGTTGGCACATCCATGACCAGGCTGATGTGATGGGAGCCCTCATTTGGTGCTAATTGTTGATTGTGTGACCAAGTGCTCAGCTGACATGATGGGGCCCTACTGAGGCAACATATGGCACAGCTTTCCTCACACAGGAGTGGAGTCCCCTCATGGCAGTGTGTACACGTGTGACATTGCCTGCGCCCAAGGTGTGTGTTGTATGTGCATGTCTGTGTGTTCACTTCCATTCATCTGCGCATGCTGTGATCCCTAGTGTTGTACCTGTTTGTGATGCTTGCTGACTTGAGCTATGTTCCCCCAAAGTCTTCTCCCTGTGTTCTCTGTGATGTGGGTGCATGGCACATTACTGGTCATCAGGGTGTCACCCATAGGTGTGTTTGCTGTCAGGGCAGAGTTTGTGTGCTGACGCAGATGGGTCACAGTCAGGTTTCCCTTTGGCACTTGTTGTTTGCCCCTGTCATGTGATTTCCAGTTTGTGTTATCTTTCAGTGATTGTGACACGTTGTGTGTGTGACTGCTGGCACTCCTTAGGGTCCGGGCTGCAATGTTGGTTGTTGTCTATGTGTGTTCTTTGTGGGTGACCTTGGCTTCTTCATTGGTGTGTGACTGTGGCTGGGATCCCATTGGTCGGTGTGGTATTGCCGTCATGTCCATGTACAGCGTAGTGTGCAGTGTGTCAGACATTCAGGAGTCTTGTTGAGTGTCCATGTGTGATGTGTTTCTACACCTTGGTTCCCACCCACCACCCTGGAATAGTCATGGGTGCATGTGCAATGTCACCAGTGCATGTGTACTTCACTGCTGCACATTGTTGGAGGTCGAGGGGTGTGGTCTTGAGTGTGTGCAGATGAGAGTTGTTGCCCGGCTAGTCCCCTGCCTCCATGTTGGCCTTGGCTTACTGGCCATGCTGATTGATTTGTGCTTGTGTAGGTGTGATGGTAGTTAGTTGCTCAGGACACCTGACTGTGGTTCACAGTGTGAATGACATTTAGCTTTGTCATCACAGTGGTATTTTTCTTCAGCCCAGGGTCACCACATTGTGGGGGCCCTGGGGGTGGTGCTGTGGTGTGTCTGTGACTTGCTGTGTCAGTTGTTGTTCCTACGTGCCTGTGTGACATGTGTGTTTTGTGCTCCCTCTCACCTGTCAATGCCTGCTTGCCCACATAGGGGATTTGGATCCATGAGTTACCTTAGTGTGGCAGTGTATGCACATCTGTATGATTGGTATTCAGCTCTCCTCATGTGTTGTGTTGTTGCCTGGGGACAATGGCACCCCCACCCCTCACCTGCTGTGTATGATGACAGTGTTGGTCTGCCTGTTTGTGTTTGTGCATCTGCACCACTGCATTGGCATATCTTGGGTGTGCCATTGGCTGTATGTTGTTTGGTGTGTTTCCCCTGCTGTCCCTGGGACTCCTAGGTCATCGGTCAGCACAGTGATCATGGTTTGTGTGTCCCATTGCTGCCATGGTATGGTATCTGTTCACCTCACATCTGCTGTCTCCACAGGGTATCTGCATTTGTGTGCCCATTGGTGCAAATATGTGGTTCTGCATTCTGATGGTCACTTCTGTCATTGTGTCATTGATGACTGTTGACGGTCTCAGCCACCATGGGTGTTGTTTGTCTGCACATGGCCAAAGGAATGTTTCATTTGCACTGCAGTATTTGGCTCCCCCAATTTATGTTGCAATGGGACACATACACGACTTTGCCACAGATGAGTTTTTGGTTCTGTGACCAGGAATGATCCATGCAGTTTGGCAGTTGCAGCTCTTTCTTTGTCAACAATTACCTTTTGGTCACTGTGATGATGAGGGTGTAGACCCCATTGCCACAATGGTCAAAATGTGCTTCAGCTATGGACCCCACACTTGCCTTTTGGTCACTGTGATGATGGGGGTTTAGACCCCATTGGCACAATGGTCAAACTGTGCTTCAGCTATGGACCCCACACTTACCTTTTGGTCACTGTGATGATGGGGGTTTAGGCCCCATTGCCACAATGGTCATGGGCTACTTGCATTGTGGGTGCCACACACATATATGTGTGGCACATGTGCTAGGGGGTCACATTGTATGTTCAATGTCATGTTCGGTGTTGTAGGCATTTGACACAGCCTGCTCACACGCTTGTCATGGTGGTGGGGGGATGTCTTAATCTTGCATTCCCTAGGTTGTGGTGTGCTTGTTGTGTCATGCATTGTCCATCCTATGAGTGGGGGTGGTAGTAGTGGTAGGCATCCAGCCCCCTGGCTAAGGGTGGTAGTAGTGGTGGGCATCCTGCCCCCCTGGGTGAGGGTGGTAGTAGTGGTAGGCATCCTGCCCCCCTGGTTGAGGGTGGTAGTAGTGGTAGGCATCCAGCCCCCTGGCTAAGGGTGGTAGTAGTGGTAGGCATCCAGCCCCCTGGCTAAGGGTGGTAGTAGTGGTGGGCATCCTGCCCCCTGGGTGAGGGTGGTAGTAGTGGTGGGCATCCTGGCCCCCTGGGTGAGGGTGGTAGTAGTGGTAGGCATCCTGCCCCCTGGGTGGGGGTGGTAGTAGTGGTGGGCATCCTGCCCCCTGGGTGAGGGTGGTAGTAGTGGTAGGCATCCTGCCCCCTGGGTGGGGGTGGTAGTAGTGGTAGGCATCCAGCCCCCCTGGCTAAGGGTGGTGGTAGGCATCCAGCCCGCCCTGGGTGAGGGTGGTAGTAGTGGTAGGCATCCAGCCCCCTGGCTAAGGGTGGTAGTGGTGGTGGGCATCTGGCACCCCCTGGCTAAGGGTGGTAGTAGTGGTGGGCATCCTGCCCCCTGGGTGAGGGTGGTAGTAGTGGTAGGCATCCTGCCCCCTGGTTGAGGGTGGTAGTAGTGGTAGGCATCCAGCCCCCTGGCTAAGGGTGGTGGTAGGCATCCAGCCCCCTGGCTAAGGGTGGTAGTAGTGGTGGGCATCCTGCCCCCTGGGTGAGGGTGGTAGTAGTGGTAGGCATCCTGCCCCCCTGGTTGAGGGTGGTAGTAGTGGTAGGCATCCTGCCCCCTGGGTGGGGGTGGTAGTAGTGGTAGGCATCCAGCCCCCCTGGCTAAGGGTGGTGGTAGGCATCCAGCCCCCTGGCTAAGGGTGGTAGTAGTGGTGGGCATCCTGCCCCCTGGCTAAGGGTGGTAGTAGTGGTGGGCATCCTGCCCCCCTGGGTGAGGGTGGTAGTAGTGGTGGGCATCCTGCCCCCCTGGGTGAGGGTGGTAGTAGTGGTAGGCATCCTGCCCCCCTGGGTGGGGGTGGTAGTAGTGGTAGGCATCCAGCCCCCCTGGCTAAGGGTGGTGGTAGGCATCCAGCCCCCCTGGCTAAGGGTGGTAGTAGTGGTGGGCATCCTGCCCCCCTGGGTGAGGGTGGTAGTAGTGGTAGGCATCCTGCCCCCTGGGTGGGGTGGTAGTAGTGGTGGGCATCCTGCCCCCCTGGGTGAGGGTGGTAGTAGTGGTAGGCATCCAGCCCCCCTGGTTGAGGGTGGTAGTAGTGGTAGGCATCCAGCCCCCTGGGTGGGGGTGGTAGTAGTGGTGGGCATCCTGCCCCCCTGGCTAAGGGTGGTAGTAGTGGTAGGCATCCAGCCCCCTGGCTAAGGGTGGTGGTAGGCATCCAGCCCGCCCTGGGTGAGGGTGGTAGTAGTGGTAGGCATCCAGCCCCCCTGGCTAAGGGTGGTAGTGGTGGTGGGCATCTGGCACCCCCTGGCTAAGGGTGGTTGTGGTGGTTGGCATCCAGCCCCCTGGGTTGGGGTGGTGGCGCGCATTCAGGCCCCTGTGTGCATATGTGGCATTGGTGATGGGCATCCCGCCCCTATGGTGCTGCTGTTGCTGGTGTAAGTATATTCAGATTCCCAGTGTATGTGTGTGATGTGTCGTGTCCGTGTTGTATGTGTTTTGTGGTTGGTGTCTGACTTACCTTCTGCGCCGTACGCGTCCGTGCCTGTTCCGGTAGTAGATGTAGAATATTGGTATGATCGGGACGAAGGGATTCATGGTTGGTTCGTGTCGTTCGTCCTTCTCGTTGCTTCGCGTCGTCCTCGTCGCTTGGCTTCGTCCTCGTCGCTTCGCGTCGTCCTCGTCGGTGCTGTGTTCGTCTCGTAGCCGTGGATCGTGTTGTGGCGCGATTCGGAGCTTATGTGCGCCTCTCCCGGATGCTTTGACGTGCCGTGCGTAGCGACGGGTTCGGCGCGTACGGAAAGCGCATCGTACTTGTCCGGCCGGACGGGGCTGCATTTTCCCTTCCGTGCGACTCGATTCGGCGTTTCCGGATTCGCCTCGGTCGGAGAACAGGACCTGGTTTGGGTGAGTACGGCTCGGCCGGGATTTTTGCTGTTGTGCGCATCGTACTTGCTCGTTCGGTGTGCTGTACGGATCGGTCGGGAAACTGGCTTTCGCATGGCTTTTTTCCCGACCGAATAGTATTGGGTGCGCCTCCGACCGAGATCGGAATCGGCCCCTTAATGTCTGGGCGCACAGAAGCTATGTATCTATGTTTTCTCCAGTGTCACAAGCATTTGGACGTGCTGCAACAATGCAAAAATGACCGTTAGGTAGCACGGTCAGTGGCTTTTACATTACAGCTTACTTTGCAGGTTGTCGTTAGTCTGCGCAAGTTGGGGTCTCTCACACTGCTCGGGTGAAGTATTCACCCATAACATGTCTTTACACTAAGGTCTCAGTCCCTACGTTTTAGAACACTGCAAGAGATCTTTGCCACGCTTATGTCTTACTGTTACTGTTGTCGTGAGGGTTCCAGTCACATCACTATAGTACACAACGTTTTTGCCTTTACCAAGGATGTCTGTACTCTAATTGTACACTTACCTCACAGTGCACAATGTCTAGGTTTATACCTTTACCCTACATAGGGTGTCTAAGGTTTTTACCTTCACACAGTGCACAATCTTTACCTCAACACGAGGTGTCTCGCAGGGGTTTTAATCCCGTCATTACTGTGCACATTGTTGCTACCTCCACACGAGGTGTCTCACAGGGGTTTTAGTCCCGTCTTTACAGTGCACATTGTTTTTACCTCTACACGAGGTGTCTCGCAAGGGTTTTAGTCCTGCTACTCTAGTGCACAACGTTGACCTCTTCATGAGGTATTTGTCTCTTTTGTTTCAGTGCACACCTATCTAGGTTCACACGTTGCGGGGTTTCAGTCTCGCATCTACAATGCACAAACTCTTGACCTCTCCGGAGGTATGTTTGTTGGGTCTCCCCTTCATCTTGTGCATAACATTGTACCTCCAATCGAGGTGCGTCCTTACATGGACATGACATTACACATGTCATTACATTACTTATACCTTCACTACAGTGCACGTTCTTACCTTACTTAAGGTGTCTAGTGTGGGTGGTTTGTTTTATTCTACAGTGCACAATAGTTTGATTTTCTCTTGTTGTTACCTTTGCACGTTCATACTACTATCCACATGGGTGTATAGTTTTGGTTCTTACCCAGTGACTATAGTGCATTGGTTCATGTTAGACTGGGCGTTTGCGTCTCATCTCTGTTTTCCTTTTCTTGCTCAACACTGTAGCCCAGTACTTTTCTATTTTATTTTATTTTAACTCAAATGTTTATTACATTATGGAGAAGAATGATTTTTATAATGTATTTCTCTTCTTCTCTGTCATCTTCTATTCTCCTGATGCTCTCTTGCATACTTACCTGGCCAGTTGGTGTACAGAGAGTACTCATTGATGGTTTCTCTTTCTTTTCTTCTTTCATTTTCTCATTTATAGAAAGAAAGGAGGATGAGGTTATGTTTATCTGTTTCTTTTATATTTTTGGGTGCTTTCTTTCTCTCTACCTCGGTTTTGTTTCTCTCTAGTCCTTTCTTCTCTATTTTGTTCTTCTAGCTTCTACATCTGATTCTATTTTCCTTTTTTCTATTTTCTTTCTGGAAGAAAGGAGGATATGTAGTATCTTGGTTATTATGCTTTACATGTCATCCACTGCTGTGTCAGGCTCTGCTTTTCGAGTACACTCACGACGTTTGCTGCTTTTCTCCGATGCTCCGTTTTTCATTCTGGACTCAGTCACTACAATTTTTGGCGACGAGGATGTCTTGTATTGGATTGAACTGGATGACTTGTAACTTACTACAAATAAACATCTAAAGATCCTCTACAAGTCTGGACTCAGTCACTACAAAAGCCTTTGACCTTGTGAACTGGAGCACCTTATTCATCACTTTAGGTCGATTCGGGTTTCCTGCACAGGTGATTAGTATGTTACGAAATATCTACCAGGGAGCTACAGCCCAGGTTATAATAAACTCAAATCGTGCAGGCACCATAAAGATTAACCGCGGAACCAGGCAAGGCTGCCCGCTCTCGCCATTGCTTTTTACTTTTTTTATAGAGCCCTTGGTTTTAAAAATACGAAATAATGCTGCTATCCAACCCCCGATCCCTGGCATGGCTAAGCTGAAACTCTTTGCAGACGATATTATTTTATACTTGGTCCCTACTAGGGAAAATCTTGAAACAGTTTTGATGGAATTTAAGGAGTTTGAACAAATAGGAGGGTATAAAATGAATACTAATAAAACCGAAGTTTTAGCTCTTAATACCGACTTGAACTCTTTTCCACCTAGTTTAAGGACACAAGCTGCAAAAACTGACCCTATAAGATATCTGGAGGTATATGTTTCTAAACAGTACCAGCAGCTATTTGAATTAAATTATCTAAGACTGAAGGGAAAGATTAAAAAACTGTTGGAACAATGGACATTACTTCCCCTATCGATAGTGGGTAGAGTTTCACTGATTAAAATGTCCATACTCCAGCTATTTATGTTTCTATTTACTAATGTCCCGATCAAAATAAATCAGTCATATTTTGGGGAAATTGATATCTTATTAAGGGAGTTCATCTGGAGTAAGAAAGTTCCAAGAGTCAAATTGAATGTGATACAATTACCAACAGCCCTTGGGGGGCTAGCGCTGCCTCAGTTAAGAACATATTACGAGGCCGCTTTCTTAGATTTAGTGTCCAGCCTGATAGGATCTAATTGTTCTAGAGACAGCTTCTTTATAGATGAAATGACTCATGAAATCGGATCTTCAACCCCAGTGTTCTTAAAGACCTCCAAATTTCCCAAAAAAACGCGTTATAAGATTTTAAAAGACTATTCTTTTAGACTTCAGTTCTTTTTTAAAAGCACTGGCTCGTCAGGTTTTCAGTATTTAAAATTGAGAGAATGTTCGAGCTTTGGTCTTCAACTGCAATTAAGACATATAAAAACCTGGGAAGATTGTGGATTTTCTGAGCTAAGGCATTTTATAGTTCAAAATAGACCAATTTCTTGGCAAGAGGTAATGATGAGAGCAGAGACCTATCGAAAGCCAACGTTCCTCGAATATTTACGGGTTATTTATCTTCTAAAAAATATCAGCAGTATTTTAAATACTCCCAACCAACTGGTGGTAGCCCTTTATGGGGCTAAGGTCAAAGGGGTAGGTAACTGGTATAGGTTGCTATATAAATCAAGACAAGCTACCCTGATAGAAAACCACTTGGATAAGATAACCCGGGAGACCGGAAGTAGACTGGCCGAGACGGAATGGGAGTCCATCTGCTATTTAGGAAGCAAATCATTGCGTGCCGCAAATTTTAAAAGGATGACCTTCCTAGCGAGATAGCTTTCGTATTTGACTCCGGCCGCCTTAAATAAAAGATTTCCTGGAACTGAAAACAGATGTTTTCGCTGCCAGATGGATGGTGAAGGTGGGTGGCTCCATACTTTTTATGCATGTCCAGGACTTAGCCCTTTTTGGGAGGCAGTCTTTACGGATATTAAGCAGGCAATCGGAAGGAGCATTGTGCTCGAAGCCGAAGCGGCGTTGTTTGGAATCTGTAGAGATGAAACAAGGTTATCCGAACCCGAAAAAGCCTTTATATTTATCTCTTGCACAGTTGCTCGCTCACTAATCTTACAAAATTGGAAATCTAGGAAAGCTCCTTCGCATTTGAAATGGTTTAAAAAGATGAAAAGAACACAAAAATTTGAAGAAGTCTATGCTAAGAGGGTAGGAGCAACTAGAAAATTTGGGAAAAATTGGAGGTTTTTTAATGAACTAGAAAATTTTAAAGAAAGTTCGTAACATTGGGGAAGGTAATTCAACAAAGTAGTTTTTTATCAAATGTATTAGCACTTTTTTCTATTGCATTTTAGTAGCACTCGCACTTTCCAAGATCTATTTAATTGAATTTCTTGTAATTTGGTTAAAGTTGAAAATGAATCGTTAAAGCACTAGCACTTTATTGGCACTTTATTGGCACTTTTATTGCACTTTCATTGCTGCTATTTCTAAAAATGAACTGGTAGTCTGCTTTGTGAATGACTATATGATGAGTTGCTGCTATAAGTTTTAGTTCATTTTTATAATGAGAGGCTGTCATAATGATCTATTGTAGAAACTGTTTTTTTATAATGTTTTCTATACTGTGTATTTCTTGAACCTAATGCTCCGCTCAATAAAAAAAAAAAAAAAAAAATTAAACAAATGGTTTATTAAAATAAATACATTTTGCTTTTCTTTTATTTATCTAAAAAAGCTGAATTGAATGTTTAACTTATAAATTATTGACAATGTGATAGATAACTAATCAGTTTTTGTTATTAAAAAAGTGTTAGCTATTCTTTACTACTTAAAAAAATATATAGTATTAATTTTAAAAAGTCATTCAAAGTATTAAAATGTTTATTACTCGTGTAATCATTTAAGACCTAAGTAATAATACACTTCCCACCCTATTTCGCATAGCAGTTGCATACAGTTCCTAATTTTTTAATAAGGCAAATTACAAATACATTTAATGATGCTCAACTACCCCAAACTCCAATTTTCTAAATTAAAAAAAATACTGAACATAATTCAATAACTTTTAAAATGTATTTATATTATATACATAGTATTAATTTTAATACTAAAATAATAATGCGCTCCACACCCTTTTGCCTTATAACCCTTGCATCCTGCTCCTAATTATTTTCTAAATTAAATTATAAATAAATTACATTTTAATGTGAGTAAACCCCCACCAAACCTTCCTTTTCTATATTTGAATATATACTGCACATAATTAAATAACTTTTAAAATGGATTTAAATGGAAATAAAGTATAAATTCTGATACCTGAATAATAATACACTCCCTACCACAATCTCCTATAACCTTTGCATTCGGCTCCTAAAAAATTACTTATCTTATTACAGATATGTTTAAAAAAAAACTGAAATAAATTATCACTATTATCTAAATAAATAGTTAACTTTTCAAATATATGTTTGAAAAAAACAAAAATAACATAACGGAAATGTAATCATGCAGAGTAAAAGTATGGGGAGTAAATGCATGCTAAGTAAATGCATGTGGAGTACTTACTTGCAGACTAAAAGTTGTGGAGTAAATGTTCTGCAGAGTTAAAAATGCTGAGTAACCAAGACATACCAAGCCAAACTACACCTGACTGCAGAGCCACATTCAGGGCAAAACCAGTCTTGGGTTGTTTTTGTTCTGGTTCAAGGAGGTCCTGGTCTGGCAGTTTTGGTTTAAAAAAAAGCAGTGGACTGGGATATGGCCCTGAGAAATTAACAGTGGCTGAGATTAACTCAAGCATCCCACCCTTCACTTATTGTATATTTCAGTGTGAAGCCATAGGTGCCACAGGTATGCCCAAACATGAATCCCATGATCACTTTGACACTGGAGCCAAGCCACACCTGACTAAAGAGCCCCAATCTGGTTGAAACCAGTTTTGGGTTGATTGTTTTCCGGTTCAGGGAAGATCTGGTCTGGCAGTTCAGGCTGGACTGTTCCCAATGGAGCACGGTCAAGACCTATTTCCATATGCTTGGATGCAAAGTGAGGTAGTACTGTGGGCAAAAAAATGATGAACTCAGACATGGCCCCCACTAAGTACCAATAGCTATTATTAATTCAAACATCCAATCCATCACTTTCTGTGGACTTCAGTGTGACTCTCTCTTGCACCCAGGACAAAGAAATGTGTGAAAGCCCATGCTGTGGAGTTGGAGGGCTGGAGTAGCGCGGTCTGAAAGAGGGAGGGATGAGACAAGAGAAGGTCTAACCAACGGCAACATTACTGAGTGGAAACTCGAGATTTTGGAGACGGAGACGGAGAGTGAGGTCTGGAAGAGAATGGCAGGTGGGTGAGTCTGGAGAGACTTATAATATCATAAGTATCTGGCAAGTGGTTTGAGAGGTTTTTTTTTTAAACCTTGGAACATTAGGTTAAATACGTATATTATGAAGAGACATCTGAGGCTTGCCGCAGCAGTAGCGAAAGTGGAGGCGTCAGCCGCAGCCAAATCCAAAACTCGTTCAGCTAAAGCCAAGCTGAATTTGGCGGTAACAAAAGTAGGTGGCAAAACACATCAAGGGGAGTCCTCCTTCAGCTCACAAAGCTCTGAAACTGACGATTTACCTTTTAGGGAGTCAAGTTTACAAGAAGCAGCAGGAATCAAGTCAAGGGATACCACCATATGTATTTCATTAGGAGAAGCAGCAGCCTATAAAAATCTTGAACTAAAAAATACAAAAGACTTTCCTCTTTTTGCTAAAAAAACGCCTACTCCTACTACCCCTGTTACTTCACTGGGCCCAGATATCCCCACCCAAGCTTGCCCATATAACCCCAGTCAAACTCTCCAGGTGCAGAAGGCCTTAATTGACTCGTCGATATCGGTCATGCCAGCGGTCCAACTAACCTCTCCGGGTTCAGTTTCCTCCTCTTTTTCCGGGGTTCCCTCCCCCGGAGTATATGGTATGCAGATACAAGGGGAAGAACATCGGATGGCTCCACTTGATGCAGGACAGCTTAACAATACCACCTCAATTTCAGTAATGGCCACCCCGACCTTACTTCCTCAGTCTCTTCCCCTGCTCCTTCCTCCTGGTGGAAGTTCAATTCCAATTAATGCAACCAGGGCTGACCAGCTTGTACAGCAGGGCCAAAATGATATGCAAAGTCACTTAGTAGCTCCAATTATAAGAGAGACGGAATTGGTGGATTCTTTGTCGTTGGAGGATCTCAGTGAGGTCTTGCCAGGAGTGAAGGAGTGCAATCCGGTAGTGGATGGGAATGAGAAAGTTATGGTATACCAACTGGATGTCAAAAATATGCTAAATATGATCCTTGAGGAAATCCGGGACATGAGAAAGTCACAACAAGCTGAAATAGCTACAATTCATCAGCGATTGAGCAAAATTGAGGAAGCGGTTGCCAGTCTTCCAATTCGACTCCAGGAAGCTGAAACAAGAATCTCCCTGGTCGAAGATCAAATGAAGGGTATTCTGCAGCAGGTAGATTCAGCCTCTCGTGAGAAAATCAGAATGGAGAATAAGATCGAAGAACTTGAAAATTTCTCACGTCGCTCAAATCTGCGCATAGTTGGTGTCCCGGAGCAGATCGAAGGAACAGATACATTCAAATGGGTTGAATCCTTTTTGAAGGAGGTAGTGATTCCAGAGTTCCCCGGTGATTTGTCTGTAACTAGAGCCCATCGGGTTCCAGCGCATCTTCCCCCCAATCTGAAGTTTCCGCGAACTATTCTTGTTAATTTTGCTGACTCCCGGATAAAGGAGAAAATTTTGTCTAAAGCTATTTTGTGTAAACAATTTGAAATTGAGAATGGTGTAAAATGCAGAATTTTCTCTGATATGTCTGCAGATGCAGCTAGAAGGCGCAAGGATTTTGTTAAGTTGTTGTATTTGTTTAAGGCCCAAGGGGCGCAAGCCTCTATCGCCCATCAATGCAAGCTTAAGGTTCTAGTCCAGGGGAAATTTCATTTATTTACTCGCATTGAAGAAGCCCAGGAGCTTCTTAAAGCTATTTCAACTGGGAAGTAACTGGGAAGTAATTGGGGGTCCCCTTTTGTCTTTATGAAGGTTGTTTTCATTGGATGGACCGCTTTTGGAGGCTTCTGCTTCTAAAAGGTATACCTATGCCTTCTATCTCTGGTTATGAATTTCATGTATTCAGATTCAGGAAGGTTTTGTTCGTATTATTATTGTTTAAGGGAAAGGAAAAACATTTTTTTTTTCTTTTCAGGAGGGGATGGGGGGAGAGGTCACCCCAGGTGCAACTCCAGGGCACCAATAATAGTACTTGGGGGGACTGAGAAGGTGGATAGCGGGACTCGCCGCTTTCTCAAGGTTGAGCAGGTATGGGTGGGAGTCCAGGGTGGGGGTTGCAAGGGCTTAGCAAGGGGGGGAGAGTGGGTTTCACAGCAGAACAATGAGCAGGAGCAGAAGGTTCAGAATTTTCATAAAATAACACAAATAAGATTTAATGATGGAAAATAGTAAATGTAAGATCCTTTCAGTAAATGCAAATGGTCTACTGAACAAAAAGAAAAATGGGGCTCTTATTAGATGGTTATCCTCTTTTAATCCCCAAGTTGTGTTCTTACAAGAAACACATTTGAAATCGAATTCCCCTAAACTTTTTATACCCAAAGTTTTTTCTAAAGTTTTTTTGCATCTTCAGGCCTAGCGGTTAGAGGAGTAGCTATTTATTTTTCGAATAAGTTACCCTGGGAATTTCTGCAAGTACACCGGGATCCGCAGGGAGGTGGCTCTGGGTAGCAGCTAAGATACAAGGTAAAACGTTCAATTTTATAAATTATTATGGCCCTGTCTCAGATGATATTACATCCCTGGTCCAAATCAATGATTTATTACTAGGAGTTCCCGGGCAGGTGATATTTGGTGGGGATTTTAATTTTATACAGAATATAAGGAAAGACACCTCGAATAAAAACAAAAAACAATTAAAACCAAATACAAAAAAAATAATGGGAGCCCTTATATTAGAACTTCAATTGGTGGATCCTTGGCGGGAAATCAATTTAAGTAAGGAATTTTATACTTGTTATTCACACCTTTTTCGGACAGCATCTCGAATAGATTTCTTTTTGACCTCTAGATCCCTTCAGATTTATGATGCTATTATAGGTTGTAATCCTTTTTCAGATCATGCCTATGTCGGGCTTGATATGGAGCTTGGGGGAGGAGGTTGGGAACGTCCCAGGTGGCAGCTGGATCGTCTCCTTCTACAAAATGAGGATTGGGTTGAGAAGTTTAAGGAGTGGATTCGGGAATACTTTTGGATTAATGAGAATACAGCAGCTCCCTTCGCGGTCTGGGAAGGGTTTAAGGCAACAGCTCGTGGTCAGATAATAGCCTATACAGCTGCTCAGTCTAATTCTCGGAGGACAAAGATAGCGCAAATGCAAGCTGAAGTAAATCAAGAATATGCTCTCCAGCTTCAACTCCTCCCAAACCAATATGAGCAGGCAAGATCTGTACTGAAGGATTTTTTTATTTTAGAGGAAGTGTGTAGTTCACAAACTTTCCAACAGAGGGTCTACGAGGAAAGCCAGTTAATCGGCAAATTCCTGGCAAATCCTACTAGGAAAAAACAGGAATCAGCAATAATATCTAAGATTCGGGACCCTCAGACAGATCAATAGTAGTTAATGGCAGTACCATTTCCAAGACCTTTATTGATTACTACTGCCAGTTGTATTCTACTGAATATGCAGTGGAGGAGGAATCAATCCAAAATTATTTTCTTAACATGAATGTTCCCAAACTTTCTGAGGAACGGATTGATAAACTGGCAATGGAGGTTGGAGAAATTGAGATTTCAGAGGCCATTAAATCTACAGCCGGGGCGAAAGCTTGTGGACAAGATGGCTTTCCAATTGAGTTTTATAAAGTGTTTTTAAAGGAACTTTTGATCCCATTGAGAAATGTATTTAACTTTATAAAAAAAGGGCGGGCCGTTTCTGTAGCCTTTAAAGAAGCAATAATTGTTTCTTTCGTAAAAAAAGATAAAAATCCAGAGGATGTGAATTCATACAGGCCCATAAGCCTTTTGAATTCTGGTTATAAAATTCTGATGAAGGTATGGGCAGAACGTTTTTTACCTGCCGCTCAAGAAACAATCCATGTAGATCAAACGGGTTTTATAGCAGGCAGATCAATGGCGGCCAACACCCAGTTTTTAATACACGCTCTGGATTATTTTAATACAAATCTTATCCCGGCGAGTATTTTAATGGTCGATGCAGAGAAAGCCTTTGACCTTGTGAACTGGAGCACCTTATTCATCACTTTAGGTCGATTCGGGTTTCCTGCACAGGTGATTAGTATGTTACGAAATATCTACCAGGGAGCTACAGCCCAGGTTATAATAAACTCAAATCGTGCAGGCACCATAAGGATTAACCGCGGAACCAGGCAAGGATGCCCGCTCTCGCCATTGCTTTTTACTTTTTTTTATAGAGCCCTTGGTTTTAAAAATACGAAATAATGCTGCTATCCAACCCCCGATCCCTGGCATGGCTAAGCTGAAACTCTTTGCAGACGATATTATTTTATACTTGATCCCTACTAGGGAAAATCTTGAAACAGTTTTGATGGAATTTAAGAGTTTGAACAAATAGGAGGGTATAAAATGAATACTAATAAAACCGAAGTTTTAGCTCTTAATACCGACTTGAACTCTTTTCCACCTAGTTTAAGGACACAAGCTGCAAAAACTGACCCTATAAGATATCTGGGGGTATATGTTTCTAAACAGTACCAGCAGCTATTTGAATTAAATTATCTAAGACTGAAGGGAAAGATTAAAAAACTGTTGGAACAATGGACATTACTTCCCCTATCGATAGTGGGTAGAGTTTCACTGATTAAAATGTCCATACTCCCGCTATTTATGTTTCTATTTACTAATGTCCCGATCAAAATAAATCAGTCATATTTTGGGGAAATTGATATCTTATTAAGGGAGTTCATCTGGAGTAAGAAAGTTCCAAGAGTCAAATTGAATGTGATACAATTACCAACAGCCCTTGGGGGGCTAGCGCTGCCTCAGTTAAGAACATATTACGAGGCCGCTTTCTTAGATTTAGTGTCCAGCCTGATAGGATCTAATTGTTCTAGAGACAGCTTCTTTATAGATGAAATGACTCATGAAATCGGATCTTCAACCCCAGTGTTCTTAAAGACCTCCAAATTTCCCAAAAAAACGCGTTATAAGATTTTAAAAGACTATTCTTTTAGACTTCAGTTCTTTTTTAAAAGCACTGGCTCGTCAGGTTTTCAGTATTTAAAATTGAGAGAATGTTCGAGCTTTGGTCTTCAACTGCAATTAAGACATATAAAAACCTGGGAAGATTGTGGATTTTCTGAGCTAAGGCATTTTATAGTTCAAAATAGACCAATTTCTTGGCAAGAGGTAATGATGAGAGCAGAGACCTATCGAAAGCCAACGTTCCTCGAATATTTACGGGTTATTTATCTTCTAAAAAATATCAGCAGTATTTTAAATACTCCCAACCAACTGGTGGTAGCCCTTTATGGGGCTAAGGTCAAAGGGGTAGGTAACTGGTATAGGTTGCTATATAAATCAAGACAAGCTACCCTGATAGAAAACCACTTGGATAAGATAACCCGGGAGACCGGAAGTAGACTGGCCGAGACGGAATGGGAGTCCATCTGCTATTTAGGAAGCAAATCATTGCGTGCCGCAAATTTTAAAAGGATGACCTTCCTAGTGAGATGGCTTTCGTATTTGACTCCGGCCGCCTTAAATAAAAGATTTCCTGGAACTGAAAACAGATGTTTTCGCTGCCAGATGGATGGTGAAGGTGGGTGGCTCCATACTTTTTATGCATGTCCAGGACTTAGCCCTTTTTGGGAGGCAGTCTTTACGGATATTAAGCAGGCAATCGGAAGGAGCATTGTGCTCGAAGCCGAAGCGGCGTTGTTTGGAATCTGTAGAGATGAAACAAGGTTATCCGAACCCGAAAAAGCCTTTATATTTATCTCTTGCACAGTTGCTCGCTCACTAATCTTACAAAATTGGAAATCTAGGGAAGTTCCTTCGCATTTGAAATGGTTTAAAAAGATGAAAAGAACACAAAAATTTGAAGAAGTCTATGCTAAGAGGGTAGGAGCGACTAGAAAATTTGGGAAAAATTGGAGGTTTTTTAATGAACTAGAAAATTTTAAAGAAAGTTCGTAACATTGGGGAAGGTAATTCAACAAAGTAGTTTTTTATCAAATGTATTAGCACTTTTTTCTATTGCATTTTAGTAGCACTCGCACTTTCCAAGATCTATTTAATTGAATTTCTTGTAATTTGGTTAAAGTTGAAAATGAATCGTTAAAGCACTAGCACTTTATTGGCACTTTATTGGCACTTTTATTGCACTTTCATTGCTGCTATTTCTAAAAATGAACTGGTAGTCTGCTTTGTGAATGACTATATGATGAGTTGCTGCTATAAGTTTTAGTTCATTTTTATAATGAGAGGCTGTCATAATGATCTATTGTAGAAACTGTTTTTTTATAATGTTTTCTATACTGTGTATTTCTTGAACCTAATGCTCCGCTCAATTAAAAAAAAAAAAAAGAAATTAAACAAATGGTTCATTAAAATAAATACATTTTGCTTGTCTTTTATTTATCTAAAAAAGCTGAATTGAATGTTTAACTTATAAATTATTGACAATGTGATAGATAACTAATCAGTTTTTGTTATTAAAAAAGTGTTAGCTATTCTTTACTACTTAAAAAAATATATAGTATTAATTTTAAAAAGTCATTCAAAGTATTAAAATGTTTATTACTCATGTAATCATTTAAGACCTAAGTAATAATACACTTCCCACCCTATTTCCCATAGCAGTTGCATACAGTTCCTAATTTTTTAATAAGGCAAATTACAAATACATTTAATGGTGCTAAACTACCCCAAACTCCAATTTTCTAAATTAAAAAAATACTGAACATAATTCAATAACTTTTAAAATGTATTTATATTATATACATAGTATTAATTTTAATACTTAAATAATAATGCACTCCACACCCTTTTGCCTTATAACCCTTGCATCCTGCTCCTAATTATTTTCTAAATTAAATTATAAATAAATTACATTTTAATGTGAGTAAACCCCCACCAAACCTTCCTTTTCTATATTTGAATATATACTGCACATAATTAAATAACTTTTAAAATGGATTTAAATGGAAATAAAGTATAAATTCTGATACCTGAATAATAATACACTCCCTACCACAATCTCCTATAACCTTTGCATTCGGCTCCTAAAAAATTACTTATCTTATTACAGATATGTTTAAAAAAAAACTGAAATAAATTATCATTATTATCTAAATAAATAGTTAACTTTTCAAATATATGTTTGAAAAAAACAAAAATAACATAACGGAAATGTAATCATGCAGAGTAAAAGTATGGGGAGTAAATGCATGCTAAGTAAATGCATGTGTAGTACTTACTTGCAGACTAAAAGTTGTGGAGTAAATGTTCTGCAGAGTTAAAAATGCTGAGTAACCAAGACATACCAAGCCAAACTACACCTGACTGCAGAGCCACATTCAGGGCAAAACCAGTCTTGTGTTGTTTTTGTTCTGGTTCAAGGAGGTCCTGGTCTGGCAGTTTTGGTTTAAAAAAAGCAGTGGACTGGGATATGGCCCTGAGAAATTAACAGTGGCTGAGATTAACTCAAGCATCCCACCCTTCACTTATTGTATATTTCAGTGTGAAGCCATAGGTGCCACAGGTATGCCCAAACATGAATCCCATGATCACTTTGACACTGGAGCCAAGCCACACCTGACTAAAGAGCCCCAATCTGGTTGAAACCAGTTTTGGGTTGATTGTTTTCCGGTTCAGGGAAGATCTGGTCTGGCAGTTCAGGCTGGACTGTTCCCAATGGAGCACGGTCAAGACCTATTTCCATATGCTTGGATGCAAAGTGAGGTAGTACTGTGGGCAAAAAAATTATGAACTCAGACGTGGCCCCCACTAAGTACCAATAGCTATTATTAATTCAAACATCCAATCCATCACTTTCTGTGGACTTCAGTGTGACTCTCTCTTGCACCCAGGACAAAGAAATGGACTCCAAGGGTCAGTTAGCTGACTTCCAGTGTGGCTACAAGGAGACAACTATTTGCAAGAGGCCTTTTCCTGAAAGTACCAAGCTGAAAAAGCTTTATCTGGACTGGAACCTGCTATTGACCTCTACCTGACAACCTGTGAGTCTCTACCTTCCTCCCCTGAGGCCCAGGGGGCCTTAGAAGTATACTCCTGTGGTTGGCTGGAACTTAAAATAGTAAGTGCCTAATTCCGAGTTCGGTAGTCCATGGGACCGCCGAACCCGTGGTGGCGGTCCCTGGACCACCAGACTGGAGGTCCGCCCGCGGTATTACAACTACGGTGGTGGGACCACCACAGGACTGCCGCAACTGGGGTCCATGATCCCACGGCAGTGGCACAGCAGTGTGAGGCTGTGATATGCTGGCTGTGCCCCAGCATATTACAAATTTCCTCGCTGTGACACTTTTCATGGCAGGGAGCCCGCCATGAAAAGGGTGGCGGTGAGGAACTTAAGGGGCCATAAAGGACCCCTGTTGCCTCTGTGCAAGGGGCTGCATGCAAGGGAGGCACATCTTGTGCCCCCCTGTATTTTTGCACCCCCTGTTCCTGCACGGACAGAAAAGCACAACATTGTGTATTTCTGTCTGTGCAGGAACGGGCTGCGGCACTCCTATGGCAGTGCCTTTCTAAGGCTCTCCTATAAGCCTTAGAAAGTCACCGTTGTCGGACCGCTGCCGCAGGAGCACCCGCCAGGATTACAACTGTAATCCTGCAGGTGGACTGACTACGGGTTTGGCGGTCTTAGAGTGGGATACTGGTGTGGCGGCCTGCTCCAACACCGGCAAACTAGTAATCAGGCCCTAAGTCAGAAGGTAAATTCTTTGAATACGTTGCTCAATGCGACCTGCGGTTGGTGTATGCGACCCGCGCTACATCGTAGTCATCCTCAAACTGAGCCTAGGTTCCAGTCTACCGAGACCTTTGACTATCATTGGCAATTTGCGCTTTTTGGCGCTATTCCTTTAATAATTCATATCTGTGGCCCTGTTTATTGGATTTTTGTCATTTTGGAGTCATTTTCTAATAAAGTTTTACTCTATGATTCGGTTTCAGATTTTTATTGCTTGATATTTCAACTTTATTATTGTCCTGATACTTCCAAAAACCTTACAAATTGCTGTATTTTAAGTCTTTCTGCCCTACGCCATAGCTTCCGAGGGGTTGAGTCAAGGTTGATTTATTGACTTGGAGGGTTAATTTCAGTCGGCCACCCCAGTGAATAAACCAATTTCTCACAACATTGGATCTATGTTTTACACAGGTGACAAGGTGCTCTTACATAGGACACTTCTCCGTCAACTATGGGGGGGAATTTCCTAGATATGTACTAAAAGGAAAATTACCTGAGAATATGGAAATACAAACAAAAAAGCAATATTTTGGTGTACAGCCTAAGAATGCAAGTTGATATCTGCGTCATGAAAAGCTTGAGGTCTTGCACTCATACAAATATTTGGGCCTTCAAACTGAGTCTGTGATAGCTGACATTTGATTCTAAAATGAGCACACTCACTTACATGGTGGCTGGAATTACCGGGCTCAACCATGATTTCTGGTAGACTTTCATCTCTGGCCTTCCAGGTTGCTTATGTGACCAAGGTTCTCCCAACCATGATATATGGTGCAGAGATCTAGTTCCCTGCATGTAAGGCCAATTTGGATGCACTACACACACTGGTCTGGAGGAGGGTGCTAGGATTAGACAAATTACTTACCATTGAAGCAACGAGGCATGAACCATCCCTCAGATCGGCTTAAGACATTGCTTTGTTTGCATATTTGAACTGCCAATATCTAATCCCTAGAGTGGCTCTCAGCTATCTTCTTTACCAAATTGAGATGGAACATCTGAAGGGAAGTTCCAGAGTAAAAAACTGAACAGCTCACATTATATGGGTTACTAATGGTCTACAATAGAGGGTGCATAGGAGAAGGTGGTTTATATCAATCTCTTATAAATGCACAAATTAAGCTCCTAATACAGAGTTGCATTGAAGTGTTCTCATTATATGTCAACCTCACACCCCTGAAATTCAGACAAACCCTCATCATAGTTTTATGCAAGGATAGGTTCAACATGGGTCTTTGCTATAGGCGTGCTTCCCAGCGCCAGACATACATACAAGCAGGCCTGACTTAGGGGCCGATTTATATCTTGGCAGTATAGATAGTGCATTCCAATGGCAATGGAGTATCAATAACAGCAAGCTAATGATCCTCCTCCATCTTCACTGTGAATAAATGCCTAAGACGGCCCTATAGAGTAAGAGCCGTCAGAGGCAGACCTCTTATTCATCCAACCTAATTTAGATGGGTTGAATTAGAGGTCAGTTTTCAATACCCATCAGTGCCAGAAAAACCCTGGTGGTAAGGGGCAGTGAAAACTGCTAAAGACTACCCTTGTCATTAGAGAGGACTCTCATGGCTAGAGGAGCATTTTTCAAAAAGAAAATCCCACTTTGAGATCTTTTTTTTCTTTAAAGAAAACAGTTTGGTGAAGGGAGCCGTGTGCCAAACTATAAATAGGTTTGACAGGAACCGCAGTGATGGTGGTTCCCTCCAATCCTTTAGGAATGACCATCAGCTTGGCGGTCATTTCTAATTTTGGTGAGCGGCACCTCTGTCAGGGGGATGGAGTAATTTTTGCCATCTCCGTGATGGAGAAACAGGCCGCCCACCAAAAAATAAATCAGGCCCTTAGCGCTTACCTTTCTTGGAGATTATGAGAACCTGGCCAGGCATTTGCTTTGAGGCAGTGGTTAATTTGTAAAATAAAAAGTGCCGGGGCTCTCCTCAGGAGGCAGCACTAACAGGAGAAATGTGCTGGTGCAAACTTCCTCCTGACTAGAGCCCTGGCACTTACTATTCTGGGGAGGAATTGGCCTAATGGCTAAAGCTGCCGATTTCGGAGCTGGGGAACCGGGTTCGAGTCTCGACGTGGCTCAAAATACTGTGATTTTGTGGAAAATCACGTGCCTTCCAAATGAGTGTGTCCTTAACTGGTGCTATAAGCACCGGTGCTGGGGATTAGGTGCCGGTGCTGAGCACCGGAAAGCACCTGCTCAAATTAAGCACTGCTTTGAGGCAATACTCTGTAGGTCATCGGGAAACCTTTTGAATCAGTCCGACATATGCTTACGTCATCCAGGACACTGACCAAATCTAGAGATGATTTTATCTCTCCTATATTGAATGATCTTCATAACTCTGTTTAGCACGTCTGGTATGCTATGTGGTACTAGCAATGTAGAGGACTGTGCAGAGTATATCAAAATCACTTGGTTTTTCACAAGTGCTTTACAGCCTTGCAAAGCTGTGATTTATGGAAATGCTTTGGAGAATGAATCGTATTTCTTTACACCACATTTCAAAACTGAGGATGTATTATTGGAAAATAGCGTGGAATATGAAACAGTTTTCTGAAGTTTGTATAGCTTTAATAAACTGTTTATAAATGTAAATAAACTAAGAAAGCCCTGTACATCATGGTTACCACTAGAGTCCGTTTCACGAGCACTGAAAGCTAATGAGCTAACACCTTCTAAGTGCTTCAATACAATACAACACAATACAATACAATGCAATACAGTACAAAACAATGCAATACAGTACAATACTACAATGTTTGTCCACTCACCAATAGGTGTGGACCTGTTGCTTTACCATTTAACTGCATGAGCCTGAGGACATCAAAGAATTTTATTGTTGTTATCTTGCACCTTTTATCGAGTGATGCGCAGCACCAGAAAACTCCTGCCCAAAATACCCGCCCACCCACATCCGTAAATCCCACCGCGCACACAGTGGGAGCTCCACCCATGCAGAGGACACAAATATTCTACTGTCCACAACTGAGGAAAACTGCAGCCAGAGAAGCAGAAACAACTCTTCATCTCCCTGCTCCTACCTAAAATTGGTACTCCAGACTAATGTCTGTGTCAATCCTATTTCTGCCCGGCTAATCTCTAGTTGCACTACTTCTGATAGTGATGAGAATGCTCAGTATAGGGCCGGACCTTGGGAGAACACAAGAGAGCACATTTTGGGTCACTTTAATTTCACTCTCGTGAAACAGGGAACATATCAATCCTTCTTTGTCTAACAAAATGGCAGTCTAAATAAAAACTAGGGGTAGGTGTAACTCGTTTAATTTGCTGTAGCATAACTGCAGCAAAATTATGCAAGATTATGCAGATTTACGCGAGGAGCGTAGCCCAGCATTCAAAGCTATTATCTTAGTGCAAAATGCACCCTCGCATCTAAAACAGAACCGAGGATGCATTTTGGGCTATGAAAACAGTGCATAATGCAACAGAACGAAAAACATCAGCAGCTGCTCACACTCTTTACGTTTGTTGGTCCTGTGCTCTTGTGGTAGGATTTTTGTGCGAAATTACTCACAATCATGCAAACAGGCATAATCGAGTAATTTTTGCGTCAAAAGAGTAACATGAAATTACCCACATTACTCCATTTACTCCGGCATAATAAAAATTTCACCCAGGCCTGTAAAAACTAGGAGGAAATCTGAGCACACTGTGATTACCATGACCGACAGCATCGCAAGCACTGCTTAGTATTAGCTGATTCCCCTCTTGTTACTGGTACAATTTTGTCTGCTTCCCAAGGGAGTGGACTTTTTGCATCAGCAGTTCATATGTTTGTGCCTGAGGGCCGCAGAATAATTTTAATGTTGCCGTTAGACAGTCATTCAGGTCTAGTCTGGTCCCGCGTCATTAGAGACAGTAAGGCACTCTTGCCCAGAATAACTTCAACTTCTTTGCTATGCAATGATTTCATTGAACCTCTCCCCTTTCTGCAGACTGTTTCAAAACAAAAACTGCAACCATGGTCACAAAAGTGTCAGTCCCTTGCACAGGAGAAATTAGAGCGGACAATAAACCGTGAAGCCTGCATTGCAAGACATTTGTGCATCACTGCTTGGAGCGATTGCTATACTGACTTATACACTGTCCAGTGGCGGCCGACAAGACTCCCGGGTGGGCGTGGGGGTGAGCGCGGAGGGTCACGGGGTTGCGCAATGCAAAAAATATATATATATATACACTTACCTTGCCGCCGGGTCCCGCATCTCTGCCCCTGCTCTCCTCGTGGGACTCGAGGAACAGGAAGCCAGGAAGAACAGCCCGGCTCCCCTGACCAATCACAATGGTGCAATGCAGCGTTGTGATTGGTAAGCACCCAGGCTCCCCTGACCAATCACAACACTGCAATGCAGCATTGTGATTGGTTTTGAGTGTCCTGGTTCAACGCTCAACCAGGGAATGTGGGCCTGGCCATGTTCTCCACGCAAGCTGTAATGCAGCCTGCATGGAGAACAGGGAAAGTGCAAATGACTGTTTTGGGCAGCCCGAGAGGGCCGACCAAACAGTCACTGCGCACTTATTTTTTTTATTTTTTTTTATTTTACAGAGTTTTATATAGCGCGAACTTGACCCGAATCGGGTATCAGAGCGCTTTACATAGCACCAGTTGCATTACATGAGGACACATTCATTTTTGTTAGGCACGGGGAGATTAAGTGATTTGCCCAGAATCACAGGATGTTCAGCGCCATTGCCGAGACTCGAACCCAGTTGCCCAGATTCGAGGTCGACCGCCCTAGCCGTTAGGCCAACTCCTCTCCACTTAGCAGTGGGCAAACCACTCCTCCACCCGCCCACCCACCCACAAAGGAAACATAAAATGATAATAACTCAAAGTTTTTATCATTTTATATTTCTTTTACTTTGCACTGCTCAAAAGCAGTGGGGCGACGCTCCTCCACCATAGCGGAGGAGCCGCCACTGGCACTGTCCTAGTGAACTGTCTTGGCCCATTAGCCTCTTTTGGGATTATATGTGACAATGTTATTGTCCCTTCTGTGAAATCACACCCCTTCCCAGGGCCCACTTCGGAGCAGTGTGACCGTTGCCACCACTGTGTTTTGAAATATACTATGGGTACAAAAGCACCCGCTGTAGAGTTTCTTGTCCAGCAATTTTCAGACAACAATAAACATGTCAAGATAACACTGTTGATTAATGTTCCTGCTAGGGAGAGAGATTGGAGTTTTGTCTAGTGGCAGTTTTGACTCATCATAAAGTAGTACAAAGGTTTAATAAGTCTGCTGCAAAGCAGGTGCACCATGCAGATCACAGAATTGTATATTTTGTGGGTATTATCAGTAGGTTACTATTTTTGGTACAGATATGCTTTTGTTACATGCAATTCATCAGTTACAATTTTAATATTACACACTAAGTTATGAACTGTCGAAGAACTGCATGCAAACTACAAAGTATAGGTTAGAACGTTATGCTTTCCCCCAGATTTTCATTATCATAATGCTGCTAATAAGAAATTCTTATTAGTAAATCCAACCCTAACCACTGCGTTACATTTTGAATGTTGAGTTTGTGCTTATCCAGTATGGATGGCATATGGCTCCTACATCTTGTATTCCTCTTTGTCTTACATAACATTTCACATACACTGATTTACAACGTATGATTCATTGTCTGTGTATAAAGTATGTGTGATGTAATGTGCTCTGCCACCCTACATTGGTATGAGTAGTGCTGTAAAATAAATGAAGTACATTTGAGACAGGGGCTACAGAGAGATGAGCGGAACAGTTGGATGGTGGTAGTGAGGGAATCCATGGAGGAGTTTAATGTGGGGGGGTGCCAAAGAAGACTATCGCACCAGGCGCCACCAGCACTAAAGTCAGCCACTGCCCCAACCATGGCAGATCTGTATGTACAAATGAATGATAATTGTGGCAGCCCTGCTAAATAATGTTGTTCCCTCCTAAGTGCAAAAAGTATGAGATCAGGCATATGGTATAAAGTCTTTTGCATCTATTCTTTCTTAAAAAAAACTCTGGCAAAAGGGAAGCCTGAAAGTGGATATCTGTCTCTATGGGCCTCATTATGATGTCGGTCGGATCGCAACCGACAGGCCGTCGGTTATAATCTGACAGACATCTGCTGACGCAGTCTGACCACTGCATTAAGATGCCCAGCGGTCGGAGGCAGGGCGGAGGGACTGACCGACAATTCCGACGGGCTCAAGGAGCCAGTCCAACCGTCTGTCGTAATGTAATTCCCTACAATAAGGGCAGTGCCTGCTCAGGCATTGCAGTAAGGATTACCATGTCCCTTTCAGACAGCCTTTCAATGACGGTTGGAAGGCTGCTGGAAACTGACTTCAGGGCCGCTAGAAGGGCCCCCTCCCTCTTCAGCCTCTGCTAAGAGGCCTGGGGGGGGGCTCTTGTGGTGCCCCCAAAACATCCATACCCCGCGTGCCAGACACACGGTGCACGGATGTTTGAAAACATCCATTTTACCAATGTGGCTTGTGCTGCAGCCCTTTTCTGACCTCAGCACAAGCCGTAATGGAAAAATGGATGTTTCCGACCGCCTCATGAGTGGTCGTATCCTAATTCATCGGATGGAGCCGCCGACTGCTAGTCGATCGGTTTGCATCCGACCGGCATCATAATAAGCCCCTAAGTATCAGGACCGTCTAATATTTCTCAGTAGTATGAATATCCAAGAAATCAGCCAGAGGAGCAACTTGGCAACATTGATGCCTGACTGCTCTTCCCAGTAGTGTAGTCTCCCCATGACCCACTGGTGTGTTTTGGGCCATGGGAGCCTAGGTAAGGCTGAGTGGTGTTCTAACCTTGTTCTGAAATTGTAAGATCCCTACAAGATCCTCTTGTGACCTGAGCACAAGGGTCTCCATTCCTAAAAGGCCCATGAAAGTCAAATAGAAAGACAAATTAGCACTGCTTAGAGCTTGGTTTAGCTTATCTAAATCAAAAGACTTTCTTCCTTAAGGAGCAAGCATTCAGCCCCTGCCTAACCCAAAACCCCTTGGGAAAAACAGTTGCCCAGATATCCTAGTGAATGAGATGACTTCCATGCGACATCATGCCTTTGCCACTGACCCTCAGCCAATGCAAAAGTAAAGACCCAGAATCCTAAGAAGAACACTTCTAAAATGTCCAATACTCTATGAATGGTAATAAATTCCCTCCCATAGGCGCTTATGGTCTTGGGAACTAAACAATGACACAAGAAAAGTCTACCAATAGTCCAAAGATTTGAATGGAAAGGTGCAGCCTCCGCAGTCATTGCTGAATTCCTGCATGTTGCATGGCAAGCAGTATTCATCAACCCCAGGACATGGTTTTCCCAAAATAAAATGTTCTTCTTCCGACATAACCGCTCTAAGAGCTTGAACAGTTTAAGGGCCATCTTGCATTTTATATGCTGGTGGTGTTCGGTATAACTACTGACATATTGTCAGACTAGAAACCTGAGAGTGGTATGGACCAAAATGCAACTCACCCGGACCTACACTGCTATTGTGATGATAAACAAACCCAGAGCAGTAATATTTTCTAGAAATCATGTGCAATCTAGGGTTGTGCGAATTCGCATCATTTGCTTTCTTATACTTATGCAAAATATTGGGAATATGACATGAAGTTTTGCGTAATTATGTGAAATGCAAATTCATCATTTAACATTATATTCTAGCTCAAAATGTGTCCTTGTGTCAATTTTTGATGCAAAGGCACAGTTCACAATGAATAAAGAGTGCAAAATACACAATTGCTACAAACAATAGCCAGTCGCATTCTAGGTTGTTCATGTTATTCCTACGCTTCTTCCCTATAATTTGGCTGAGATTAGTGGCATATTTATGTGACGTGGCATAATGCCATAATTTCAAGTATTTCATGTAACAAGCAAAATGCTAAATTTCCAAAATTATGCCAGTGTAATTTACATTTTGCCTTGGTCTAGGGAAAATTATTCCTCAGGCCATTTTTGCATCCCTCATTCCTTCCCTAGACCAGATCCCAGAGTAGAACGAAAATACACCCTGCTTGCCTGATCTGTGTGCATTCCAATCTCCTCACTAGATATCTTAGCAACATGCCATACTACAGACCAATTGAAGCTTTCCAAAAAGTTTTCTCAACCCTCAATACAGGCCAAATGGAAAGTCCAGCCACGGTTTGGGGTTTTCTCTTGGCTGCACAGTTCTGTGGCATCTTATATAACAAGTTGCACAGGGCTAATCTTACCTGCAAGTTTTGCTCATAGCCTTATTTATTATCTGTGGAGAGGTGTGGTGCAGCGGCCAGGGCAGCTGACTTCGGAGCACAGGGTTCACGGTTCGATCCCCGGCTCCGGCAGCAGCTCAGCTCAGCACCATGTGACTCTGGACAACAGCTCACTTAATTTCCACTACGGCCCCCAGCGCCTTGAGACCCGTAAGGGTGAGTAGCTGCGCTATATAAAAACGGACTTACTTACTTACTATTATCTGGGCCTTATGGGGTCACCTCTGTGCTGGGCCTTATGGGGTCACTTCTGTGTTAGATTCCAATCACTGACCCGCAACGCACCAGCCAGTTACATGGCCAAAATACAGCCCACCCACCCACTTCCAATGTGCCAATATCCCAGCCTCCCCTTGCTCACCTGGTTCCACAATGTGAAATAAACAGGGAAGAGCACACCCACGTGTCAAGGACATCTACAGCAATTGACACTTCTTGGTCCTTCCTGGCTTGACCGCCGCACATGAGGCTCCGGCCATGCCCTGCTACGCGCCACCACTATCAAATGGCACAAAGAGGCTGAAGAGAGAGTACCAATTGGCAAAAACAGCAAGGACAATGATCCTCCTTCAGAAAATTGAGGAGAGGATCGGTGAGCTGGTGATGTTGAGTGGTGATCCAGCAAGGGGGCTCCTGGGGTTTAAGGACAAGTCAACCATGCCATGGATGGTTAAATCTATTCTTGGAGCTGCCTCCCGTCCCATTGTACCTCTTTAACGAGACCATTTTTTCTGTGTAAGCAGAAACAATACCTCATTCCAACCTCTGGCACGTCCCCAGAAAAGGAACTACTAAGTCACGTCCTACGCCATCATCACTCCCCCCCATTCTGCCCTAATCGTACTGCTCCTCAGGATGGGGAACATGCGCGGCAATGATTGTGCACACAATAGCATGGCAATAGGATGCCTTTTTCTTGAGGGTGTGCGAAGTTGCAAAGTTTTTTCGAACAAAAATGTGCAAAGATTGCGAAGTTCCACAGAAGGATTGTAGAATGGGCAATATGGTCTGCCGTACTGAAAAGTCCCTCCACCTTAACTCTCAGAAATACCTAATGGACAAATTCTCATTCTCAGGTGGCTGCAGACCTCCCCCTTGAAAAGAGTATATCCTTCTGGAAATAGACAGCTTCCAAAGGAAATACATTCTGAAACAATTTTCTCTGGTACTAGCACACAAATCTGGAACTTTTGCCCCCATGAACTATGTTGTGGCCCGCCCTCATTACCTTTCAGAAAGACCTAAAGACTGATTAAAAAATAAAAAACACTCTAAATTGCCCACAGGAAAAGACGATTTAGAGTCCTAATTCCATTGCTTGGTCTTTATTGGTCTTTTACTACCTTCAGAATCCAGCCTTTTTTTCATCCACTGCTCATGGTTTTTCGCCTTGAATGTGCCCAAATTTCACACCACATTCATGGATCCAAGTCTTGTAAGATATCTTTGTTATTGTTATCAGATTTGTATTGAAAGTATATCCTCCTATCTAGTCTCTTTGCACAAGGAAGGTGTAGGAAAATTCAGACTCATGTTTCTGTTGAGAATGAGTTTCAATTGAAACACAATCAGTAGTTTATGAATCAGAGATTGCTGAAAAGGAGTTTTCCCATACGTCAGCAATGGTTCAGGACAAATGGATACAAGGCATAGCTCAAATATATACCATACTATACATAGTTTTTGATGGACATGACCCTCTCTGCTGCATCACCCCCAAACGTTTTGCTTCACCCCTCCTATATTTGCTGAATTTATTTTTGTTGGCCATACAACTCTCTACTAACCAGTGCTTGCTAAAGTGCTTGTGCTCACTCCCTAAAACATGGTAAAATTGGCTTATGCCTGCTTGGAATATTTAATTTATTTATAAGCCCCTAGTACTGTGTTATACCATATGCCCAGGACCTGTAAATGAAATGCTACTAGCAGGCCTGCAGGACTTATTGTGTCTCCCTCAAAGTAGCCCTTTAAAACATGTCTAGGGTCTTCCATTGCAGACTTTATGCAGTTGTAGGCTGCCAATTCAACTTGGCAAAATATCTAGGGATGGGAGTAACTCGTGTAATTTCGAGATGCGTAATTACTGAAACATTCTGCAAAATTATGCCCAATTATGCGAGATGCATCCCACACAAAAACAATTATCCGAACGGTGCGTTCAGGTAAAATTCAGCTTGAAAATGTAATTTCGAGTTGATTTCTGGTTGCTCACGTTCAAAACACTGCTGCTCACATTTAGATTTGTCGTTTTGCTCTTAAAAATTAAACGAGCGTTCTGGTGGGGTAAAAAATCAACCTGAAATGTTTGTTGACTGCCCATGTTTAAGGAACTGCCGCTCAAGTTCAAAACACTGCAGTTCGGATACAGATTTGTATTATTACGCTCACAAATCACCTAATCAGCCTGCTCAAGTAAAAAATGTACTTAAAATGCCAAACGCATCAAAATATTTCCCAAACTGTACATTTTGCATTCAAATTTCTCCATTAAATTACGCGATGTGGAGTAATGGCATAATGTTTGAAATGTCATGTTACAAAATGATGTGAAATTACCAAAATTACAATGGTATGATTAAAATTTCGCCCAGCCCAAAAATTAACCCCCTTTCTAAGCTTTAAAAGTGAGTCCTGTCCCTCCAAGAGGTGCTTCTCCAGTCCTGGACCCTTAGAAGTAGTGCTTAAGGTGCCCAGATAGCCAAAATCCAAAACCTGAGACTTATAACGTTTTTGGCTATAAGTGCTCTGAGAACCAAGAGAAGACAAGGACCTACCTGCTCATCGATCCGACCAAGGTACATCACCGGTCGGCCTGACTTTGCAGCAACTCCCACTACGTTATTCTCTGCAGCAGCAAATCCTGTTCAGAAGCTCTTTGCAAAAGGCGTATCCGGCATCATTGAGCCCTTGTCGGCTACAGCCTTCAGCTTTGAGCCGCTCGAGATTTTGGACTTCCAAAAAAGAGACTAAGTCCAAATGGAGAAATCTTCACCACAGCTTCGTCCAGCAGCTTCCCGACGACAACGCCTCCTTCTCGGACACCACCTGCAGCCTTGCCCAGCTGAACATTACCGTCTCAGACATTTTTACACAAAATTCCTTCTAAGTCCGAAAGAAAATGCACAGACCGGTCCCAATCCACTCCTTGTATCTGACCTGTGCTCCATCGCGGTCAGCTATAGCTTTCAACTGTGCCCCTGTCTCGCACGACTTGATGTTGGTGGTTAGCGCTTTGATCTTTTAGGTGCTAGTTTGCACCTTAAGCTTTAAAAATGTATCTCAGGTTTTACTGATTGGATTTTTGTAGTTTTGAAGTCAAATGATTTGTTAAAATGTACCCTATTTTGCTAAATTTGTGTATGATTTTTCTTGTTTTGTGCTTTTACTTTATTACTGTTTGCGTGCTGCCTAAATACTTAACACAAGTTAAGCATGACTGCTTTTCTGGAAAGTTACCAGAGGGTTAAGCATAACTTAATTTAGTGACTTTAGTGGCTCACCCTGACAGGGATTGTGGCTGTTGCTTGAGCAGGATTTCCACCCCACTCAACCAATAACCCAATTTCTCACAGTTTTGATATTGATCACATGACAAAGTTCCCACTAAGGAAACAAGGAGGTGTCTATCTAAGCTCATGACAGTTAGTAGGTTGCATTCACAAGTAACAAAATGTAAGAAGCTTTCACTGAGCAAGCTGGTTTTCAAACTTTGGCAACTTAAGTACAAGGACGTAGCACATCTGGGGCTCGGAGATGGGCACATCCCGTAAGCATAAATAGCATGAACTTAAAATATGGCAGTAGCAGGTTACTGTTATATTAATACAGGCAAGTGTACTTAAAGTGCTCTACAGAGGTGGCATGCTAGGTAGACTGTAAATAAACATTTTCTTGGAAAGGCAGGTTTTTATAGCTTTGTGATTAGTGATAAGATTAAAAATGGGTCTAATCTCTGCTGGCAAGGAAGTCCGCAATTTACGGCCGAAAGAGGGAAAAAGACCTGCCCTCCAAACATGTCTTTCGGGGACACATTTAGGGCTGTTGGTTGGCCATCAAAGATCCTGAGGCGGTCCCAATTTTTATATAGGCTTGCATGTTTCAAATAGGAGGAGTATCTTCCAAACAAAATCTGTGAATGTGAGGCATAATACATTGAAACATACTCGTGGTAGTTAGTGTGAGGATCTGAGCAGCGGTTTGGCACTAATACAAGGGAAACTAGAAGCAAGTCTTAACGTGCTATTTTGAAATACTTGGTGTTTGTTTGATATGAAAGTTAACATCCCAGATTGAAAACATTGCAGGAGTCGAGTTCTTTCAAAGTAGAACAGACCATTATCCAGACTTTGAAAGTGAGAAAAGGCATTATTCGATAGAGCTCTCTCAAAACAAAGGGGCAGGTTAGTGAATTGACTTGAGCATATAGTTGGAGATTGTTGTCAATCCTTACACCTAACTTTTTGAACACCCTAACAGACACTGGACATGAGTTCATCTCCATTGGCAAATAGGCGTGGGACTACAGGTCTCCAGTGCCGTCTACCATTAAGATTTCCATCTTGTCAGCAGGATCGGCTTAAGAGCGGTGTGATCTGTGTTTTGAAGTAACCTATGGGTTTAATAGCACCTTCTGCAGAGTTCCATGTGTGTGCAGAATTTTTCACTCAACAATAAAAATGTCAAGATAACACTGATGATTAATGTACCTGCTGGAGACAGATTGGAGTTTTATTTAGTTGCAGTTTCGACTCATCATTAAGTAGCATAGAAGGTTAATATACCTACCGCAAAGCATACATACCATGCAGATCACAGAATTGTATTTAATTTTGATAGCTCATTGTTTTACTGTTTTTGTGAGAAAAATACTTTTGTTACTTACAGTTCATAACTTACAATCCTAATATAGCACAGTGAGCTATAATCTGTCATTAAAGGGCTGCATGCAAACTGCAAGGTATAGTTTAGAATTTCATGTTTTCCCCAGCATTTTATTATCCAAATTTTGCTAAAAAAAGGTTTGTTTGAATAGAAATAAATTCTTATTAGTTAAGCTAACCCCAACCACTGTGTTACATTTAAAATCCTGAGTTTGTGCTTCTCCAGACCACACACATTTAAAATATACTGCCTACCAGAATGGATGACATGTGACTCCTACACCGTGTGGTCCTCTTTTTCTTATGTAACATTTACTATGCACTGCTTTACACATGTATGATTCATTGTCAAGACTTCCTCTGTAAGATTAAGAGCATTGTATGGGGGAAGATTTTCTCTTGATTAACCTAGCCATTACAAGCCTTTGCACCAGTTTTAGACATTCTAATGGCATAAGAGCTTGTAAATATTTTTTATAAGAGAGACCATTGCCATTTTAACAATATGGTCAGATGCTCCTTAACATGCTCATGTATTGTCTAACTAAGAGCATATTTCTGTTTGTAGGCTGTTACTACAGACAGAAGAGAGGAACAGCAATGGGCACCTGCCCCGCACTCTTAGCTATGGGAACCTTTTCGTAGGCTGGTGGGAGAAGCAGGTGGCGTGGGCAGACACTAAAGATAAATAGGTAGAACGTCTAATATTGCGGCCACGCCACATTGATGATCTTTTTATAATTTGGAAAGGAGACAGACATACATCATAGAAGTATATAAAAGAGCTGAATAACAATTAAATGTACATTTCATAGGAGATTAGTCAACATCAGGTGCACTATTTAGGTTTAACAATCACTGTGGTAGGCAATGAATTATAGAGCTGCCTATACAGGAAGCCCACAGCGGGCAATAGCATCTTACATGGGACCAGCAATCACCCAAAAAAGCTCAAGTGGAGCATGTGTTACAGGGAATTGCTCAGAGCCAGAAGAAACAGTAGTAACAATGCAGATTTGAGAAAGTGCAGCACGAAATGACGCAAAGATTGAGAGAGTGTGGTTATCCAAGAGAGATCCTAGACAAAGCCTTGGACAGGGTTAAACAACAAATGCGGGACTCATTATTGCAAGACAGAATCCACACCTCTCCCGAAACAGATAAAAGATTCATCACAACATTTACCAGTGATTCAGCAAGGGTAAACAAGATCTAGGAAAGGAACTGGAGAATTTTGTTCACAGATGAGGTCATCGGACAAATCTTAAAAGGTCATCCACAGATTACATATAGGAGAGCTCTGTCGGTGATGGACCACTTAGCCGAGAGTCATTTCTTACCCTTTGTAAATACACAAACATTTCTAAGGAAAGCAGGTTTCTCTCCATGTAAGAAGTGTAGAGCATGCAATAGCAGGAAGCAAACTACATACCACAAACAAGGTTGCCCTAACTCATGGAGAAACAATAAGCATTTGGACTGTAAATCAGACTTTACAGTGTACTTACTGCCTTATATGGCCTTGTGAGAAGCCCTACATAGGGAGCACCATCCATCAAACAAAACATAGAATTTAGAAATCGTGAGAGCAATAGCGAAGGTAGACCTTGTATCCAGTTGTTCAACATCAGCAAAGTCATCACAACTGCAACAGGGATCAGCTGGGATATTTCTGTATTGATAGAATACCACCAGATCCACGAGGTGGAGATTAAGAATAAGGTTGCGCAAACTGGAGTCCAGATATATTATTGAGCTACAAACAAAAGTACCGCTGGGGCTTAACATCGAGTAGGTATTAGCGACACATTTGGGCTAGCTGCAGACTTGCAGTTAACATTAAAGTCCTCAGAGTTTTTTTGTATGGGATTTGAGAACAGGTAATATATTACATTATTTTAGCGCGTGTATGATGATGGTGGATACAGAAATTTAGCAGGCTCATTAGCATGGTATTCAGTCATGCATACAGCATGGTGTACATAAATCACAAATATGTTTTTTTTTACGTTTGTCTATTAGCACATTTAATTAAAATTAAGTACGTACACTGTACAAGGATAGAATTTCAGCTTTAGTCATACTTATTTGAGTTGACCAACCGCCGGAATATACCTAAGGAGTGAACCATTGTTTAATGTAATAACCTATGAAGTTGTAAAATCGTGGTCTTTGTGGTAACAAGAATAGCAGCTGTGCTGGCATTTATGAGGACATTTCCAGGACAGCAGAGGTAATAGACTTCATAAGTGTACTCAGGGTGACGCACCAGTTACTGATTGTAAATAGTTGTTTCTTTCATGGACTGTCTTTTATGTTTAGGACATGCACTTTAAAGAGAACAGGAATTCTCATACTCACACATGCTGAACAAGACTGAAGAATAAAGATGAATGAATATGATTCGTGGAGTGCCCGTGCCAACTTTGGTTGCTGATTCGGATGATCTATTGTCTCTGTGTGTGTGATGTAAAGTGCTCCGATTCCCTACACTGATATGAGTAGCGCTATAAAACAAATGAAATAACTGTGAGACAAGGCCTATGGAGAGAGGTGGGGTAGGGTTGCAGTGAGAGAATCCATGAAGAAGGAGGTATTTGGGGACCACAGCAAATATTGTCGCACCAGGCCCTGTTGTCAGGATTCAGTTTCAACCAACTGACACCAATCCACTATATGGCCACCAGCATATACTTCTGGAAAATAGCTATTGGGAGACTGTTATGCCAACACGATCAGTTTATCTTCCGCGGAAGTATAAAAGCTTAAGGCCATTGTAAAGGCAGCTGGTACTATAAGGAAGTTTGGGAGAGATGTGTGCACAAAGCAGGAGATGATCTCACAGAACAAGGTTTGGTGGCAAGATAACAGTGATGGTTCCAGATGGTTTGGAGGAGCTGCTCCAACCTATAAGAGAAGAAGGGTGCTCAGTGAATCCCTTGTGTGCTGCCGTGCCGCCACACCACAGTGGTGAGGGAGATGCCTCTGGATCCTTTGGAGAGCACAGGCTTGACCGAGGGCAATGAGGAGGATTGGGTCTGCAGGACCTTACCCTAGAGAGGGCATCACTCTGGGTACCACCCCTGGGAGTAGGGTGGCAGGAGGTTGTGTGTTGCAATGTGATGGCAGTGGCTGCACTGTGCACCTGCAACTATCTCTTGAAAGGAATAGAAAAGAAAGAAAAAAGAAGGATTTCTTCTCAGTCCATGTATGGCAGAGGTGAGAAAAAGAAGAAAAAAATGAAGGTGTAGCTAAAGATGGATAGCTAGGAAGTAAAAATGGGGGCATTTGATACGATTCTGTGCATATTCAAGGCTGTGTAAAAGGCGACTGAGGTTTTAGAGTCCCGTCTGGGACTCATGGGCAATACAATTCTTGGATATCTTAATTTCCTCCATATTTTGTCAAACCTTTTCTGTTTTCCCCTCTGTCATTTACCTAGGGAGCGAAACTTTTATAGTTTGGAAGTGCAGCTTATTTTAAAGTTTGGACGGGCGTTCTCTGCTAGAGTGGTTCACACATTTGTTGTCACCATAGACCGTGGACATGCTGATATTATTCTCTTCTTGAACGATTCATTAAAAATGTTTTCTACGTAAAAGTAGTCTGTGGTCAAAATACCAAATGAGACTGAAAATCTAAACTTTTGAGGATGCTGACACACTTGACATCTGGTTTAGATGTAGATCATCAATACCTGAAACGGTTGTGTGATGGAAAAACACATGCCTTAACAACGCATGCCTTAACCACGCGGTCTAAACCCCGACCGCGTCTTTACCACGCATGCCTTTACCACGCATGCCTGTACCATGCAATTTTGTGGTAAAGACATGTTTGGTAAATGGGCATGTGTGGTAAAGATCACACTCCTGCCCCTCTGCCCTAAACCCTAATGACACCCTAAACTTAAAATCCCTACTTCCCCAGCCCAACTGCCCTCTCGACCTGAAAACTGCCCCATCCTGTCCCCTAACCTGAGCCCTACAACTCAGCCCCCTTAAAACTACTCCAACTCCAGCCCCTCCCTTAGCCCTAAAACAAGCCCCCACCCCTTAAAACCGAACCCCACCTACCCCCGCCACAGCCCAACTGCCCCCACAACCCACCCCCACCCCAACCCTGAAGACTACCATGACCCCCCAACCCCCAAAACTATCCCCAATCCAAATAATATACCCCCACCTCCGTTCACTGCCCTGAGCCCTAAAACTCCCAACTCCCCCCTCCACCTGAAAACTGCCCCCTTCCTGTCCCCTGCCCTGAGCCCTAAAACTCCCACCCCCAGCCCTGAAAACTACCCTGACCCCCTCCCAGCCCTGCAAAATACACCACAACCCTTACAAAACTGCCCCTTTCCTGTCCCCTGCCCTGAGCCCTCAAACTCCTCAACCCAGCCCTAAAAACTACCATGACCCCCAACCCCCAAAACTACCCCCACCCCAAATAATCTACCCCCCCCTCTGTTCCCTGCCCTGAGCCCTAAATCTCCCAACTGCTCCCTCCACCTGAAAACTGCCCCTTTCCTGTCCCCTGCCCTGAACCCTAAAACTCCCCCCCTCCCAGCCCTGAAAACTACCCCACAACCCCTACAAACTACCCCCACCCACTCAAAAACCATCTTACCTCTCCTCCTCGTCCCGATCCTTCCTCTTCCTGCTCTTCCGCCCGGCAGCAGCAGCAACTAGACTGCGCATATGCCTTAACCACAAATATGCGTGGTTAAGGCATATTTGTGGTTTAGACGTGCGTGCTACCGCCTTCATGGTTCAGCCCCACGTAGCTCATGCTGCGTGGTTAAGGCTGTTTCCCCCTGAAACCAATATTGTCTCTGTCCTCCTATTAGTCAGAAATCCTGCTTGGGCCTCATCAAGAATATAATTTTCCTGTAGATACATGATAGATGTTTCACAGCATGGCCTTCTATCAGTTGGGTAGATGCTGGCAATAACAAAATAGGCTAAGTGGAGAGGTCAGCAATCAATAAACCTGGTTCCTGATGATTTAGCTGCTAAATTTTCCAGAATACCCCACCCTGCGTCCTCTTTATCTGCATGTCACTAGTTCACCACTCATAACATTCCTCCTCTGTCCACCATGATGTATCTCTCCTTCCACCCATCTCCTATTTTAAAATCTAATAACTTACACAGGAATACCATGCACCACCCAGTTCTACATCAAAGTCTACCTTAGTGACATGGCTCCTTAGATTGCCTCTATGAAATTACTTTCTGGAGACATCTTTATGACACACATGAAATTTCCAGGAGAGCGAGAGAGAGAAAGTGTGTGCGTTCGTGTGTACTTGCGTGTGCACGTGTGTGTGTGTATCCTGATACCCTCTTTCCCAAAGGTCAGTCTCTGGAGCTTCAGTTCTGCTGATCTTTACTTCTACTATCCCCACCTGAAGTGCCTGTATTGTGTATGGCTTAAATGCTAGCCTCATGGGCTGTATATAGAGAATTGTCATCTCAGATTTCCAGGTTCTGTGGATTGAGACATCAGCGCTGATATATGTGACGAGTAAAGCCTGTTATCTCTGACACTGAGAACCTGGGGGATACCATTTACCTCATCAAAATGCCAAGAGCCTCTAAGTTAGGCATTGACTCTCGTGGGCCTGTAATCGGGGATTACTCTGAAGGATGGTGCATGCTTAGAAACTCATTGTCACAGGGAATGCTGCTGGCTTTTGGAGTTCCCACCAAAAGATGATGGAGAGATGAAAGCTGGGTATGTTAACTTGTCGAAAAAGGAGTTTGGCAACAACAAGGGGAAGAAAGACTACACCAGAGGCAAAAACAGAGGAAGAGGAGAACGCTTTCTGGATGCACAATCTGGGGAAAACACCAAGCCATGGAAGACGGAGCAGCTAAGAGCATCACAAGAAGCAACCTGGAGCACATCCAACTGGCGTTAATCCAGACAGAAGCAGCCTGAGGACAGAACCACAGCATTTGCCTCGACCGGAGAGCCGGATACCACCTTCCTTAGTAGCAACGGCTGGAGAAAGAGGAGGCTCCAATACTCCAGAGTGACAGCCTGAAAAAAGACAGGAGAGCAGACAAGGCTGCTAAAAGCAAAGACAGCTAGAACCCTTATAAGTAAGAAAGGAAAATTAAGGCATTTGTGTGAATACATCAGAGAACTCTGGAGGTAGCGAAGTAAGAGATATTTAAGTTCTGTCACTTTGCAATAAACTACAAATCGAAGAAATAAGTGAAATGAGCTTTGTTTCTCCAGAAGAGAAATCCAAAACTATCTCGAAAAATATTAAGAAAATAGTTTAAGGAAAACCCCTACGTAGCGAAGTTCAACTAGTTTTATTTTGCTCTATGTTTCACACTCAGAAAGGTTAGCACTGCACAACACACAATAATGTGAATGTCAGTATTTAAAAAAAAAAAAAAAATAGGACTTTTACTCACGGAATGATTCCACCGTTTAGTAAAGATATGATGTTTCACAAGTACTATGATTTTTGCCTAATGGGGGACAACGTAACTTTTTTAGCAGAGAAAATTCTAGTAAAACAAAGAAGAAACGCCTGTGTTCATTCTTCTGCTGGGTGGGATGAGCTGTGGTGGAAGCCCTTTTATCGCAGGACACAGGCTCTTTCAGAGGAAGCAGGTCCTCATGGCAGGGCCCCAATCAGCAGAGCCCTGTGGTACTTGAGTGTGAGTTCATGCCCATTCTCTGCACTTATAGCCGTCGACCTCCTTTCAGGGCCTATCCCTGCTAGGTATTAGACAAAATATAGAGTAAAAAATATCAAGATGCAGAAATATCGAGTTTTTAATATCGTGATCCACAAATATCGTGATGCAGGAATATCGTTGACACGAATATTAATTTTCTAAGGTAAGTAATATCGATGTCAAAAATATCTACGTTGTTAATATAGTTTGCAAAAATATCGTTTTTAATAATGCCATTTTTTAAATTGCATATGTTATAAATTATTTCTATAATGATTTCTAATATAGTTTGAGCATTTTAAGTTGTTAGTACATTTAATTTAATTGTTTATTGTAATTTTTAATTTCATAGCGTAGCGGGTTGAGGGGTTTGTAGGGGTACAGTGTGGGAAGTAAATTAATTATAATTAGCCTAATGGGCTAGAGCGGTCGATCTCAAATCTAGAGAACCAGGTTCTAGTCTCGGCAAAGACGCTCAACATGCTGTGATTCTGGGCAAATGACTTAATCTCCCCATGCCTAACAAAAATGAATGTGTCCTTGTGTAAAGTAACTAGTGCTCATGTAAAGTGCTCTGATACCCAATACCTTCGGGTCAAGTTCGCGCTATATAAAACTCCAGAAAAAAACGACAAAAAAAATATACTTTTTAATTATTATTCATGATTTAATTGATAAATAATTATGTACAGTATGTAATTAACTTATTTTTTAAGTTACATTTTAGGTGCAGGTTGTGGGATTTGTGGGTAGGAAGTAATGTATTTATATTAATTAATAATACATTTTTAATTATTAATTATTTAATTGATAATTATTTATGCAAATTTTGTAATTAGTTTGGTGCAGGTTGTGGGGTTTGCAGGAGTAAAGGGTGGGAAGGTGATTAATTATAATAATTAATAATGATGTTAATTAATAATGATTTAATTGTTAATTAATTATGAAAATTGTGTAATTAACAGATTTGTTTTAGTTATATATCAGGTGCAGGTTGTTGGGTTTGTAGGGGTGAAGGGTGGGAAGCTAATTAAATATGATTAATTAATTATTAGTTAATTATTATTAATTGTTTAAAAGTTATATATCAGGTGCAGGTTGTTAGGTTTGCAGGGTTAAAGGGTGGGTAGTTAATTAAATGTAATTTATTTTTAAATTATTTTTTTTGAGTTTATGCTATAAAAACATGCAACAAAAAACAAGCAAGCAGCACGTGACTCCATTCTGAGAGGGGGGAAGGCGCCAGTTACACATCATGACAAAACATTTAGGCACAGTGATATACATGGCTGAACTGAAACACCAGACACATAGAATGACTAGGGGGCAAGAGCACATCGAGGCCAAGTCATCAAACTAAATATACAATGAACGGCACATTGGAACAGGCTTGGCTGGCATAGTTAAATTACTATGTTACAAAGGGGGCAAATATCACCCACCCAGTCAGATCCCTCAACCAAGCTAGTCTCAGCCTTATCAGCAAAGTTATTAAGAAGAGACCCCCACAACATGATTGCATCTGAGGCATCCTCGTCAGTACGTGTAATACACAGATGCATTACCTCTGCCACCCACCATTTAAGGAGATCTCGCTGCCAAGAAGACCCCAACGGTGCTCAAGTGCCCTTCCACCCGACGGCCACCCTCTGTTTGGCCAATAACAGTGCAAGCTGGGCCATTCTATAGGGAATCTTCCGCCCTTTGGGCTTCACCACTGCACCCAAGAGGCAGGCCAATGGAGTCAGAGGAGTCTCAATGTCTGTCGCCTCTATTATTTTAGGTGCCATATCCCTCCAGTATCCCTGAACCAGATAACAGCCCAGACTAAGAGCAAAAAGGTGGCTCCCAGCTCCCCACATCGTGCACATTGTGCCTCCATCAAGGGGTCTATCCTGTTCAAGTGCATAGGAGTAACATAGGAGCGATGGAAAAAATTAATGTGAAGTAACTTGAATCTATGATTGCAGGACACCCTCCTCACCAATGCACATGCACTCGCCCAGTCAGTATCTGCAACAGGCTCCCCCAGCTCACCCTCCCAGGACCCTCGTGAGGCATAAGGGGCAGCTACCATATCATCGCGGATTCCCCTATAAAATTAGGAAATTAGATGCCTCCCCTCTCCCTATTGAAGCAGGCCACCTATTTCAAGGAGGGCTGAGGGGTGGCTGGGAAACCAGTCTAGACATCCTGTGTAACACTTTCCAAATTGGCATAATGCACGAAGTGGCCTGGACCCACCTCAAAAATCTCTCAAGCCTCCTGGAATGTGATAAAGACCTCCCCGGGATATTCATTCTACGCCACATGACAACCCCCACCATCCAGAGATCCATGGACATATCCCCATCAATTGCCCAAAACATAGCGAGATCCCAAAGACGAAGCTCCCTATCAAAGAGGGCCCTACGTAGCACCCTTCCCACCATTGCCTCCCAAATCGCGGTAGTCTGCTGCACCACGTAAGTGACTGCCCGCTCAGACTGACCCACTTGCATCAGCAAGTGCGCCAGCATGTCGTCCTCCCTCATGCCAAGGAACAGTTTCTTCTCCCAGTTATCTTGTACTGCCAACCACCTCGCCGCATGCTGTAAGTTGGCCACAAAATATTAGTGCCGTATGTCCGGTATAGCAAGACCTCCGTCCTCCATATCATGCTTGAGGACCGATGACGGCACTCTACTGCACCTCCCGACCCAGATTAGGGAAATAAGTAAGCTATTCAGTTTGAAGAAAAAATGTGGTTGGAGCGGAAACATTGCATTTTGAACCAAATAAAGGAAGCGAGTAAGAAAGACCATCTTGGCTACTGCAACCCTTCCTAACACCAACAAGGGAAGCCTATTTCAAAATGCTACAGAGCTCTCGAGGCCTGCTACGACTCTATCTTCATTCAGACGTCAATATACGTCCTCAGTATGGGCTAGCCACACACCCAAGTATCTAAAGAACTCTGTTTCCCAGCGGAAGCTGAGCCCGGACAATCGGTCGGCAGGCACCCCGATCAGACTGCCAAGCGGGAACGAGAGTGATTTCCTGAAATTAACCTGAAGGCCTGATACCCTACCGAGGGCACTGAGGAGCCCCATTAATATCGGTACTGCCTGGCAGGGGGAGCGGACATACACCATCTGCGTAGAGAGAGATACATGTGTGGTACCCCCACACAAATCCCACACAGCTCAATTGCGCAGGAGAAGTGCCAATGATGAGAGCAAACAGGAGCGGCGAGAGGGGACAACCCTGCCTGGTGCCCGTCCCAAACTCCCACCACTCAGAAAGGTCGCCACTAATATTGACGTGGGGCCAGTGTAAAGGAGCCGCACACAGCTACAAAAGACAGGGCGGAACCACATTCCTCGCCGCACCATCAGAAGAAAAGGCCACTCCACCGTATTCAATGCCTTTTCCAGATCAAAAGAAAGTTAGGCCAGTTCGCGATTATCACCCACTGTCTCGTGCAGCACGTGTGTAAGCCTTCGGAGATTAAAGGTGGTACTATGGGCTAGCATGAAGCAGCATTGGTCTTCATGCACTAATTTGCAGATCACTCCCCTCAAACGCGACACCAACACCTTACAATGAATTTTTACATCCATGTTAAGCATCTTAAGGGGCCTATATGATTAGGGGTTAGCCGTGTCACCCCCAGGCTTCAGTAGAAGGCAGATAACACCCTCCCTCATAGTGTGCGGAAGTATCCCATTCACATTTGCCTCCTAGAGAACCGCCAGCAGTAGGTCTGGTAGAACTCCACAGGGAACCCATCCCCACCCAAGCCTTGGATCTGTTGAGGACACGAATGGCTGCACCCAGTTTCTCCATGGTGACATTGCTCTCCAAGTCCTGCACAAGATCTGGAGCCAGGGTAGAGAATCCCACGTCCGTCAAGAAGTTTTCGATCTGCCCTGGGGTACACACCTCCCTTGTGCGATACACCCCCCTGGAGGTGGTCCATGAAGTCCCGCAGGATATCCCAGCGACTAGTCACCAATTTCCCACTGGGAGCGTGAGCATGTAGGACAGGAGGAACCTCCTTTTCTCTCTGCAATATTCACGCTAGAAGTCTACCGGATTTGTCTCCCTCCCTGTGGAGACTCTGACAATACGCCCTGACAGTACACTTATCTAAGGAGACCCAGGTCGACTGCACTTCCTGTAGAGCCCAGAGCACCCCCTCCTGCACCCCTGGTGAGAACACCTCGGTGCCCTGAAGAGCCACAAACCAGTACTCCTGCACCCCAGCTCAGCCTGCAGCTGACGTCACACGCCACAGGTTGTTCCTATGCTAGGCACACATAAATGCCTTGAGAGCCTCCCAATCCATAGCTCTAGAAGCAGCAGATCCCCAGTTACCCTTCAAATAATCAGTAAGGGAAGTCACCAGTGCATCACGATTTTTTTTTTCACGGGACGGGGGCCGCGTGGCCCCCCTTCCCCGAGCCACTTATGGCCCCAGGGACCCCATCCCCGGGGCCGGCATTGCTTTTGGACAAGGGGAGCTGCTGACATGCAGCTCCCCTTGTCCAAAAGCAATTCTGGTTTGCTTCGTGGAAGCGAGAGCAGGTTTTCTGCTCTCACTTCCACGAAGCAATGCAGAAGTTTGCACTGACAGGGCGGGAGCCGTGCTCCCGCCCTGCCATTGCAAACTGCAATGTCCTGGGGGTTGGCAGCCCAGGACATTGCCGGAGCCGGCCCTGGGGGGTGGTGGTCCCCAGGGCCAAGGAGGGCTCCAGGAGGGGGCGCGTGGCCCCCCTCCCAACTTGTAAATAGCCCCGGGGAGGTTGTGGTCCCCGGGGGTCCATAACGGACCCCCCTTATTTAAATAATTAGTGACCCGGGGAGGTGGTGGTCCCCGTGGAGGTGGTGGTCCCCGGGGAGGTGACAGTCACCGGGGCAGCGTGGGGGGAAGGAGCCCCCCCCATGCATTTTAATAGGAAAGCCCCGGGGAGGTGGTGGTCCCCAGGGCTGCGGGGGGCCACGTGCCCCCGCGCATTATCAGAAATGCCCCAGGGAGGTGGTGGTCCCCGGGCTGCAGGGGCCCCCGCGGGCCCCCACACCACAATAAAACACTGCCCCCGGGACCCGGCCCACCCCGGAGCTTAAAAAAATGAAGCGCGGGAGATCGCTCTTCGTTTTTTAAAAATTTTCTGCCAGATTTGCGAAGCCGACGCGATTCCGGCCGAAAATTTAAAAATAAAAATGCTTTTTTTGGCCCTGGCGGTCCCTGGCCAGGCCTAGGGGTTAGGGTGTTTCTACCCTGCCCGCTTTTCTTTTTTTAAAAATTATTTTCAACCCTTTTTTCTTGTGACTCGGTTTTATATGTAAGTATGAATATGGCAATGACTACGTGATTTGAAGGCTTAAATGACAGTCTGTTTTCTGTTTTCACCAAACTTGATTCTTATTTTCTAGAGTCAATAGTGCACATATTGTATATACTTTGTTTCCTGTCATGTGGCGCGTCATGTGATCAAGATCACTTTACATGATCGAAACTCGTCATGGCAGGCACTATGCCTGAGCAGCTATGGATTTAATTTAACTTTTTGCCAATAAACTATTGCACTGCGACAAAGAGGGTACTGGAGTCGTGCATATATCGTGAGTGAAGCATGAAGGAGGTCCGTACCTGGGTGGTACCGCCAAGCAAAAGACGGGCCAGGAAGTGTTGCTATACTTCAAAGTATCCGGGGCAAGGCTGATTCCGGATTTATGGACCCTCCCTCTGAGAAGCGGCACAGTTTGAGTTCAGCCAATTACGCGTCTGCGTTTGAACCTAACTCGGAAGGAGTAAGCGTTTGCTGTGCCCCCCGCAACGTGACGGTGAAGAAGCATCGGCTTTCCGCTTCCAGGCAGACGAGCTGCGGAGCCCAGGCGGTCGGAGGACTCGTGGGACTTACAGTTTTATGCCGGTAAGTGGAGCGGTTGCAGCACTGTGCATATGTGAAATCAGCGGGTAGAGGGATTACACGCTTACATCGGGTGCTATCGTTAAAGGCACATTCATGACCAGTACATCGCTATAAATTTCAATTTCTCCAGTATGTCGACCAATGACGCACTGCGGGACAGAGAAGCCGCGGCAGAGGCACTATTCCAAAATTTGCCAGACGTCAGTACAGAACAACGAGGACAAGCAAACAGTACAGTAAACAATGATGTGCGATCCCTATTGAGGACTTTGGAAAAATTACTTAGGACAAAACTCACCAAGTGGTGGGAGAAAAAATCTCTTGAAAAATATCGTGACGCAAACCGTGTACCACGAGGCCTTAGAGTAGGCCTGGGCATTGAATTCCGCTCCGCTCGCGGAATTTGCAGAATTTGGACAATTTCGTGTTCCGCGGAGAACGCGGAATTGCCATCAATTCCGCGATTCGCGGCGAAGCGGAATTATTTTCTTGTTCGCGCTTTAAAAATGCATTCTAGCGCGCGCGATTATGACTTACCGGGATTCCTGCGTTCGCCGACGGGTTTTCCTATTCGTTCGCGTGCGCCACGAGATTTCGGTAGCCGGCCGCGCGATCCTGCGAGAGTTTGCGATCGCGAACACATCATTCGATGCGCCATCGGACAACGCGAGAGTGTGCGATCGCGAACACGTCATTCGTCGCGCCATCGTGCACCACGAGAGAGATTGCGGTCGCGAACACGTCATTCGGGCGCGCCATCGGATTTCCGGCGGAATCTTTGTAAACCTGCGATCCCGAACACGCAAAATTTTCAATCTGGAGAAGAATAATATCGCGAGCAGCATAAAACCTTCTATAAACTGATGATTTCCATGGGAAAAAAACCTCAGATTGATATTTGGGTGTCCTTTTTTTTCATTTTTTGGGCGGGGGGAGAGGGAGGAAGTGCCACAGAGTCTACTACTTCCTGTTCCTTTCCAGCAGGCTCCTCCCAGTGCTTTCTCCATCTCTTGTTCATTTTTCACTTGGATTTGAGCTGGAAGGATCACTGTTTGTGTCTGCTGCATCATTATCATTTGATTTGAGGATTTTTGGATTTGAGATTTTACAAGTAAGTTGGTGTTGTTTGATTGGGTCATTGCAGTTGCTGCAATTACAATTTTTTTAATTTTCATCATTTTTAAAAATAAATATAGTGGTGGGTAGCCACTGTAGCCAGTAGTCCCAGAGCTAGTCATGGGTGGGTGCATGATGAAACATGATGAAACAACTGTTCCTTTGCTGTGTGATGTATTTTTTAATTTCAAACATCATTTAGGGGGCATGGATGGCATTGGATTGAATTGCAAAATGTGTATTTTTGGGTGTATTTCAGTTTTTGTGCTGTGTGCTAAATACATGCCTTAGTTGTGTGTGGTGTGCTGCAGGCCTTGTTTAGCCCTGTGGATTTTCGTTTTTGCATTTTATTGCATTACAGGCAAAGCAGTGTTGTTACCATGCATCCTTTGCCTGGCTATTATAGGTCTGTTTTCAGTACATTGTTTTCCAGGCCTCCTGCTTGTTGCTTCTGATTTGTGAGTGTCCATGTGGCTGGTAGCCATTTCTGGTGGGAGTTATAAGTGTGCTGCTTTTTTGCCATATAGGCCTGCATGTGTTTCCTTTGTGACCTAGGCTTCTTGTTGTTGTGGGCCTGGCCATGAGGCTGGTGGCCATTTTGAAGCCAGGCAGTGTGCTTTTTGCCATAGGCCTGCATTGTCTGTCTTCAGTTTCTTGTTGTTGTGGGCCTGGCCATGAGGCTGGTGGCCATTTTGAAGCCAGGCAGTGTGCTTTTTGCCATAGGCCTTCATTGTCTGTCTTCAGTTTCTTGTTGTTGTGGGCCTGGCCATGAGGCTGGTGGCCATTTTGAAGCCAGGCAGTGTGCTTTTTTCCATAGGCCTGCATTGTCTGTCTTCAGTTTCTTGTTGTTGTGGGCCTGGCCATGAGGCTGGTGGCCATTTTGAAGCCAGGCAGTGTGCTTTTTGCCATAGGCCTGCATTGTCTGTCTTCAGTTTCTTGTTGTTGTGGGCCTGGCCATGAGGCTGGTGGCCATTTTGAAGCCAGGCAGTGTGCTTTTTGCCATAGGCCTGCATTGTCTGTCTTCAGTTTCTTGTTGTTGTGCCTGGCCATGAGGCTGGCGGCCATTTTGAAGCCAGGCATTGTGCTTTTTGCCAAAGGCCTGCATTGTCTGTCTTCAGTTTCTTGTTGTTGTGGGCCTGGCCATGAGGCTGGCGGCCATTTTGAAGCCAGGTAGTGTGCTTTTTGCCATAGGCCTGCAAGCTTGTAGCCTAGTCTGCCAACAGGCCTTTCATCCAGTGGGCCCAGAGGTAGTCAGGGGTGCATGAAACAACTGTTTCTGTGTGTTCTGTTGAATATAAACATCATTTAGGGCACATGCATGGCATTGGATTGAATTGCAAAATGTGGATTTATTTTTGGGGTGTATTTCAGTTTTTGGGGGTGTTACATGCCTTAGTTGTGTGTGGTGTGTTGCAGGCCTTGTTTAGCCCTGTGTATTTTCGTTTTTGCATTGTATTGCATTACAGGCAAAGCAGTGTGGTTTAGCATGCAGCCTTTGCCTGGCTATCGTAGGCCTGTTTTCAGTACATTGTTTTCCAGGGCTGATGCTTGTGGCTTGTGATTTGTGAGTGTCCATGTGGCTGGTGGCCATTTCTGGTGGGAGTTATAAGTGTGCTGCTTTTGCCATATAGGCCTGCATGTGTTTCCTTTGTGGCCTAGGCTTCTTGTTGTTGTGGGCCTGGCCATGAGGCTGGCGGCCATTTTGAAGCCAGGCAGTGTGTTTTTTGCCATAGGCCTGCATTGTCTGTCTTCAGTTTCTTGTTGTTGTGGGCCTGGCCATGAGGCTGGCGGCCATTTTGAAGCCAGGCAGTGTGCTTTTTGTCATAGGCCTGCAAGCTTGTAGCCTAATCTGCCAACAGGCCTTCCATCCAGTGGGCCCAGAGATAGTCAGGGGTGCATAAAAGAACTGTTTGTGTGTTCAGTTGAATTTAAACATCATTTAGGGCACATGGATGGCATTGAATTGCAAAATGTGGATTTATTTTTTTGGGTGTATTTCTGTTTTTTGGGGTGTGTTACATGCCTTAGTTGTGTGTGGTGTGTTGCAGGCCTTGTTTAGCCCTGTGTATTTTCGTTTTTGCATTTTATTGCATTACATTACAGGCAAAGCAGTGTGGTTTACCATGCAGCCTTTGCCTGGCTATCGTAGGCCTGTTTCAGTACATTGTTTTCCAGGCCTCATGCTTGTTGCTTGTGATTTGTGAGTGTCCATGTGGCTGGTGGCCATTTCTGGTGGGAGTTATAAGTGTGCTGCTTTTGCCATTTAGGCCTGCATGGTTTTCCTCTTGGCTTACTGCTTGCATCCATCCCCTTGCCAGCTGCAGCTCCCTGAATGATGTGATGAGCAAATAATTTATTGCCAAACAGGGTCCACTTCTATTACATTTGTATTTTGGTTGTCCTGACAGTGTACACAGTATACCATGAAAGCCCTTGTTGACAGTCTCACAAATGGCTACACTAATTTATATCTTTTATTTGTTTGTTTGTACTACTAGTAATTGTACCACAACAACAAATGCAACATTTCACTGATGTTCTTCTCCTGGCTTCTTTGCTTTTAGGTGCACAAAAGACAGAGGAGGAGGTGTCATCATCATCATCACCCGTTGTACTGCCAGGCTGAAGTCCTGCTGCGCGTCACGTCCACGTGTGACCACAGACATCTCTGCAACTTGTGCACCTGCGTCCTGCTGACATCTGAAGAAGATGGCCCCAAAGAAAGGTACAAGGTCCTCCAGTAGCAATAAAGTTGCCAGTGAGAAGAAGGGAGAGAAGAAGGAAGTGGCACTTGCCAAGACTGGGGTGCCGGCCGATGTGTTTTTTGGTAAAAAAAAACTTACGCCTGCAGCAGCAGTGTCCAGCGGGGACCAAGCTGGGAGCAGCACCTCTGCATCAGTGGTCCCACCCCAGCAACCTAGGCCCAAGCCCATGACTGTGGCAGAGGTAGCCAGTCTACTAACGACCAGTGATGTTGAAATGTCATTATCGCAAAGTAGTACCCAATCCACGCACTCGCAGGCGCAAACTCAGGAGATAAGTGGGCAACCCCAGCCGCAACCCGAACCGCAGCTGGAACTGCAACCACAGCCAGAACCACAGCCGCAACCCCAGCCGCAGCCGGAACCGCAACCACAGCCGGAACCGCAACCACAGCCGGAACCGCAGCCGTAACCACAGCCCACAATAGTAGCTGTTCCACCTGAAGTAGGGGCAGTTCAGGAAATCGAGCTTTTGCAGACGGAGAGGAGCAAGCCACTGTTCCAGAAGATCCAGTGTCTTCCATACCCCCAGCAAGGAAAAGGAGGCTTAGTACATCAACTTCTTCTTCAAGCCCCGCTTCTGATGATCTAGATGCCACTTGGAAGCCACCAGCTCAGCCTGAGAGTGATGCACACCACAAGACAAGGCTAGTGAAAAGGAAGGTTCCCGAAAGCCTTACAGTTATGGAGGTAGATGTAGACGAGGGGGGTGATGATGATGAAGAGCCAGTCATCACGAACATCACTCCTGGGCCTGCGGATATGGAGACCAACATTATTAGACTATCCCAAATCGCTGCGAGGGATGTAGCACAGATACCACCAACACAGGTAACGCCAACACGACCTCCAGCTTCCATATTTGCCTTTGCAAAGGCCCGGCAGGGACCTACATCAAGCTCAACCACCACCTCAGTAGGTGGTGGTAATGTAAGTGCACAGAGTCAAATTCCATGCACACCCTCCATTTCATCTGGTATTGAAAGTGGCACCTCCAGCAGTGCCAGAAAGTTCTCCTCCCCAGTTTGGGACTTCTTTTCGGTTAGCAGAAAGGAGGAGAACATTGCTATATGCTCAATTTGTCGGCAGGCTGTTAGGCGGGGTAAGCTTGGTACAAACTATGGTACCGGAGGACAAACAAGTCATCTAAAAAAACACCACACTATCAGGTGGGAGGCTCACCTACTTCACTTACAAAAAAGTAAAACTGGACCCATTGCTGTTGTTGTGGATGAAGAAGTAGGGGAAGATATGATCGCGGAGGAAGGTAAACAAGAGGGAGACATTTATAGCCCTACCCCCAGCAGTGTACTGGTAACGCCCGCATCCTCAGCAACATCTCAGTGGCACAGTAGTAAGAGTCAACATGAGACAGCAAGGCAACCGGGCACTGCAATGAGCAAAAGTGCAGCGTCGTTGAGCCTAGCTGGGTTCAAGAAGAAAGGTGCAGCAGTAAGGAAAATATTCCAGCCTACCATTGACAGCATGCTTTGGTCGGAGGGGCAGTACCAACGCAACCACCCAACGGCACGGTTGTACAATGCGAAGCTCACTAAAATGTTAGCGCTGGACCTTCTCCCTTTTTCATTTGTGGAAGGGGTGGGTTTCCTTGAATTTGTGTCAGCCATCTGCCCTAAATGGAAGGTTCCCAGCCGTTCCTATTTTGCCCGAGTTGCTGTTCCAGCACTACATCACGATGTGCTTGAATTGGTTGGACAAGCTTTGCAGCAGAGTGCTGTTCACAAAATCCACCTGACAACAGACATGTGGACCAGTTGCCAAGCCACTGATTACATGTGCATCACTGCACACTGGGTCTCTTTTGTGGGGGTTAGAGACAAGCTATCTGAAGTAGGTGCTGTTGACACAGCTGCAATTTTTAATGCTTCTCGGAAACATGCAACTATAGCCATGTTCGCCATGGAGAAATCTCATACTGCTGAAAACCTTTTGGAAGAGTTTAACAACAAGGTCTTTGAATGGCTGCGCCCCAGAGGGCTTCACATTGGTTTTGTTGCCACGGATAATGGCAGTAATATACTTAAGGCCATGACGCTTGGTAAGTATTTCAGGGTCCCGTGTTTGGCGCACTGCATTAACATTATAGTTCAAGACTTTCTGAAAAAGAACCCATAGTCAGCAACTTACTGACCACCTGCCGCAGAATATGCACGCATTTCAGCCATTCTTTTAAAGCCCGGAAGCAGCTGAGGATCATTCAACGTGACTATAGAATGCCAGTCAAAGCACTGATCCAGGAGGTGGCAACACGTTGGAACTCAACGTATTACATGCTTGACCGTCTGTTTGAGCAGTACAGACCAATCAATGAATATGTCATGCAAAGGGCGGATGCTGCTGTGAAAGGCATGACCCTTCAGGTGGACCAATGGTGCCTAGTTAAATCTCTTACAGAGATGCTTCTTCCTTTCGAGGTCTTCACACGTGAAGTCAGCAAGGAGGACTGTACTATGGGCCAAGCTATCCCATTGTTGCACATGCTAGAGCAAGAGCTGAAGAGGGTGTGTGAAGCGTACATAGGTGTGGAGGAAAAAAAGAAGCATACCAGTTGGCGGAGAGCTTATCATGTCGCTTAAGTGAAAATGCAAGGGTGCAAAATAAGATTCTGTCACAACAACATTACATTTGTGCCACAATTCTGGATCCACGGTACAAAGCGGCACTGCACAGTAAGACATTACTCCCTTTTTCAGAAGTGGATGTTGCCCGGTACAAAACTTGGATAGCTGAGGCAGCCAGTACATTGGAAAATGAACGGCTGGTAATTAAAGGCCTCAAACCCACATCAAGTACTGCAGCAGGGCATCCTGCGTCAAGTTCAACTTCAGAGCCTGTGGGCAGTTCACAGCTGTCACCAACACTATCGACAACAGCAAGAACCGGATCATCATCAGCCCCAGTACAAACGGCACAGAATTGGTATTTACAGCAAGGACTTGCTAGGTCCAGTGCTGATGCAAAGACAAAAGAGGGCGCACTAAGTTTAGCACCCCTGAACATTGACCGAATGGTCCAGGCCTACCTGGATGACCCAACAGAGGTCTACATTGATCAAACCCCATTGCGGTATTGGTATGGCAAAAGGGGCCAATGGCCAGTGCTCAGCAGGCTGGCGATCAACTATCTGGCTTGCCCTATCGCAAGTGTCTCTTCTGAACGTGTTTTCAGTGCTGCTGGTTCCATTGTAACAGTGAAAAGGACCAGTCTCTCACCCATAAACGTGGAGAGGTTAACCATGATCAAAATGAATCAGCAATTTATACCACCGAATTATACAATACATGAATCACCGCAGGAAGATGAGGACAGCGGCTCAGGTGATGGAAGTAGCGTGTTGGATGCTGATTACCTACTTCTGGTTGAACCTCCAGAGTTTGAGGACGAGCTATACTTCCCTGACGGTGACAACTAGGCTTCCAGTTCTTACTGTGGTTCTCCCTTATTTACTTCTATTTCTGTGTCTGTCTTTCTGTTTGGAAACTTCAAATCACAACAAATCCATCACCACCGTCTTCGTATTTTATTGCCTTATGAGTTTCAGCTCTCTGCATTTCAGTCCACTCCTCCGAGTCCTGCTCCTCCATCCTCCTGAATCGACCTAAATCTATTGCCCTCAAGCCAGATGATGATTGGATGTAGCATAATCGAAGAAAACCTAATCTTGCCTCGTTGAGTCTCTCCAAAAGAAGTGGAACATGATGATGACTACTATAGCTATCCCCCTTTCAGAGCCGATACAGACTGCCCATTAACTGAAGATGAGAAGGAACAGGTAATGAATGATGACATGCATTGGACGCTGACTGAGTGATTTGTGTTGTTGTTGTTTGTAGTGCATGAAGGTAATTCATTGTGTACTATTATCTAATCTACACACTAAAAGTAACCCAATGCAATGTTTCTTTCCAATCTGGTTTTTCAATAACAATTTTCTACTTCTACTGCAGGCCGATCCATTGCATTTTGAATATGGAAAGGGGACTCAATCTGTACACTACTGCACACTGAGTTGGACAACACACCATGATGATGACCACAGTGACATTATCTCTTCGCACTCCAGTCACTCAGTACGATCCGAGATGATTGATGGAATAACTCAGTGCGTTTCATGAGTGCATTACAAGGTAACCAAGTCAACAACAACCACTGCAGACCTACATGTCTGTGTAGTGGTGGAGTCGAGTGTGGTGGTATGGTATGACTGACAGCGGGGCATTGATTTAGTCACTTAATTTGTAAAATGCTATGTTGCTGTATATCTGCTTTGTCTGCCTCTGTCAAAAAAGGTACGCTAAATGGAGGATGTGTCACGGGTGCCGTGGGCCTGCTCAGTCCTGTTGTTGTTGGAGGTTAATGTTGGAAACAGACTAAGTTAGACATGATGTATCCAAATCCATACCGCCTCTGAAAGTGTTCTTGTTGCACTCCACCGTAATTTAGGCATTTTTTTCTACTTGATTTTTCAATATCCCTTTGGTTTTCCCATCTGCAATTACAGGCCGGCCCTTACCCTGTGCTACACTGGGAAAAACAACTCTCACTTACCTTACCAATGAATCTACATGTGCCAGGCAGGCAGTGGCGTCACGCAAGATTGATGGCCGGAGCGTCCATGGAATGGAGGACCAAGACGAACGCCGAGATGCAACTCCCCATTTTGACCAGGATAACATACAGTAACAGTATCAACTTTCATCATCTTTTAAATTCCGATTCTTTTTTTGTCTTCAATCATTACTACTGTGTGTTGTTGTTGTTATGTTTGCTCTCTGCTTATATAATTCAATTCATCCCTACAGCATTTTTTGACTTTTCTTTGCTATCTTTAAGCCCGGGCGGGTACAAAATAACAGAAACTGTATGTAATTCGGGTCTCTCTGAGGCCAGACAGGCAAGGCAAATAGCATAATATACTGCTGCCCTGTACTGTCTAATTGTCTAGTAGTAGTAGTTAGTAATATCATTAACCATCAAGTTATCATCATCATGCATGCATTTCCTTTTTCTCCCTTAACTGATTTATGGATATGGTTGTCTGCCAATATTGTGTTTTGTTGTTGTCCATGTGTACTGTTTTTCTTTCTCAAACCTTTCCCAAAACCCCCTTCCCAACCATTCTTCAAACCCTAATCCTCTTCCCCCGGGCTGTGTGGCTTATTGAGGTGTGACTCAATTAAATGTACACCAATAATTTATCACACGCTTGCTGGGGCGGATGTGGCTAAAGCAACATAAATGCATTTTCAAGGCAGGGCGCGGATCTTCTTCTGCTTGCCCACCCTCCTATGAGCAGTATATTTGGTTTTTTTACCAAAGGAACCGAATCCATCAGCATTAAATGCCATCATAGATTGGATTTGTCATCATCCGAAACAGCACTAACGGTTACGCTTGTGTCGAGTCACGGACCACGGTGTACTGTAGGCCTAGTCGAGTGACTCGACACAGCTAGAGTTTGTAACTCTATGTACTAGGCTATCCCCGCAACCATTATGTTTCCTTGTATTTTGGCATATTATTGTTTGGCAGTAAGTTCCGTACTGTACTTTGTTCTACTACTCCTCCCACAGTCTCTCTCAGGCGACTGACTGTCTCATTTTCTTTTATTTGCAAGTGCTACTGCCAGGGTCTACTACTACTACTACCACCACAACCATGGCATGTTGGGAAAGAAAACCATCACCACCATGCAGCCATCGCCGTGCCCAAGTTAAACATCAAGCACAGGTAAGAGAAGAGGTTTGGGTGAGGCATAATTAATAACGGATTTTTTTCATTAATTCTATTTCACACACCCCTTTGAGTCCAGTTGCAGAATGCATAGATTATCAGGGGAGACTGACAGTAATAGTAGGACAAGTCCCTCAGTGACGGGTACCGCATCTGTCTGTTTGTGTCTTAGTAACTCAGCCAATTATTTAAATCAAACACTGGCTGTGGCACTGCACCAGCAAGGAAACCGTGTGACGTAAAACAGTAACCCCACCCACAAAACATTAACCACATCGTATATTAAGTCTAAATATGTAATTTAATACCCTAACAAAAATAAACTATGTAAAAAAATCCCACAACACCTGACCCACCCCCTCCCTAACCCCAACCAATGTTCATGTCCCGCAACGAAAAAGTCCAACAAATGTCCAAAAGTCCAAAACCCAACGCCCGATTCCCACCCACCCAAATAAGAACTAAAAAGGGGCAATAAATAAACGGGGTCTCAGCGGGCTCGCCTCTCCAGGACACGGATGCGCTCCTCCAGGCGGGCCATGCGGTGCTTCAGCACGCGGCAGTTGCATCCACAGTGGGGGTGGGCAGCAGTGCTTCTTCCTGTGTGGCGGAGGGTGGCTGACAGGCGGTGACGCCGTAAGACTGGGGGGGGGTGTCTGGGGCCCGGGGCATTGGAGGAGGCTGCAGCTGCTGCCGCCTCCTCCTCCTCTAGAACAACCAGGCGCCGGTATTCGGCCTGTATGGCCTCCAGCTTACGGCGCCGGGCCTTGGCTGCCAACTCCTTCCTGTTGACTTTAGGAGTAGCTATATCAAGAAGAAAAAACAAGACTATTGTAAAATATACTCTTAGCAAAGCAGTCAGACAAATACATTCTACACATAGTGGCACAGTAGCACTAGCAAGCACAGTACGTAACATTTGTGGTATGTATCTATCCTCCCACTACCTCGGCCTCGAACATTTGGGGGAGTTTCAGGCATTCCGCCACCCATGCATCTGATTCATATCACACACCTATGCATGCATGCCACGTATCCTTCTCTGCCAGTCATAAACATAAAATCTCGCCCGTCCTGCCTCCTTCCACCCTTCTTTCCCTTTTCGTTCAACCCATCCATCAAGGTCATCTGATCAGACTTTTATTCTTCTCCATAAAAATTTCACAGCTGAGTTGAAGTCCGATAGAGGCCATTGGTTACTCTCAGACTCCTGTCGCTAATGCTATTGCTAATGCTGCTAAGTAAAGGGTGTCTTCTTCAAACGGCGTTCACAACTACTTCTTACTTAAGACTCAACAGTACAGTATACATTACACCCTTGCAGCGAGTGTAATGTCAATAAGTAAGGATTAGGAATATAACTTACCACCGACCGCCACTGCTGCTGGCTCACCCCCTGCAGCTACTCCAACTGCCGCATCGCCTGCACCCTCAGCGGCCGCGTCACCTTCACCGCTGGCCCCGGTACTGGTGGTCGGTAGTACGCCTAGAAAAACATTACACATTTTTCAGATGCCATATACACCTCCCCTATTTTTCACTAGCATGAATGAAAAAAAGTTAATACATATACAACATACATCACTAGTATAAATCAGGTAGCAGACTAGACACTAGTAGTGTTATATGGTCCCTAGGGTCATTTTAGTCTTTGCTAAGTTACCCCGAGCCATGCAACCATTTTAGCTCTGTCTTTTATTTTTGCGCAAGTTACCTCGCAGCTTGTTGTGAAATAAGCCTTTGAGGCCACATGAGCTCATACTGCTACTGTCTGAGCACTGCGTACAAGGTCGAGAAACAAGCGACTTTGTTATGGAGTTATGGTGTTAGTCCATATTGCTTATCCATTAAAAAAAAAAAGCAGTTTTTGGCACGACTGAGAAATGCTTGCACTATACTAACGCGCACCATTTTTCTCATTACAGACGGAAGATTCACTTATAAGAAGAACCAGAGCTTTGCAGAGCTTATGATGTCACCACTACTAGGTTCTTCTAAGGTGAGGGCTCCCCAGAATTCTCACAACTCCATTTAGAATTTTATATAAACTAGATTCCTACCAAGGGGAGGGTGGTTCGCCCACCACTGTTCAGTTATCATGATCTCGCCTTTTGGCTTCTATGGACTTTTAGTTGTAAGTAACTTGTAAGTCTAACTGTAACAATGTTTATTGTTTTAATCTTATACATTTTGCTGTTGCTGCTGCATTATACAACATACAGAGCTTGTCAGTTGGAAATAAAAAGAAACCTTTTGAACTTACATAGACTCGGTGGTATTTGGTGTGGACTTACACAAGAGTGAGCAAAAGGTGTGCATTGCTTCCGCGACAGAGGTTGGGAGTGTTATGTTGTCTGGGTTGTCTACTCATTGGGTATTTTGGGGGTGGGGGGCCTTTCGGAGTAATGAGACACTATAACAAGTCGGTCAGGGGATTGTGGTGGCTTCCGATTGAGGTGTGAGGAAGGTCCAACCTCCCATCACCAACGACCTATTTTCTTGTGCAAAGTTCTGTACGTGCAGAATCCCTACAACAGTAGTAGTATGTCCTATCCTATCTAAAATTCTAAAATTTGGTTGGGCATTTTCTTGGTGGGAATTGTCAAAAAGCCTCAAGAATAAGAAGACTAGAAGTAGTAGAAGAGGACAACCAAAACTCAATGGCTATAGCTATTGGTGAATGAGTTTAATTTAAAATATTTGAAATAAAGAGTGGGCAACTGGGCAAGCTTGGCTACAGACAGACTAATAGTAGTAGTACAGAGAGTCATAGCAGACGCAGTTAGAGGCGGGGATAACAAGAATTTAGAAACAGATAGTATAGAGCAAAGAAGATTTTGTAAAAATTCGAATCAGGATACCGAAATAATAGTTCGGAAAAAATAAGGTGCAGGAAAAGTTTAGGAAATATAATTATTAATATTAACCACTGGTGGACTTACTGGGGCCAGCAGCAGAGCCCTCGATAGAGGAGCGGTCCTGTCCCTGGGAGGCATCGTCCAGATCTTGTGGGCCCACCGCCTGCGACCCCGTCTTCTTGCCCCTGGGTGCTGCTGATCATGTAAGATTTCATAAAGAAAGAGACAAAAATTAAAGTTTGGTGTGAAATAAATAAAATATTTTAAAATAGGCACCAAAAACATTTTTGGTTACAAAAATTGCAATAAAATTGACCTATCTGATCAACTGGTAGTATTGCGAGATTCACGGACCGTCTAGCAAGCCTAACTACCACCTGACCTAGCCCACCGATTCCAATCCAGACGGGCCAATTGTTCAGTAAGTCTGCATTTCCATTTATTTTAGTCCTCAAAAATGCATAGATGGAGGACACATGCATACATTTTTGCATACACCAAATTGTTGGCTGGTTGCTGCTAATGTTCTGCTAGTGATGATATAAGCCTATTAACACTCAGTAAACAAACTACAAAAGGTTCTGCTAAGGACTGGGGTAAGCATCACTCAGCAGCCCGTGACGTGACAGAGGATGCGTCACGCACACAACTTAGAAATTACCAACTAATAAGTAACTAAACCTATCAATCCACCACTATCCCTTCTTAGTGGCACGAGGACAAAGGAAGGACTACTCTCTCTAGCATTACATCACTTAAGTTCTCTAAAGTAAACTCTTACATAATCATCAGGCCAAGCGAGCGCAAAGTTGCAAACAAGTAAGATTAGTAGCGTCGAGCGCCTGTGTCATAACAATCACAGATTTTTAAACGTCATTTACCTGCAATGTAAGCAGCAGCATTCTTGCTGGTCGGAGAAAAAAAATATTCGCAATATATAACACAGAGCAGAAGAACACAAAGTAGTAATATTAAATAGCTACTCACCAAGCCCCGGGACCTCCACTTCTAGCAGGTCCAGCAGGTCCTGCTCCCGGTCCAGAATATCGGACCACCGGTGCGTCAGCTGATTCTGGGTGCGCCGGACACCAGAGCAGCGAAACACTGCCCGCCGCACCTTGCCCCACCGCTGCCGACGCTCCCGGAGCCCGTACCCGGACCCAGGCCTGCCGCCTGCTGCCAGGGTTAAGGGGAGGTGGCGCTGAACAAAAAAAACCAGTGCGGCCACCTCCGCCTCATTAAATAAGGCCCGTGCCTGCACCCCTCTTTGGCGCCGTCTTCCGCAAGGAAGGCGGTCGCGGATCTGGCTCCGACTTCGAGCCCTGTGGCTGTGGCCCTTTGCCATGGTTCTGGGTAGGCGGGGGACGGAAAAGAAAAGGTAGGAATTAAATAAAGTAAGTAAAAGAAATGAAAAAGCAGGTAATAGAAAAAGTGTGAAAAAGTAGTTAAAAACACACAAAAAGTAGAGAAAAACTCAAAATATAGAATCAGGAAAATAGAGAGATAGATATAAACAAAAAGACCCAAAATAAGTTTACAGAAACAAAGGATTGAAAAGATAGAGGGAGGATTGAAAAGCAGGCCCAGAACCATAGAAATAGAGTGAAAAACAAGATGGCCGCGCCCATTGCGACCGCATGGGCAAGTTCGCGCGATATTTCCCCGAGCACGCAAAAGCGTCGCGAACACGTAATACGCGTTCCCGAACAGGAAACCCTTATCGCGAACGGGCGGGAGCATGCAATACGCAACCCGGAACAGGAAATACCATCGCGAGCGGGCGGGACAAGTGAAAACAAGATGGCCGCGCCCATTAGCGACCGCATGGGCAAGTTAGCGATATATTTCCCCGCGAGCACGCAAAAACACATCGCGAACGGACGGCACAAGCAATTCCGCGATTTCGCGGAAGTTCCGCGAGCTCGCGGAATTTGTTAGCAATTTCGCGAGGATTTGCGTAACGCGACTACGCAAATTCCGCCCACCCCTGCCTTAGAGTTCTCATTGCCCCGACATTTGAGAATCCAAATCCGGCAATGTTGAAAGAGTGGGCTGATAATAATTTGCAGGCGTCCATGAATATGGTGCATATACTAATCAAGTATGCTGAAATAGACAGAGAAGCAACACTGTCCGAAATTGAAACAGTGAAAGGATTATTGGAGGCCACAGGACAACAAGAGGCAGTCACAAAGGGTCGTGCTGATATAGAAACAAGAATCAAAAAACACGAAGACACCATCAACGCACGAAAGGTATTTAAATTTGCAAGGGATCAAAATGATTACGCCACAGGAAAAATATTTACATTTTCCAGAAAATTCGATAATTACAAACGGCAGGCGCTTGCCAACAAAGTATCTGACCCTTTGGTATCAGCATCTGCAATGGCTCCTGGGGTTAACATTGAATCGGATGCGAATTCTTTCACCTCGAATAGTGAGTCTGATGATGGTGGACCAAGTACATCAACAGTACCACCAACAAGAATCACCAATCTAACTCCAGCAGAGGAACTGAATTTTATCCGGCAGGACCGGAGGCAGACCTTGCGCCCCCGCAATCCTCCATCACAGCAAGGAGAAACAGCAATCAACGCAGGAGGGAGAGGTGGCGCAGGCACCGGCAGCAGCACCAACAGAGGGAACACAAACAAAAAATGGAGACGGTAACTCAAATAGCCAACAATACTGTAATAAACCTCACAGAGACAGTACTTTCATCAGCCGAAATACAACTTCTCTCTTTAGGCTTAACTTACTGTCCTGAGAGTAACTTTTCCTTTAAGCAATCACGAATTGATGTTTTCAAATTCATTCGAAAACTGAAGTCGATCAAATACTTTCAATTGAACAAATTTTCTACTGCCCCCAATGCTACCTCTGTGACAGTTAATCCTAATACCAATTTACAGGTCAAAGATATTCCAACCTTACAACTGTTGCAATCTATGTCGGATGAAAATAGCACCGTTTGTGAGTCACCTTTGCTAGTGGGCATCAACACAAGCAAATCAGCAACTAGCCCATTTCGCCCACCATCAACGTTCTTTCCACTCATGCCTAAAGATGCTGTCGATACCTTCAGCGACAGAGTAGCAGAGGAATTGAAACATTTGAACTGTACAATAAATCAAGATCAACGACAAAGAAGGTTTAAAAAAACTCAGTACCATGCCCTAGTTCAGAAGCTTAACAACAATCACGATATTATTGTGAATAAATCAGATAAAGGTGGGAATGTCATCCTGTGGCCTAAGAATCAGTACCTGGAGGAGGCCAATAGACATTTACTAGATCCTTTATGCTATAGAAAAGCCTCCAAACATGAGATACACACAACCCAGGACAAATTGACACAACACCTATTCCAATGGAAGAGGCAGGGACTGCTAACTAAGGAGGAATTAAACTTTCTGAAAGTCAAACATCCTGTTACACCTGCCCTCTACTTCATCCCAAAGGTACATAAGAAGGTGGTTCCAGTCCCAGGAAGGCCAATTATTTCGGCCAGAAAGAGCATGATGGAAACAGTATCCAAATACGTGGACTATTTTCTACAGCCTCATGTCGTCAGATTACCATCATTTGTAAAAGATACATCAGACATCCTTAGAAAAATTAAGAATATTGAATGGCAACCCAATTTTATGCTTGTTGTAATGGACATTGAATCCCTGTACACAAGCATCCATCATTCGGATGGACTGCATGCAGTACAATACTATCTGGACAATAGGTCTATACACTTGCAAGAACACAATTGTATGTTAATCAAAATGATCAAGCTTTGCCTGTTCAATAACTATTTCTTATTTAATAAGAAGGTCTACCAACAGTTGAGAGGTGTCGCCATGGGGGCATGTTTCTCCCCCAGCTATTCATGTCTTCATGTTGGTTGGTGGGAGGAGCATGTCCTCAGACAACAATATAAGATACAATGGGACACACACATAAAACACTATTGGCGATACATCGATGACATATGTATGATCTGGGATGGAAGTAAAGAGGAGGCTAATAAGTTTGTAACAGCAATCAACACCAATTCACAAAATCTAAAATTCACTGCTACTATTAGCGATAGTAATGTGGAATTTTTGGATGTACTTTTGTACATCAATGAGGGGCAGGTCCACACTAAGTTGCAAAGCAAAAAAACTGCGGGTAACTCTATTTTACATGAGCAGGGTTCGCATCCCCGCCACTTGATACAGAGCATTCCATACGGGGAGTTCTTGCAAATTCGCCGTATCTGTAGCCGCAACATCGATCTAAAAGAGTGTCAGCAAGATGCTTTTGAGTGCTTTTTGAGTCGAGGGTATAAAAGGTCCATGCTAACCCAAGCCCTGAGTAAAGCCAACACACATTCCAGGGAAGAAATATTAATATCTAAAAGCGAACGTTCAGTAGCTCAGGTCCCCTTAAACGAAAGCAACGACAGTGAGAAGCAGAATATACGACTTATCACTAAGTATAGCAAGCAGGAACGTAAAATACGTCAGATTATCTATTCTCAATGGCCCATAGTATTGACTGATATGACCCTAAAACCAATTTTGCCAACTTTACCAGCCATTACATTCAGGAGGGCTCCCTCAATGAGGGTTGACCTAGTCAAAACTAGCCCTGAATTGACACCTAAGACAACGTGGCTAGTGAAACCTGGGTTCTATAAATGCAACTCTTGTCGTGCTTGCACGTTTGGCACCAATATAACACACTACAAGACAACCTTTAGTACTAAAATGGTTGCTATTAAGGATCATCTGACTTGCTGTATGGAGTTTGCAATATATCTATTACGATGTACTTGTGGACTTCAGTACATAGGGAGCACTAAGCTCCCTGTGCACAAACGTATTTTACAACACATAAGGGCAATCGTCAATTCGGACCCTAATTACCCTGTGGCCAGACATTTCAAGTTGGTGCATCAGAATAAGCTCAACGATTTAGAATATTCTGTATTAGGGGCAGTACCCATACCCGGACGGGGAGGGAACCATGAAAAGAGCCTGCGCCAACTTGAATCACATTTTATTCTGGCACTTGACACTAAGATGCCTAATGGCCTAAATACTAGCGAGGACATGCCAGCTTCCTCTAGGTCATTAGAGCACATAAGCATCTTTAGTCAACTGTAAATATCATGACATGCTGGAATGTGAATAATGCCCTTTTGTTTTTCTGAAGTTTTTCTGAATTCCAGTTAAGTAGAGTAATAAGGAGTGAACACATCTGTTTCCATCTTTTAAGTACAGCTCTATTTGTTCAACAGAAATGTGTAATTTGCACTTGCACTTTATTGATTATGAGATCTGGCTCATCATTTATGCCTCTGCCGTGAATGATTATCTACATTATTTGCACAGTAAATATTTGCACTAGGTAGCAGTTTTTTTTTGCACATAAACACAGCACTTTATTCAACGGACTGTCTATGTATAGATGATAGACTATGAGTCGGCCTTTAAATAATTATTTTTGTGTAATGAGCGTGCATGATGCTTTAAGAGACACCATTTGTGGATTTATAGGTTGATTTTAATCAGATTGATTAGTTTTTATCTTCTCTATCTATATTTTTTTACATATAGCAAATCAATGTCCCAGGTACAGTTAGCACCAGCACTTTATTAGCTCTATTGACCCAGACAATCGCAAGCATATAGGTTTTCAGTAACTTAACAGTACAGAGGCATTGGTAGAGTCAGCACTAGCACTTTATCAGCTCTACTGTACCTGCCAATTGTAAGCATATGAGTTTTCAGTAACTTAACAGTACTGAGGCATTTGTTAAGCACTAGCACTTTAAACTCATTGTGGAACATTTAACAGAAAAGAAATTCATATATAGAGAGATAACATAATATTCAACCACAAACATTAGCATCTTTTGCACGTCCTTGTTTATAACTTGTAACCCAACTATGGGTCTCTTTCATCCATATTTATGTAATATTATATTTATTTGAATTATTTATCGAATGTAGATATATGTAAGTATGAATATGGCAATGACTACGTGATTTGAAGGCTTATTGACAGTCTGTTTTCTGTTTTCACCAAACTTGATTCTTATTTTCTAGAGTCAATAGTGCACATATTGTATATACTTTGTTTCCTGTCATGTGGCGCGTCATGTGATCAAGATCGCTTTACGTGATCGAAACGCGTCATGGCAGGCACTATGCCTGAGCAGCCATGGATTTTATTTAACTTTTTGCCAATAAACTATTGCACTGCGACAAAGAGGGTACTGGTGTCGTGCATATATCGTGAGTGAAGCGTGAAGGAGGTCCGTACCTGGGTGGTACCGCCAAGCAAAAGACGGGCCAGGAAGTGTTGATATATATATATATATATATATTACCTACTGGTGGTCGCCAGTAGGTAGTTATAGTTAGGACCTAGTTTTCATAGGAAAAGCTTTTTTTGTTTTCCCAATATCTTTGGCGCCGGTTGACGAATCTTCACGAAATTTTCAAAACTAGTGGCCTGCTCCGGTCAGCTCCTGTCTTGAAAGTTTTGGGGTGATTCGTCAAGCGGGGGCCGAGAGAAAAGGGGGGTCCCAAAACGCGTTTTCCCCATGTAATTTTCCATAGGAAACTTTAGACAAAGCTACAGCCCGAACTGCTGAACGGAATAACACCAAATTTGGCAAAAAGGTAGCCCTTGGTTCAGAAAGAGTCCTTTTTGTTAAATGGTGTAAATCCGTTCAGTAGTTCCTGAGAAATTTGAAAAAGAATAAGTTTCGATATCTAGGGACGCGGTGGATTCGCGAACCCTCCCGGGCACGAGCTTCATTCTAATTGGCTGTCAACACTCCAAACTGGGAACTGTTGGCAGCCATTTTGTGACTCGGTAGAACCGAGTCACAAGAAAACAGTAAAATAAATGTTTAAAAACAAGAAAAGGGGGCAGGGTAGAAATACTCTGACCCCTTAGGCCTTTTCAGGGGGTCCCATAAAGACCCATTTCGGCAGAATGTGCGATGGGGTCGCGAATCCAGCTGAAATTTTTTTTTTAAATGAAGCGCGGGCTTCCGCACTTGATTTAAATGAGGCCCCCGGGTGGGCCAGGTCCCGGGGGCATTGCCCTATTCATAATTGTGGGGGCCCGCTGGGCCCCCGCAGCCCCAGGGACCGCCACCTCCCCGGGGCTATGTAAAGTATATGGGGGAGGGCACACAGCCCTCCCGCAGGTCCGGGGACCGCCACCTCCCCGAGGCTTCTTCTTAATTAATCTTTGGGGGGCCTCCAAGGCCCCCCAAGCCCTGGGGACCGCCACCCCCCGGGGCTTTTCTTAAATATGCGCGGGGGCACACGGCCCCCCGCTGCCCCGGGGACCACCACCCCCCGGGGCTTTTAAAAAAAAAAAAATTAAACCTGTGTGGGGGGCTCGAGCCCCCTCACACGCCCCGGGGACCACCACCTCCCCGGGGCATTAATAATGCAAATTTGGGGGTCCGTTATGGACCCCGAGCCCCAGGGACCACCACCTCCACCGGGGCTGTGCACTAGTAGGGAGGGGGCCATGCGGCCCCCCTCCAGGAGCCCTCTATGGCCCTGGGGACCACTACCCCCCAGGGCCAGCTCCTGCAGTGTCCCGGGGTGCCCACCCCCAGGACACTGCTGTTTGCTATGACAGGGCGTGAGCCGTGCGCTCCCGCCCTGTCATAGCAAACACTTCTTTGGATTTTGGAAGCGAGAGCAGGTTTCCTGCTCTCGCTTCCAAAATCCAAAGCAGATTGCTTTTCCACACGGGGAGCTGCATGTTAGCAGTTCCCCGTGTGGAAAAGCAATGCCGGCTCCCAGAGGAGACGGGGAGCCGGCGGGACCATGGGGGCAGTGGGGCTCCCCCCACGGTCCCTAACCATGAGGCCAGGTCCCGGGGGATGGGGTCCCCGGGGCCCAAAATGGCCCAGGAGGGGGGTGGGAGTCCCCCTCTTCCGTTTAAAAAAAAAAAAGTAGATTTGGGCATGCCCCAGGGGATGGGGTCCCCGGGGTGAATGTACATTAATGTAAGTAGACGGTTAAAAAAAAAAAAAAATTGGAGTTGCGACCCTAGCGCGGCGCTCAACGCGGCCCCTAGGGTGAACGCGATGGGTGCGCGGCGCTCAGCGCGGCCCACTAGTGTGAACGCGGTGGGTGCGCGGTGCTTAGCATGGACCCTAGTGTGAACGCGGTGGGTGCGCGGCGCTCAGCGCGGCCCCCTAGTGTGAACATGATGGGTGCGCGGCACTCAGCGTGGCCCCTAGTGTGAACGCGATGGGTGCGCAGCTCTAAGTCGCGCTGGGTGTGCGACTCCAAGCAAACATAATTAAGATTCTTTTTATATAAACCTAGGTTATATGTTGGGTTATTGGGTGGCTCTAAAAAGAGCCCTTGTGTTTATTATGAGTTTCTTGCAGCTACATGTAAGTGCGGATGCAGAGCTTCAGGTTATTGAGAAACACTCTGTTCCCTTCATCAGTGAAGTGTACTCCGTCACTCCTGTAGATGCCCTCCATATGGAAACGTAGATTGTTGTTATATATGGAGCCCATTCTATGGTCTCTGAGGTAAGCAGAAACAGCTTTATTGACATTTGTTCTAGCTTTCTCAATCTGAGGACAAAATTGATTGGACCACTTCCATTTCTGTCTTTGGCATATGTTAGAGTATACAAAGGCAGTTTGGGGGAAAAGCGACATCAATTCTGCAAAGGTGTCCTTCATTAGCATTTCCAGACCTACCCCAGTCAATGTGCCTAGGTCATTGCCACCACAGTACACAATCATGAGGTCAGGGGGTTGGAGATGCAAAAAGGTTTTAACCACAGGCATCAATTGGTGGCACTTTAATCCTCTCTGTCCAATCCATTAATGTCTACATTTTGCAAAGCTAGGTCTTTGTCAATACCTCTGCGTTCAGCATACCTTTTGCACCAGAAAACGTTGTGCCCAACAATCCACACTGAAAGCATCTTGAAGTGATGACTGTAGGTAATGAAAAGATGTCTGTAGCTGAGGTAGTCAGTTGGTAGAATGAGAGATATCTAAAATGGTGGACAAGATTCTGTTTTAAAGAAAGTAGAGATTTCATTGGCTGTTTCAGAACATTGTACATTCAAAAATAGGGTGCATTTTAGTTTGTTTAAAAAGCAAGTTTCTTATTGGTTAGTAAAAAATGTTTGAAAGGTACAGCAGAAAGGATAAGGTCATGTTTTGCAACGCCAACCATACCTGCTGTTCTCATTTGCAACATTGTGTGGTGAACTTGTGACCTGTGAGTTAAGTTGAATGTTGCATGACCTGTTACTATGGAAACTGACATTAGGCAGAAGGGGTGAAGAAGTCAGTTGATAAGGGTTATTATCTGTGACCAATGGAATTGTGTTTTACAATTTAAAAAACTCTGGGAAGCAATGTCATTTGTTGCTTATGTGTATTTGTATGGAAAAAGAGAGGGAGAGTTTGCCATTACTGGTTTTACCTTGCTGAGTCTGGTGATTTATATTGACTGTGTGTAAAAGAAAATCCTGTCTGAGTGTGTGAGATTTTTCATTCCACAGATTTATTTGCAAGGTAAGTTATATATTTTTGATGTTTATTTAAAAAAGATTTGACATTATTCTAAAACTGTGTTGTTTGAAATATATTATTAAATGTAGAGATGTATATTGGAATTAGTTTCATTGTAGTTAAAGTTTCTTTAAAAAACAGTCTGTACAATAATATATATTTTTTTAAGTCTGTTCAAAGGTATAGCTGAATGATGCTTCATATTTTTAGATAGTTTTTTGAAGATGCAGTACAAATGTGTATTTTGAAAGATGCTCATATAAGGTGTAGTTTATTAGGCATCATTTTTTCTTCTCTCTACAAATTTATAGTTTAATGATACTGCATAATTATAGATACTTTGGTAAAGATGCAGCACAACTGTGGGGCTTGAAAGATGATCATATAAGGTGTTATTAATTAAGTTTCTGTTATTAGTTTGTACAGAAGGTAAAGTTAAATTATGGCATATAATTAAAGATAGAATGGTGAAATAAGGTGCTGTTAATTAGGTTTCTTTTTGTAGTTTAAGCAAAGGTATAGTTGAATGATGCCACATAATTTTAGATAGAAAGCTGAAGATATATGTGGTTTTAAAAAGATCATTAAATGTGTTGTTAATTGCTTTTCTTTCTTAAGTTTGTTGTGAGGTATAGTTTAATTATGTTGCATATTTGTAGATTGAATGGTCAAGATGTAAGTCAAAAATAAACCACCATATATTACCCTTTGTGGTATGTTGGACTTATCTACTTAACTAGATAGTATGTAATGAGTTATCTATGTGTTCAGATACTATTTATACAGTTGCATGTATGCTTAGTGTACTCATGGAATGACCCAGGCACTAACTCATGCACTTCTACAATCCCTTGAGCACTACATATAGAGTTCAGTAATTTCCCTGTTACTAGTTATGCACTCCTCCAATCACCCAGACAGTCCCATGTCCTTATCTAATTATTCCGCCAAAACCCAAGCACTTATAAATTCACCATGGACTCTCCTTGCAGTACTCTAATCATCCAGTCAGTACCTATGTACTCATGCAATTACCCAGGCACTAATATATGCACTTCTACAATCCTTTGAGTGCTACCTATACAGTTTAGTAATCTCCCTGTTACTACCTATGCACTCCTCCAATTACCCAGCCAGTCCCATGTCCTTATCCAATCACACTGCCAAAACCCAAGCAGTTATAAATTCACCATGCACTCTCCTTGCAGCACTCTAATCATCCAGTCAGTACCCATGTACTCCTCCAATGACCCAGACAGTCCCATGTCCTTATCTAATCATTCTGCCAAAACCCAAGCACTTATAAATTCACCATGCACTCTCCTTGCAGAACTCTAAATATCCAGTCACTATCCATGTACTCATGCAGTGACCCAGGCACTAACACATGCAGTGCTACAATCACATGTGCACTATCCATGCAGTGCTCTAACCACCTACACACTACTGATTCACTTCTCCAATTACCCAGGTAGTACCCATGCAGTCCAGCAATCACACTGTCACTCTCTGTGCACTCCTCCAATCACCCAGCCAGTACCATGTCCATATCTAATCACTGTACCAAAACCCTAGCACTTATAAATTCACCATGCAGTCAACTTGCAGCACTCTAAGTATCCAGTCACTATCCATGTACTTGTGCAATGACCCAGGCACTAACACATGCAATGCTACAATCCTTTGAGTGCTACCTATACTGTTTAGTAATCTCCCTGTTACTACCTATGCACTCCTCCAATTACCCAGCCAGTCCCCTGTCCTTATCCAATCACTCTGCCAAAACCCAAGCACTTATAAATTCACCATGCACTCACCTTGCAGTACTCTAATCATCCAGTCAGTACCCATGTACTCATGCAATTACCCAGGCACTAACACACGCACTTCTACAATCCTTTGACTGCTACCTATACAGTTTAGTAATCTCCCTAATACTACCTATGCACTCCACCAATTACCCAGCCAGTCCCATGTCCTTATCCAATCACTCTGCTAAAACCCGAGCACTTATAAATTCACCATGCACTCTCCTTGCAGCACTCTAAGTATCCAGTCACTATCCATGTACTCATGCAATGACCCAGGCACTAACACATGCAGTGCTACAATCACATGTGCACTATCCATGCAGTCCTCTAACCACCTACACACTACTGATTCACTCCTCCAATTACCCAGGTAGTACCCATGCAGTCCGGCAATCACACTGTCACTCCCCGTGCACTCCTCCAATCACCCAGACAGTCCCATGTCCTTATTTAATTATTCCGCCAAAACCCAAGCACTTATAAATTCACCATGCAGTCAACTTGCAGCACTGTAAGTATCCAGTCACTATCCATGTTCTTGTGCAATGACCCAGGCACTAACACATGCAATGCTACAATCCTTTGAGTGCTACCTATACAGTTTAGTAATCTCCCTGTTACTACCTATGCACTCCTCCAATTACCCAGTCAGTCCCCAGTCGTTATCAATCACTCTGCCAAAACCCAAGCACTTATAAATTCACCATGCACTCTCCTTGCAGCACTCTAAGTATCCAGTCACTATCCATGTACTCATGCAATGACCCAGGCACTAACACATGCAATGCTACAATCACATGTGCACTATCCATGCAGTCCTCTAACCACCTACACACTACTGATTCACTCCTCCAATTACCCAGGTAGTACCCATGCAGTCCAGCAATCACACTGTCACTCCCCGTGCACTCCTCCCATCACCCAGCCAGTACCATGTACTAATCCAATAACTCCGCCAAAACCCAAGCACTTATAAATTCACCATGCACTCTCCTTGCAGTACTCTAATCATCCAGTCAGTACCCATATACTCATGCAATTACCCATGCATTAACTCATGCACTTCTACAGTCCTTTGAGTGCTATCTATATAGTTTAGTAACCTCCCTGTTACTACCTATGCACTCCTCCTATTACCCAGCCAGTCCCATGTCCTTATCCAATCACTCTGCCAAAACCCAAGCACTTATAAATTCACCATGCACTCTCCTTGCAGCACTCTAAGTATCCAGTCACTATCCATGTACTCATGCAATGACCCAGGCACTAACACATGCAGTGCTACAATCACATGTGCACTATCCATGCAGTCCTCCAACCACCTACACACTACTGATTGACTCCTCCAATTACGCAGGTAGTACCCATGCAGTCCAGCAATCACACTGTCACTCCCCGTGCACTCCTCCAATCACCCAAACAGTCCCATGTCCTTATCTAATTATTCCGCCAAAACCCAAGCACTTATAAATTCACCATCCTCTTTCCTTGCAGTACTCTAATCATCCAGTCACTACCCATGTACTTATGCAATGACCCAGGTACTAATACATGCACTATTAAAATCCTCTATCCACTGCCGATGCAGTCCTCTAAACACCTAAACACTACTCATTCACTCCTACAATTATCCAGGTAGTACCTGTGTACTGCAGCAAATGCATTGTGATTTCAAAACTTTGGGGCCGATTCCGATCTCGGCCGGTAGTGCTCCAAATCGGATTCGGATTTACCGGATCCGATTCGGAGCCCTGTTTCCCGACCGAATCGTACGCGGGTCCGGCCGAGCGAGTACGATGCGAGCGCACGCGAAATCTCCGACTGACTCGTTCGCAGGACCCGACCGCTCCGACCGACTCGCACGGACACGACTCGCACCGCGCAATGGAGACGTTCCCTGGCCGGGTAAGTACGATGCGCATCGCGACCGCTCCAACCGACTCGCGCAGTCTGGCTCCAAGGAGCTGTCGGAGCCACACTGTGGGGGTCCGTGTCGGACCCCCCTGGAAGCGTAGGCACGCGAGTCGCACACAGGGGGGACACATGGGTCCCCCCTACACGTGCGTGTACGTTGCGACCAGCACCGACGCGAACACGCTGTAGGGGGCGCCCTTGTTCGCGTCGTGCCCATTGAGTCAATAGGAGCCCGTGTACGCATCGTACGACTGGCTCCCATTGACTTCAATGGGAGTCCGACCGAATCGAGTCCGATGGCATACGTGCGCATCGTACTCGTTCGGTCGGACTGCTAGGGTCCGATTCGGTCGGAAATCTCTCCGGGTCCGGCTCGGTCGGAGAGATTTCCGGCCCGAATCGCAATCGGCCCCAAAGTGTTTGAATGGTTTTTATGTAGAACTTGTTTGTTTAGTAATAGAATGGTATATTTTATAGATTTATATTAATAATATTACATTTTTTTTTTACAGATATTCTTCATCATCATTAAAAAAGACTTACCATGACTAAAAAAACAGTAAAGAGGAAACAACAAAAGAAAGACTATTATTTGAAGAAAAGACAACAGCAAGAATTAGATGAAGTACAACATGTGGGAAGAAAGAAAAAGTCTTGCGGTAAGAGAACAAAAGAATTTATTAAAAGACTTTCAAAGACAAGAAACAGTTTGCACAATGTAGAAAGTAGAAAAAATACCTCAACAACAAAGAAGAATGAAAAGAAAAAGGAGAAATTAATGGGAAATCACGTTTTCAAAAAACAATCTATGGTAAAAGGAGAAAGAATCAATTTGATGAAATAAGGAAAAGAATGTTTCACAATAGAGTAGTACTTAATTTATTAAAAGATGCCAAGAAATATAAAAAAAGATCAGCATTTTATAAAAAGAAGAAACAGATTGAAACTATTGTTGAAAAGGCTTTTAAATTAAAAAGGAAATTATTCATTTTTGTTTTAAACAGAATTCGATCATTAGATAAGCCAATACATTTTATGAAGGCCAAAAGTAAAAAGAAGAGACTAATTAACAGAACTAACTTTTGTGATTTTTTTGGGTGAATGGAAGCACAGTTCAAGTTCAGAGCCTTTTTTTAATGAAGAGAGCTATTTTCAAACCAATACATTAGTGTACGCAGTTGATACCAGTGGTCGTGCTTATGAAGTGAAGAACGGTTGTCCAGTTGAAAAAGAAAAGATGGTTCCTAGAAATGTAGAAGAAGTGATAGCTGATGAAGTTCTAGGGAGACGTACTAAAGCCCCAGTGTTTACTTGGGATTGTAGTAGTATACGACAGGAGTCTATTGATATTTTACGAAATTTCTTACGACAGTATAGTAAAAAAGTGTTAAACAAAAGATTAAGATGCTGCAAGGACTAGATCCTTGCAAAGTGAGAAAAAATACTGGTTTGCAAGGTCATTCTCTGGCTTGTCTTTCTAGAAAAGTGTGTCAAAGTGTTTTTCATCATTTCAGAATGTTAGCAGTACATCACTCTCAAATGCGGAAATTAGTCAGAAGATTGTATTACGCAAAAAGTCCAGCAATAATTTTAAGTGACTTAAACAGTGCTCTTTTGCATGGGACAATATCAGATGTAAAAAAAGTTTGTGATGAAATAGAGTTTCGTTACTTTGGTCCTGAACAAGAGTGTAGTCAAAGTGAGACATTGATAGAAGTAGGTGTTGAAGAAGACGTGGAACATAGTAGTACTGAGAAGTTCGAAGAAGAAATTACAAAGTTTAAGGTAATTTGTTATGAAAGACCAAATTATGTTTGTATTTGTTGTCAACGAACTCACTATGAAAATCAGACTAGGAATGTTGGTCTGTATTTAAAAAGTGAAAAAGAAAACAATAAGTGGAAGGAATTTGCAACTTATTTGTTGGTAGAAGATTGCTTTGATTTGGGTAGTGATTAACGTATTTGTAAATATTGTTATAACAAATTAGAGGACAACAAAATGCCAGCTAGAGCTGTACATAATAACTAGGGGTGGGCGGAATTTGCGCAGTCGCGTTACGCAAATCTCCGCGAAATTGTTAAAAATCTCCGCGAGCACGTAGAAATTCCGCGAAGACGCGGAATTGCTTCTCCCGCCCATTCGCGATGTGTTTTTGCGTGCTCGCGGGAAAATATATCGCTAACTTGCCCATGCGGTCGCTAATGGGCGCGGCCATCTTGTTTTTCACTTGTCCCGCCTGCTCGCGATGGTTATTTCCTGTTCCGGGTCACGTATTGCATGCTCCCGCCCGCTCGCGATGCTTATTTCCAGTTCCGTGTCGCGTATTGCATGCTCCCGCCCGTTCGCGATAAGTATTTCCTGTTGGGGAATGCGTATTACGTGTCCGCGATGCTTTTTGCGTGCTCGTGGGGGAAATATCGTGCGAACTTGCCCATGCGGTCGCAATGGGCGCGGCCATCTTGTTTTTCACTCTATTGCTATGGTTCTGGGCCTGCTTTTCAATCCTCCCTCTATCTTTTCAATCCTTTGTTTCTGGAAACTTTTTTTTGATCTTTTTTATTTATTATCTATCTCTCTATTTTCCTGATTCTATATTTTGAGTTTTTTTATACTTTTTGTGTGTTTTTTCACTACTTTTTCACTCTTTTTCTATTACCTGCTTTTTCATTTCTTTTACTTACTTTTTTAATTCCTACCTTTTCTTTTCCGCCCCACCTGCCTACACAGAACCATGGCAAAGGGCCACAGGGCTCGTAGCCATAGCCAGAGCCGCGACCGCCTTCCTTGCGCCAAAAAGGGGTGCAGGCACGGGCCTTATTTGGTGAGGCGGAGGTGGCCGCACTGGTTTTTTTTGTGCAGCGCCACCTCCCCTTAACCCTGGCAGCAGGCGGCAGGCCTGGGTCCGGGTACGGGCTCCGGGAGCGTCGGCAGCGGTGGGGCAAGGTGCGTCGGGCAGTGTTTCGCTGCTCTGGTGTCCAGCGCACCAATAACCAGCTGACGCACCGGTGGTCCGATATTCTGGACCGGGAGCAGGACCTGCTGGACCTGCTAGGAGTGGAGGTCCCGGGGCTTGTTGAGTAGCTATTTAATATTACTACTTTGTGTTCTTCTGCTCTGTGTTATATATTGCGAATATTTTTTTTTTTCGACCAGCAAGAATGCTGCTGCTTACATTGCAGGTAAATTACGTTTAAAAATCTTCTGTGATTGTTATGACACAGGCGCTCGGCGCTACTAATCTTACTTGTTTGCAACTTTGCGCTCGCTTGGCCTGATGATTATGTAAGAGTTTACTTTAGAGAACTTAAGTTAGGTAATGCTAGAGAGACTCTAGTCCTTCCTTTGTCCTCCTGCCACTAAGAAGGGATAGTGGTGGATTGATAGGTTTAGTTACTTATTAGTTGGTAATTTTTAAGTGGTGTGCGTGACGCATCCTCTGTCACGTCATGTGCTGCTGAGTGCTGCTTACCCCTGTCCTTAGTAGAACCTTTTGTAGTTTGTTTAGTGAGTGTTAATAGGCTTATATCATCACTAGCAGAACATCAGCAGCAACCAACCAACAATTTGGTGTATGCAAAAATGTATGCATGTGTCCTCCATCTATGCATTTTTGAGGACTAAAATAAATGGAAATGCAGACTTACTGAACAATTGGCCCGTCTGGATTGGAATAGGTGGGCTAGGTCAGGTGGTACTTAGGCTTACTAGACGGTCCGTGAATCTCGCAATACTACTAGTCGATCAGATTAGATAGGTCAATTTTATTGCAATTGTTGTTCACAAAAATGTTTTTGGAGCGTATTTTAAAATATTTTATTTGTTTCACACCAAACTTTAATTTTTGTCTCTTTCTTTATGAAATCTTACATGATCAGCACCCAGGGGCAAGAAGACGGGGTCACAGGCGGCGGGACAAGAACATCAAGATGCCTCCCAGGGCCAGGACCGCTCCTCTACCGAGGGCTCTGCTGCTGGCCCCAGTAAGTCCTCCAGTGGTTAATATTAATAATTATATTTCCCTAACTTTTCCTGCACCTTATTTTTTCCGAACTATTATTTCGGTTTCCTAATTCTATTTTTTACAAATTCTTCTTCGATCTAGACTATCTGTTTCTAAATTCTTGTTATCCCTGCCTCTAACTGCGTCTGCTATGAGTCTCTGTACTACTACTATTAGTCTGTCTGTAGCTAAGCTTGCCCAGTTGGCCACTCTTTATTTAAAAGGTTTTAAATAAAACTCAGATTCACCAATAGCTCTAGTCATTGAGTCCAGTCCTTTGGGTTGTCCTCTTCTACTACTTCTAGTCTTCTTAATCTTGAGGCTTTTCGACAATTCCCACCAACAAAATGCCCAACCAGATTTTACTATTTTTGATAGGATAGGACATACTACTACTGTTGTAGGGATTCTGCACATACAGGACTTTGCACAAGAAAATAGGACGTTGGTGATGGGAGGTTGGACCTTCCTCACACCTCAACCAGAAGCCACCACAATCCCCTGACCGACTAGTTATAGTGTCTCATTAGCTCTCCGAACCCCCCCAAGATACCCAATGAGTAGACAACCCAGAACATAACACTCCCGACCTCTCAGTCGCGGAAGCAATGCACACCCTTTCGCTCACTCACTCGTGTAAGTCCACACCAAATACCACCGAGTCTATGTAAGTTCAAAAGGTTTATTTTCAACTGACAAGCTCTGTACGTTGTTCTATAATGCAGCAGCAACAGCAAAATGCATAAGATTAAAACACTAAACATTGTTACACTTAGTTACACTTACAACTACAAGTCCATAGAAGACAAAAGGCGAAATCATGATAACTGAACAGTGGTGGAAGAACCACCCTCCCCTTGGTAGGAATATAGTTTATATAAAATTATAAATGAAGATCTGAGCGAATTCTGGGGACCCCTCACCTTAGAAGAACCTAGTACTGGTTACATCATAAGCTCTGCAAAGCTCTGGTTCGTAGAAGGGAATCTTCCGTCTGTTATGAGAAAAATGGTGCGCGTTAGTATAGTGCAAGCATTTCTCAGTCGTGCCAAAAAGTGTAGTATTTTTATGGATAAGCAAAATGGACTAACACCAGAACTCCATAACAAAGTGGCTTGTTTTTCGACCTTGTACGCAGCGCTCAGACAGTAGCAGTATGAGCTCATGTGGGCTCAAAGGCGTCTTAAACAACCGGCCGCGAGGTAACTTGCGCAAAAATAAAAGACTCAAAGCTAAAATGGTTGCATGGCTCGGGGTAACTTAGCAAAGACTAGAATGACCCCAGGGACCATATAACACTACTAGTGTCTACTCTACTACCTGATTTGTACTAGTGATGTATGTTGTATATGTATTAACTTTTTTTTCAATCTTGCTAGTGAAAAATAAGGGGAGGTGTATATGGCATCTGAAAAATGTGTAATGTTTTTTCTAGGCGTACTACCGACCACCAGTACCGGGGCCAGCGGCGAAGGTGACGCGGCCGCTGAGGGTGCAGGAGGAGATGCAGCAGTTGCAGGAGGAGCTGCAGGGGGTGAGCCAGCAGCAGTGGCGGGTGGTGGTAAGTTATATTCCTAATCCTTACTTATTGACATTACACTCGCTGCAAGGGTGTAATGTATACTGTACTGTTGAGACTTAAGTAAGAAGTTGTTGTGAACGGTTGAAGAAGACACCCTTTACTTAGCATTAGCAATAGCATTAGCGGCGGGAGTGTACTGTTGAGTAACCAATGGCCTCTTCTATCTGACTTCAACTCAGCTGTGAAAGTTTTATGGAGAAGACTAAAAGTCAGATCAGATGACCTTGATGGATGGGTTGAACGAAAAGGGAAAGAAGGGTGGAAGGAGGAAGGACGGGCGAGATTTAATATTTATGACTGGCAGAGAAGGATACGTGGGATGCATGCATAGGTGTCTGATAGGAATCAGATGCATGGGTGGTGGAATGCCTGAAACTCCCACAAATGTTAGAGGCTGAGGTAGTGGGAGGATAGATACATACCACAAATGTTATGTACTGTGCTTGCTAGTGCTACTGTGCCACTATGTGTAGAATTAATTTGTCTTACTGCTTTGCTAAGAGTATATTTTACAATAGTCTTGTTTTTTCTTCTTGATATAGCTACTCCTTCCAAAGTGAAAGTAGACAGGAAGGAGTTGGCAGCCAAGGCCCGGCGCCGGAAGCTGGAGGCCATACAAAGTGAATACCGGCGGCTGGTCGTTCTAGAGGAGGAGGAGGAGGAGGCGGCAGCAGCTGCAGCCTCCTCCAATGCCCCGGGCCCCAGCCACCCCCCTCCAGTGTTACGGCGCCACCGTCTGGCAGCCGCCCGCCGCCGTACTTCATTAAATAGCACTGCTGCCCCCCCGTGGATGCAATTGCCACGCATTGAAGCGCCGCGTGGCCCGTCTAGAGGAGCGTATTCGTGTGCTGGAGAGGCGAGCCCGCTGATGAACAGACCCTGTTGATTGCCCCTTTTTTATTGCTTATTTCGGTGGGTGGGAATCGGGCGTTGGGGTTTTATCACTTTTGGACAATTGGACATTTAATTTGTTGGACTTTTTTGTTCCGGGCAATGGACATTGGTTGGGGTTAGGGAGAGGGGTGGGTCAGGTGTTGTGGGATTTTTTTTACATAGTTTATTTTTGTTAGGGGATTAAATTATATATTTATACTTTATATACGATGTTGTTAATGTTTTGTGGGTGGGGTTACTGTTTTACGTCACACTGTTTCCTTGCTGGTGCAGGGCCACAGCCAGTGTTTGATTTAAATAATTGGCTGACTTAGTAAGACACAAACAGATAGATGCGGTACCCCTCACTGAGGGACTTGTCCTACTAGTACTGTCAGTCTCTCCTCCTAGTCTATGCATTCTGCAACTGGACTCAAAGGGGTGTGTGAAATAGAATTAATGAAAAAATTTCCATTATTAATTATGCCTCCCCCAAACTTCTTCTCTTACCTGTGCTTGATGTTTAACTTAGGCACGGCGATGGCTGCATGGTGATGATGGTTTTCTTTCCCAACATGCCATGGTTGAGGTGGTAGTAGTAGTAGACCCTGGCAGTAGCATTTGCAAAAAAAAGAAAATGAGACAGTCAGTCGCCTGAGAGAGACTGTGGGAGGAGTAGTAGAACGAAGTACAGTACGGAACTTACTGCCAAACAATAATATGCCAAAATACAATAAAACATAATGGTGGCGGGGATAGCCTAGTACATAGAGTTACAAACTCTAGCTGTGTCGAGTCACTCGACTAGGCCTACAGTACACTCGACACAAGCGTAACCGTTAGTGCTGTGTAGGAGGATGACAACAAATCCAATTGATGCCGGCAATTAATGCTGATATATTAGGTTCCTTTGGTAAAAAAATTATCTCACAAATATACTGCTCATGGGTGGGCAAGCAGAAGAAGATCCTCGCCCTGCCTTGAAATTGAATTAGTGTTGCTTTTGCCACATCCGCCCCAGCAAGCGTGTGATAAATTATTGGTGTACATTTAATTTAGTCACACCTCAATAAGTCACACAGCCCGGGGAAGAGGGTTAGGGTTTGATGAATGGTTGGGAAGGGGGTTTGGGGAAAGGTTTGACAAAGAAAAACAGTACGCATGGACAACAACAAAACACAATCTTGGCAGACAACCATATCCATAAATCTGTTAAGGGAGAAAAAGGAAATGCATGCATGATGATGATAACTTGATGGTTAATGATAAGTAGTACTTACTAACTACTACTAGACAATTAGACAGTACAGGGCAGCAGTATATTATGCAATTTGCCTTGCCTGTCTGCCCTCCGAGAGACCCGAATTACATACAGTTTCTGTTCTGTTGTACCGGCCCGGGCTTAAAGATAGCAAAGAAAATTCAAAAATAGCTGTAGGGATGAATTGAATTATAAGCAGAGAGCAAACATAATAATAACAACAACACACAGTAGTAATGATTGAAGACAAAAAATGAATCAAATTATTTAAAAGATGATGAAAGTTGATACTGTTACTGTATGTTATCCTGGTCAAAATGGGGAGTTGCATCTCGGCATTCCTCTTGGTCCTCCCTTCCATGGACGCTCCGGCCATCAATCTTGGGTGACGCCACTGCCTGCCTGGCAGATGTAGATTCATTGGTAAGGTAAGTGAGAGTTGTTTTTCCCAGTATAGCACAGGGTAAGGGCTGGCCTGTAATTGTAGATGGAAAAACAAAAGGGATATTGAAAAATCAAGTAGAAAAAAATGCATAAATTACGGTGGAGTGCAACAAGAACACTTTCAGAGGCGGCATGGATACATCATGTCTACTCTAGTCTGTTTCCAGCATTAACCTCCAACAACAACAGGACAGAGCAGGCCCACGGCACCCGTGACCCATCCTCCATTTAGCGTACATTTTTTGACAGAGGCAGACAAAGCAGATATACAGCAACATAGCATTTTACAAATTAAGTGACTAAATCAATGCCCTGCTGTCAGTCATACCATACCACCACACTCGACTCCACCACTACACAGACATGTAGGTCTGCAGTGGTTGTTGTTGACTTGTTTACCTTTTATGCCACTCATGAAACGCCCTGAGTTATTCCATCAATCATCTCGGATCGTACTGAGTGACTGCGAAGATATTATGTCACTGTGGTCATCATCATGGTGTGTTGTCCAACTCAGTGTGCAGTGTACAGATTGAGTCCCCTTTCCATATTCAAAATGCAATGGATCGGCCTGCAGTAGAAGTAGAAATTTGTTATTAAAAAACAAGAATGGAAACAAACATTGCATTGAGTTACTTTTAGTGTGTAGATTAGATAATAGTACACAATGAATTAACTTCATGCACTACAAACAACAACAACACAAATCACTCAGTCAGCGTCCAATGCATGTCATCATTCATTACCTGTTCCTTCTCATCTTCAGTTAATGAGCAGTCTCTCTCGGCTCGGAAAGGAGGATAGCTATAGTAGTCATCATCATCATGTTCCACTTCTTTTGGAGAGACTCAACGAGGCAAGATTTTCTTTTTCTTCGATTATGCTACATCCAATCATCATCTGGCTTGAGGGCAATAGATTTAGGTCGATTCAGGAGGATGGAGGAGCAGGACTCGGAGGAGTGGACTGAAATGCAGACAGCTGAAACTCATATATGGCAATAAAAGACGAAGACGGTGGTGATGGATTTGTTGTGATTTGAAGTTTCCAACCAGAAAGACAGACACACAAATAAAAGTAAATAAGGGAGGACGACAGTAAGAAGTGGAAGCCTAGTTGTCAGGGAAGTATAGCTCGTCCTCAAACTCTGGGGGTTCAACCAGAAGTAGGTAATCAGCATCTAACACGCTACTTCCGTCACCTGAGCCGCTGTCCTCATCTTCCTGTGTTGATTCATGTATTGTGTAATTCGGTGATATAAATTGCTGGTTCATTTTGATCATGGTTAACCTCTCCACGTTTTTTGGTGAGAGACTGGTCCTTTTCACTGTTACAATGGAACCAGCAGCACTGAAAACACGTTCAGAAGAGACACTTGTGACAGGGCAAGCCAGATAGTTTATCGCCAGCCTGCTGAGCACTGGCCATTGGCCCCTTTTGCCATACCAATACCGCAATGGGTTTTGATCAATGTAGACCTCTGTTGGGTCATCCAGGTAGGCCTGGACCATCCGGTCAATGTTCAGGGGTGCTACACTTTGTTCGGCCTCTTTTGTCTTTGCATCAGCACTGGACCTAGCAAGTCCTTGCTGAAAATACCAATCCTGTGCCGTTTTTACTGGGGCTGATGATCCGGTTCTTGCTGTTGTCGATAGTGTTGGTGTTGGTGACAGCTGTGAACCAAATGCACTGCCCTCAGGCTCTGAAGTTGAACTTGACGCCGGATGCCCTGCTGCAGTAATTGTTGTGGGTTTGAGGCCTTTAATTACCAGCCGTTCATTTTCCAATTTACTGGCTGCCTCAGCTATCCAAGTTTTGTACCGGGCAACATCCACTTCTGAAAAAGGGAGTAATGTCTTACTGTTCAGTGCCGATTTATACCGTGGATCCAGAATTGTGGCACAAATGTAATGTTCTTGTGACAAAATCTTAGTTTGCACCCTTGCATTTTCAGTTAAGCGACATGATAAGCTCTCCACCAACTCATATGCTTCTTTTTTCCTCCACACCTATGTACGCTTCAGACACCTCCTTCAGCTGTTGCTCTAGCATGTGCAACAATGGGATAGCTTGGCCCATAGTACAGTCCTCCTTGCTGACTTCACGTGTGAAGACCTCGAAAGGAAGAAGCATCTCTGTAAGAGATTTAACTAGGCACCACTGGTCCATCTGAAGGGTCATGCCTTTCACAGTAGCATCCGCCCTTCGCATGACATATTCATTGATTGGTCTGTACTGCTCAAACAGACGGTCAAGCATGTAATACGTTGAGTTCCAACGTGTTGCCACCTCCTGGATGAGTGCTTTGACTGGCATTCTATAGTCACGTTGAATGATCCTCAGCTGCTTCCGGGCTTTAAAAGAATGGCTGAAATGAGTGCATATTCTGCGGCAGGTGGTCAGTAAGTTGCTGACTATGGGTTCTTTTTTCAGAAAGTCTTGAACTATAATGTTAATGCAGTGCGCCAAACACGGGACCCTGAAATAGGCACCAACCTCCATGGCCTTAAGTACATTACTGCCATTATCCGTGGCAACAAAACCAATGTTAAGCCCTCTTGGGCGCAGCCATTCAAAGACCTTGCTGTTAAACTCTTCCAAAATGTTTGCAGCAGTATGAGATTTCTCCATGGCGAACATGGCTACAGTTGCATGTTTCCGAGAAGCATTAAAAATCTCAGCTGTGTCAACAGCACCTACTTCAGATAGCTTTTCTCTAACCCCCACAAAAGAGACCCAGTGTGCAGTGATGTCTGTTGTCAGGTGGATTTTGAGAACAGCACTCTGCTGCAAAGCTTGTCCAACCAATTCCAGCACATCGTGATGTAGTGCTGGAACAGCAACTCGGGTGAAATAGGACCGGCTGGGAACCTTCCTTTTAGGGCAGTTGGCTGACACAAATTCAAGGAAACCCACCCCTTCCACAAATGAAAAAGGGAGAAGGTCCAGCGCTAACATTTTAGCCAGCTTCGCATTGTACAACCGTGCCATTGGGTGGTTGCGTTGGTACTGCCCCTCCGACCTAAGCATGCTGTCAATGGTAGGCTGGAATATTTTCCTTTGTGGTGCACCTTTCTTCTTGAACCCAGTCAGGCTCAACGACGCCGCACTTTTGCTCATTGCAGTGCTCGGTTGCCTTGGTGTCTCAGGCTGACTCTTTCTACGGTGCCACTGAGATGTTGCTGAGGATGTGGGCGGTACCACTACACTGCTGGGGATAGGGCTAGAAATGTCTCCCTCTTGTTGACCTTCCACCGCGATCATATCTTCCCCTACTTCTTCATCCCCAACAACAGCAATGGGTCCAGTTTTACTTTTTTCTAAGTGAAGTAGGTGAGCCTCCCACTTGATACTGTGGTGTTTTTTGAGATGACTTGTTTGTCCTCCGGTACCATAGTTTGTACCAAGCTTACCCCGCCTAACAGCCTGCCGACAAATTGAGCATATAGCAATGTTCTCCTCCTTACTGCTAACCGAAAAGAAGTCCCAAACTGGGGAGGAGAACTTTCTGGCGCTGCTGAAGGTGCCACTTTCAATACCAGATGAACTGGAGGGTGTGCCTGGAATTTGACTCTGTGCACTTACATTACCACCACCTACTGAAGTGGTGGTTGAGCTGGATGTAGGTCCCTGCCGGGCCTTTGCAAAGGCAAATATGGAAGCTGGAGGTCGTGTTGGTGTTACCTGTGTTGGTGGTATCCGTGCTACATCCCTCGCAGCGATTTTGGATAGTCTAATAATGTTGGTCTCCATCTCCGCAGGCCCGGGAGTGATGTTCATGATGACTGGCTCTTCATCATCATCACCCCCCTTGTCTACATCTACCTCCATAACTCTAAGGCTTTCTGGAACCTTCCTTTTCACTAGCCTTGTCTTGTGGCGTGCATCACTCTCAGACTGAGCTGGTGGCTTCCAAGTGGCATCTAGATCATCAGAAGCGGGGCATGAAGAAGAAGTTGATGGACTAACCCTCCTTTTCCTTGCTGGGGGTCTGGAAGACAATGGATCTTCTGAAACAGTGGCTTGCTCCTCTTCGTCTGCAAAAAGCTCGATTTCCTGAACTGCCCCTACTTCAGGTGGAACAACTACTATTGTGGGCTGTGGTTGCGGCTGTGGTTGCAGCTGTGGTTGCGGCTGTGGTTGCGGCTGTGGTTGTGGCTGCGGTTACGGTTGGGGCTGCGGTTGTGGTTGCGGCTGTGGTTGCGGTTGCGGCTGCGGCTGGGGTTGCGGCTGGGGTTGTGGCTGTGGTTGCGGCTGTGGTTGTGGCTGCGGTTGCGGTTGGGGCTGCGGTTGTGGTTGCGGCTGTGGTTGCGGCTGGGGTTGCGGCTGGGTTGCGGCTGTGGTTGCGGCTGTGGTTGCGGCAGTGGTTGCGGCTGTGGTTGCCCACTTATCTGCTGAGTTTCCGCCTGCGAGTGCGTGCATTGGGTACTACTTTGCGATAATGACATTTCAACATCACTGCTCATTAGTAGACTGGCTACCTCTGCCACACTCATGGGCTTGGGCCTAGGTTGGTGGGGTGGGCCCGCTGATGCGGAGGTGCTGCTCCCAGCTTGGTCCCCGACGGACACCGCTGCTGCAGGCGTAAGTTTCTTTTTACCAAAAAATACATCGGGTGGCACACCAGTCTTGGCAAGTGCCACTTCCTTCTTCTGTTCCTTCTTCTTCTCACTGGCAACTTTCTTGGTACTGGAGGACCTGGTACCTTTCTTTGGGGACATCTTCTTCAGATGTCAGCAGGACGCAGGTGCACAAGTTGCAGAGATGTCTGTGGTCACACGTGGACGTGACGTGGTGCGCAGCAGGACTTCTGTCTGGCAGTACAACGGGTGATGATGATGACACCTTCTCCTCTGTCTTTTTGTGCACCTAAAAGCAAAGAAGCCAGGAGAAGAACATCAGTGAAATGTTGCATTTGTTGTTGTGGTTCAATTACTAGTAGTACAAATAAACAAATAAAATATATAAGTTAGTGTAGCCATTTGTGAGACTGTCAACAAGGGCTTTCATGGTATACTGTGTACACTCTCAGGAAGGTTAGGAAAGAAGAGGAACAACAACAAAAATACAAATGTAATGGAAGTGGACCCTGTTTGGCATTAAATTATTTGCTCATCACATCATTCAGGGAGCTGCAGCTGGCAAAGGGGATGGATGGAAGCAGTAAGCCAAGAGGAAAACCATGCAGGCCCAAATGGCAAAAGCAGCACACTTATAACTCCCACCAGAAATGGCCACCAGCCACATGGACACTCACAAATCACAAGCAAAAAGCAGGAGGCCTGGAAAACAATGTACTGAAAACAGGCCTATAATAGCCAAGCAAAGGCTGCATGCTAAACCACACTGCTTTGCCTGTAATGCAATAAAATGCAAAAACGAAAATCCACAGGGCTAAACAAGGCCTGCAACACACCACACACAACTAAGGCATGTATTTAACACACACCCAAAAAAACTGAAATACACCCAACAATACACATTTTGCAATTCAATCCAATGCCATCCATGCCCTAAATGATGTTTAAATTCAACAGAATACACAGAAACAGTTGTTTCATGCACCCCTGACTACCTCTGAGCCTACTGGATGAAAGGCCTGTTGGCAGACTAGGCCACAAGCTTGCAGGCCTATGGATAAAAGCACACTACCGGGCTTCAAAATGGCCACCAGCCACATGGCCAGGCCCACAACAACAAGAAACTGAAGACAGACAATGCAGGCCTATGGCAAAAAGCACACTGCCTGGCTTCAAAATGGCCTCCAGCCTCATGGCCAGGCCCACAACAACAAGAAACTGAAGACAGACAATGCAGGCCTATGGCAAAAAGCACACTGCCTGGCTTCAAAATGGCCGCCAGCCTCATGGCCAGGACCACAACAAGAAGCCTAGGCCACAAAGGAAACACATGCAGGCCTATATGGTAAAAGCAGCACACTTATACCTCCCACCAGAAATGGCTACCAGCCACATGGACACTCACAAATCACAAGCACCAAGCAGGAGGCCTGGAAAACAATGTACTGAAAACAGGCCTATAATAGCCAGGCAAAGGCTGAATGCTAAACCACACTGCTTTGCCTGTAATGCAATAAAATGCAAAAATGAAAATCCACAGGGCTAAACAAGGCCTGCAACACACCACACACAACTAAGGCATGTATTTAACACACACCCAAAAACTGAAATACACCCAAAAATACACATTTTGCAATTCAATCCAATGCCGTCCATGCCCTAAATGATGTTTAAATTCAACAGAACACACAGAAACAGTTGTTTCATGCACCCCTGATTACCTCTGAGCCTACTGGATACAAGGCCTGTTGGCAGACTAGGCCACAAGCTTGCAGGCCTATGGATAAAAGCACACTACCGGGCTTCAAAATGGCCACCAGCCACATGGCCAGGCCCACAAGAAACTGAAGACAGACAATGCAGGCCTATGGCAAAAAGCACACTGCCTGGCTTCAAAATGGCCTCCAGCCTCATGGCCAGGCCCACAACAACAAGAAACTGAAGACAGACAATGCAGGCCTATGGCAAAAAGCACACTGCCTGGCTTCAAAATGGCCGCCAGCCTCATGGCCAGGACCACAACAACAAGAAACTGAAGACAGACAATGCAGGCCTATGGCAAAAAGCACACTACCGGGCTTCAAAATGGCCACCAGCCACATGGCCAGGCCCACAACAACAAGAAACTGAAGACAGACAATGCAGGCCTATGGCAAAAAGCACACTGCCTGGCTTCAAAATGGCCGCCAGCCTCATGGCCAGGACCACAACAACAAGAAACTGAAGACAGACAATGCAGGCCTACGGATAAAAGCACACTACCGGGCTTCAAAATGGCCACCAGCCACATGGCCAGGCCCACAACAACAAGAAACTGAAGACAGACAATGCAGGCCTATGGCAAAAAGCACACTGCCTGGCTTCAAAATGGCCTCCAGCCTCATGGCCAGGCCCACAACAACAAGAAACTGAAGACAGACAATGCAGGCCTATGGCAAAAGCACACTGCCTGGCTTCAAAATGGCCGCCAGCCTCATGGCCAGGACCACAACAAGAAGCCTAGGCCACAAAGGAAACACATGCAGGCCTATATGGCAAAAGCAGCACACTTATAACTCCCACCAGAAATGGCTACCAGCCACATGGACACTCACAAATCACAAGCAACAAGCAGGAGGCCTGGAAAACAATGAACTGAAAACAGGCCTATAATAGCCAGGCAAAGGCTGCATGCTAAACCACACTGCTTTGCCTGTAATGCAATAAAATGCAAAAATGAAAATCCACAGGGCTAAACAAGGCCTGCAACACACCACACACAACTAAGGCATGTATTTAACACACACCCAAAAACTGAAATACACCCAAAAATACACATTTTGCAATTCAATCCAATGCCATCCATGCCCTAAATGATGTTTAAATTCAACAGAACACACAGAAACAGTTGTTTCATGCACCCCTGACTACCTCTGAGCCTACTGGATGAAAGGCCTGTTGGCAGACTAGGCCACAAGCTTGCAGGCCTATGGATAAAAGCACACTACCGGGCTTCAAAATGGCCACCAGCCACATGGCCAGGCCCACAACAACAAGAAACTGAAGACAGACAATGCAGGCCTATGGCAAAAGCACACTGCCTGGCTTCAAAATGGCCGCCAGCCTCATGGCCAGGACCACAACAAGAAGCCTAGGCCACAAAGGAAACACATGCAGGCCTATATGGCAAAAGCAGCACACTTATAACTCCCACCAGAAATGGCTACCAGCCACATGGACACTCACAAATCACAAGCAACAAGCAGGAGGCCTGGAAAGCAATGTACTGAACACAGGCCTATAATAGCCAGGCAAAGGCTGCATGCTAAACCACACTGCTTTGCCTGTAATGCAATAAAATGCAAAAACAAAAATCCACAGGGCTAAACAAGGCCTGCAACACACCACACACAACTAAGGCATGTATTTAACACACACCCAAAAACCTGAAATACACCCAAAAATACACATTTTGCAATTCAATCCAATGCCATCCATGTGCCCTAAATGATGTTTGAAATAAATAAATACATCACACAGCAAAGGAACAGTTGTTTCATCATGTTTCATCATGCACCCACCCATGACTAGCTCTGGGCCTACTGGCTACCCACAACTATTTATTTTTAAAAATGATGAAAAGTACCAAAATTGTAGTTGCAGCAACTGCAATGCCCCAATCAAACAACACCAACTTACTTGTAAAATCTCAAATCCAAAAGTCCTCAAATCCAATGATAATGATGCAGCAGACACAAAGAGTGATCCTTCCAGCTCAAATCCAAGTGAAAAAGAACAGGAGATGGACAAAGCACTGGGAGGAGCCTGCTGGACAGGAACAGGAAGTAGGAGACTCTGTGGCACTTCCTCCCTCTCCCCCAAAGAAATTTGACAAAAAAGGACAGCCAAATATCAATCTGAGGTTTTTTTTCATCCAAATCATCATTTTATAGAAGGTTTTATGCTGCTCGAGATATTCTTCTTCTCCAGATTGAAAATTTTGCGTGTTCGGGATCGCGAGCTTTACCAACATTCCGCCGGATGTCCGATGGCGCGCCCGAATGATGTGTTCGCGATCGTAATCTCTCTCGCGGTGCACGATGGCGCGGCGAATGACGTGTTTGCGATCGCAAACTCTCGCGGGATCGTGCGGCCGGCTACCGCAATCTCGTGGCGCACGCGAACGGATAGGAAAACCCGTCGGCGAACGCAGGAATCCCGGTAAGTCGCTATCGCGCGCGCTAAAACGCATTTTTAAAGCGCGAACAAGAAAATAATTCCACTACGTCGCGGAATTGTTGGCAATTCCGCGTTCTCCGCGGAACGCGAAATTGCCTAAATTACGCAAATTCCGCGAGCGGAGCGGAATTTGACGCCCAGGCCTAATAATAACCTAGAGTTGGTAGCTATTCCTCCAGAACTGGTAGATTTAAACACGTATGAGTCTATTCTGATTCAGTCTGTGCACCTGTTTCAGGCTATTATTCGTATGGAGCCTAAAACAGGTAAGTTGCCTCCCACAGATTTACAGAGAGGATTAAAAGGATGAGTTGTATATTTACCTTTAGATTTAAAGAAAAATATTGAAACTATTGGTGTAGAGAAAGAGGAAACTGAACCGGTAGTTATTCTAGTTAATGGTGTTCCTACGAAGAGTCGGAAAATATGGCAAGAATTAGTAGATGTCAGCAAAGTGCAAAAGGCAACGTTATATCTCATAAAAACAATGATTACTCCAAAAATGTGTATGTGGAAGAAGAAGAAATAGTTTTAGGAGATGATAGCGAAATGTCAAGTGGCCAAATTGAAAAGTGGACATGTCCAAAAGTGAAGAAATTTATGAACATTATAGTGTACATCCTTTACATTCCAAAGAAGTGATGGGAAATACTATTGAATTATTCCAAATGAAGAAAGCGAAGGGGACTCCTATGAGTGTTTGGGGAAAAAGTTTGGAAGCTCGTTGTTTTCCACAGCTCTTCCCCACTGGAAAAGGTGGACAATATGACGAACAACCAGTACAGATTCCCGCATCAGAATATCGGACAACAAGATTGTACTCAGAAGATCCAAGATTTCGACAATGTATCCCATATATATTTAATCTTTTGTTTGAAAGTGACTTGTCTGGACTTTCATATGCAGTCAACCACATATTAAAAACAGGAGTTCATCTTCAAAATGTTTCTGCAAAGGAACTCATGGACAAAGTACATGACAGAGATGATCATTTAGAATCTCAATTGATTAATTTGATGCCGTGTCAGCGTGGTACTAATGAGTATTGGTATCGTCGTCATGGAGAACTTAAATGCATGTTAAGGAACTTAGGAACTCCTACGTGGTTTGTTACGCTAAGCTGTGCTGAATTCGCATGGGACGATTTACTTGAATTTCTTCGAGAAGCAAATTCAAATATTAAAAACATTGAATTCAAGACACCTGGAGAACTGTGTTCCTTGGATCCTGTAAATGTGTGCAGATATTTTAATCATAGGTTTCAAGCTATGATGTCTTTTATCTGCAATAAAAACAATCCTCCTCTTGGAGAAGTTATTGATTTCTTTTGGAGAAAGGAGTATCAAGCTAGAGGTGCACCTCATATACATATGCTTTTATGGATCAAGGATGCACCCAAATTTGGAACTGATTCGGATGAGACTGTTTTATCTTCTATTGAAGACTATGTTACATGTGCTATACCAAAAACAAGAGAAGAAAACACCTTAAGGCAACAAGTGTTACGGTTTCAAACTCATCGATGTGGCAAATACTGTCGACGGAAATACAAGTCGAAAGAACAGTTTTATACCAAATGTCGTTTTGGATTTCCACGTCCATTAATATCCAAAGGAAGAGTGAACAGTTTCATGTCAGCAGTGAGACATACCATCACTAGAAAATCTCCCAAAAATACTTACAATTTAAAAAGAAGTGAACAATTAAAGTATATTAATGATTATAATCCAGTTATTTTGTTGATGTGGAATGCTAAAATGGATATCCAGTATGTTGCGGATAATTCCATTGCTGTTGCTCGGTATGTAACGTCATACATAACAAAATCTGAAAAGACGGAGTTGAAAGAAATGTGGGAAGAAATTTCCCACGAGAAGACTCTTAGTAAGAAATTGTACAGCTTTAGTTTGAAGATGCTGTCCCATCGAGAGATTGGATCCTACGAATGTTCGGATCGGTTGTCCTCTGCAAGTTTATATTCAAAGTCAAGAGGAATAATTTGGGTTAGTCTAGGTCTTGCTGCAACACGAAATCGAGTACTTAAATCTATACAAGAAATCGAATATTTAGCATTAAATGAACCGGAAAGCACAGATATTGTTAAAACAAACATGTTGGATACGTACTATCCAAATCGAAGTCCGCATCTTGAAAACATATGTCTCTATGAAGTGCTACAATATTACAGTTTTAAGAGAAATATTACAGAGAACATAAAGGAAGAAAAATATGCAGTGATTGGTTCAGAAGGATGTTTGGTGAAACATAGTAAAGGAAATCTGATTAATCATAGGAAACTGAGTTGCCAAAATACAATTTTGAGAAGGTTGTATTCCAGTGGAGGCAAGATGGCGGCCGCTTAGGAGGCCGGTAGCAGCGCGGACCGAAGGGCTGCAAGTGCAATGTGAAGGACCTGTGGTACATAATGGAAAGTAGGTGCAGATAACGTGGATTATCAAAGCTGATGCCCCCCAGGCTTTGCTCCCGATCCTGTCACTGCTGTATGTGGGCGGATCAATTAAGGCTCGGCCTGCTGGCTTTCAGGTTGGTAAGTCAGTACTTACTGCGAGCGGACTGGTGTTGGCGGACCTGGCCTCTCAATGCGATGGGCCCCAAGAATCCAGGCACGGGTGCTGTCCCCAAAGCGGGAGGAGCTGGAGGAGTTTGGCAGACACGGGGTGATCCCGCAGCGGAGGTAGAGAAGCTGGTTCCCGCGGAGCCGGCATCCGTGCGTGGGCGCCAGACCCAGATGCAGCCGCAGCTCCAGCAGGCTGAGGTGCTATCCGAGAAGCGAGGGAGAGGCGGGGTTATGGGTAAACAGCATCCCGTTGGCCCCACAGTGGTTGACCTGTTTCAGAGGTCTCGAGAGCTCCCGTCGGGTGGCGGAGGAGCCAGCAGACTGCCAGCGGACAGGCAAGCATCTGAAACGAACACGAAGGCGAAGATAGGAACGGACTCTTCCCAGCAGCAGACGGCAGCGGAAGTGTCTGCAGCAGCTGAAGTGTCTGTAGAGGCTTCGCTGTGTGAGACGGTTGAAGGTAGGCTCACGGAGTCAGATGCATCTTTCATCCAGCTGAACATTCAAGTAGACTGTGCTCAAATGGGGGGATGTAGCAGGCCCCCAAACATCGATGAGCTTTCACATAGTGGGGGTGTGAATTTGTTAGAAGGGCAGGTTCAAATGGCAGTCCAACCTGTGTCAATGTATGAAGAATCCACTCAGCCAGATATCACCGCAGAAAAGTCAGGAAGCAAAAATAAAAGCAAAAGTAAACCAACCGGTGGTACTAACATCAGCCAATCAGAAGCAAGGCGAAGAGGAGAGGGAAAGAATGAACAAAGGAGACCCCGATAAAGAGCCTAGTGATTGTTTCTTCTCGGTTTCCGAAGGGGCAGGATGGTCTGAGGACGGTCTTGGCTCCTCCTCTGATCTTAGTAGTATTGAAACTGATCTGGAAGGTAGCGAAGGGGCTCAAGCCCGTACAGCCCGGAAACGAAGACGGAAATCCAATACACAAAGGCTGGGAGGCAAAGACCTAAATTGGGACTATACTTTATCCACTCAACTGGCAGGCTCCCCCTTAGGTGAGATCAATACAGCAGTTAATCAAGACCCCCCTTCATTAGATGCCATATATCAGGCAATATTGATGCATAGAGAGGAGACACGCCAGGACAGCCGGAAAGCGCAGTCCGCTATGCGAAAGATGCAAGGGGTCGTCAGGAAGCTTGCCAAATCATGTAACATCATTGGGGATCGTATGTCTGAACTGGAGGCTAGAGTGGTTACGGCAGAGTCAGACCTTACAGGCGCTCAAGCAAAGCCCAGTTGAAGGACATTCAATGGAAGCTGGAGGACCACGAGAATCGGCAGAGGAGGAATAATCTTCGCATATTGGGGGTCCCGGAAGGAAGCGAGGGATCGGATACTAGGGCTTACATAATCGAGACTTTTAAACATGCATTTCCGGAACTTTCTGATTGGAACTGGTCGCATGAGGTTCAGAGGGCTCACCGCACCCTCTTTAAGCCAAGGTATCCACTGAAAGAAGATTCAAGGCCCCGTGCGATCCTAGTCTATTTCGGAAACTTTCTGCTTCACCAGGCAATTGCAGAAAAAGCTAGGCCTGAGTCAAAAAGATCAAGTGGAGGGGTGTCCTTTTTTGTGCGTCCCGATTTTTGTCATGCTACAGTGGAGAGGAGGTGGAGATTGAGGCAAATGATTAAGCCTTTCCAGGATAAAAATATCCAAGTATATTTAATTAATCCAGCACAACTGAAAATTTACTGGGAAGGTCAGATGCACTTTTTTTCTTCAGAAATCAAGGCGAAAGAATTTCTGGATAATTTGGATAGACCAAAATCAACAGGTTCATGACTAAGCTTCTTAAGCTAGTTCAGACGGATGAAATAGTGAACTGTAGGTGATTGTGTTGTATGAAATATAAACGGGGGCGGGGGAACAACACTGTAAGTTAGGCAGCGTAAACACACGATTGAAATAATAACCACAGGCTTATTATGTATATATATGTGTATATATATTTCTTTTTTTTTTTGCAGCCTCAGTCGGTCGCGCTGCAATCATCACAAGCACAGACATAGGTCTGAGCGCTTCACCAGGGTGGTGGCGGGGGAGGGGTGAAGGGGACGAAGGGAGGGGGAGAGGTTGGATCCAAGCCGGGGGAGGTGGGGCCCAAGAGGAGCTGGGGGTGCCGGGAAGGGGGGTAAAAAAAAACAAGATAAACTTTATATACCCAGAGTTGAATATAAGGTTCACGGAAAAAGAAAGTGTTGTAAAAAGAGTAAGGTAACCAAGACTAGGCAGGCAGATATGGATGGTGCAAGGAACCAAGGAAAAGATGGGTAGGTTAAATATCTGTACGATAAATGTTGCCGGATTGAATGATCGGAATAAAAGAATAGTGTTGGCCGAGTTTGCTAGAACGAATAATATAGATGTTTTATGTATACAAGAAACCCATGTTCCCTGGGAAAAAAGGACTTTGATGTATATGAGAGGTTATAATATGGTGGCCTGTACATCCCAGACCTCAAGCATTAGGGGGGTAGCAATCTTTGTAAAGACTAGTATAGGGGGAGTTAAACGGAAGTCAGCTGACATACTGGGGCGCTGGGCAGTGGCTGAGCTAGAGGCGGGGATTACCATCTGTGCAATCTATGGCTCAAACCAAGACGACCCCGAGATTCTAGAGTACCTCGAGATAGAATTAGCTACCTGGTCAGGTCCTCTAATTATTTGTGGTGATTTTAATATTTCGGTTAATCTGGGTAGCAGAACAAAATATTTGGGGCGGAAGCCCAGAGTGTATAGAGCTCTATCTTCCCTGGTTGACAGTCATGGCCTGATAGACGTGTGGGGGAATAAAAGAGGTAACGATCCGGGATTTACCTATTATTCTTTTCCCCATAAGAAGTACACGAGGCTTGACTATTTTTTTGTACCGGAACTACTTATTAATAAGGCCGGGGTTAGAAAGATTCCGAAAGTTATTTCGGATCATAATCCGTTAGTCCTTGATATTGAGGTAGAGACTCTCAACAAGAGTTATAACAAATGGACCTTTGACAAGAAACTCCTGGTTAGCAAGCTCTATATAGAATATATCAGGATTTGGGCTCAAGAATTTTTTGATATCAATAGATACAGCGCCCGCCGTAATATGGTATGGGATACCTTTAAAGCCGCCCTAAGGGGGGAGACTATCAGTTTTGTTGCACGTAATAAAAAGGAGAATCGCCGAGAAAATGAACGATTGCTAGCAGAGCTCGCAAGGGTAGAGGAAGATCATATAGCCTCGTTAGCTCAGGGACAAGAAGCTACAGGCACACAACTGCAAATGGTCTCCCTAAAAGCAGAAATAAATAGCTGGCTCACACAGAAATCGGCAGAAATATATCAGTCACAACACAGCAAATTTTATGAGACTGGTGAACAAGTAGGGAAACTGTTGGCGTTGCGTACCAGGCAGGAGAATGTTAAGAATCGGATAGCAGTTATTAGGAAGGAAGGGCAGACCCATACGGAGACTAAGGATATTCTTGGGATATTTCAGGAGTATTATCAGTCTTTGTATAAAGAAGAGGGAGGGACAACCCAAGAAGGTATATCAAGCATCGTAGAATCTGAGTTAGGGCCTTTACTGGACAGCCAGACTAAAGAGGAGTTGGATAGGGACTTCACGTTGGAGGAGGTGTTAACAGGGCTGCAGGAGCTACCATCAGGGAAGGCAGCCGGGCCTGATAGCATCCCTTTAGAGCTTTACAAGCAGATTCAGATGGTTATAGCCCCCTTACTTTTAGATCTATTTTTAGGGATACAACACAGTGGACAGGTACCAGAATCTTGGAGGGAGACCGATATCATCATCTTTCACAAAAAAGGTAAACCACCGGATAATCCATCATCATACAGGCCCATATCCCTGATCAATTCAGACACCAAACTATATTCCAAGATATTGGCTAACAGATTGGGGAGGATCATTGGCCGCCTGGTTTCACCCTGGCAACACGGGTTCATCCCCGGCAGGGGCACGACTGATCATATCAGACGGGTGTTAACATTATTCAATATCCAGGCCGCAACGGGGGGCGGATGGCCATGATCCTCCTCGACGCAGAAAAGGAGTTTGACCGGGTGGTATGGGGTTTTTTATGGAGGTTGTTAGAGCAGAAAGGTTTTGGGACAAGAATTGTTAGGGCAATAAGGGCAATGTATGTTAATCCCAGGGCCCGTCTTCGTATGATGGGGGAGACTTCAGACAATATTGCAATATCAAGGGGGACGAGACAGGGTTGCCCCTGCTCCCCCTTATTGTTTGCCCTATATATAAACCCCTGATTGAAAAACTTATAAGGAGCCAGATAATCAAACCTGTAGTTTCCAGTGGTTTTGAAACCAAGATATTGGCATATGCAGACGATGTTGCCATTTTAACAACGGATCCTGCTAATGTGATTAAAGAGGCCACTGCTATTGCAAAGGAATTTGGGCAGCTATCAGGCTACTCCCTAAATGTAGACAAGACTCTTATCGTCTGTACAAACAATTTAGATTTTAATGACCCAAGGTGTGTACAGAATGCTACATATCTTGGGGTAAGTATTAGTTCAGCAATTAACACAGTACTAAAAACCAATTTCGAGCAAATGATTAAGACTATCTCTGCGGATTTGAGAAGAATAGATAGACTGCACTTGTCAGTAGTTGGAAGGGGAAATGTCCTTAAAATGACGATGCTGCCGAAAATTTTGTACCTCTTTCGCTCTATCCCATTTATGATAGATTTAGAAACCCTAAAAATGCTGGAAGGTATCTTTTCAAGGTTTATCTGGCAGTATGGGAAAGTCAGACGCTCTTTAAAATACATGTCACTTCCGCAGTCTCAGGGTGGGCTAGCAATTCCTAATATTGGATTTTATCACTGGGCATGTCTACTCCACCAGATGTCGACTCTATTCAGCTCCCCTCTGAGCCAAGATATGGAGGAGGATAAGATCCCGACTATATTTGAACTCATCATTGGGAAGGGTGCTAAAGGGGTGCTCATGCGTCAGACCAAACCAAGTTACTTTAAGAAGCTTCGATCAAAGGTTATGTATAGCGCCTGGGAAGTTTGGAAAAAGGTGCAGAAGGCTATGACAATTCCCAAAATAAATTACTATACTTCACTCTGCATGCACAAGATCTTCCACATTCCTTTAATGACGTTTTGGGTAGGCAATGGGAGCTACTAGGTTTAACAAGGGTAGGCGACATGTTTGAAGCAGGTCAGTTACGCACATTTAATGCTTTACAGCAGGAGTATGGAATTTCGCCCAGGCATTATTTTAAATATGTTCAAATCCGTGAGTACTTTATCGGTCAAGGATCAACGATATCCCCGGGGGGAAAAATTCCATTAATAGAGCTAGTAGCTGGGAGCGGTAATAGGATCAGGAATATTTGTGGCCTCTTGCTCAAAAGTATTCAGGATGATCTCGAGGAAATTGAATCAGGATGGGCAGGGAAATTACATGATCCGGATGTAGATGTATGTATGTCCCTGCTAATAGCAGGCAAAATTCTTCGCTCAACAAGTCTCAAGGCTCAGCACTACAAGACGTTATTTAACCTTCTATTTCACCCCAGCTAAACTGTTTAGTTGGGGTATGAGGGAAGATGATAGATGTCCAAGGTGTGGTCAAGGACCAGCAACGCTAGTTCACATGTTCTCTGATTGTGATAGATTGCTTCCCATAAAGAAGGAGGTGATTAATTTTTGTGGGAAGTTGCTAGGAAGGAGCATTAACCCATCCTCTACACTGTAGTTAACGGGATATGACAGTAGTGCTGGCTTGAACACCGCGGAAAATTACTTTTTATTTATGTGTACAGCAGTCTTAAGACTATTAATAGCCGCAAGATGGAAGGACTCGGATCCTCCCATGTTTTCATTGTGGCTAGCGCGGCTTATGGGAGTCTACAATGCGCTCTACTCCTGCAAGGGGAGGGGGGCAAGGAAACTTGGGCAGGCAATATGGTCACCCTTAGATAGTTGGAGGAAGGGCTTGAGAAGCCAAGAAAATAATAGCAGTAGTGGAATAGAGGTGTAAACTGAGGCTGGGGCATGTTAATATGTGTATTCTGCACCTTCTGTACTTGAGGTTTGTAACCTATAATATTTATTCTAGCGTTTTTGACTTTTTGATTGATAAATTATTTCAGTGCAGGCCTAGGTGTAACTTATACTCCAGCTGGAATTTTTCACATTTATTTATTAACTTCTAATTGTATCTCATTTAATCAAACTAGGATTTTTTTTTAAGTAAAAACTACATCAAATATTACTGCTGAGCGTATATATATGGATATGGTTACTTTAATGTAATAATTTGTCTACTATGAAAAATGTAATAATATATGGAATTGTGTGTATATATCTGGGTATATATAATTAAAAATTAAAAAAATTTAAAAAAGAAAAAGAAAAAAAAAGAAACTGAGTTGCGATACTCCTGATAAAAGAGAATTTTACTATTTAGCACTTCTGCAACTCTTCAAGCCTTGGCGTACGGAACTGGAATTACTTGGAGATTTTCAGTGCTATGAAGATTCTTTTAATGCATGTAAAGATAGCATTGAATGCACAGTTTTTCCAAATTATCTCAAAATGTTGAATGAAGAAATTGATCAAGAAGCTACTATTGCAGCTGAGATTGCTAGAGACAGTTCTCAAGACAGTCAAAGTTCTGCTCCACTGAGTCAAGATCCACTAGGACAACCAATTCTTGAAAATGAAGCAGTAATCGCCATGAGTGAAGTGGAAACAGCAATGCATCAAGCTCAACATGATATTATGGACTTAGGAAACTTGGAAGAACAACTAAATATTGAACAGAAAGAAATATATCAGCAAGTGAGACAACAGATCGACCATGGTTTTCTTCATGAAAAAAAGAATGCACATGCACATCATTTCAACCTATCTGAATGTATGTCAGTGGTCAAGCTGGTACAGGAAAAAGTTTCTTAATTAAAGTTTTGACCAGTTATCTACAGAAAACCACTGAATCACATTTATCTGTGTTGTAACCGCTCCAACTGGGTTAGCAGCACACAACATTAAAGGAATTACATTACATCGCTTACTAATGCTACCTGTTGAACATGAAAACAAATTGGAATATCACAAGCTATCTGGAGAAGCTTGTTATGAAGTTTCAAGAGTACTAAAGAAAATGAAACTTCTGATTATTGATGAGGTGAGCATGGTCTCAAACTTAAAGCTTGCCTTTGTGCATTTAAGAATGCAGCAAATTTTAAAAACAGAATACGATGTCTTGTTTGGAGGAAAACATGTGATAGTTTTGGGCGATCTACTGCAACTTACTCCTGTAAAAGGGCAACCAGTATTTAAAACACTTGTGTATGAAGACACCAGAAAGTCTTTGGGAAGTATTGGAAATGTGAACATTTGGTCATATTTTGAATACAAAGAACTTATTAAAAATATGCGACAGGCAAGTGATGAAGACTATGGAAGTATTCTTCAAGATATAAGAATTGGTGTATTGACAGAACATGGTAAAGAAGCTTTGCAAAGTCGGCTACTTACAAACTTGTTTCCAAATGAAAATGTTGCTCCAGAAATAATATACAAAAAAATCAGAGAAAATAAATCTATAATCTGCCTAATGCCAACACTGCGAGAGTGTTCTACATTCAATGAAGAACTTTTAAAGCTGGAAAAACAACAAATAATAAAAATGGAAGCCATTGATAAAATAGAGCACAAAGGTATTACTATTATTTTGACAGAAAAATTAAAAACAAAATTGGATTCATTGGAAAAATCTATATCTAAGACTGCTGGTTTAGAAAAGAATTTATATGTATGTGAAAACTGTCGGGTAATTTTACGGCGTAATTTGGATGTGGAAAAAGGTTTAGTAAATGGAGCAATGGGAAAAGTTGTTGATTTTGTTAATTATCAAAATAGAGATGGAATTGAATTTTTAAAGATTACATTTGATCAGATTGAAGAAGTAAAACAGATTGGACGTTGTTCTGTTCATTTTTTGCTTGTTAAAGATTTGTATGTTCGTAGAAAACAGTTTCCTCTTTCTTTAGCATATGCGGTGACCATTCATAAATCTCAAGGTTTAAGTGTAGACAGCGCTTTGGTAAACATTGGAAATACCGTGTTTAAAGAGGGAATGGCGTATGTTGCATTGTCCCGAGTCAGAACTTTATCTGGATTGTATTTGATTGATTTTGATGAGAGAAAGATTAGTGCAGATGCAAATTGTGTAAGAGAGTATAATCGGTTAAGAAGACTGTATGCTCCCAATTTAGGTGAATATCCTGTATGTGAAAAGCATGTAGTAGGTCAAAAACGAAGATATGAGAATCTCTGGAGTGAAGTTGGAAAGAAGAAAAAAAAATCAAGACAATGTTGAGATTCCAAACAAAAAGAAAAAGGACACTGTTGAAGAGATTGTAGGATATCAGTTAGAAAATAGTTCAGGTATCAACTGCTATGCTAATGTAGTGGTGAGTGTCATATTTTTTCTAGAAAATCTCCAACAGCAAATTACGGAGAATCGAGAAAAAAGGTTTTGTTCCTTGTTGCATTCAATTTTTGAAAAATTGAGAACTGATAAAACTAAAATCCAAAGTGTTTCTGGCATTCGGAATCTTCTGGATATATGTTCTGGTTCGTCACAATTTACACAGAATGTACAGCAAAATGCTCAGGAATTTCTTATGTTTATGCTTGCAGTATTGGAAGATGAAGGAATACAAATTGAAAATCTGTTTGGACTTCGTTATAGATGGGAACATGAATGTGAAAATTGTACATTTACTTCTACCACTAACATAGAGACTGAAAGATTCATATATTTGGCAATACCAGATTGTAAAACCGTGTCTTTTAACAAATTTGTTAAATCAGCTAATCAAAATATGGAGTGTAGTCACTGCAAATCTGAAATGTTATCAACATTATTTATAGAAAGATTTGGACAATATATTATTTTAAGGATACAACGTTGTAGAGCTGATGGAAGAAAATTGGAAACTTTAATTAAAAATGTTGTAGCAAGTCAACTATCAATATCAGGAAGAACTTTCGTAGCAGTAGCAATTGTTTTCCACGATGGACCTTCTACAACATCTGGACACTACACTGTCTATTTAAAGTGCAATAAAGGATGGACACATTGTAATGATGCCCATTTGGTTTTCAAATATCGGTTGCCTAATGAATTACCAAATTCATACCTAATATTTTTAATGCCAAAGTTCTGAGAACATCATTCGGCCTATTGGGAAGATGTCAATATGAATTAATGACATTATTTTGGATAATTTCAATACAAAGGATTTCAGGAATATCATTCGGCCTAGTGGGAAGATATCGATATGAATTAACAAGTGTATTTTGGATATTCTCACTGCAAATGTTTTAAAGAACATCATTTAGACTATAGGGAAGATATGAAGAATTGCTGATTCAATTATTTTTTCTGTTCTTTGATATTGTATTTAGAAAATTGTCTTAGAAAGAACCATTTCATATATTTGATATTTGTATTATATGTAATGTTATTGAGGATGTTTATTTTAGGAAATGTGAACACATAGTTGACTTTGTTGTAAATATGTTGGACACAGATTTGTTTTTTTTAACAATCTTATTGATCGTATTTGTTTGCCCGCTGTTACATGATGAGCAATATTGAAATCACTATCTATGGTGAAATTCAATAGATTCTGAGAACAGCAAAAAGGTAAACTGAATATCTTATATAATGGTAAAATTATGTTGTGTAGTTTAAACTATAATATTATATGTTATAACTGTATTTTTCTTCTCTTTTACAGACCAAAATTCTAAAGTTTGAAAGTTTTTAAAATTTTAATTATAAAAACAACTGCAAAAATTGTTTCAAAGACTTTCATATCTACTATTGTAAAGGTAAGATTAAGTAACCGAAACACTCTCCATGCACTACTACATTCACCTCTGCACTATCCATACAGTCCTCTAACCACCTAGACACTGCTCATTCACATCTTAAATTCCCCAGGTACTACCCATGCAGTCCAGCAATCATCCTGTCACTCCCGATGCACTCCTCGAGTCACCCAGCCAGTACCATGTACTAATCCAATCCCTCTGCCAATACCCAAGCACTTATAATTTCACTCAGGCGCTCTCCTTGCAGTACTCTAATCATCCAGTCAGTACCCATGTACTCATGTAATGACCCAGTCACTAACACATGCACTGCTGCAATCCTTTGAGGACTACCTATGCAGTCCAGTAATCTCCCTGTCACTAATCATATACTCATGCACTCGTCCAATCACCCAGGCAGTCCTATGTTCTTAACCAATCACTGCGCCAAAACCGAAGCACTTATAAATTCACCATGCACTCTCTAAGCACTATTCTAATCATCCAGTCACTACTCATGTACTCATGCAATTATCCAGGCACTAACACATGCACTGCTACAATCCCTGTGTACTACTCATGCAGTCCTCTAACCACCTACACAGTTCTCATCTGATCCTTCAATTCCCCTGATACTACTCATGCAGTCCAGCAATCACCTTGTCAGTCCCTGTGCACTCCTCCAGTCACGCAGCCAGTACTATGTACAAATCCAAACACTCTGCCAATACCCAAACACTTATAAATTTACTACGCACTCTCCTTGCAGTACTCTAATCATCCACTCAGTACCCATGTACTCATGCAATTACCCAGTCACAAACACATGCACTGTTGCAATCCCCTATGCACTACCCATGCAGTCCTTTAACCACTTACATATTTCTCATTCGCTCCTCCAATTCCCCAGGTAGTACCCACGCAGTCTAGCAATCACCCTGTCATTCCCCATGCACTCCTCCAGTCACTCAGCCACTACCATGTACTAATTGAATCACTCCACCAATACCCAAGCACTTATAAATTCACCATGCACTCACCTTGCAGTACTCTAATCATCCAGTCAGTACCCATGTACTCATGCAATTACCCAGGCACTAACTCATGCACTTCTACAATCCTTTGCGTGCTACCTATACAGTTTAGTAATGTCCCTGTTACTACCTATGCACTCCTCCAATTCCCCAGCCAGTCCCATGTCCTTATCCAATCACTCTGCCAAAACCCAAGCACTTATGAATTCACCATGCACTCTCCTTGCAGCACTCTAAGTATCCAGTCACTATCCATGTACTCATGCAATGACCCAGGCACTAACACATGCAGTGCTACAATCACATGTGCACTATATATGCAGTCCTCTAACCACCTACACACTTCTGATTCACTCCTCCAATTACCCAGGTAGTACCCATGCTGTCCAGCAATCACACTGTCACTCCCCGTGCACTCCTCCAATCACCCAGCCAGTACCATCTCCTTATCTAATCACTGTGCCAAAACCCAAGCACTTATAAATTCACCATGCAGTCAACTTGCAGCACTCTAAGTATCCAGTCACTATCCATGTACTCATGCAATGACCCAGGCACTAACACATGCAATGTTACAATCCTTTGAGTGCTAACTATACAGTTTAGTAATCTCCCTGTTACTACCTATGCACTCCTCCAATCACCCAGCCAGAACGAAGTACTTATCGAATCACTGTGCCAAAACACAAGCACTTATAAATTCACCATGCAGTCACCTTGCAGTACTCTAATCATCCAGTCACTAGCCATGTACTCATGTAATGACCCAGGCACTAACTTATGCACTTCTACAATCCCTTGAGCACAACATATACAGTTTAGTAATATCCCTGTTACTACCTAGGCGCTCTCCCAATCACCTAGTCAGTCTCATGTCCTTATGTAATCACTGCACCAAAACTCAAGCACTTATAAATTCACCATGCACTCACCTTGCAGTACTGTAATCATCCAGTCACTACCCATGCAATGACCCTGGCACTAACTCATGCACTTCTACAATCCTGTGAGCACTACCTATACAGTTCAGTAATCTCCCTGTTACTACCTATGCACTCCTCCAATCACCCAGTCAGTCTCATGTCCTTATCTAATCACTGCGCCAAAACACAAGCACTTATAAATTCACCATACACTCACCTTGCAGTACTCTAATCATCCAGTCACTACCCATGCAATGACTCAGGCACTAACTCATGCACTTCTACCATCCCGTGAGCACTACCTATACAGTTCAGTAATCTCCCTGTTACTACCTATGCACTCCTCCAATCACTCAGCCAGAACAAAGTACTTATCCAATCACTGCGCCAAAACCCAAGCACTTATAAATTCACCATGCACTCTCCTTGCAGTACTCTAATCATCCAGTCACTAATCATATACTCATGCAATGATGCAGGCACTAATTTGTGCACTGCTACAATCACCTGTGCACTTCCCATGCAGACCTCTAACCACCTACACACTACTGATTCACTCCTCCAATAACCCAGGTAGTACCCATGCACTCCAGCAATCCCCAGTCAATTCCCATGCACTCCTTCAATCACCCAGCCAGCACCATGTACTTATCCAATCACTGCGCCAAAACCCAAGCACTTATAAATTCACCATGCACTCTCCTTGCAGCTCTGTAATCATCCAGTCACTACCCATGTACTCATGCAATGACCCAGGCACTAACTCGTGCACTGCTACAACCACCTTTGCACTTCCCATGCAGACCTCAAACCACCTGCACACTTCTGATTCACTCCTCCAATTACCCAGGTAGTACTCATGCAGTGCAGCAATCTCTCTGTCACTTCCCATGCACTCCTCAAATCACCCATGCAGCACAATGTACTTATCCAATCACTCTGTCAATACCCAAGCACTTATAAATTCACCATGTACTCTCCTTGCAGCACTGTAATCCTCCAGTCACTACCCATGTACTCATGCAATGACCCAGGCACTAACACGTGCACTGCTACAATCACCTATCAACATCCCATGCAGACCTCTAACCACCTACACACTACTGGTTCACACCTTCAATTACCCAGGTAGTACTCATGCAGTGCAGCAATCACCCTGTCACTCCCCATGCACTCCTCCAATCACCCATCCAGTCCCATGTCCTTATCCAATCACTCTGCCAATACCAAAGCACTTATAAATTCACCATGCATTCTCTTTGCAGTACTCTAATCATCCAGTCAGTACCCATGTACTCATGCAATGACCCAGGCAGTAACACATGCACAGCTACAATCACATGTGCACTACCCATGCAGTCCTCTAACCACCTAGACACTGCTCATTCACACTCTTCCAATCACTCAACCACCACTTATATACTAATGCAATCACCCAGGCATTATCCATCCACTCATGCAATAACTCAAGGATTACAAATACACTTGTGCAATCAAGCGGGCAGTACTTATGCACTCATACAATCACCATGCACTTCCCATGCACTCTTTGAATCAATTATGTTCTACACATATACTCCAGCAATCATCCAGACATTAGCATGCAGTTATTTCTCTTTTTAAACCAGATAAGGTAGTTCTGAAAAGAACACTTTTTTTTCTTCTTTTTTGTTTTTAATTTTATTTTTTATTTTTTAAACTATTTTGTAAATTTTTTGGGTGTTTTTGGAAAACTGAAAAAAGCAACAGGCTAAAGTCTTAACTTTTGGAATTGTAAAGTCATTCCCCAAAAAGATTTTTAAAAAATTAGCAGTGATGGTTCCTTGTTGCAGAACAAACAGCATCCACAGACTGTTCACCATAACATAGTATGGCGTTGCATTTTATGCAGTGCTGTTTTAAGTTTGCGAAATCTGAGCGTATGTCCGGCCCTCGAGATGATGTAGTTGACGCTCCTGAAGTGCTGGGACCAGCTCCCTGGTTACCTTGCTGCATATTTTGTTCAGCACGTCGCATCTGCTCTCGTGCTAAATGTTTTGGATGTATTGTCTGGAGGTGCTTGTACATGCTTGATGTTCCACAAGAGTATTTTTTATCGCTTCCTCTAGACAAAACCCTTGGACAGAGACTCCAGCTGACCTTCCTTGCATTCACTTTCTTTTCACCATCTGGGATGGTAAAAAATTTCCAGACGATGGATTCTGGTCTCTTTTTAGGAGGTGGTTTTTCAATCTCTTCTTCATCAGAAGTATGTTGTTGCTCAGGATTGGAAGGAGCCATTTCCAAAAATCTCCAAGAAACACCAAGAAAATTTAGGTGTCTCTCCAATGAAGCTGCAGACAGAATGATAAAAATGGGTGGGGTCCTTGAACTGCTAGAATGGAAAACCTTATGAACCAATGAAATGCTTTCTTTTAAAGTCACATGGGAGTCGCGCACCTGGCGCGCAACCAGCGCGCGCCCGACGCGACTTCGCGAAAATATATTTAACAATAATATAAGTTTATTACAAGTACAAATATATCATTTTTATAAATAGATTAGATAATCTCTTGCTCTCATATACACATGAAAGTTATATACATATAGTTTTAAAACATAAAAAAAATTGCGGGAGTCGCGCACCCGGCGCGACCCCATACGTATATGACGTTACGCGGGGCCCGGCACCGCGCACCCGTCGCATACCAAACGCGCACATGACGCGACCCCATACGTATATGACGTTACGCGGGGCCCAGCACCGCGCACCCGTCACCTACCAAACGCGCACACGACGCAACCCCATACATATATGACGTTACGCGGGGCCAGGCACCGTGCACCCGTCGCACACCATACGCGCATCCTTCACGACTTTAGCAATATGGCGGCTTAAATCCGCGCACCCACCGAGATGGCTACACAATGGGTGCGCAACTCCACTTTTTCCTCAAAAAAAAAAAAAAGTATATATATTTTAGAAGACACAAGATATTACATAATTAAAAAAAAAATAATAATAATTAAAGGACATGAAAGTTCCAAAATATCAATAAAAAAAAATCAATTTACAGAAAAAAAGATGTTTTATAAATATTATAATCTAAAATTACCATTTAAAAAACCTTTGAAATTCACTGAAAAAACCATAGGTTTCAGGGACGTTATAGTTAGAAATTAGCATTTAAAAAACCATTGAAATTCACTGAAAAAACCATAGGTTTCAGGCACGTTATAGTTAGAAATTAGCATTTAAAAAACCTTAGAAATTCACTGAAAAAACCATTGGTTTCAGGGACGTTATAGTTAGTTGGACATTTCACTCGTACAGAAACAATAAAAATTCGGCCGTTATAGTTAGTTCAGCTAACTATAACTCGCGCCCCCGCAATGCACTGCTGATGATGTCACATATTACATCATTCATAACATGGTCACCCCTATGGATCGTAATGAGCCCCTATATTCTTGTGATAGATATTTTTAACACAATATTTTGGTATTACGATATTTATGGTTTCGAGATTGTGTCAGTGATCCCCCTGCTAATAGTCGGATCTTTCTTCTGTGCTGGTGTACATAGCATATACTAGCTGTAACAGCCAGCTTATACTGCAAAGTTGCCTAGGTGGTAACAACCCTCAAATGCCAAGCTACACTTGACAATTTGAAGGGACCAAACAAATTCAAGTGCATCCTTCTTTTTGTACAGTCAAGAACCCTGATGACAAAGCATCACTTTTCACTGCCTCAGAACCCACAGTGATGGAAGACATTCCATAACATTGATGTGGGTGTGAATTCACTCTAGACTGGCTTAGTCATACATATTTCCCCGAATGAAGCTGTGTTGTTTTGCATTGGGTGCTACTACCATTTACATGGCCTCTAGGCGATTTTCGATGTCTGACTATCAGAGCGTCATTTATTGATTTTGGATTTTCATTTTGCAGAGGCCCAGAAAAGGATAGTCCTACGACATTCTGCATCTCCCATAAGTGTTGTGTGCAAAGTCATTGTGGAGTCCCCTAATCTGGAGTCCATAAGGGGGGAGGGAGCTCAGTCATGAAATTTGGCTGAGACCAAAGACTTTAAGATGTGGCAATTCTTTACTGAAGCAGTGGTTACAACATAATGCCAGGGCCGGACTGGACACTCAAAGCAGCTCTGGCAAATTGAGTCAGACCAGTCCCGGTAGAGTGCATAGTGATCGAGAGCAGCGAGAGAGCCAGACTACTACAAGGGGGTTATGGGGGGTTCTCCCCAAAAAGAATTTGGGTAAAAAAGGCAAAATCGTGCATTCTACCACACATTTTTCATTATATTTTAAATTGTATTTTCTTTTTAAAGCATAGTAAACGATGACCCTACAGTGCACGAGGATTTGACAATCTTTTTTGGGACTCTTCAATGATTCCCTCACTATCGCCTTCAACAGTGCCTCTCATCTCTCCATAGCCCCTCTCTCACATGTATTTCATTTGTTTTATAGCTCCTCTCATACCAGTATAGGGAGTTGGAGCACTTTACATCACACACACATACAGAGACAATGACTCAAACGTGTGTAAATCAGTGTATTGAAAATGTTACATAAGACAAAGGGGACTACACAGTGTAGGATTCACATGTCATCTATACTGGTAGGCATTTTTAACATTGCTTGGTCTGCAAAAGCACAAACTCAGGATTCAGAAAGTAACACAGTGGTTAGGGTTGGCATTACTAATAAGAATGTATTTCTACCCAAAGAAACCTTTTCTAGCAACATTAGGATAATGAAAGACTGTGGAAAAAACATAACTTATTCACCTGTATCATGCAGTTTGCATGCAGCTCTTTGATGGGCATTCACAGCTCACTGTGCTACATTCCAATTGTAACTTTTGAACTGCACAGTAACAAATAGACCTCTGTGACAAAAGCAGTAACTCACTGAGCTATGCACATAAAATACTGTTCTGTGATCTGCATTGTACACGTTCTTTCTGCGCTACCTTACATGAGTCAAAACTGCCACTAGACAAAACTCTGATCTCTCCCCAGCAGGAACATTAATCACTAGTGATATCTTGACATTTTTATTGTTGCATGAAAACTGCTAGATATGTAAGGGACTCTGCAGTGGGTGCTTTTAAAACTGCTGCACTGCTATAAAAGCCAGCCTCCAGTAACAACACCGCCCCAAATTCCCCCCCCCCCTCCAAACACTTCCAGCAGGGGCGGCTCCTCCGTTTGAGCTGAGGAGCGTCGCCCCCCTTATAAATCCCTCCCAAAATCCTGAGATGAAAAATAAAATGGTAATTCATTACCATTTCATTTTTCATATTCTCGTCCTGAACCGAGCATCAAGACGGGGTGGAACTGCTGCTGAATGACAGCCGCAGGGAGGAGGGTGGGCCTGTGTGCACTTTCAAAGTGCGCATGTCCCTTTGGCCAGCCGTCTTGAGACGGCCAGCCAGACATGCGCACTTTGAAACCTCTAACCCAGCTGTCTTAAGACAGCAGAGTTAGAGCAAGTGCAGGCCTCCAGAGCGCTGTGGAGCGTCAAGTGAGGCCGTTCCCTCCAATCAGGGAGTTGCTCTCACAGGATGAGAGCAGCACCAGGATTGGTCTAGGGAGTTTCCTGGTGGCTGAGTTGCAGTCGCGAGAGGTCTGGAGCAGGAGTAAGTTAAAGGTTACTTTTACTTTATTTAAGTTTATGCGCGTGCACCCGTTTATTTTTATATTTTTACTTTTTTTTTAGAGCGCGCGCATGCCCCCTCCTCCCTGTTGATGCCAGCCACCAGTGATTTCCAGCCTCCCGGGGAAATGCCCTATGCCTGGTACTGCCAGCCCGGCCTTGGTAATGCCAACCCTGTCCACAAGAAGCGAGAGGGCTTCAAGTTCACAGACTCCAATATGTCCTAAGAAAAATACTTTAATATTGCATTATTTGTCAAGTAAAGCCCTAAATACTAACCAAAACTAAGATAAATTATCCAGGTATTTTCAAGACGTTCAAAATTGCAATTTGGTGGCTCTAAATAGCTTTTAAAGGGCAGCAGGAAGTCCCATTGCTATGTGAATACATTTTAAGTGGAAACCCCAATAACCTGTCAGTGCTTTGGAGAAAAAATATCCCTCCCTACCTCCAGGGTTAAAATGTCTAACAAGGCTTGAACAAATAGCCAGCTCCGAATCATGGTGGAGCAATTGCCCAGAGCACATTATTGCCTGGCCTGCTTGATATTTTTTAAGCTCTTTAGAGCGCGCGCCATTTAAAAATATCCTCAGTATATCCTCAGTATTTTCAGAGTTAAGCAAGGCGGGATTTGTGTAAATATACAAAGCATTATCGTATAAACACTGACAGGGGCCTTAATAATTGCACTTTTTGGTGAATACCTTTGTTTGCAATTTTTCAACAAAAAAAATCATGATTGCGAGGTAAAACAACATTGGAACTAAAAATGCAGGCTGCTAAGGGGCAAACAGTTAATATATCGCACGTGCAGGCCGCAATCCGAGGTATTAATGGGGCAGCTTCACTCGGTTTTCGCCTGAAAACGTTTAGGGGAGATAAGAGGTTGCAGGAGCGCTGATCTCCCGGGAGAGGCGGGGTTTAAGTTCACTTCCTCTGAGGCGAGGCTGGTTCTGCTCAGAGCAGAGGGCGAAGGGTGAGGTCACCCGCCTGAGACCAGACATGAGCTGCCCGGCATTAGAGGCTCGTTTTCTTCTGTCTTCAGTTGAGTAAGTCCTGGAAGGAAAGTAACTCTGTCCCTCAGACGTATTAATGGAAAGAAACACAATAGAAAAGGACATCGTGACAAGCCAAAAGTTTAAATTATCGGATGAATAGTGAATTTTCTTAGCAGTTTACCCAGCCTTAAGATAAACAGGTGAGAATAGTTACCATTTGGACCGGAGGCATGGAAATAGCAAAGAAACTTTATTATTTACTCATCCGCTGGCCACATAGGAGAGATTATGCGCTGTTTTGCAAGTTGCCATGTAAGATATCCAGGAACTTTCACTATTTACCCGGCAGCTGCCTAAATAGCAAAGCTTATTCCCTATTTGGCTGGCGGCTGTGCAAGTTGCAAATACATTTTGGTGGTTATTTACAAGCCCCTTGCGCAGCTGCTGTGTCACTTTTAATATGGGGAAAAGCGACGTACTGGCTGCAGAAGGGGCTTGTAAACAAGCCCCTTTACTCTTGACCTGGCCTCTTGCTAAATAGCGGAGATTATGTACTGTTTCGTCTGAGTCCAAGTCAGTTGTTAATTTGTGGCGGTGTTTGCTGGTGCCAAGCATGGGCACTTTTTTGTAAATACCAGCACTTATTAATGACAGTCTACCACATGGTGATGTTGTCTATTTTTGAGCAGAGCTCATTAGCAACATGTTCAATACTTAAAAAAATAAATAAATAAAAGCAATGGGTTTAGGCCATATTTGCCACTTTAAGTGACATGGAATCGTCAAAATGTAAGGATGTTTAATAGCAGTGCTAACAGGGAAAGTGGGTAGTGCTAAGCAAGGTGGCCTCCTGAGAAATACCTCGGAACCTGGTACTTACATTTTTACAAATTAAGCACTGCCATGCAAATGGCAAAGAAACTTCACTATTTACCTGACTACTGACTGAATAGCACATATTATGCACTGTGCGACTGGCGGTTAGGCACATAGCAAAGAAACGTCGCTATTTGCTCAGCCACTCGCTAAACAGTCAACTTTGCGAATGAGCTTTCCAGCGGATGTTCAAATAGCAAAGACATTTCACCACTTAGCTGGCCACTGGCAAAATACAGACATAGTTTACTATTGGGTTGGTGGCCTTGCAAATAAAAAATAAACTTCACTATTTACTCATCCACTGGCTGATGGCAGAGATTGTATACTATTCGGTTAGCAGTTGTGCAAATTGCATTGAAACCTCATTGTTCTGGCTGCCAGTGGCGGCTGCACCTGATCTGATGCAGTGGGGGCAAGAGGGGATGTGGGGGGGGACAGACAAAATTAAAAAAATATATAGACCTTACCTGCAGCATTGCTCCGATCCTGATGCTGTTTCGGTCCCGGGTTGATCAAACTCCGCAGGCTCCCAGATGCCAATTCCTGATGCTGCTCTCATGCTGGGAATGCTATTCCCAGCATGAGAGCAGTGCTGAGATTGGTCTGAGCGCTGTGGCTCGGCGCTCAGACAGGGACTGGAAGCCTTTGGCTTTTCTCCACCCGGCTGTACAACACAGCCGGGTGGAGAAATGCTAAGTGCTCATGATGACTTGGCCGGCCTAAGACGGCCGGCCAAACAGTCATGTGCACTTAGTAGTGCCCATCGCCCCTCCTCCCCACTGCTGTTGCACAGAGTGCATGCCCCCACACTATGACGCGCTCTCTGGCAGCCGCAGGCAGGTAAGAAGAGAAATGAAATGATAATAAAATTGATTTATTATCATTTTATTTTTTAAGTGTTTACCTCTTCTGCCACCTAGTGGGGTGACGCTCCTCTGCCATAACGGAGGAGCCGTCCCTGCCGGCTGCTGACTAAACAGCAAAAATTATGTATTATTATGCCTTGCAAAGAAATTCTGAGGCACTTACCAATAGGTAGGCTTACACATAAAGAGTGACACAATTATGCAAGCCAGTGTTAAAACTGGCTAAAATGCAATTTGCAACCAAACATCACTAACTCACGTGTCTAAAGGGTCCAACAGGCATTGAAAGATTGTTTCCAAGTTAATTTGACAGCTATCATATGGAATACTACTCCATTACCCCAACAGCCAAATTGGGAAGACTTTTATGGAGGTATCTATTACTCCACAAAAACGTCTGTTTCGTTTATCTGAGGAGGTGGCTAATGATACATATAATGTGGTCCTTTGTAGGATTGGGAATAGCTGTTTACTTTTCTTGGGATGTGTTACACGATCTCCCTCACAAAGTCAAGTGATACATGGTTACCAAGTAGCTCCCTGTTATCAGGACCCCTTTTTCCTGTCCAGAGCTTTCATTTAACAAATCAGTGCATTCTGGAAGTTGTAGTTCTGACTTAATGTAAGAAAATGTACTAATACACCTTGAAAACAATGATTTAATGAATGGCCAAAATGGGAAAAGGTGTTTCTGTTTGGCATGGTGCCTTTTGATAAGCCAAGCCATGTAGGATCCTGTGTGATCTTACTAAACTAGAAGCAGTCTTAAGTGTTTTTATGCATTTTGCAAACTCAGGGGCATATTTATGAGAGGCTTGCGCTGCCGGAGCATCAATTTTCCTGATTCTCCGGCAGTGCAAACCTCTCAAACATATCTATGAGGCCACGTAAAGCCACTTTGCGTGGCTTTGCATGGCCTCATTGATATGCAGTAAGGCAAAGCAGCACAAGTCACTGCGTTGAGTTACTCTGCGCCAGGGAGGCGTTACATGGACGTTGCGGTGGGTTTTCCCCACCCAACCCAACCTCAGGGGGCCATGAGGAACAAAGAATGTTTGTTATTAGATACCCCCTTACTGAGCAACAGTGTCCTCGCAGCTGAAAATCCGCCCATTGGAGCAAAACAGCAGGTAACCAAACTATGGCCATAAAAAGCAAAAGAAGGAAATGCTTCTTACCCCAGGGAGTTCGATGTTAGGAGGGCGGCCCAGCCCAGTCTCGTCTGGCCGCAGACGGGCACAGACAGGGCACACCCTTGGCCAGGGTGCATCCTGCAAGCCTCCCGTAGTGCAAGACAGCAAATGCGCTTAAAAGCGTGGCAATGAGGAAGGCGGTGCCTCCAGGCGCAGTATCAACTTTAGCTTGTAGATCCCCTCAATGGCTTCTGAAAGTTCAGGCAGCGTCCCATGCTGAGGCACAGCAAATGTACTTATAAGCACGGCAATGAGGAAGGCAGTGCCTCCAGGTGCCGTATCAGCTGGGGCTTGTAGTCCGCCTCAGCCGTCCCCAAAATTTCAGAGAGCAGCCCCCGAAAGTTCAGGCAGCGCCGCGTGCAGTGGCACATCAAAAGCGCTTATAAGTGCGGCAATGAGGAAGGCAGCGCCTCCAGGCACAGTATCAGCTGGGGCTTGTAGTCCCCCTCAGCAACCCCCGAAAGTTCAGGCAGCATCCCCTGTTAAACTCTCTATTATTTGTTAAACAAATACTGTAGTTCTGAACGTCCATCCAGTATCCAGACTATGGAGTCCACAAAGTATAGCCACGTAGGTGCACTCGGTTTGAGTTTTGGCACATCTTATATTTTCTACTTTTACACAAGGGGCACAGTTTTTCAACAAGCCACTTTCTATTTGAAAAGGCAGATCATGATGAAGATTGTTCCTTCTCTATTCAGATGATGTTGCACATGTGGCATTAATAGAGAATGTGTTTGGGGAACTTATAGCATTTGAAATGTTCTCAGAAGAGATGTTGATGTTGGTGGTTTTTGCAGATGATAAAAATGTGGCTCAAAGGGTGTAAAGGTACATTATTATTTCAGCTTACTCCCAATTTCAGAGACATTTAACTAAATAATCAAAACAAACTGGCTTGGAAAAGTCATAGCATCGTATCATATACGTTTTTCTGGTTAACCATGTGTTCTCCGTGGTGAATTGGACAATCACTCAAGAGCACTGGTAGTGCTCCATCCTTTTACTTTTCTTTTTGTGGGAGCTCTGAAGGCTAGGTACACTCAAATTGTACCTATTTTGAGTAAAGGAAGGCTCCTGGCCAGTCAGCTCAAGCTATGTAGTGACAGGTGGTATTTTCACTAGATTACTTTTGCAGTGATGCTAGACCTTTTACCTGTAACACTGTGAGGAGATTGCCTATTGGCACTACTATGCCCATTACCTGTGTTCTCTTGCCTTCATCTTGCATGGTGGCTCAGCAAGTGTGTGGTTTACTTATGCTGAGTAAAAGGTTGGGTCTATTAAAATATGGGTGCATGCTGCACAAGTTAGTGGCCCTCCTTCACCAGGCAATGTCAGTGCATGATGGAGATTCTAGTATGCACATGTTTCTTTCCAGGTCCCCTTCCCTGAAACCAGTTCTAGCTATCTAATGGGAAGAAAACTGACAGACCACTCTCTTTGTCTTAAAATGTTTTCCCATTTCTAGAGAAACCCACTAATTTCCAATTCCTCTGTTGCTACTGGTTCCTGGGGTATTGGAAACAGATGGAAAAGTCTGCCTTGCCTTGGAGCCACAAAATAATCTTGACCGGACCATACTGGTCTGATCTGAGACTCTTGACTTTAGAACCCAGGAAAAGTTGGACACCAAAAGCATGAAACACTTCTGCAGGATTGTACTGTAATGTATTTCAGAATATGATTAGTGCTTCATACCCTCCCTGATAAGGCCCTAAAGCTCTTTCTGGTCATCATGTGAAAGGCAACCCTGTTTGTTGTGCATGTTTTGCTTTGTGTGGACTATGTGGGAAACATTATGGGCATGATTACGATGTCGACACCGTTGCGGTCCCGGGACCGACCGACCTCCGGTCAGCGGTCCTGTCACCGCAATTACAATGCAACCGCACATGGTGCGGTGACATACTCCCATTTCTCTATGGGAGTTTGTGCTGCAGCGGTAAACCGGCCGTAGCACAAGCTCCCATGAAGAAATGGGAGCCTGTGTAAATCCCTGCAACTCATGGTGCCTGCCACACGGTGCAGGGATTTACAGGGGTGCACCATATGTGCCCCCAAGCACCTAACCAGAAGGCCTGGGGGGAAGGGGGCCCTGCTAGGGGCCCCCAAAGGCACTTTCAGACAGCAAATCCACGTCAGAAAGGCCGACATGGATTTGCTCTCGGAAAATGCCATCATAATCCCAAAGGCGGAAATGCCTTCCTCACAGGATTATGCAGCCCTTCCGACCAGCAAAAAAAATAATTAAATGACTATATTTAATATTTATTAAAAATCCAATCTTATGGTAAAGTCAGACTTTTAATACATATTTAGGAAAAGTCACTTTTAGAAAGTTACCTTTTCCCTGCCTGAAGCTCCTGAAGGCTAAGTTGTGTTATCTCTCCAGCAGCTACCCAGCCTGTACTTAACCTGAATGAGGTGTTGTTAGACTTGGCATCTTTTGGCGTGTTTCCCCTGACTTTTTGCTTTCTGACCTCCCGGTTTTGACTCTGTTTTTGCTGGTGTGATGATTCTGCGCACTTTCCTCACTGCGGTCCAGTGGGAAAGTGCAAGTGCTCCTGTATAAAATGTGTTATGGATTGGTGTTTCCATGATTGGCCTATTTGGTTTATCTGTCAGTCCCTTGTAAAGTGCACTGCGAGTGCCAGGGCCTATAGACCAAATGCTGTTGGTGGGCTGCAGCACTGGATTGTGCCACCCACGCAAACAGCCCGTAAATGTAACTCGGGCCTGCCATCGCAGAGCCTGTGCGCAGCCTGGGGCTGCCATGTCGACTTGGCAAGTGCACACACTTGCAAGTCCCTAAACCTTCCCTTTGCTACATGTTAGTCACCCCTAAGGTAGGCCCAAGGTACCCCTGTGGGCAGGGTGCAGTGTATGCGAAAGGTAGGACATGCCCGGGTGTGTGCGGCATGTCCTGATAGTGAATTACAGCCTAGTACGTTTTTCACTATTGCAAGGCTACCTGTTCCCCTAGGCCAGAACGGGCAGTTTTGATTATTACAGCTTATAATCCTAACTGACCCCGGGAACATGGTAGAAATTCGAGTTTAGTATGCCTGGACTCAGAATGATAAAATGCAGCTTTTAGTGAAGTTGGTTTTAACATTCTGTGTTTGAAAATACCACTTTTAGAAAGTGGGTATTTTCTTGCCTAACCATCCAAGCCTGCCTCTGCGAGGTTGTGTATTCCTTGTCTGGAATGTGAGTGACAGGGGCTGGGGGAAGCCAGGAGACAGGGTGAGTCAGCGCAGGGCTGAATAGCCAGATCGACCTGTAGATGGGTGGGAGGGGTCGCACCTGGGCCCTGAATAGGACAGTGCCTTCCTCCACAATGCTGGCTCCACCTCCTGTGGTGCGTCTGATGTCCCTGGCCTACTCACTGAAAGAAGGGACGGAGACTTGTCAACAAAGTGCTCCAGAACTGGTTTGGACTAGGCGAAGGCCTCTCTGCCTTCAGAGAACAAAGGAATTTGGGATATAAATATTGGGGCCCTGACCCCATGAATTTAGATCTCGCTGGAATCAAGGAACCTGCCAAGACGAAGAGCTGGAAGAGCTGCCAGGAGGAGTACTGCCCCTTTGCTGTGTTGTTGCTTTGTTGGGCTGGCCTGCAGCTGCTGCTTCTGCCTTGGGCAGTGAAAGGACTGGACTGAACTTTCTACAAACTTGTGCTGAGTATCTCCAAGGGCCAGGAACCGAGCTGGCCTCCTGTTAAGAAGTCTCAGGGACTACAAAGACTTCACAAGCCTCTGGGTACCGCTTCTGGAACGCTGTTTCAGTTGCCACAGAGGAAGGGAACCGCAACCGACTCCGTCAACCGAATCCATCCCTGGCCGGTGACCTGTTTGCACCGCAGACCGCATCGCCCCGCTTCGCATCGCAACCCTGGTCTCACCGTGGGTGACGTCCGACGCCGCCAACATCGAGCCGCTGCTTGCACCGTGACCTGTGGGCACCGCAGTTCGCATCGCATCGCTTCACTGGGCCAGCCGGACCAGACCGACACTGTCGCTGCAACTGGCTCAAGAGTCGAGACCGCACCGCATTTGGGGCACCGCTCGCACGTCTGCGACGCACCGCTCCGACTCGCACCGCTGTCTGACGCCAGCTCCCGCACTCCGGCTAGGTCGCCTGCACCGCAACCTGTCAGCACCGCATCGAGCATCGTCTCACCCTGCATCGCACGCCTTGGACTCACCGACTCCGTCTGCACGACGCTCATCGAGCCGCTGCCTGCACCGCATCGAGGGACACCGCACCTTGCATCGCTCCGTCTTGCACCGCAACCGCGACGAACGCCGACCGGCTCGTACACTCCGTACCAGCCACAACGAGAAAGGTACTGTGACCGAGTCTGCTCACGACTCTGCTGGCCCGCATCGACGCGGTCGGCTGGAACTGTTAGACTCTGTGGTTTTCAGCATCGCGGTAGGCTCGGACGGAGCTACCGACTCGCACGAACTTTGCTTTTGTGCTATTCCTGCAAAGAAGAAGTTACCGTATCAAGCATTCATTTTTAAAGTATAGTATTGTGGATTTTTGTCGTAATTGGTCTTGTCTTGAGTATATAAAATATTGGTTATTTTTCTAAACTGGTGTGGTGTCCGCTTGTAGTGCTTACACTGTATTACTGTTGGTTATGTGCAAATGCTTTACACACTGCCTCTGAATTAAGCCCGACTGCTCGTGCCAAGCTACCACGAGGGTGAGCAGGGGTTACTTCACGAGTGTAACACCCTTACCCTGACTAGGAAGAAGGGTCCCTCCTTGGACAAAGGTGCAAGCCCTTGCCAACTAGAGATCCCATTTCTAACATTGGTTGTCAGCGGTGAGGATAGGACTTGTGTTTGCACTTGACTTACAGTGATTGGTGTGCACTACTACCATATCGCAGACCATTACGTACCACATACTGGTTCTTTTTCTTTTGGCCTATTTTTGATCTTGCCAGTTTTCAACTCACGACTTTTGTCATGCCTGAATCAATTGCATCATCCGTTGCATCTCTGGAAGTTATCTTTGAGGAGGACAGGTTGGAATCCTACGCCGTAAAGGAGTTACGAGCGATTTGTAAAAACCTGAAAGTCCAAATTAAAGGCCTCACAAGGAAGGAGGAGCTACAGAAGGCGCTGAGGGCTCGGTAGCAGCCAGACATGCCAATGGGCAGCCTGGTGATCTCAGTGAGGAGGTGGAGGAGCCTAATTCCAGGGTGGATGTGCTTTGGGTAGGGGGAACCCGCCAGGTCAGGCAGCAGCAGTCTGTCCCCAGAGGAGCTGGAGGACAGGCGGGAGGCAAGGCAGTTCGAGCTGCAGAAGCTCAGGCTGGAGAGTGAGAGGGAGGAGAAGAGATTGGCCATAGAGGAGAGGAAGATGCTCTTAGAGCATGAGAGAGAACTAAAGGAGCTAGAACTTAGGAGTAAGTCAGGCTCAGATGGTGACAGCAATTCGTCCAGAAAGGCAGACAGGATTGTGCACATTCCCAAGAACGTAGGCAAGGAGTTCAAGAAGGGGGATGACATACAAAGGTGGTTTCAGGGTTATGAGGCAGCCATACACATGAATGGGGTCCCTGAGGAGAATTGGGGAGCAGGATTGTGGCCACTTTTCCCGGAAGAAGCAAGGGATGCTCTGATAGCTTTGGGTAAGGGGTATCACCTCACCTATGCTGACATGAAGGATGCCCTTCTCACGAAGTATGGTCTTACTCCTGAAAAGTACAGGGATCAGTTCAGGTCCAGTAAGAAGTCTGATGCCAACACTTGGTTGGAATGTGTGGATGTGTTCTGCAGGTCTCTGGATGGTTGGGTGAAGGGCAGTAGTGTAACAGATTTTCAGGGGCTCTACAACTTGATTGCATGGGAGCACTTGTCTAGTCTATGTTTTGCAGATCTGCGCCAGCACCTAGTAGATAGTAAGCTAACTGACCCCAGGAAGCTTGCTATGGAAGCGGACCGCTGGGTGAGTACCAGGGTCCACAAGAAAGCGTTTGGGGAGACTCAGCCAAAGGTGGGCAGGGTCCCCAGCAGAAAGGTGGGGGACAAGGGTAAAGCACAGGAGTTCTCTAAAGGGCCCCAAACTAGTACCCAGGGTAAAGGTTCCCAGCACCCCGGTGATAAGAAGAAAGGGGTCTCTACAGGGAAGCCTGTTGAGACTGGCCCCTGCAAGTGTTATGCATGTGACCAGGTAGGTCACTTTAAGGGGGACCCCAAGTGCCCGAAGGGGACACAGCCACCCACCGGTGGACAGTCCAAAGTGTTGGCTAGTGTAGCGCTTGGGGAGGAGGGGTGCCCACAGGAGGGTGGGGATCCCGCAGAAATGACCCTTGTCTCACTCGGGGATAGTGAGATGGTCCCAGGAAACCAGGTGCCCCTAACACAAAGAAATATAGCACCTGGGTGACCATTAATGGGAACAGGGTAGAGGCTCTCAGAGATACTGGAGCCAGTGTGACCTCAGTCCGGTGTCACCTGGTGTCTGAGAAGCAAGTAGTCCCAGGAGCATTCCACCAAGTAGTTGCTGTCGACAACTCAGAGCGCCGGTGTAAGGTGGCGCAGGTTCCCTTTGAATGGGGGGGGGTCTCAGGTCCCTTGAGGGTGGTTGTGAGCCCTACCATGCCTGTAGATTGTCTGCTAGGGAACGACCTGGAGCAGTCCTCGTGGAAGGAGGTTGAGCTCAGGTCGCACTTGGAGATGCTTGGGTTGCCAGAGTGGGCATGCGTGTCTCCTCGGTTAATGGCAGCCAGAAAGGGTGATCAAAAGGACTTGGAGCCTGAAACAGTGGCCCAAGTCCCTGCCAAGAGAAAGGGCAGGGGGCGCGGGAAACCGGCCCCCGAAGTTCCCACGGACCGGGAGGAGGCGGACCTCGAGGGGACGCCCGGTGCCTACAGGGGAGCAGGTAGCCGAACTGGGAGACATCTCTGAGCTGACCCATTGGCAGCAAGAAGGGGGTCCCACCAGGGAGGAGTTCTGCAGGGAGCAGAACGAGTGCCCTACTCTGGAGGGTCTGCGGTGGCAGGCTGCAGACCAGGCAGCTGGTAATCAGTCCGGGTCACATCTGATCTACTGGGAGAGCGGTCTCCTATACAGTGAGCCTAAGGTTGCTGAGCCTGGGTCAGCCCGTGTGCTGGTGGTACCCCAGCGCTTAAGGACCTTCCTACTGGGTCTGGCTCATGACGTGCCTTTGGCAGGACATTTGGGGCAGGACAAGACCTTTGACAGGCTTGTCACCCACTTCTTTGGCCCCAAATACGAAGGCAGTCAGATGCACACTGTAGGTCTTGCCAAACTTGCCAGGCAAGTGGTAAGAGTGGGAGGAAGGTCAAAGCTCCTCTCCAACCTTTTCCGGTAGTTGGAACACCCTTTGAAAGGGTAGGGATGGATATTGTGGGGCCACTGGATCCCAAGACAGCCATGGGCAACAGGTACATCCTGGTCTTGGTGGACCATGCCACCCGGTACCCGGAGGCAATCCTCTCAGGACAACGACGGCGCCAGTGGTGGGCCGGGCGTTAATGGGGATCTTTTCCCGTGTGGGATTCCCCAGAGAGGTGGTTTCTGATAGGGGGACCAATTTCATATCGAAGTATATGACATCCCTGTGGAAGGAGTGTGGGGTAACCTACAAGTTCACCACTCCTTACCACCCACAAGGAAACGGTCTGGTGGAGAGATTCAACCAGACCTTGAAAGGCATGATCAAGGGTCTAACAGAACCCATGAGGCGTAAGTGGGACGTCCTCTTGCCATGCCTACTCTTTGCATACAGGGAGGTGCCTCAGAAGTCTCTTGGGTACAGCCCCTTTGAGCTCCTGTATGGCCACCCTGTCAGAGGACCTCTGAGTTTGGTAATGGAAGGCTGGGAGGCAGCTCCCAGGAAAACTCCCCAGGATGTATTTAGCTACATGCTGGCCTTTAGAAACCAAACTGCCCGCTTCAGGAAACTCGCTCAGGCGAACCTAGAAGCCAGCCAGGAAGAAATGAAGAGATGGTATGACCAGAACGCCACTCTGGTCGAATTTCAACCTGGGCAGAAAGTGTGGTAATGGCCCCAGTGGCACCTTGTGCCTTGCAGGACAAGTGGACTGGGCCATATGAGGTAAAGGAGCGCAAAAGTGACGTCACCTACCTGGTGGATTTGCAGGCTCCAAGGAACCCGTTGAGGGTCCTTCACGTGAACCGCCTCAAGCCCCACTTCGAGAGGTCCGAAGTGAGTATGCTCTTGGCGACAGATGATGGGGTGGAAGAGGAGAGCGAGCCTCTCCCTGACCTCCTGTCTACCAAGGAGCATGATGGGTCAGTAGAGGGTGTGATCCTCTCCCCTACTCTGACTCAGGAACAGCAGGGGACTGTCGCCAGTTGTTGGGACAGTTCGCCCCACTGTTCTCTCTGACCCCCGGTGTTACTCACTGGTGTACCCATGACGTGGACACTGGTGACAGCCATCCTGTGAAGCACAAGATTTACAGGTTGACTGACCGGGTCAGAGCCAGCATCAAGGAGGAGGTCTCTAAGATGTTGGCGTTAGGGGTGATTGAGCCCTCCCACAGTCCTTGGGCCAGCCCAGTGGTCTTGGTCCCAAAGGCTGCGGCGCCCGGTGCCACTCCAGAACTCCGGTTTTGTGTGGACTACCGTGGGCTCAATGCCGTCACCAGGACTGACGCGCACCCCATCCCCAGAGCTGATGAGCTCATTGATCGGTTGGGAGCTGCCCGGTTCCTCAGCACGTTTGATTTAACGTCTGGGTACTGGCAGATTGCCTTAACCGATGGGGCCAAGGAGAGATCAGCATTCTCAACCCCAGAAGGTCATTACCAATTCCGGGTGATGCCCTTTGGGTTGAAGAATGCCCCTGCCACCTTTCAGAGGTTGGTCAATCAGGTGTTGGCTGGGCTGGAGGATTTCAGTGCCGCCTACCTGGATGACATTGCTGTGTTCAGTTCCAGCTGGGAAGAACATTTACAGCACCTTGAGAAAGTGTTGAGGTGCAGGCCTCACGATCAAGGCCAGTAAGTGCCAGATCGTGCAGGGTTCGGTGGTGTACTTGGGACACCAGGTAGGAAGCGGCCAGGTGGCGCCCCTACAACCCAAGATTGACACCATTCTGGCTTGGGAGCCCCCAAGACCCAGACAGAGGTGAGAGCCTTCTTAGGTCTCACCGGCTATTATAGGAGATTTGTTAAGGGCTATGGCACCATCGTTGCCCCCTTGACAGAGCTGACCTCTAAGAGGCAGCCCAGGAAAGTGATCTGGACTGAGTCCTGCCAGAAAGCTTTTGATGCCCTGAAGGCAGCCATGTGCACGGCGCCCGTGCTCAAGGCACCTGACTTCTCCAAGGAATTCGTCGTGCAGACTGACGCTTCAGAGCATGGTTTGGGAGCGGTGCTCTCACAACTGAACGAAGAGGGCCTGGATCAGCCTGTAGTCTTCCTTAGCAGGAGACTACTTCCCAGGGAACAGAGGTGGAGTGCCATAGAAAGGGAAGCTTTTGCTGTGGTCTGGGCACTGAAGAAGTTGAGACCATACCTGTTTGGGACTCACTTCCGGGTTCAGACAGACCACAGGCCCCTCAGATGGTTGATGCAAATGAGGGGTGAGAATCCAAAACTGCTGAGGTGGTCCATCTCCCTACAGGGAATGGACTTTACGGTGGAACACCGTCCTGGTACAGAACACGCCAACGCAGATGGTCTGTCCAGGTTCTTCCGCCTTAGTGAAGAGAACTCCAATGGGGTTGGGTAGTTCTCCCTACTTTCAGCTGGAGGGGACATGTGTTAGACTTGGCATCTTTTGGCGTGTTTCCCTGACTTTTTGCTTTCTGACCTCCCGGTTTTGACTCTGTTTTTGCTGGTGTGATGATTCTGCGCACTTTCCTCACTGCGGTCCAGTGGGAAAGTGCAAGTGCTCCTGTATAAAATGTGTTATGGATTGGTGTTTCCATGATTGGCCTATTTGGTTTATCTGTCAGTCCCTTGTAAAGTGCACTGCGAGTGCCAGGGCCTATAGACCAAATGCTGTTGGTGGGCTGCAGCACTGGATTGTGCCACCCACGCAAACAGCCCGTAAAATGTAACTCGGGCCTGCCATCGCAGAGCCTGTGCGCAGCCTGGGGCTGCCATAGTCGACTTGGCAAGTGCACACACTTGCAAGTCCCTAAACCTTCCCTTTGCTACATGTTAGTCACCCCTAAGGTAGGCCCAAGGTACCCCTGTGGGCAGGGTGCGGTGTATGCGAAAGGTAGGACATGCCCGGGTGTGTGCGGCATGTCCTGATAGTGAATTACAGCCTAGTACGTTTTTCACTATTGCAAGGCTACCTGTTCCCCTAGGCCAGAACGGGCAGTTTTGATTATTACAGCTTATAATCCTAACTGACCCCGGGAACATGGTAGAAATTCGAGTTTAGTATGCCTGGACTCAGAATGATAAAATGCAGCTTTTAGTGAAGTTGGTTTTAACATTCTGTGTTTGAAAATACCACTTTTAGAAAGTGGGTATTTTCTTGCCTAACCATCCAAGCCTGCCTCTGCGAGGTTGTGTATTCCTTGTCTGGAATGTGAGTGACAGGGGCTGGGGGATGCCAGGAGACAGGGTGAGTCAGCGCAGGGCTGAATAGCCAGATCGACCTGTAGATGGGTGGGAGGGGTCGCACCTGGGCCCTGAATAGGACAGTGCCTTCCCTCCACAATGCTGGCTCCACCTCCTGTGGTGCGTCTGATGTCCCTGGCCTACTCACTGAAAGAAGGGACGGAGACTTGTCAACAAAGTGCTCCAGAACTGGTTTGGACTAGGCGAAGGCCTCTCTGCCTTCAGAGAACAAAGGAATTTGGGATATAAATATTGGGGCCCTGACCCCATGAATTTAGATCTCGCTGGAATCAAGGAACCTGCCAAGACGAAGAGCTGGAAGAGCTGCCAGGAGGAGTACTGCCCCTTTGCTGTGTTGTTGCTTTGTTGGGCTGGCCTGCAGCTGCTGCTTCTGCCTTGGGCAGTGAAAGGACTGGACTGAACTTTCTACAAACTTGTGCTGAGTATCTCCAAGGGCCAGGAACCGAGCTGGCCTCCTGTTAAGAAGTCTCAGGGACTACAAAGACTTCACAAGCCTCTGGGTACCGCTTCTGGAACGCTGTTTCAGTTGCCACAGAGGAAGGGAACCGCAACCGACTCCGTCAACCGAATCCATCCCTGGCCGGGTGACCTGTTTGCACCGCAGACCGCATCGCCCCGCTTCGCATCGCAACCCTGGTCTCACCGTGGGCGACGTCCGACGCCGCCAACATCGAGCCGCTGCTTGCACCGTGACCTGTGGGCACCGCAGTTCGCATCGCATCGCTTCACTGGGCCAGCCGGACCAGACCGACACTGTCGCTGCAACTGGCTCAAGAGTCGAGACCGCACCGCATTTGGGGCACCGCCGCACGTCTGCGACGCACCGCTCCGACTCGCACCGCTATCCGACGCCAGCTCCCGCACTCCGGCTAGGTCGCCTGCACCGCAACCTGTCAGCACCGCATCGAGCATCGTCTCACCCTGCATCGCACGCCTTGGACTCACCGACTCCGTCTGCACGACGCTCATCGAGCCGCTGCCTGCACCGCATCGAGGGACACCGCACCTTGCATCGCTCCGTCTTGCACCGCAACCGCGACGAACGCCGACCGGCTCGTACACTCCGTACCAGCCACAACGAGAAAGGTACTGTGACCGAGTCTGCTCACGACTCTGCTGGCCCGTATCGACGCGGTCGGCTGGAACTGTTAGAATCTGTGGTTTTCAGCATCGCGGTAGGCTCGGACGGAGCTACCGACTCGCACTGAACTTTGCTTTTGTGCTATTCCTGCAAAGAAGAAGTTACCGTATCAAGCATTCATTTTTAAAGTATAGTATTGTGGATTTTTGTCGTAATTGGTCTTGTCTTGAGTATATAAAATATTGGTTATTTTTCTAAACTGGTGTGGTGTCCGTTTGTAGTGCTTACACTGTATTACTGTTGGTTATGTGCAAATGCTTTACACACTGCCTCTGAATTAAGCCCGACTGCTCGTGCCAAGCTACCACGAGGGTGAGCAGGGGTTACTTCACGAGTGTAACACCCTTACCCTGACTAGGAAGAAGGGTCCCTCCTTGGACAAAGGTGCAAGCCCTTGCCAACTAGAGATCCCATTTCTAACAGGTGTGAAAACTGCTCCCAGAGCAGGGGCAATGACCTTGGTGTAGGATGGTGTTTTTCCTCCTCTGGAAGTTAGGATGGGCCCAGGAAACTACATTAACTTGTAAAGGGGCTTTCCATTTCACAAGTAAATATAATGCAAAGCCTGAGGATGGCTAGCTTTTGTTACCCTGAGTGAGGCTGGCACCAAACCCAGTGGGAGGAGAGATATGCCCAGAAATGGTTTTGAGTGACCACAGACGAAGGATTGCTCATTTCTCTGTCCACACCTCTGGGTGGGCAGACGGGCTCTGCACAAGGGAGAAAGAGTTTGTTCATCTTGAATTCTAGGAATTAGGTGCACTGTGGGATATTTTGCAGTAGGGGAAACAGGAACTGCTGCCCCAGGAAACGTTTACTCCATTGACTAGGGAGGAGCCAGGAGTCACCACACATGCTAGCTAGTGCAAACCATAAATGTGGCATCCTAAGCCACCATCCTCAGAATATCTCTGGACCTGTGTAAGAATAGAAGAAGCAGAAAATAAAAAATAAAGAAAACCACTTACCTTGCGCTGAGCGCAAGGTAAGTGGTTTTCTTTTTTTTCTTTTATTTTCACTGATCATCATCTGTCTGCTCCCCATCCCACCGCTCTTTCCTGCACGGGCCGCTCCTGTTTGCCACCTGCAAGGAGACCTGAAGGTCCGGACTTGCACCTACTTGCACCCAGGACAAAAGAAGTGGTTCCAAAAGTCAGTTGGCTGATCTCCTGTGTGGCTACAGGGCCACAACAAGCTGCAAAAGGCCTTTTCCCAGAAGTGCCCAGCTGACTAGTTGCAACTGTATCTGGACTGGACCCTGCTGGCATTATAAATATTTTTTTCTGTTAGGTATCACCCTTTTAAAGTTACTTGTGTTGGTCATTTTAACACAAGTCACAAATATAGAATGCATGCTTCTTTAATGTTGCTTTTCTTTGCAACACGATAATCAAGCCTGCTCGAATATATTCACACAAGTTAATTGAACTTCTCTCTATTCTAATATCATTTATGCTGAGTTGTAAACAAGGTTTGATAATAAATGCTTAATTCATTTCTCATTCGCTAGTATTTATCAAAGAGCATAATGCCACAAAATGCAAACAAGGGAGCAGGGCATCAGGCCACTTTGTGCTAATTGTTTACTCTAAGGGATTCAATATGAAATTAAGTTAAAATGAAATGAAAAAAGAAACTTATATAGTGCTCTAAACCTGCAGGTACCAATGTGGTTTGGCAAGCTATCCCATATTTTGGTCAGCTGCAACTGAGAAGGAGGGTGCGCCCCATCTTGCCTTTGGAATTTTGGCACAGTAACTTTCCTGCTTAAAGTTGATCGTCAATGCCTAGTTGGCTTATACAATACAATACAATCCTATTTATACAGCTACCTCCAAGGAGGGGTAATGGCGCTAGCGGAAAGGAACAACAAGAGAGGGGAGCAGAGAAAGGGATGACAGCTTCCTTAGCAGGGATAAAAAATATGAGTTTTTAAAGACTTTCTAAAGACAGCTTCAGATGGGCTGCTTCTCAGGAGGGAGTGCGTTGCACAGCTTAGTTGCCAAAAATGTGAAGGATCTGCCTCCTCTTCTGGTCCAGTGAATAAGAGGGATATGAAAAAGTTTGAGATTTTTGAATCTCAAGAGTCTCTCCGTACATATGGTTTGAAATGTCTCTAAGGCAAAGAGGGCCTCTTTGATGGTAGGCCCTGAAGACTAGGATCATAGCTTTAAACTGGATTATTTTATTAACTGGAAGCCAGTGAAGGGCACGTAGATGGCTAGACACCGAAATTTGAGGTCGGATTTTCAAAATCATCCGGGCAGCAACATTCTGAATAGTTTGGAGATGCTGTATCAAAAATGCTGGCAGCCCTAAGAAAAGAATGTTTGAATAGTCCAACCTAGAGGTTATTAAAGCATGGATAATTGTCTTGCGATGCTCTAATGGAATGAAGTGCAGCATCCTTCTCAAATTCCTGAGGGTGAAGAAACAGGAGGAGAATAAGGACTTGACCTGGGGCTCAAAGGTCAACTCCGAGTCAAATTTTACCCCAAAGTTTCTAACCACAGGAGCAGGACTTGGGGGGACACTCAACTCTGAAGGACATTCAAGACCGGGTGAAGGCATTGACTTAGTGCCGAAAAAATGTACCTCAGTCTTGTTAAGTCTCAGACAGCTTGTGTTCATCCAAGCTTGAAAGAATCAAGGAAAGTAGGCACTTTTTCCTGGAAGGTCAAGAGGATTTGAGTGTAATCCGCATAGGATATAACTCTCACACCGCAGGACTCAACCAACTTAGCCAGGGGCTCCAGATAGCTGTTAAATAGAGTAGGACTGAGAGCAGAACCCTGTGGAACCCCGCATACTAAGGGCTTGGCCTCAGAAATAAAAGGGGGGATGAAGACAACCTGGGAACACCTGCTAATGAAGGATTTAATGCAACACAAAAAGATGATGGACGGAATGTTGAACATTGTCAAACATTCACCCCCAGTCACAGATCTGGGTTTAATCCATCGTTATTTTGCTCACCACGCCATTCCAGTTTGGACCCAGCCATATGCAAATCAGTCTTGACCTTGTTCCCCATGGGAACAGTCCACCCCGAACTGCCTGGCCAGGTCCTCCCTGGACCAGAAAACAAGCATCCTGGGACCGGCAGTTCGGGCTGGACTGTTCTCATGACGAACAGGGTCAAGACTGGTTTGCATATGGCTGGGTCTGAATTGGGGTGGCGAAGTGAGCTAAGGAACAATGATGTATTCAACCCAGATCTGTGACTGGGGGTGAGTGTCTGAAAAGTTTCAGGGCTCCATCCATCATCTCCTTGTGTTTGCTTTGTTCGCCCTAAGTTGGCAGGCTATGCGCAGACGTGGGTCCCTTGCTCACTTTGCCACTAGATTTAAGCTAGCCTGGCTCATGAGGGGTGTTATCCCGAAACCGGTCCCAGGATGCTTGTTTCCGGTCCAGGTAAGACCTGGCTTGGCAGTTCAGGCTGGACTGTTCCCATGAGTAACAGGGTCAAGACTGATTTGCATATGGCTACGTCTGAACTCAGGTGGCGAAGTGAGTTAAAGAACGATGATGGATTCAACCCAAATCTGTGTCTGGGGTGAGTGTCTGAAAAGTTTCAGTGCTCCGTCCATCATCTCCTTGTGTTTGCAATGAAGGATTTAAGCCAGCAATAGGCTAGGCCTCTGATACCAATCATGTGAAGTCTCTCAAGGAAAATATTGTGAGAGATCGTATCCGCAGAGAGATCCAAAAGCATCACTATGACCAGAGTGCTTAAATCAAGATACTCTTTAATGTATTCCGAGACTTCAAGAAGAGCAGTCTTGGTGCTATATTAAGCCTTGACTCACATGAATCGGCCTCCAAAGCTCTGACCTGATAGAGTGCTGGGCTCCAAAGACCATAACTTTGGTCTTATCAGCAATAAGCTCTAGGAAATTATCCTTCATCCAGCTACTCACAACAGTCATGCAAAGTTTGAACTTCTCAGCCGTCTCAGGTAGGTTATTAGTGAAGGACACAATAATTTGTGTGTCATCAGCGTAAGATACTACCTGGAATCCAAAGGATCTCACTAAGGCTGCCAAAGGGGAGAAGTGTAAGTCAAAAAGTGTGGGGCTGAGAGAGGAGCACTGCGGCACACCACATGGAAGGCTGAAGCCCTTAGCTGGAAACTGACCACAACTTACAATCTGCAGTCTCCCAATAATAAAGGAGTGAAGCAGTTCTAGCGCCTTTGCGTCCACCCCTATTTGTTGTAGCTGTTTGACCATTCATGAGGGCGAAACAGTATCAAAGGCTGCCGATAAGTCCAGAAGGACCATGAAATCTGTCCTGCTCTGATCCACCTGCATTCTCAAAGAGTCAGTGGCAGCAATGAGTGCAAACTCCATGCTGTGATCACACCTGAAACCGCTTTGTGAAGGGTCCAGAAGGTCATGATCAGTAATAAATCACACTAACTCATATTTCAGATGTTTTGCTAGAATTTTCATAGAGGTAAGGAGCAGCGAGATCAGACAATAGTTCTTCAGTTTGTCAGGTTCTATGTTTTTTTTTTTTAGGAAAGTGGGATGATAGTGGCTTCCTTCCAGCTTTCAGGGAACACTCCTGTTGACAGGATGTGATTGAAAACATTTTCCAAAACCTCAGGGACTAACTTCAAGGTTCTGGGAGGGCATGGATTAGTAGGAGAACCTGATTTAATATTCATCAGGGTCTCTTTGACCTGGTGTGCTGTGATCGGCGGGAAGGAAGGTCAGCATCGAAGAGGCTGTCGAGAATGTATGCTGAACTAGGTGCATCTCTTCTTTTGTCTCCACAAGGTTAAATTCAGAGTATATTTTATGAATTTTATCCCTGAAGAACATGGGCAGGTTGTCGCAAAAGGCTTGGGAATCATTGGTCTATTGCTAGCCTGATTTGTGATGTATGATAGGTGGATTTAGCTTCAGCAATCGCTACCTTGAAATTGGCTAGTATGGATCTATGCTTCTCTTTCTCATTGCTGTCTTTGGTTTTTCACCATTTCCTTTCCTGCCTGTGGCAGAGCTACCTCAGTTCTCTGAGCTTGGTAAAAACTATGGGTCTGACTCATTCCTCTTGTTGGGGCAGTTTGCCATCATAGGTGCTACCTGCTCCAAGGTGGTCTTAAGCCAGTTAGTAACCGCTTCTGCTGGATGGTCGAAGTTGGAACCTACCTCTACTGTAGAGGTGCTGAGAGCTAACTGAAGCTCTTCTGGGATAGACTTATCCCAGTTCCTGTATGCTTGAGGTCTGGTTAGTGGCAGTTTAAATTTGACCATCAGATGGGGAAAGGACGAGCTAGAGTTTCACCTGATGGTCAAACCAACTAATGGGAAGAATATCCTTCACATGCAAATTAGTAGATTTTGTGAAAATGCCGTCTAAGGTATGGCCTGCACTATATGTGGCAGTGCCAAACAGTTGAGGAAAGCCCAGATTTGCCATTAGCTTTAACAACGTAGTGGCATCTTTATTGGAGGAGTCCTCCAGAGGAAAGTTAAAATCGCCTCAGATGGTAAAGTTGGGATGTGTGATAAACAGTTCCAAGTCCAGGCCCCACATCGAAAGGACCTTTACCCGAAGGCCTGGTGGACGATAGATTAGGAGGCCTGCCAAAGTGGCCTTTGCATGAGGTTTAAGTCTAGAATGCGCCGCTTTGCATACCTCATTTGGCAGGTTAGGTATCTGCTCCAATGTGCAGTTCAGATGTTCTTTGATAATTATAGCTAGGCCACCACCTTTGCGGTTAGATTGATCTAATTGAGAGATCACGTAGCCTTTTGGTACTTCCTCTACTAGATCCGACCCAAAGTCCTCTTTTGCCCAAGTTTCCATAATAAAAAAGACAGTCAAAGTCAAGATTTTCAATCGAGTCCAAGACTTCATGTCTATGCTTAATCAGCGAGTGTGCATTAATAAGAGCGCCCATTATGTTCAAATTGGCTTCTGCCTTCCGAAAGGCCATGCCACCATGCCTGTGGTAATGAGTAAATTGGTGGAATTTGAGACAAGTGGGGGGGGATGCTTTACTATCAGGAGAGCTCAGAGCACAATTTGTGTGCTTACCTAGAGGACATAGTGCAACTAGCTGGGCTTTGGTATACGTAGATCTCACGGAAGCATGTAGCTCCGGCATGAAACAGACAGCATCCCAGATGCAATCCTGGTGTGGACGCGTGAAGATGGACTTGCCTTTGGCGCACCGCTGGCGCGAACGCACCTTGGCCGAATTTTTAAGGGCAGAGCTCTTCGACATGAGCGTCTGCACCTGATTCCCGGTTAGTCGCTAGAGCACTACCCTCCCAAAATGGCAGCTCTAAGCGGGAACCAGAAAGTGAGGAGTCCCTAACAAGCGTCTTGCAAGTAAGCAGATTAAAAAGAATTTTTAAAAAATCAAAGCATGCTCTACAAGCTTAAAAACAATTCAAATTCAACAGAACAGTATTTTTTATGTCTAAGAGCAAAAACTAACAGATTCAGTAAAACGAAGTTCAGCAGTTACACGTGCAATGTGCAGTCAGATGTCCCCTTCAAAAAGTCACATTCTCAGTGGTTTCAACAATTTTAAAACTGAGTAAATTGCTTCATGCTAATTAATCAGGTCACCGTGCTGCGGCCATATTTTTAAGGGCAGAGCTCCTCAACATGAGCGTTTGCACCTGATTCCCAATTAGAACCACTAGAGAGCTACCCTCCTAATAAAGGCCTTATAATGTAATATAAGTTAGGAACAGAGCATTGAGTGCTAGAGAGGACTTTGTTCTAGGAGACCAAAATGAGACAGGCCATGCTGAATCACTTCACCTACGTTTACAGAGAATAGGGGGAGGTCCATTTAGCCTTTACTTGCTGGGGGCTTATCAGCCTTCCTCCTAGCACAGACGAGAGTAGCAGACTATGCTATCATATTTTATACTAACTTCATTGTTGAAAACAGGTATGAGAGTGTGAACCATATTTCAAAAATCAAATTTGGTTTTATTTTGGTGCGGAGTTAGCCTAATTAGCTAAATAAATGAGGGCGGGATAGATATAAAATGAAAAGGCCACTATGTTGGACTATTTCCTGCTGGGCACATTATTTAGAAACTTTGCATCTACTATTCTGTTTGTTTTTGTTATAGATACAACTTGTATTGTGTGCACTAGGACAGGATTTTAATTTTAAAATAAATCTTTAAAATGTATCTATTGTTTCTTAGTGTTCTTGAGTGTGCCTCTATCATGAAAGAGGGATGGGGTTCCACTAATCAGCTCTGTGATATTTCACAAGTTTCATCATTACCTGAAATGCATCTCACTCAAGTACTGCGCAATATGTTGTGAGGTGGCTACAGTTCAACTGGCTTTCTGTCTTGTGTAGGCACATTGACAAAGTCCTTAGTGTCAGGGGGTCTAGAAATTCTATCTCCTAGGTCATGTTCTAGAGAAATCCAGAAAAAGTATTATTTTGTTGCCCTACCATAGGACACATTCTTCCAGACCGTTGAGTAATTTAGATGACACATTCAACAAACCAATCATTACAGATAGCGGAGACATCAGTTGTAATATTGGATATGTCCATCGGCTCAGATAGGTGCTTCCTTTCTCCTGTGGTTTTTGCCAGATGTTTTAGTTATTCCGCACTTTGATGTCAGTTTTGAATTTCATGTTTTGAATCTGTTTGTTTAATAATGTCACTAGCTGTCCTGTTCTGATAAATATCAGGCACCAGTCTCTTTGCTACGGGTATCCTTAACAAGGGGGCTGGAATAGCTTTCATTCTAAATGCATTTGCTACATGGTCTTTTGCAATAGTCGACTTATGCGTGGAATTTGATACTGTAGATCCCAATATTGGGAATTTTCATACAATACAAGCTGCTGCTCTCCCAGCAAAATATGAACCCTGCTGTGACATATAAGTTCTGTTAGGCTAGCAAGAACATCAAGCATGGAATGGGCTGCTCAATTAATGATGGGTCCATCTGGCCTGTATTGGCTGGGTTTACACTATATCCTGACACAATGAATCTAAAAACTGCAAAAGTAAGACGGTTACTAAAACAGGTCGTGGCTGTTTATAGGTGACTTCAACAGTATTTCCTACAATCGCCAGCTGCTGGACATTTGTTCCTAGCCTTGCACAACATGCACATCCCTTGATCAGTTAACAGACTATTAATGCTATTATGGTCAAAGCATCGGAAACAAAAGATGCAATTACATTCTGGATTGCTCACAAGCCTAACCCGCTAGAAACTGTTTAACCTCACACAACATCCCAGGATAGGCATATGATCCTAACTTTGTGTAGTCCACTTGGGATGGTACCACCCGTAGAAGAGTGTACCACTAGGCAAACAATTTTTGTGAGTATACATGCTACTAAGCACAGCACACCCTCATTAGTGATGCTAACAGTGGTGTTGAAACATACAAGATAAGCATGGGGCTGCACCTTCACTAGATTTAGGAATGAAATTAATGGGTAATTTTGAAACAGTCTCCTCGATAGTTCTGAGTAACGCTTGTGAAGAAGCTGCAGTTCCAGCTATGTACCAGTGGTAGTCAGTGGTTCCCCTTCAGCAACAGGAACTTCCAAAGATTATTCCAGAAGGGTACACCTCTGTGGGCCATGAAACCTTAGGTTCACAGGTGTAAAACTGCATCTCAAGAGTCGCGCGCACGCGGCAATCCAAGATGGCCGCCTGACTTCGGAGCTCCGCGGACCGCCGGAGATCGAGGGTGATTATGAGCGTTTTCACGGCTCATTCCTTACTTCAAATGCCACATTCCTGAATCGGAGGATTGGCTGTCCTGGAGGCTGCGTTTATTTTTGAGAAACCATACCATAAAAAAGGGGAGTTTATGCAGTGGAAGTTTTCAGTCAGGTAACGGCCGCCATTTTAGGTGTTTTACCTGCTGTTTCTCCCCTCAACTTTTTCCTTCATGCAAGCCTCGGAGAGCCTTTTCTACACACCTTATCTGGCATATTTTGGATGCCTAATTCCCTACTATGCCGACAATATTTCTCTACTGATTTTTTTCCTGCTTTGGAAGTCAACTGGATATAATGCAATTCGATACTGTGATGGAGTCGTCCAGTACACGCAGCGCTATTTTTGGAGTTTCAAGTTGTCTCCTCTGCCATCATTGCCTTGCATTCACTATGCTTTTGCTTGAATTGTGAGCATGTTTTAAAGACTGCGCTCCTTGTTTACTGTGAGGGATATATGAGACGTTGCTGACGAATATTACTGGGCTCTCTCTTGACCACTTGGGTTTTACTATCCTGCATATCGACTCTGCATAGTCTCCACGCAGACCCGGTGTTGTTCATAGAGCGCCTCCTCTATTGAAAGAGTATTTCCTCCATTGATGTCCCTCTTGCTATCTCTCAAGCATATCTTCTTGTGTTGGCGCGGCTGTGGTAATACTGTGCTTACACTTGATGTAGTTGACCTGAGACTTTTGTTTCATGGGCAGGAGTAAACGAGCACTACGTCACACTCAGTAATTTGAAAGTGAATGCCTCTAATCTCCCTGGAACCCACGGTACTGTTTCCAATAGATTCTCGTGTCTATCGGAGTCCTCGTGCACGACAGATTCGTTTACAGATATGGCTTCCAAAGTTTCGTTAGCTTCAACTACCGGCAAGAGACTAAAGCAGGATCCTCCTTCGCCTCCCAAGTCTACTTCCCCGGTATCCTTGGACATGGTCCTTGAGGAGATTCGTGCTATCAGACCGTTTGTGGAGGAAACTAATACTCGTCTGCAGTCAATGGATGCCAAGTGGGCCTCTATGGACTCTCGTGTAACTGTGGTGGAGCAGCAACTTGCTCAGGTGCAGGACGCACCCACAAGAATTTCTTCTTTGGAGAGGGAAGTCTCACAGCTTCGAAAGGCCTCTGAAGACTTGGAAAACAGGAATCGCCGTAATAATCTACGAGTGTATGGTTTGCCTGAAGGTCTTGAGGGTGAAGACCCTGTTGCTTTTTTCGCCTCCTTTCTCCCACAACTCTTGAATCTTCCATCTTCAGTTAACCTGAACTTACAACGAGCTCATAGACTGGGCCCTCGTCTCTCTTCCACCTCTGCACCATCCAGACCTCGAGGAGTGATTATCCTTTTTCTACAATTTACTGATCTTCTGATGGTTCTTACCGCCGCTAAATCTAAGAAAGGTTTATCCTGGCAAGGCTCCAAAATTTTTATATCCCAAGATCTTTCTTCAGCCACAGCTAAACGGCGCAAGGAGTTTTTGGACCTTCGACCATCGCTACGTTCCATGGGAGCTAGATATGGATTGTTTCATCCCTGTATTTTCAAAGTTACTTTCCTTAACAAAACTTCTACCTTCGAAAACCCTGTGGATCTTAGAAGATTTATCCAGTCTCATACTCACGTCTCAATGGAGGCTTCTCCATCTACTTCTGCGCCGTGACTGTTGTGCTTGTTCTCTTGTATCTTTTGCAGTGATGACATTCTTATAACTAATCTCTTTACTCTCCTTATAGAAATAGTTTGTCTTGGTGGCGCTTAATTGTTATTTTTCTTTGCAGGTTTCAATGATGTTTCCCCTTTTTCTTTTTGACTATCAATGCCCTACCGCTCCTTCTCTTTTGTGATGTTGGGTATGTCTGGTGGGTTGCGGTACCTCCCCCGTTGGGCGTGCTGTCCTCTGTTGTCCGTCGTCGTCTCACCCTTTTGTGTTCCCCGTAAGGTACGTATTACAGTCGTCATTTCGACATGTACTGTCTACTTTTGCTGTTATTTTTCCTTTCCCTTTTTTCTCTTTTCCTTCTTGTTTCTTTCCCTTGCTCTTTCCTAGAATTTCTCTTTTTTCTTATCGTTAATTGGTTCCTTTTAGCTATTTTCTTCTTATGTCTTAGCTCTTTATCATGTTCCCTTTTTTGTCTCATCAATAGTGTTGCATATTTAACTTGTTATGTAATGTTGATAGCTCAAAGTTCAAAGTTATTTCATGGAATGTGAAAGGTGTTAATAGCCCAATTAAGAGACAGAGAATTCTCTCTCACTTGGCCTCTTACAACCCAGATTTGGTTTTTTTACAGGAGACTCATCTTTCAGAAGATGAGGCGTTGAAGTTGAAAAGGGGTTGGGTGGGTGGGGTTTTGGTATCACCCACCTCTAACAAGAAAAATGGTGTGATTGTTTTATGGCACAGGAGATTGAAATGTAAAGTAATTTCCCAAGAAACTGACTCTGAAGGTAGATGGGTGCTGGCTAAGCTATTAATTAACAATACTTCTTTAACTATTTTTAATGTATATGGTCCGACACATCCTGACTGCTCCTTTTGGCCCCTGATTACCCAGAAATGCATACAATATAGGGATGACCTGTTTATTTTAGGAGGAGATTGCAACCAGGTTGCTGACCCCTTTCTAGATCGTAAATCGCAAACACGTTTTGTGCCCCATAAGACACATAAGCACTTTCTTAACACTATCTCTCAGGTTCACTTAGTAGACGCATGGAGACTCACACATCCTGACTCTCTAGACTTCTCTTTTTTCTCTCCTCCTCATAACTCTCTTTCTCGTATAGACTATCTTTTCCTTTCTAAATCTCTTTCTCAAAATTTGCTATCCTCCTCTATCGAACCTATAGTTATATCGGATCATGCCCCAATTCTCATAAACCTGGATTTGCTCCCCTCTCATCCTATTTCATCCCGCTGGCGCTTTAATAATTCTCTCCTTCTTGACTCTAATTTTTCTTCCTCTTTCACGACTTTTGCTGAGGAATTTTTCAACTTGAATAATACCCCCGATATTTTACCACATATACTATGGGATTCATTTAAAGCTACAGCACGAGGATTCATAATAGATTTTGTAGCCAAGAGAAAGAAACGTTTTCGTCAACAAAGTAAAGATGCCCTACTAAAGATTAAATCACTGGAACACCAGTTTTACACCTCATCGGCAGATTCTATTTTGCCAACACTTATTCGTGCCAAGTTAGATTTTAATAAAACCACAACTGATAATGCTTCTTCGATACTGTTGCGCAGCAGTGCTAGATATTACGGAGGTCGGAATAAAATGGGCAAACTCTTGGCAAATTATCTTAAATCCCGCAAAGAGCGCACTATCATAGATATGATTTACTCCTCGGACGGCTCTTTTGTTCATAAAAATGAGGATATTCTTAACGAATTTATGCTTTTTTATAAAGATCTCTATACATCTGACTCTCCACCTTCTTCTTCCCTTACACAGTCTTATCTAGACGCTCTTCCGATTCCGTCCAATGATCATCTTAATCTCTCACAATTGGAGACAGATCTTTCTCTTCAGGAATTATCCCACGCTTTATCCTCTTTAAAGAAGGGTAAATCGCCTGGTCCGGATGGCTTTTCCGTTGAATTTTACTTGCACTTTTCTAATCTTTTACTTCCTAGACTTTTGCATCTTTTTCATTCTTTCCCCCTTGCTGAAGGGAATTTGGGAACTTTTCAGGAGGCCACAATTTGTCTCATTCACAAAGAAGGACGCGACCCTAAATTCTGCAAGAACTACCGGCCGATCTCATTACTGAATGTAGACTATAAATTATTTGCCAAATCACTTGCTTTGCGCTTGGACTCTCTTATGCCACATTTGGTGGGTAAGGAACAATGTGGCTTTGTGAAGGGCAGGTTAACCTCAGATAACTCTCGCCTTTTGCTAAATGTTCTTAATAAAATTCCTGCTTCTTCCTCTTCCTTGGCTGCTATCTCTGTTGATGCAGAGAAGGCTTTTGATAGAGTTGATTGGTCTTTCTTACTAGCTTCTCTGAAATGGCATGGATTCGGCCCTAAGTTAATCTCGCTTATCTCTTTGCTGTACACTGCCCCTAGAGCCTCTGTTTTAGTCAACGGTTCTATTTCCTCTTATTTTCCTCTTCGCCGTGGGGTCCGTCAGGGCTGTCCGCTCTCCCCTCTTCTTTTCATTTTGGCCCTTGAACCCTTTTTATCCTCAATTCGTAGTAATGACTTAATTTCTGGGTTTTCCTATGGTGATCACAATTTAAAAATTTCCGCTTATGCTGACGATATTCTTCTTTTTATCTCCAATCCGCAGACCTCTATTCCCCCCTTATTACATGAATTTAATGCTTTTTCTCTTGTTTCCGGATATAAAATCAATTCTGATAAAACAGAAATTTTACCTCTCACGAAATCCTATCTTCCACACTTCTTTTCGGCCACGGGATTTGCTTGGTCCCCTGTTAAAATTAAATATCTAGGTATACTATTTTCTAATTCCATCTCCTCTTCTGTTAAATTAAATATGAATGCGGTTATTGCTCGGATAGATAATTTACTTTCCTCTTGGAATCCTTTATTCCTTTCTTGGTGGGGTCGGCTGGACTCCATCAAGATGATGATAACTCCTATCTTAATATATACTCTCTCCATGCTCCCAGTTCATATTCCTGTTTCTTATTTTAAAAAAATTGACTCCCTTCTCTCTAGATTTCTTTGGAAGGGCAAGAGATCCAGGATTTCCTTATTTGCTCTTCGAAAGACCAAAACTAATGGAGGTGTTAATTTCCCTGATTTTCGTCTCTATCACAAGGCCTTTTGCCTTCGTCAGGCTGCGAAATGGCTCCTAGTGGATCAATCTCCCTTTACTCCTTTATGGTGTAATATTGAACGTATTCTAATTTCTCCCTTCTCCTTTAAGGAGATTTTGGCTTTTTCGGTTAAGATATCTCTTACCTCTCTCCCTTTATTTAAACACACTTGTGCTATTCTAAAACCTTTATTTCATAAGAATACCTTCTCCAGGGAGGCCTTTTTAGATTCCCCATTATGGCACAATTCTCATATTACCATTAATAATAGATCTATCTTCTGGAAGTCCTGGAGACTTAGGGGCATAATATGGGTTAAAGATCTTTTTGATGGTTTAGAGCCATGCTCATTTCCCCAATTTCAACTCAGGTTTCATTGCCCTCGTTCCTTTCTTCAGAGGTTTTCCACTCTCATGGCTATTATTCTTGAGTCATTTTATTTGCTTCCCTCTGTACCTTCGTCTTTGGCTCAAAACCCTCTTTGTAAAATTCTTCTTTCCTTCCCTAAAGCCTCCCTTATTTACAAATTCTTTCTTTCTCCCTCACCTGAACGCCCTAAATCCAAGGTGGAAATTGCCTGGGAATCTGATCTCACATGTGAATGGACAATTAATTTCTGGGATAAACTTTGGTCCCGCTCCCTAAAAATTTCTCGCTCTGCCTCTCTCACTCAATCTATGTTCTTTCTATATCACAGACTCTATCTCTCCCCTATCTCTATTGCTAAGTTTGCCCATTCCACTGCTACTAATTGCTGGTCCTGTGGATCACCTAATGCTGACCTCTGTCATCTTCTTTTTCTATGCCCTTCTGTTGCTATCTTCTGGGAAAAAGTTTGGACCTACATCTCTCGCATGTTTGATACACGTATTCCCTTGTCTCTCCCTCTCATTTTTGCAGGCAGTTTATTCGAGTCCTTAGATATTCCCTTATATACGCATGGCCTCTTTGATCTTATGATAGCCTTAGCTTTCCAACACATAACACTCAACTGGAAATCATTTTCACAGCTCTCTGTTCAGCACTGGTGGAATAGCCTATGTCATTTTCATCGACTAGATGTTGCCTTTGCTTCGTCCTGTAAGCCAATAATTGACAGAGAACTTTTCTGGAACCCACTTACTATCTATTTAGACAAATTAGCAATGTTAAAAAAATCTTGTGTAAATGCTGAAAACTTCAAGCCTCCTTAGACATAATATTTTCTCTGTTTCTTATTTTTATTTCAATTACTATGTTGTCTCCTATCCACACATCATGATTGTTTAATTGTCTTCTTTTCTAGTTCAGTATGCAACTTTATAAAATATTTGCCATATGAAAGAGTTTTTTCCCTTACCTTCCACCTACTTCCCTCCCGCTTTCCTCCTTCCCCCCCCCTTCCTTTTGCCCTCTCTCCCTCCCCATCTTCCTCTCTTTTCCTTTTTCTACCCTTCTACTTCCTTCCTTCCCCTCATATACAAATAACTTTAAACAGCTTTCTCCTTTGAATTTACTGTTAGCTCTTGCTTCTTGCATATATTATTTTGTTGGTCACTTTTGTTTGGCTGACCTCTGTATTGTTATGAAATATTTAAATAAAGCTTTTCAAACACAAAAAAAAAAACTGCATCTCAAAGCAAAGAATGAAAATGAGGGTTTTGATAGGGAGAATGCTGGGCTGAAAACTAAAATGAAGCAGAAAGTAAAAGTAAAAACAAAGACTGGATCTCCCTCATAAAGGAATCCAGTAGGGATGGATATAATTTGAGGGACCATGATAAAATCAGAAAGCCAGATCAGTACCAGTATCCTCATAGCCATTCTTCTAGTTCTTTCCAGGACTCTGGCGACAGTAAAAATGAAGAAATGGATACATTGATTATTGCAGGAAGGATCAGTACGACAAGCAAGAAAGTTAATCAGCATGTGAGGCAGAAGTTAGTGTAAAGAAGAAAGAGAAAGATTTGGACTCAAAGACTCACTTTAAGAAAAATAAATTTGCTGGTCTAGCAAAAGAGCACGCCCTGTAAACTATGGATATTTTTGCGGAATGGGACGTGGAAGGCAGCACCTTGGGACAGTGCAGCTGAACTGACGATAGTTCACCAGACTGCAAAGGAGAATCTGGTGGTGACTCCAACTAAAGAATAACCATAGGTGGAGAGATTGCATGGGCATGTAAACCCTCCAGACAGGGTGTAGAAATACAAATTGATGGTGAAACACCCTGAAAAAAAAAATTATATTCTGGCTGCATTTATTGGATGCTTACAATATCATTCTTGCAGAGGATGATTGGCCTCTGGTGTTCATAAGGGATGCACCTCGAGGTGACGAGGGGATACTGCAGCCATTTTCTCCATAATTCTTGAAGAACACAGGGAAAATATGCATGTAAGTGGGCTCTGACACAGGCCCCAGCTCTGTATAGAAACCCAGGGTGATGGAACAAAGACACTTTCCACATGTGATTCTCTTATGGAGTGAGCTCCAATAACAGGCTCAATATCCTTTAAAACTAGAAGTTAAGTGCAATATAAGCTATTTTATATCAGCTACATAATTAAGGCATAATAGTGCCTTGTAATTCCACCATGAAAACTCCTCTTTTTCTGGAAATGAAACCTAATAATTCATACTGCATAGTCTTAGGTTGTAAGAAAGTAAATGCATATGCACTCACACATGCTGCACAGAATGCTCATAGCACTGGAGTAATGACAAATCTAGTTAAAAAAAATACAAAATGGCCTTAGATATCTCTAATGATTTCATAGCGCCTCCATTAAAGTGTCTAACCACTTTCTTATTCACCAGTTTTAAATATACATATACATAATTGCCACAAGGATATAAGAATAGCCCTGGGCTTTTTGCAGCAATAATCATGGAGATCATACAAGAAGATCCCACGGCACTGTCATATATTGAGAACATATAAATTCCAGATGATGATTTGACCAAAAATCTGGCTTGGGTGGATAGAATAGTGACTCTTTTGGCATGACATTGGTATAAAATCAATTGTAAGAAGTCTAAAATCGCAGATCTTAATATGATTTTTCTTAGATATGAGCTGTCCAGCGAGGGTTAAGGCTTAGCACCTAAATTCCTACAGACGTGTGGTACTTTAAACCACCAAATGCAAGGAAGTTACAAGCCGTGATGGGGTTTCTTAACTTTGGGAGAGCTTACTTCCCACAATATACTGATATTTTTTAACATTAAGTTGTATTAGATTATATGTTCAACTATTTTAGATAACTGAGTTTAATTTAACATTATTTCTTAGGGGTTTTATTTTAAGTCCCTACCGACATTATTTTCTACGGGAGGTTGTTGATGTACCAGTGGTTGGTCATATGTAGTGCAAAACATACTCCAGATCTGAGCTGCTGGTACAAGTTGCCCAGAGTCTGTAGGTCAACTGGCTGCCAGGCAGAAAATTCCACCCTAGTTGTGGCGCGGCCACCCCTCAGCATGCTTTGCAGAAGTAATGCCTGCGCATACGGGATGGCAGAGCACGTGTGATGCAAGCAACGGCGAAAGCATTTATACGCCACCTCCAGCATTATCTGGACGGGCACCCCACCTCTTCTTCCGGGATGAAAGAGCTCCGGGACTGACAAGTGCAGGCACGCTGGTGAGAGTGCAGCCTTGTCCTCAAGGTTTAGTCCACTGGCCTATCTGGCCACCCACTACAATTGCGCCACCAGGTTGTAGTGCTCCATGTTAGGTCCTGCGAGGCCTCCCTGACCAACGGGTAAGTATAGCTTGGACAGTGCAACCCTGCACTGCGATCCGTTCCATATGAACTCTCGCATGATGCATTTGAAGGAGCGGAAGACAGGAGGCCAAATATACACTGGCAAGTTAGTGCAGAAATACAGTAACCGGGGCAGCACCACCATTTTAATTAGCGCTATGCGGCCCATGATGGTCAGGGGCAGACTCCACCAGAAGAGATTTTGCGACTTGACGGCTGCTATCACCCGTGAGATGTTCCCCTCCACTAGGTCTACTGACTGATGATATACATGTACTCCAAGGTACCAAAAGACAGTGGGCTGCCACTTCACAGCTGGATGTTGGAATAGTATAATTTACTATTCCAACTCCAGTCTGTGCGGACAGTAGGGAAGGTGTTGGATTTTAAATCCAACACCTTCTCCCCCCTCCGCAAGTCGTGGTTACGACTTGCGTGGTAATGGTATGCGTTGTTACAACGCTGTCGTTGTAATGACCGCGTTGTAACAACATGCGGGGTGACGGTTTCGTGGTCAGGATTGTTTACCGCCGGCAGGAGCCCAAGAGCACTTGGTCTCTATCTGGCTTAGGCAAAGAAATGAGCAGAGCTTCACCGAGAGAGCCCGGGAGGGTGGAGGCTTCAAGCAAATCCTCATACAGGGCGAGCAGGTGAGGGGCCAACACAGAAGCTTGTGTCTTATAATATTCCGCTGGCAGCCCATCTGGTCCAGGCGTCATGCCCATGTCCAGAGCTCTGACAGCCTTCCCTACTTCAAATTGTGTGATCAACTCATCCAGTTCCGCCCGCTGCTCCGGCGTAATGGTGGGCATGCGAGTGGATGCAAAGAAGCCCACTAGATCAGCTGGACCATCGCTGGCAGCAGACACATACAGAGCTGTGTAGTGTGTGGTGAGAGCCCCAAGGATCTGCCGTTGAGTGTACAACAGATGTCTCGAAAGGGAACTCCCGCCGAAAGGATAGGGTGCCGTGCCTGCTCCTGATGGATCAGCCATGTATGGTGCGTGCGTAATACGCCATGCGTGCTGCAGTTCTTGTTGTCTGAGTTGGGGACGGGTTAGCTTAGCTGCTGCACTAAGGTGGCTGAGGCTCCGAGTCCCGCCTTAATTGAATTTCCTCCCCCGAGCCGCAGCAGCAGAGGCTCAGGCTTCTTCAAGGCGGAGTCACGAATGCAGCCAGCCCAGCAGCAGGAAGGCAGTGGCAGCTAGGAGACTGGGGGCCAGGCAGGGCTGCCGCTGCACTGCCATGGACACTGGACAGCCGGCGCCATACCCCACCCACCAAGGACTCAAGGAGGAGGCTCAGGTAAGGTGATGTCAGGCCTTACTACGTAGAGGGCAGGGGGGCGGTGGGGTTGGAGGGGTCTGGGGGGTTGGGTTTGGGCAGGGGGGTCAATGATGATGCACAATGTACTCCGCCAGGGCACGGAACTCAGCGGAATTTCACTGAGTTTTCCAGTAACTCCGTGAAATTCCGAGGGGTACAACTCCGCAAGCTCCACCCAGGCTTACTTCTTTCTAGTGACTTCACACATGCCATTAGCTCCTGGACCTCCAATGCTGCAGTCCAGGTAATAGATCGGACTTCGTCCAAATCTTGCTCAATGTCACGTACTTTGTAAGTCAGCTTGCAATGATCTGTACGCTCCAGGGTGAAGTAGACTGTGATTTTGTCGATGTGGCGCTCAACAGTAGTGCGCATTTGTTCAAGGCAGGTACCTATTTTCTCCACAGCCTTGGGTACAAAGTCTAGTTTTGAGTCCAGGGTGTCCGCTGTCACCTGCCCCGGCAGCCAGCAACCCCCTGCCGCTCGGTCCACCGACACGGAGGAGCGGGTAGGTGTCGACATCGCCCCATGCTCAAGCGGCCCATCGTTGCACCAGACATCCAGTCATTATGTATGACATGCGGTGCAGTGCAATGCAGTGTGGCCAGCTAGCCCCTTTCCTCCAGTCAGTTGTATGCTAGCCAGGAATCTTTGCTCGGGCGCCACCGATAGAAATCCACTGTACACCCAAGAGCACACTAACAGGGGGTGAGGAAAGCCAGCGCCACCCGGTCGCCTCCTCGGATTTAACTGTGGTAACCGGATTCCGTGTTCCCCATTGAGTAACGGCAGATCAAGCTGCGCGCCCAAGGGCCTGGGCCTGAACTGACTCCCGTGCCCCTGGCACCCGCCTCCACCACCAATGGCCGATATCATCGACTAGAGCCAGTTAGTGGAGTCCCCTACCAGTCTTGTGTGGTGCCCTCGGCGATGTGGGTCCGTCCCAGCGCAGGGATTGCTCAGGGCACGGTGTGCATGACCCACAGGCACCAGGCCTGGGCCCAACACAACCCCCAGGCCTCCTCCACTCCCCGTCTCACCTTCTCCTCACCTGGACATCAACACTGTGGCTCAATCCATCGTGCTCTCTCCGAACCTGTGACTTAGCCAGCAAGAGTTGAGGTGCTCCCACCACACAAGTTCGGCGCAGCTCAGCGGCCTCACCCTGCACAGCGTCTGGGCAGCACCACCTCTTCCGGCCTGTGATGCAGAGAGGTGTGGCCCACCATCGGCAATCTCTTCTGCGCACCTCTGTTATGCAATGCAGACCTCCCCACGTTGGGGCGCAGGCGTGCCTCTACCGATCACAGCTCCAAGGGGCATGAGGCGGTCTTCTCACACGGGTCAGCAAAGTGTCTCCATGCAACCTGTCAGACTTCACCACCAGGTAAGGACGATTGTCGATGCCTTAATGTCTATCGCTGCGGCCCACAGGCTCAGAACCGACGCGGCCTGCCTCCACCATCAGGCCGCAGCGACTCCACAGCACCGGTGCCTCCCACTCTGGGTCTGAGACGCAGGCCTAGCGAGGCCTCCAAGTCCCGGAGACTGTCCACGCTTCCAGGCATCGGGTGCCATGGTGTCGCAAGGATGGTGCAATGAAAAGTGCTGCATCACTGATTTTCCCCCACGATGTGCCACTTTTTATAAATGAGGCCCTGATTCTGCATTTCCTTTTCCCCTGGGACTCTGGCTGGTCATCCTGGCTGTTGGGGGGTTTGGGGGGGTTGTTGACCTGTGCTGAACTTGGTTCTGGCTGCTCCATTCTGGATTCCGGTGTTTTTTTGTTTCTTTTCCTTAGAGGTGTATTTGTAAGCTCTTTTTCCCTCTAGAAGCTGAAAAGTGAAGTTGGGCTGACTAACGTGAAGTTTTTGCCACTAATTGGCCGGCCATCACTTTTTTAACGCTAACGTGTATTTTTTTGTCACCTTGGTGCTATTGTTAACGACAATTTTCCCGGCCGCTAGCTGATCCTAACACCATGTAGCGACATCTTATAAATACATCACAAACATAGCGTTAGGATTTGGTGATCGGAAGTGGTAAAAAAATTGCTGCTAAGCAACGTCAAAAATGCTTAGTTCCAATTTTTGTAAATATACCCCTAAGTGTCTTGAACCTTTGCAGCAGAAATTGTGCCCTGAAAATAGCCCTGCTGCAGACACAATTTCCTACACATTTTGCTGACTTACTGCGCACTAATTTCTATTCACTAAACACAACAGGCATAACCCACTGCCTTAAAACTATTGGATTCGGCCAATTAATTGGCTTTAAAACCATTTCTAAACTTATCTCATCATTCCTCAGCTCACTGTTTTCAAGTCTGTTTGGTGAATTTTCAATTATCCTACTGATGTTTGGTTGTGCAATTCTCATTTTTCTCATAGTAAAGAAATAAAGTCAGCTTGAATGCCAACATGTATCGATGAAGCATATTCATTGAATCAGATAACTGCAAACTGGACGCTGTCATTTCATAAATTTCAAGCTCCAACAGGGAGACCTGTTTTCTAGCGCATGAACTGTTTTGAAAAAATTGACTTGGATGTGCCCTTGGAACAACCTCTAATAATAGCAGTCAATATGAGAGAAGGGGTTTGAGCAATAAGATTGCATCAGGTATACTGCATTGAAATGCGGTTCGCGATCATCAAGTAAGCAGAATATTATGAACTATCGGTACCAAGTGCACCTCCTCCCTCATCCTCACTGCCTTCTCTAGTGTGAGACAGATGGCCAACGGTGTCTGCATCCTTGGATTCCGTTGCTGTTGCGTTTGAATGTGCCTGCACATCATCATCAACAATAACAAGACCAATGCTCACAGACTCAGTTGGTGATATTCTACTAGTCATTATAGCCCCACCTTCATCAGCAGCAGGTGGCCCCTCAAGTCGGGTCTCTTTTCCAATGACCTCAATGCCCGTCCTCATTTCTGGAGAGACTAATGTCACCACCATCAACATCTGGAAATAAAAAGTGAGACTGCACCAAAACATGAAGAAAGTCTGGGTTCCTACTTAAAATAAAATAAAAAAACATATGAAATAAACATACAGAAGGAGAGTTTGTACCTTTTTAAAAGATTTTTTTAAACAATATGTACCCAACGACAGTAGTCAATTAATGAAAGAAGTAGCCGAGCTTTGTTCATTTTATCATTGCACATATAAATACCCACATGTATCTATAAATATTTCATCACATTTACCTTTATTATCATTCTTGGGATGTAATAATTATCATGTTTTTCTCTTCTAGGTATCACCCCATTTAAACTACACGTTAAACATTTTATTATAAGTATTGGTTATAGAATGCAAGCTTGTTTAATGTCACTCAAATGAACTTTTATTTGCAACGCGATAATCAGTCTGCTTGAATAGAACTCATTCTAAAATAATTTTTGCTCAGTTGTGAACAAGGTTTCATGACAACTGATTATTTTATTTCTTGTTTACTATTATTCTTAAATGCACACAGAATGAAAATAAGGGAAAGAGCATTAGGCAACTTTTCACAAATTTTTTATTGTAAAAGATTCAACAAAGACTTCATAATGCTGTATTAGTTAGGAACAGAGTGTTTTTGAGCTAAATATATATATACATTATTTTTCCTTATCGTTTTCCATTGGGAGACTGCAGAGTTGGGGTAGAGACCTCCGCATAGTAAAGTGTTAAATATTAATGTAAATTAAGTTTAGGTATATATTTTAAAGGTAGAATAGATTTATAAAAATGCTACAGTACTATTAACTTAATTTTAAAATAAATTTTTATATAATGGAATATATTAAATTCAATTGCAAATTTTCTTCTAAAGTTTAAATTAAAAAATAATATTCATACCTAAAGGAAAAATAATAAAAATAATAATATTTGTATCATGCAGTAATCAGTATTAAAAGTGCATATATAAAATGAAATAAAATACATTTTGTTATATTTTAATACAAATTTATACTATTTTTTATTTAAAATTGGATATTAAAATATTTTATAATCAAATCATAAATATCCACTATTTCTATTTATTTTTCTAACATTAAATTATATTTATTTATATTTTTTAACTAATTTATTATAACAACAATATTTCCTATGGGGCTTTATTTTAATCCCCATACCTTCATTGTTTTCTAAGGGAGGGTGTTGCAGTACCAGTGGTTGGCCATGTGGGGTGCTGGACTTACTACTGCTTTTTTTTGGTAGTAGCTTACATTCATGTTTTGTGAATAAGCAAAAAGTAGTAAACTTAGTCAAAAGTGTAAATTACTGAAAAGTGTAAGTTACATTTGTGAATCAGACTAAGGGGCCGATTCCGATCTGGGACGGAAATCTCTCCGACCGAGCTGGACCCGGAGAGATTTCCGACCGAGCCGGACTCCTGCAGTCCGACCGGGGCAGTACGATGCGTCCGTGTGCTGCCGGACGCGATTCGGTCGGATTCCCATAGAAGTCAATGGGAGCCGGTCGTACGACGCGTACATAGGCTCCCATTGACAGAATGGGTACGTCTTGGACAAGGGCGCCCCCTACAGTGGGGGCGCGTCGGTGCAACCCGCACCGTACATGCATGTGTAGGGGGGACCCTTGGGTCCCCCCTGTGTGCGACTCGTGCGGCTACGGGTGAAGGGGGGTCCGACACGGACCCCCGAAGTACGGCTCCGACAGCTCTTAGGAGCCGGACGGTACGAGTCGGTCGGGCTGTTCGAAGCGCGCATCGTACTGGCTCGGTCGGGTAACGTCTCCATTGCGTGGTGCGAATCGTGTCCGTACGAGTCGGTCGGAGCGGTTCAGACCCGGAAACGAGTCGGTCGGAAACAACGCGTACGATCGCATCGTACTAGCTAGTTCGGACAGCTGTACGAGTCGGTCGGAAAAAACGCGCCCGGCTCGTATTTTTCCCGGGCGAATCACGTTCGGTGAGCTTCCGAACGAGATCGGAATCGGCCCCTAAGAGTGTTGAGAGCTAGAGAGGACTTCATTCCAGGAAACCGAGATGAGACAGGCCATGAAGAATCACTACTTTTGGTGAAGGCTAATGGGAGGTAAGTTCAGGCTTCATTCACTGGGGGCTTATCAGTCAGTGCAGGCGAGAATGGCAGACTATGCTATTATACTGAACACCAACTTCATTGTTCAAAACAGATATGAGAGTGTGAGCCATCTTTGAAACTTTAATTAGAATTTATCTTGGGTCTGAGTTAGCTTAATCAGCTAAAAAAAATTAGAATGAGATTGATATAAAATTAAAAGCCATTATGTTTGTGAACTTTCTGCTGTTCTCATTGTCAGAGCCTCTTACAGAGGTCCACACAGGAGCTACTGGGCTGTGCTTTTACTCCTGATGTCCTGGGGCCTGACCTATTTTGGGTCCTGAGTAACTGGGCTAAATACTACTATTTCAGCACTTGCCTCTCAGTGGTATTGCAGGTCAAGCAGTCAAAGGCTTTTCAGGGCAGGTAGATGCAAGGTGTACACAGACGCACAATTCAAAACACCCTCAGCAATCCCAATAAATACATTTCCAGCCAGATACTTGCTTTTTTGCTTGCACAGGAGGATTAGCTCTCCCGTGTTGCTGCACCTCTCTTCTTCCTCCCCGTTCCTCTGAGTGTTTTCTCTTTGCTTTTGCCTCGTTTTTTACAACTTTCTCTTTATTTTCCCCTTGTTTTTCTGAGTGCTTTTCCTGCTTTTTCCTCGTTTTTTACTGCTTTCTCCTTCATCCCCCAGTTTTTCTGAGTGCTTTTCCTGCTTTTGCCTCATTTTTATTGATTTCTCCTTCCTTTCCCCCATCTTTCTGAGTGCTTTTCCTGCTTTTGCCTCGTTGTTACTGTTTTCTCCTTCCTTATCCTCCGTTTTTGAGTGCTTTTCATGCTTTTGCCCCATTTTTACTGCTTTCTGATTCCTTTCCCACTCTTTCTAAGTGCCTTTCAAGCTTTTGCCTCGTTTTTACTGCTTTCTCCTTTGTTCCTCTCTTGTTTTTCTAAGTTTTTTTTTCCTGCTTCTGACTCTTTTTAACTGTTTTCTCCTTCCTTCCCCCCATTTTTTTGTGTGCTTTTCCTGCTTTTTCCTCTTTTTTTTTTCTCCTTCCTCTCCCCTGTTTTCTGAGTCTTTTCTCCTGCTTTTGCCTCATTTTTTACTGCTTTCTCCTTCCTCGCCCCCTTAGGGCAAAAGTTATAATTACTTGAGATAACTATAACTGGTGAATTTCAGTGGTTTTTCTTTTTAGGTTAGAACATTATGTTGTCACTAGGGTTGGGCGGAACTTGAGGAATTTAGTAAACGGTCGGAATTAGGCAGGTTACGCTGCTCACTCTGATTCAGCACAAACGTGGTGCTTCTCTAGTTGATTTTGCTGCTGCTTGAGTAGATTTTCTACTTGAGAAGCAGTTTTATGGCCATGAATTATGGTCGCCAAAAGCAAACACAAGGAGATGATGGACAGAGCGCTGAAACTTTTCAGGCACTCACCCCCAGTCACAGATCTGGGTTGAATCCATCATCGTTCTTTAGCTCACTTCGCCACCCCAGTTCAGACCCAGCCATACGCAAATCAGTCTTTACTCTGCTCCTCATGGGAACAGTCCAGCCTGAACTGCCAAGCCAGGTCTTCCCTAGACAGGAAACAAGCATCCTGGGACCGGTTTTGCGGTATCACCCCTCATCATCCAGGCTAGCTTGACTCCCGTGGCAAAGTGAGCAAGGGACTCACCAGTGTCGTAACACAGGCCCCCGCAGCCCAAGTGGTGCGGGGGGGCCCGAGCTGCATGGGGCCCCCTCTGCATTGTACTCAGGCCTGAGAGCTCTGGATTAAAACCGGAGCAGGGGTTCCTCCATGTACCTTGCAGGGGGGCCCCCCTCAACTTTCGTTACGCCACTGGGACTCACGTCTGACATACCCTGCCAACTTAGGGCGAACAAAGCAAACACAAGGAGATGATGAACGGAGCTCTGAAACTTTTCAGGCTGAATCCATCATCTTTCTTTAGCTCACTTCGCCACCCCAGTTCAGACCCAGCCGTATGCAAATTAGTCTTTGCCATGAAAGGTTGCGACCATCTGCAACCACCCTCATTGGGGAAATCTCACCGGGTGCCCTCCTAGCGACTGAAAATCCCACTAGGGAATGCCAAATCTTGCCACACACGAGAAAAAACTCTGCCACACGGCGGATGGCAGAACTTGGCCAAAGCTCTGCCAAATCCATAAGCGAAGCAAAATTTATTGCCCACCCCTAGCTGTCACTGAAATCTCACCTACGTATAACGCCACTTTGGCCATTTTTCCAATTAATATGTAGATATATATATATATATATATATATATGTATACACATGCATATATAAATAATATATGTAGACAGAGAAAAAGATATATACATACATGTAATTATTTTTAAGTTAAAAAGTATAGTTAATGCAAAATGTTAATTATTATCTTTTAGATCAAAAATTCCCATAAAATAAAGATCAAAACATCATTGAAATTAATTAAAAACAGAACTCATAATGAAGTTTGTTACAAAGTAAATAAAAATAAAAATGTCAGTGAGGAAGGGTGTTTTTAATTTTAAAATAGTGCCCAAAATATAATTATACAATGAATTACTTAAAAATGAGTTAAAATTTATTATAAAGTTAATTTTAGACGGTAGTGTGTATATTTGTTTAGGTAGGTCTAGGTTAGTAAGATTGGTTTAAATTATTTTACATAATAATTTATATTAAATTAATTTTTATTTAAAAAGTATATTAGATTTCCTTGTGTTTTTCAATAGGGAGAACTGGGCTACATGCGTAGACATTTCCACAGTTAGACCAAAATTTACTAATGAATGAATTACACCCACAAATTCTGTCATATGAGTCTCCACCCCCTGCTTCCAGGGGCTGAAGACGCTTAAGTCTACACCTTATGTAAATCTCCACTTGAAAATTGTGAATTGCAAGAAAGTGGAGAGTTACACCTAACTGTAATAATAGATCTACACATGAGTAGATCTAAATATTCAAACATACCTTTGTGAATCCGGCTCCTGTTGTCTAAAATAAAATAATACATTGATTGGGTGTTCATAATTGGATAGTTTTATTGTCTATTTCACCAAGATCCTTCTGTTCCTTTGACTTTCCTCTATTCTTGTGTCTGTCTCTCCTCAGAAGCAATTCTTCTAAACCGTCCTGATTTGAAGATTTGTTTCCTCTCAGTGCTGAATATCAGGGAACTATTTATTTTTATTTTTGGTTCTAGCACTCCAATTGAGTACATGGCTTTCCTCCCTATCACTTATATGATGAAATATCAACTACTGAAATATTTAGGTACAATAATATGTTTGTTAAAATTCCAACTACCAAAATAATGACAAGCAAAATATCGACTTTATATATTTATAAAGTAAAGTACAAAAATATTGACAACCAAAATCGAGGTCTATAATAGCGGCATGATCCTGGTAATACACATGCTTGATTATCTTTAACATTATTGTAATAATATAATGTAGAACATTAGCTATGTTATTTTAAAAAATATATATATATATACCTATATATATATACATATATATAATTGCATTGTATAACATTAAAATATTTTTATAAATGAATCTAAAAAAATGCATTTTACATTGTAGCACATTTATTGTACAAATAAATTTACCTTAAAATAAAAAATATATTAGTATTAGTTTTTACTAACTAAAAAATACAGTAAAAAATATGCCCATTAAATCATTTAAAACACATATTTTACATGCATTAACCAATGTAAATATTGTTTGAAAACATGTGACAAAATGTAATATTTGTAAACATAACAAAAAACAGAATAGAATAGTAAAGTACAATAAAATATAATTTTAAAAACTTAATTTTAAATTAAGTATTATCTAAGCCTGTATCATTTAGTAACTTAACACTACTTCAAAACTATTAGATCAATAAATGAATAAAAAACAATTTAAAAACACAATTCGAACTGCAATCTTACAAACAATAGAAAAAATGCATACATTGTGAAGTGGAGGTTCAGATTTATATTCAAATTCCAATCAATCAAAAATTGGGGAAAGGACATATATTTGGGGAGCAGATTTACTATTCTAATTTCAAACATTGGGGGGTTGTAGGGGTCATGGAATGTACTATTCTAACTCAAGTCTAACACGGGAAAGTCCATACATAGGGGTGTCAGAATTACTTATTTTATTTATTTATTTATTTTAGAAGTTTTATATAGCGCTGGCTGGACCCGGAGGTATCAGAGTGCTTTACATGGGTAGGAAGGAGGTCACAGTAAAGAACAATAAAACAACAGCATGAAAAAATCAACATGTTCAAAAACTAAAAACAGCTTAGGTAAACATACATCACAGAACACCTATAGAGAGAGCGAGGGCAATATACATCAGTAAAACCAGGAAGTGGGAGATCAGATTTCGAATGGTGGTGTGAGAAGGGGAAAGGCAAGTGGACAGCGGGGGGTGGGAGGTTAGACGAGCAACAGGGAGGCGGGAGGGAAAGGGGAAACTTAGGTGGGAAGGGACGGTAGTCTAAGAGTACTGAGAGAGTTAGAGGAAGAGGGAGGCGGGTAGGAGTGAGATCAGCGCCAGTAGAATGTGGCGGAAAGGGGATGGGGGGGCGGGGGAGGAGAGAGAACGTTAGAAATGAAGGGGGCCAGAGAGACTGGAAGGGGAAAAGGGCGAGTTTATGTCTATTAGGCGTTGGATCATGGCGCAGGTTAGACACCCCAAATTTTATTGAGGATGTGCATTTTGAGTTCTTTTTTGAAGCTGGAGTAGGAGGGGTTACATCGTAGGTCTTTTGGGAGGGCATTCCAGATGATTGGGGCGTTGCCGGAAAAGGAGCGGGACTGAGTGGATTTCTTTTTTAGTAGGGGAGGGACTAGGAGGAGAGCGTTTGTGCTTCTTAAGGGTCGTGTGTTGCCCGCTTTGCAGATTTTGTTGGCGAGGTATGTCGGAGTATTTTGGTAGAGGACTTTGTGTGTAATGCAAGTGGTTTTGTAGGCGGACCTGCCTTCGATGGGGAGCCATTTAAGGGTTTTGAGGGCAGGGGAGATGTGGTCGAAGCGTTTGTAGTCGGTGATGAGCCTTGCTGCAAGGTTGAGCACAGATTTAAGCAGAGCAAGGTGGATTTTGGGGATTCCGGTGAGGATGGCGTTGCCGTAATCAATACGCGACAGGACAAGAGATTGGACAACTAGTTTAAAATCTTCAGTGGGGATAAAGGGCTTGATTTTCTTTAGATGACGGAGAGTGAAGAGGGCTCCTTTAGCCGAGTTTTTGATGTGTACATTGAGGATTAGGCTATTATCGAGGGAGATAACCAGGGATTTTACTGAGTTGGAAAGGGATAGGGAGCAGTTGAGGGCATTGAGGTCAGAGATCCAGGTTTGAATGGGGAGGTGGTTGTTTTTAGGGGAGAAGAGAATGATTTCAGTTTTTTGGGGGTTAAGTTTGAGATGATTTAATTGGAACCAGGATTGAATCTTGGCGAGGGTGTTATTAAGGTGTAAGATGTCAGCGTGGGTTTTGATCTTATGGTAGAGTTGGGTATCATCGGCATAGAGGTGGTAGTTGATCCCAGCTTGTCTAAGAATGAGGGTGAGGGGTGCCATGAAAAGGTTAAAGAGAGAGGGAGAGAGAATAGATCCTTGGGGAACTCCAAGGGAGACCGGAGTGGGGTTTGATAGGCAGTTGTTAATTTTAATTTTCTGTGATCAGTGTTGGAGGTAGGAGACGAACCATTTATGTGTCGTGCCATTGAGGCCAAAACGATCTCTGAGAACATTAAGCAGAGCCGCGTGGTTGACCGTATCGAATGCAGCGGAGAGATCAAGGAGGATTAGTAGGCAGGTCTCGCCATTGTCAAGGGAGTGGTGTATGTCGTCGACAATGTTGAGCATAGCAGTTTTGGTGCTGCAGCCTTTCCTAAAGCCAGATTGTAGGGGGTCCAGTAAGTTGAATTTTTCAACGTGTTTATCTAATTGGAGTAGGACACATTTTTCAAGGGCTTTGGAAAGCAGGGGAGGTTAGAGATGGGGTGGGAGACAGGCGCGGTCGGTGGTAGGAATGCCGGTCGGGCGGTGACGTGGGGCGGGGGAGGGGCAGGGTGGGGGTAGTAAACTACGGATTAAGGCCTAATACAGGTAAGTAAACATTTAAATAAATAAAACGAATTTCGTTGCGCGCACTGCATCGCATTTGGCGATGCAGCGCTCACAACGAAATTCGTTTTATTTATTTAAATGTTTACTTACCTGTATTTGGCCTTAATCCGTAGTTTACTACCCCCCACCCTGCCCCTCCCCCGCCCCACGTCACCGCCCGACCGGCACTCCTACCACCGACCGCACCAGGGTGGAGATTGTTAAGGTCATTGGGGTCAGCCGTAGGGATTTTAAGAATGGGGGTGATTTGTCCAAGTTGAAGGGAGGTGGGGACACAACCCGAGGCCAGGGAGGTATTGATGATAGAGGTCCAAGATGGGGTAATGATATGTTTTAGGTCTTGAACTAGGTTAGAGGGGAGGGGGTCTGGTGTGGGAGGACAGTTTAAGTTTAGAAATGATGTTAAAAACATCACGTTCAGTTACAGGGTGGAAATTATGCCAGGAGGCATTGTTTTTTAGTTGTGAATTAGGGTGATTGGTTTCAAGAGGAGTGATTATGGGTAAGTGCGGGGAGAGATTATGGGGGGGTATTATAGAGGGTGTGTGTAAGGAAAGGTGAGGGTGGGGAAAAGGAGTAAGCTGGGAAGAAGTGTGATTAGTGTGATCAGGGGGTGTGGAGAATGTGGAGAGAGTTATAGAGGGGATGTCAGGAGTGATTTGGGGGGTGGTAGGGATCAGAGTTGAGAGGAAGGATTGTTCAATCTTCGCGATTTTATCCGAGAAGAAGTGAGCAATTTCTTCACATCTGGACGTCGAAGATTCTAACTCCAATTTAACAAACATTGGCAAAGTGCGTACAATGATAGAGGTGGTCAATTTTTACTATTCTAACTCCAAGCTAACAAACACTGGGGAAAGTGTGTACATTCTGGGGAGAAGGGATTCAGATTCAGTTTTGTAACTCTAGTCTAGCAAGCATTGGGGAAAGTACTTACATGGGAAGAGATTTACTATTCTAATGGCAATTGTAAAAACATTGGGGAAAGTGCATACATAAGGGTGGGGCAGATTTACTTTTCTGACTCCAGTTTAAAAAACATTGGGAAGAGTACATAAATTGGGGGGTCGGGCAGGTCAGAACTCCACTCTAATAAACATCAGGGAAAAGTGCATACATGCGCGCAGATTTACTATTATAACTCAAATCTAATAAACATTGAGAATGTGAATATATTGGGTGGTGACATTTACTATTGTAACTCCAATCTAATAAACATTATGGAAAGTGCATACATTATGGGTGGGAGGGTGTTCAAATTTACAATTCTATTTCCACTCTAACAAATATTGAGAATAGTGCATACATCCAAAGGATCAGACATCAATGCTCCCCAAATAATAAAAATACAGATTTGTAATGATTTCAAATTAAATATAAAAATTTAAAATCCTTAATATTATATAAAATCATACAATTATTTACAATTACTAATACAAATGCTTAAAAATCACAAGTATATCTGAATTATTTAAAAAAGTATTCAAACTATTTTTTTTAAAACAGGATTACCCAAACTCTCATATAATGAAACAAAACAAAGAACTCTTATTATAATGACAATTAGTTTCAGAACCAAAACAAGTTCACCATTTTGACATTTTAAATATTACAATTTTACATTAATCAAATAAACGTTTAGTTCACACAACCCCAACCATTTCCAAGATATACCCACAGCCTATGTCAAGAATTTAATAAATAATTTTTAACAGCTTATCATAAATTCACATATTTAAATAATTAAAAAATAAACTATAATATAAAGAAGTTAAAAAAAATTTAATTTAATAGAAAGCATATTTTATAGAAAATACATTTTTTTCTATATTTAAAGGCTGCCTTATATTTAAAGGCTGCCAACCTAATTCACCTATAAACACCAAACACCCCAAAAAATAAAAGTAAATGCGTATACAATTATAAGACAAGTTACTGAAACATTACAAATTGAATATATAAAACATTTAGGGCCTTATTTGGATCCTGGCAGGACTACCACAGTCACGCTGCAGTAGCAGTCCCAAGTACTTCATCAAGCTGATGGTGGTCCGCTCACCTTATTTAGATGTTGTGGCATGAGACAGAAGACCACAGCCGCAGCGGTCTTCTCTGCTGGCTGACAGTACTCCATCAGCATCATGCCGGTGGGTTTGCGCCGAGCAGATTTAGATGTTCCCGTTGTGCTGCCGGTGTCCTGGCGGCAGTGTTCTGACGGAGTGAGGCCATGGTGGTGGGGAGACAGGTAAGTGCTACTCATCATTATCTTAATACACATATATGTTGCAAATGTGTCATAATGTATATGTGGGTAATGTGGAATGCCCTTTTTTTACATATTGCGTGCAATACAACAACAAACACAACATTGAATGCACACCCACAGGCACGAGCACAATACCCACAAGCACCACAACAACAATATTTTTTGTCAATACAGGTGTGTTCATTTTTCCTTGATTAGTAGGAAAATAAACACTGCTGCATGACACCCAAGAAAAAAATAGCATGTAAAAGCAATGCAGAAGTCTACAAGGCTACAGCAATTGTCAATACATAGGACAATTGTACAAGTAGCTTACTGTAGATATCGGCCGCAACGGAGCCATTTGGAGTCATGGTGGAGTCGGTGCAGCAAAGGAGGGACCTGGCCAATGGGGTATAAGATGGAAGCAGGAAGCAGGAAAAAAGGTAAACTTTTACCTTATTTCTTTCAATTCCGCCGACTCGAAGTAGGAGGGATTACCGCCACAGTTGCCACAGCAGAAAGGCACATGGTAATGGGGATGGCGGGAATGTGGGCCGGAGTCCCGCCGACAGCCGCTTCTGCCTATACTACCGTCGACGCGGTTGAAGATTCCGGGCGGAGTCAGCGGGACTCTGGCAGTCTTTCGTCTATGGACCTGCCACCAACTAAGGGGCCGATTCCGATTTCGGCCGGAAGGGAACCGAACGATGGTCGGAGCCCTTCCGACCGAATCGGAACGTGCCGGCCGGATTCCTTTCCGACCGAGCCATTCCGATGGGCTCGGTCGGAAAGGAATCCGACTCGGATTTCCGGATGGCTTACGACGGGCCTCGGAGAGCCCGTCCGCCATCCGGGAATCTTCAGTACTCCCCGGCCGCCTCTTCACGACCGAGGGAGTACGATGGCAGTAGTTCACTGCCTTTTCGTGCCGGTCTTTCCGGCACGAAAAGGCAGTCGGTAACTGTCTTTGGGGCCCCCATTAGGGCCCCCATGGGTGCGAGCCCGCCGAATGGCGGCCTGGGGGCACCATAGGTGCCCCTTCTGTTGATCCCTGCACCCGGTGGCAGGCACCTTGGGGTGCCGGCCACAGGGTGCAGGGATGAACTGCACCCCTGCTTTTCACAATGCAAGCATGCATTCCGCTCGGAATGCATGCTCCCATTGTGAAGTATACGAGTGCGACCGAACAGGGTTCGGTCGCATCGCATCTGTAGGGCCGTAACCGACGACAGCAGGTCGGTCGGTTACGGCTCCTGGACGATGTTGGACGGACCTGAGTCCGTCCGACATCCGAATCGGCCCCTAAATATGACGGGCGGACTGCCAAGTCAGTGGGCGGTAAAACCATTGAAAAAGCGACAGCGGTACCTGACCTACCAAGATCTAAATCAAGCCCTCAGAATAATGAATATTCACTTAAAAAAGTGGTACTTGTCTAGACCCCAATACACCACAAAACTCAAAGAAAATGTATTACAAACTCTAAAACAAATATAAACAGTTTATATGTTAAAAGGAATTAAATGAATAAATAAATATCCAATTAAAGAATTAGCATAGTGACTACATTAATTATCAGTTAATAACTGGTTTATTTAAAACACCTCCCATCCAATTCTCCAATGAACCCAACACCTTGAAAAATATAATGCATTACTATAATATTTCTAAAAGTATTTACAAATAAAGTTCACAAAAACATATTTAATGAAATAAAAATAAAGAATAATACAATAAAAAATATATATATTACACTAAACATAATTTTATACTTTCATATTATTGTAAAACAATGATGAAACTATATACTTAACCATTGATAGTTCTGCCTACAATATTTTTGTCATCACAATAGTTTGACCACGATATTATAGTCAAATTATGTTTTTGAATTAATATTGGAACACCTCTTCCTCTATCTCTCTCTTTCGCTCCCCAGTCCTTGTACGCTTAGCACCATAACTTCCCCAATCTCATACATCTGTTGCTATCCTGTCCCTTCATGTTCCTCCCTTTCCTGCTTGTTGCTTTAGTTTTCATTTTTTATTTATTTTTTCAATTTTCAAAAAACTTGGTGCAGCCCCAGGAGCTGTACACAGTGCTATTGAACTCCATGCTTTTTTTGCGCTCCCTTCGAATACCTTTGTCCCTTGGCTCTCACCAGTTCCTCTCTCATCCTTACACTTCATTAACTTTTTAATTACATTTTTGTTGTACCAAAGCAGATCTGTACACTGCTGCCATCTTTTTTTTTGTGTTCAATAAGTTTTATTGGTTGTTCAAAACAATATATAATACATAAAGTACAATAAGATACTATAAACAAAAGAAAATACAGCACAGTTCAAATCATAAATAACCTAAATAGAGACAAAATAGGTGAATAGACTATCAGCACTGCGTCAGCAAATAACATACATAACATAGCATAGATGGCACATGGGATGTAACTAAGGCAGAAACATATAACATGGAAGGCTATTTCGTTCGCTATATATCTAGTGGTTGCAAGAGTTTCGACTAATCAAAGAACAATAATTCCACACAGCGTGAAATATAAACGGTGATTAGAGGTTAAAGATCCTTGATATGTGCCCCTCTAGATTTCATGGTATAGGTGTCGGTCATGGAGGGTCCCCGTACGGTACTGTGTAAGATCGTAGGGTAGTTTGAAAAATATTTCACGGTGGTTTGTATGATTCAAAGAAGAGATCAAGGGATTCCCACATGCTTCTAATCGGGGACTTCCACTGAGAGTTGTGGAGCGCAATATTGTCAGCCCCTCGCAGGTTAGTGACCCAATTTAGCCAGTGTTTAAAGGACGTTTTGCGAGTATCCTTCCAATTATTGAGAATTATCATAAATGCTGCTGTGAGGAGTAGGTCAAGAAGTGCCTTGTCTTTTTCGCACAAGGAGTCCGCTCTTGTAGGAGCGAATAGCAGAGCCGGGAAGTCCCTGCTTGTATCAAAGGGGAAAAGTTTAGATATGAATTCAAGGACTTTATCCCAAAGGGCGTCACACATGGGCAAAGAATTAGTAAGTGTTCTAAGTCCCCTACTGCACCATTGCAGTTCCAGCAGATATCGTCTTCACGGAGTTTGTGTTTGTGTAGTCGGGCTGGTGTCCAATATGTCTTGTGTAGGAGCCAGAACTTTGTGTGGGACAACACCGGGCTGATTTTATTTTTAAATACTGAGTTCCATGTCCAGGACCAATCTGAGTCTGAGATCGGGGTGTTGGAGTTCGATTCCCAAAAGGATGTGACCTTCTCATTAAGTGTAGAGTGTTGGGGGCCCAGTAAATTGTAGACTCGGGAGACCTGGTGGCCCAATGCGTTTATTTTTTATAGATATTGCGGGAGGGATGGTGTTAGGGTTGAGAGGTTTGCCTTAGCTAGGGCAGCTTTTATTTTCAAGAAGCTGTAGAATTCTATTGGCTCAAGTTGATATGTGGACTGCAGGTCCTTAAAGGATAGGGGTTGTGTGTCCATGTAGAGTTGGTGGGGAAAGTAGATGCCTTTACTAATCCATGTAGCATTATATAAGATGCATCCTTTATATAGAATTTTGCGATTATACCAAATAGATTCTAAGCTAGATTTCCTAACGCTGATGTCTAGTAGTTTGTCTATTTTCAAGAGGGAGGATTTTGTGTTTTTGAAGATGGCTCTTGAGCATGTAATTCGGTTAAGATTCGTGGTGAGGAGGGTTGCCGGAGGGATACCATGGAGGATATATTTCTCAATATCAAGCCATACAGGGGTGTATCCTGCCAGAGATGTCAGCCAATGGGAGCCCTGTTTTGCTAGGAAAGCCGACTGGTAACGTTTAAAATCAGCTAGATTAACCCCACCTAGCCTTTTGGGAAGCCTGAGTTTCTTCATGCTGATTCTTGCCTTCTTCCCTTTCCATAGGAAATTCGAGAGTACTATGTTCAGTTTGTGATGGAAATCCTCCGATAAGACGAGGGGCAGCATCGTTAGCAGGTAGTTCACCAAGGGGGAGACCATCATTTTTATGGTCTTAATTCTGCCCCACCAAGTTATGAATCTGGGTGACCAAGCATCTAATAATGTTTTGATCTTCTCCAGTGTTTTAGTTTCGTTATGTTGGAGTGTCTCCAGTATAGTGGAGCAGAATTCAATCCCCAGGTATTTAATATGGTTTGGTTGCCATGTAAGGCCCGAATTGCCTAACAGTTCACGCGTACCATGGACATTAAGGGGTTTGACCTCAGATTTATCGCGATTGAGTTTGTATCCAGAGTGTCTAGAGTAGGCGTCTATCGTGTCCATCAGGGCTTTAATGGACTCTTCCAGGTTTTCTGTGATGATCAGGATGTCGACCGCGTATGCGGGTAATTTTACTCGCGTGTCGCCAAAGAGAACCCCGGTAATTTCCTTATGGCGCTTAATATCTTGGATCAATGGTTCTAGTGCTAGGAGGAAGAGAGCCGGTGAGAGGGGACAGCCCTGTCTAGTTCCTTGTTCTAAATGGAATGACTCCGATAGGGAACCATTAATGGCAATCCGGGCAGTCCTGTTAGAGTATAAGGCCATAACCATGGTAGTGAACGACTCACCTAGGTTGAAGATTTGCATACATTGTTTCAGGAACTGCCATGATACTCTATCGAACGCCTTTTCCGCGTCTAGCGTGATATCGATTAGGGGGGCAGGAACGCTCTTGGCCCTCTCTAAGATGTGACATAGGAGTCTAGTATTGTCATTAGACATACGGTGTTTGAGGAACCCCACCTGTGAGTTGCTGATTAAAGTGGGAAGAAGCTTATTCAACCTATTTGCTAGGATTTTGGCATAAATCTTGCAATCTACATTTATTAATGAAATTGGCCGATAGTTTTGGGTAGGAGCGGATCTTTGCCTTCCTTGGGGATGACAATGATGTTAGCTTCCTCATTGAATTAGTGATGCTCCCTCATTGGCTATAGAGTTGAAAAGCCTATTCAGGGTCGGTTGAAGCGAAGTGCTGAATTCTTTATAGAAAGAGGCAGAGAAGCCGTCTGGCCCCGGAGCTTTGTTAGATTTAAGTGTTTTTATGGCCGATGATATCTCTGAATCCGAGATAGGTGCCCCCAGCTTTGATTTATCTGTACTTGATAGTTTTGGGAGGTCTAATGACTGCAAGTATTGTTCGCAGGCAACTGAGTTAATTGTTAAGCTGTTACTATAGAGGTCCTTGTAGAATGTTTGGCATCCAAGATTTCGTTATGTTTGGTATGGGTAATGTTCTTGGTATCTTTAATTGAGGTAATGGTGAACTGTCTCTGTTTGTGCTTGAGGTAAGAGGCCAATAGTTTCCCCGCCTTGTTGCCCTCACAAAGTTGGAGCGCCTTGAATTTGTTAATCCAAACACTAGCCCTTCTGCTCATAATAGCGTTATATTCATATTTCTTTTTAGTTAGCATGTTAAGGACAACCTGATCTTCCACCCTATCCGAGTGCTTTTTTTCCAGGGTTTTAATCTCGCTTTCTAGATTTTTTTGTTCTAGATTTAATTTTTTATTTATTTGGGCTTTAATTCCGATAATGACGCCCCTAATGGTGGCTTTAAGAGCGTCCCAGAAGGTAGATGTGGGATCTCTGGGAGATCATTCGTCTCTATATATTCTTTAATCGCATTGTCAATTTTCACTTTGTTTACAGGGTCTGCCAGGATTTCGTCATTAAAGCGCCATCTCTTCGGGGCGAGGTGGGGTGAGTGCCTGCAAGTGTGGTGTGTATACATGAGTGATCGGATACGAGAATCGGGCTATGTCTGTTTGATCTAAGAAGTGTGTAAAGGTGGAGGATATTAAAATATAATCTATTCTAGAATAGGAGTTATGTGGGGCTGAATAAAAGGTGTAGTCTCTTGTATCAGGGTGCTGTAGGCGCCAGGTATCTTTCAAGTTGAATCTGGCACAGATTCTACGTAATATGTCGTGCGACCGAGACGGGTGAAATTTGCACTTTGATTGTCTATCCAAGAGGGGGTCTAGTGGCATATTAAAGTCCCCACCCACCACAAGAAGATCGTCCTGGGGTAAACTTTCAATGGTATCCGAGACCTTTTCCCAGAATTGGGGTTCATCTGAGTTTGGGCCATATATATTGACCACATGAATAAGGTCCTCTCCTCTCTGTATTTGTGTGGTTAGCAATCTGCCTTCGTCATCGTGTGTATGGGAAATAAGGGAAATGTTTGATTTTTTGGCGATAAGAGTGATAACTCCTTTTCTTTTGTGGACCGCCGGTGAGCAGGCAGAATGAGAGATCCAATTATGTTTGATGAAGCTTACGTCCTCTCTGGATAATTTTGTTTCTTGGAGAAGAATAACATCTCCTTTAGTTTTCGCTAAATAATCGAAGATTTTTCTACGTTTCATCGGGTGATTCAGGCCCTTAACATTTAACGAGATGATGTTGAGATCTTCCGTAAGTGTTTTGTTCTGAGACATCGTATGGGCTCACAGATCGCGGTAGCGTTGGTTAGAGCTATGGTGTGGGAATAATAGAGTCGGGCGATATTTACGGGCTCCTATCTTTAAGAATGTGCTAGTTGTAAGCAAACCTGTGCCATGGTGTGTGCCTAACATAACAAAAGACATTAAATGAGACATTAAATGAGACATTGAACGTAAAAAGAAGATAAGCAAAATTAGAACAACCATTTCAATTTCTACCTCCATTCCTTCTTCCCCCCCTGCTTCCCCCCACCCCTCCCTCCCCTCCCTCCCTCCCTCCCTCCCTCCCACAAACAAATCGTGTGAAGGGGCTGCGACGGCAGATCCGACTGTCCGCAGACCGGTAGGGGGTGTTGGCTATTGAATACTTGAGTACTTAGGGAACAAATACGGCATAATCAGTCTGCTCAAGGAGCTCTCCTAAGAAACAAATTTCAGGTTATCTTATTTGCTAAAACCATTTCTAACAGGGCTATTACTGAGAAGGTCTTAAAGAACATATATAGTGTGGGTTCAAAAACTATGCTGATCCAAGTGGTCTCAACAAGACTCCACAAATTCGGCCTTAATAATAAATATGAGAACAAATATGGTAGAATCAAACTCAGATTATCATATTTGCTAAAAACATACCTAACAGAGCCATTACTAATAGGCCTTAACTGGCCTATAACTTATGGCTACAAAACTGTGTTGGTGTAAGTGGTCACAAAGGATTTCTCATATTTGGCCTTACTGCTAAGTACGGTCGCGTCATGACATGTTGACATTATCTTAGAGTATAAGAATAAGAATAAGAATACGATAGCTGTCAGGGTTAATACTTGGCATAAGTGAAGCGACTATGAATTACAGTTCGAATACAACTGAGGGGCAAAGCACCCAAGCTAGGGTAAAAAGGATATCAAGTCTTACTTTTGTTGGAAGGTCCTGTAGCATGATCCATCTCTTGGGGAGGGGCACCTTCAAGGTGTGTCGCTAATTCCTGGGGGTCTGTGAAGATCAATGTTCTGCCATTCTCCATGATTCGAAACTTCGAGGGTCCAATGAATGAGAAAAGAATTTTCCTCTCTCTCAATTTGTCGCGTAGTTGGAGGAACCCTTTCCGTATGTCGACGGTGTCTTTAGAATAGTCCTGCGTGAAGGTGATCTTCTTGCCCTCCCAAGTTACTTGGTGTGATTTCCTGGCAAATGTTAGAATGGCTTCTGTGTGTTGGAAGCGGAGCGGTTTGCAGATCATGGGTCTGGTGCCAGTTCTATGTGGATTGGCAAAGGTGGGTATTCTGTGCGCTCTATCCAGCTCCAAGCCAGGATTGAATTTTATCCCCGTTATCATGGGAATCCATGATTCCAGGAAGGCCACGCATGATCCCGCATCCTCTTCCGACTTTTCTGGAATACCAAAAATTCGTATGTTCCCTCTCCTATTTCTGTCTTCCAATTCTGCGTTCTGTTTCTTTAGAGCGTCGGTGACTTTATGAAGGTGCACAAGTTCTTTGCAAGCTTGAGTCGTGATATCTTCTGTGGCACTTATTCTTTGTTCCGCTTCTCCTATACGCACATTCATCGTGTTCATGTCTGCCCTAATTGGCGTGAGTTCCAGCTGCATGGTGTCTGTGTTTTGTTTTGTAGACTTTGCTAAGTCGTGGACATCCGCTAATTTTTTTAGTATCATGTCCATAAGACTGTGGATGTCTGGTTTAGCCTTAATAGGCGAATCTGAGGTGGTTGGATCTGGTCTGACTTTCTTACTGTTTCTGTTTTTTTCCTCTGCCATTTTGATGTGAGTAGGTTCCACGTGGGTAACACTCTTCCTTTGTCTCTTTCTTTGTTTCTTTGTTTTTGTGTTGGCTGTCTTTGTTAATCACCGTTGGTGTCACTCGCAATACAGCTATCACGACGTTGCTATCACGACATTGGACTGTGCCTGGCTGACTTTGCTGACTTTGCTGACTTTGCTGACTTTGACTTTGACTCTGACTTTGACGACTTTGCTGACTTTGTGCCTGGCTGACTTTATTAATATAGGGAGCGCCCCTGATTGCCTGGCCGAGCCTGTCCGAGATCTCTGTATTCCCTGTGTCAATGGTGAGCTATCATGACGTTGGACGTTGGACTGTGCCTGGCTGACTTTTGTTAATATAGGGAGCGCCCCTGATTGCCTGGCCGAGCCTGTCCGAGATCTCTGTATCCCCTGTGTCAATGGTGAGCTTCTGCAGAGACTATATTGGTCTCGGACTCCTGTCCCCCCTTGAAGAGTCAGCGCGTATCCATAAGCCTGCGCTGCCGGGGTGGTAGGGCGAGGGTAGGGCGAGGGGGTCTCTTGTATCAGGGCGAGGGGGTTTATAGCTGGTCAGGAAGGTCTGTGTTATGTTCGGGAAACACAAACAGTTAATTCAGGTGCTGTAGTGCTCAGGTGCTGTAGTGGGAGATCTCCTTGATGGCAAGGCAGGTACCAGATCGTGTTCCTGTTCCTGGCGCGCACGTGGGTTAAGGTTCACAGATAGAGACAGGGGCATTGGCAGCCCTGATGGGGTCAGTCAAGCTGCAGAGAAGCTCCCGCGTTTGGCTGTTGGAATTATTGCTACTGACTTCACCAGCTGAAGTTAGGATTTAGCGGAGAAGCCCACCCTCATGCGAGCTTCCAGGAAGGTGGGTACTGTGTTGGGGAAGCAAAGCGCTAATCAGTGTAGGTTACTGACACAGGCGGCTGGCGGCCATGACAGGGTCAGGCAGGACGCAATGAGGCTCCCACGTGTAGCTGTTGGGATTAGAAGATCGCGCTTACCGGCTAATAGCAGTCGTCGGCGTCGATGCGCGCCAGTACTCAGGCATCAGGCATAGAAATTGCAGGCATTATGTCAGATGAAGCGCTGATCGGCTCAACGTTCCTTCGCTGTCTCGCGGCGCCATTTTGTGTACTCTGTCGGGCGCACGCTTTCCCCCTTACATATCCCGAAACGCTGGTTTCTTGGTTGCCAGTCGGGTAGGATTGATCACAGCATGATCCTCAGATTTTCACGTCTGCGAACCCGGCGTTAGTTGCCGATTTTATCCGCTCGGAAGGTCTGATTAGCGGCGTAGTCCCCCTTCGGTCTGTCGAACGGCGGAGCTAGATAGCCATTCCCTCTGACGTCCAAGCCACGCCCCCACTGCTGCCATCTTTGAATGGTAAATTAAACTTGAATAAAAAAAATGTCCGACAGTGCGTTAAAAAGCATACACATGCACCAGTGGCAATCTTAAAATGCATTGTTTTTTAGAAAACATAATTACAAGATGCCCGCTGCACAGTGGTCATCCTGGAATGGCGTTCCTCAAACAACATGCATTTGAAGAAGGCCAGTGGTCCATGCATGTGCTTTGCGATGCATGCACACACTGCGGTGGCTGTCTTGGAATATATTTTCCTTGAGAAAACACCATTCCGAGATGACGTTGTCACGTGCATGTGCGTTGTGGTGGCACAGTGTATGAACACGCACCGCATGTCAGTTAGATATTTTTCATTAATGTTTTTTCTATGCAAAGCAAGCATGCTTTGGAAAACCAATACCTTACCACTTTCAAAGGTGAATCAATTTGGCTATGCTGTTGTTAATTACATTTTTGTATATTATAGTTTCATTTATTTTACTCAAATAATTATATACTGCCTCTCTAAAGTGCACTGCTGCCATGTGATTCATGTGAAAAAATAAGTAAAATTAATAAAAAAAATATTAATTCTAAGTAGTGGTGTTTTCATTTTTCGGGCATAACCAATCAATGTGATATTTAATGTAGGCTTAAGAGTAGTGAAAGCGTTGTGGCGAAATCTCCGTAGCAAAAATAAAAAAGAAATTAAGGGTGTTACTTTTATGTAAACCCACATGTGTTTTTCAAATAGGAAAAGTTCTGTGTAACTGAAACGGACTGTTTAATTCATTTATTCTTAGATTCGTGTTTTGAAGTCACAATATTTTATTGAAGGAAAAAATTACGTTGATGTCTGAAAAAACTATTAGCCGTATGCAGAAGGTTTTTGTTTCCTTTTAAATGGCTGTGGTTTGCTGCCTGTTGCTTGAAATAATATTATTGCTTAATGGGGTAATATACACATTGCAGTATCTGTGTGTCCTTAAAATACTGTAAAACCTTACACAGAGTCTTCACATATGCAGTGCCCGAAGTTCACTTTGACGAATGCCCCCTGCAGAGGCGGTGTTCCACGCTGTCTGGTTTATATATAGTCAAAGATGTACTTTCATTATACGTCAAAACATATAATCCACACGAGGATTAGGGAAACGTGTGTGTGGGACTTCTTAATGGACCCACACCATAAATCATATTTTAATTTAGCTGTCGTATAGGCGTGCAGTCTAATGGACTATCCAGAAAAAGGCACAGAGAAATAATAATTAAAAACCATCAGGATTGGAAAAAAACCAAAATAGTACTAGATAAATAATATCTATTGCATTCGAGAACATTTGGTCATTTTATATTTTTTGCACATTTCGTTACTGACTGTGTTAAAAAATATATGAACTAAAAATGTGATGCGGTTTCAAAAGTCAATGCTAAAAATAGAGGGGCATATTTACTGGAATTGTGGCGCAGGGCAGCACAGCAAGTTACCTTGCTGTGCTGCCCTGCGTCACAGCGAAAGGGCAGCATTTCCTGTCCTTTCCCCCTGCGCTGGCGCTGTTTCAGCAACCTAGCGGCAACGCAGGCACCCTTCCACCATGGTGCAAAGGTGCCTGCGTTACAGGCAGGATTTATTTTGTGTAGGAAGTTGCACCATCCTGCATAAAAACAATCCATAGAAAGACGAAAAAACAAGGAGAAATAAAGATATTTCCCCTCGTTACGCCTCACCTGGGGAGGCGTAAGATTTTGACGCATTCCCAGGTTTGCAAGCCCTTGTAAATTTGGGAATGCGTCAAAAACTATGGGAGTTGTTTGGGAATACCCACCGCAACGACCATGGAACGCCTCCCTTGCACAAAGTAAGGCAACACAGCGATTTTCACTGCGTTGTATTACTCCATATTTGCGAAGCCATTCAAAGCCATGCAAAGTGGCTTTGTGTGGCGTCATAAATATGACTGAGAGGCTTGCGTTGTGCACATGCCACGTTTCTTGTTGCAAGCGTGACGCAAAGCCCTCATAAATATGCCCCCGAAACTTGACTGCTAATTTAAAATACAGAGTCAGAGGCACAATCCAATCAATGGGAGGCAGCCCAGGTACTGTCACCTGTGCATTGAAACTTTACGTCCATATTTGTTGTGGGGGCAACACTGGCAGATCCTCAGTTTGGGGCATGATAGTATGCCACTGGCACCAACTTTTGGTATGGCCTAGAAGCCAGGAGAAAGGTGGGTTGGAAAAAGATGAAAAAGCACCAAATTAACTCTTAGCTGTCAAATAAATCAGAAACAGATGAAAACAGGCATTGTTGAAGCCAAATAGGTGTTTCTTTTTCTCAATAAACATAAGTACTTCTTTATTGATTTTCAATTATCTATGTGTGGTTTTGTGAATTGCTGAGTGGGTGAATGTGAAAATTAGTTAAACGGTAGGTGAATGAACAGACAGGCAAGGGGATGAATGATTGAATTATTGTATATGATGCATGTATGGATACATTGATGAGTACATAAATGAATGGGTGAGTCAGTTAATGGATAGAGATGTATGTATGTGCGTGCAAACCTAGTCAGAAGGGAGCAGAGTACTGTACCGGATCAAAGGCAAAGACACAGTCAACATGCAATTGTAGATGTAGCTGGTTTCTGGGCTGTTATTGCACCATGATGTATTGTTATTTAAAAAAAAAAAAGAGTCTTCAGCTCTTTCCTAAATTGTAGTCGGGTTCGAACAGTCCTGATGGATATGGAGATATCGTTCCTGTCAGGATTTCACTGTAATACTGGCCAGGAATTCTGACACTAACCCCACTCCTTCTCTTTTCAGAAACACTCTGCAAGCATCTGGCTGGTGGTTGGCATGCAGCAAGGACCCTTGATCTGCAATGTACTGACTGGTAGCCCCCATAATCTATAAGACAAGGTACCATTAACCTAACTATACTGGGGTACAACAGGATACAATGTCTTGTGAGTAACAGTAGAATGGCTTACCAGGAGAACGAAGTGGAGAGGCCATCCAGCCTCCAGACAACCAGGATACATTTTGGGAACCGAATACGAAGGTCCCCCTCTAATAGTAGAGAAGCCAGGATGATTGGAGTGTTTGAAGTTGGAGCCGGAATTCCAGAACTGAAGGGGACTAAAACAAAAAAGGTGCAGCTCATGCAAATGGTGTGAACTATGCAACCGGGTAGAGAATTCATCAACCTCTGTTGCCTGGCAAGATGTACACTGTGACTGGTGCTTATATCTTTCCACCTCTTACTGACCTGGAATTGTCCGGAGTCTCCCAAAAGTGCTGATCTGTTTTATCGTGTGATTCATCCTTCTTCACCTCTCAAACTGCTATTGGTCTGTCAGCCACAGTCTCCAGAGCCGGCCCATAGCAAGCTTGCATCATGGTGTCTAAGAAATGTGAGTGTCCCTAAAAAAGTTGATACAATCCCCAGAGAGCAAGACACCTAGGATTCCTAACCCTTCCTATGTGTGTAGATGGAGAGGGTCTATTGCCCTGTTTTTTTTCTTTTTTGTGCTTCATCAATCCTAGTGTAATGGTGTCCTAGATGCAGGGGTGGCAAGAGACACCGTAGATGGTGAGCTTGTCTGTCGGAGTGAGCAGCCCTAATCTTTTTGATGATATTGCAGCTGGCTTTGAAAATGTTGAAGGCTGTCAAGGAAAGCCAGTGAATTTCTATCATGATGGACATAATGTGGACATATTTCTTCATGCCCTTAATGGAGCACGCTGCAACCGGTAGAATGTCCTTAATGTTGATCAGTGTGCATTCTGGGAGGTCATGGAGCAGAGCATTGCCACCATCCTGATGTGAGAATATGAGGGATTTGAACAGCAGTTCTGAAGTCACTTTCTGGAAGGAATGATTTCACTTTGTTAAGTTGATTTCATTTGGTATGTGATCCATGAGGATTAGCTTGATTTCAAGAGTGAATCTGTTTGACTTGCATTGGGTCAAAGTTGGGGGTTAAATCGATCAAGGTTCATGTTGTTGAGACATGGTTGAATCATTTGTTGGTTGTTGTTTTTGTCCCAGCAGAGATTTTGCTTTGGTGGGCTTAAGCTTCAGGTAGGTGCCCGACTTTCTTGTCTGGATTAGGTGAAGGCAGTGTGTGAGGTGTTGAACGTCTGCAGCAGAGGAGACTTTCAAATGTGTCATAAAGGTATTGGCGAATTGTGATATTATCTGTGAATAGAACCCCAAGGGGCTTAATGTGTTCATCTTCTTCTCTATAAGCACTTGATTGAAAAATAGTTATGCTAGTCCACCTAAGATGTTGTTCTGTTGCTCATAAGTGTAAGGACATGGTTAATGCAGATCACAGGTCAAATATAGTCTGCAATATAGTCTGCAGGGGTGTTGCATGGTGTAATCCTGTGACCAATATAGTAGGAAGAGGTTCACATTGTGAACTATCTGACAAACAATTATAGGAAGAAGTTTTACATTGAACTGTTTGCCAAAAACAAAACAAAGTGCCTTTACATTGTGAACTCTCTGACAAATACAAAAGAATGGGTTTTACATTGTGAATTTAATGCCAATCAACATAGAAGAGGTAAACGGGATGAGGACCAGCTACCTGTAACTCAACTACAATAAGACGGAAATGGTCCTTTTTGGGAAAATACATCTCTCTGATCTGAAGCCTGATGTTCCACAGAACTTGGACCAACTCCCAAAACCTTCCAGTGAACTTAGCAAGAAACCTAAGGATCGCAATCGACACGCAAATTTCGATGTCTAACCAGGTCAACATGGTCACCTCCACCTGTTTTTCAACACCCTCAAACTTCTGAAGAAAGTTTTCAGATAGCTCCCATTAAACACCCAAAGATCAGTCACTCAAGCACTGATCTCCAGCTGACTGGACTATGGTAACTTCCTCTATGTCGAAATCATCATACAACAACCAAAATATGCTAGATTTGTTTTTGTAATTCCTCTCCAGACAGGCATTGATTCCCACTTGTGGTGTACTCTCGCATCGTATTGAAAATGCGTGTCAATAGAAGCAGCACTAGTAAGGGTCTTCTGAATTAATACTATACTAGTCTCTTACACCAGAATATACGTTATACTCACTCAATTCCTGTATGTTAGAAATTGATTGTATTGTTATATGGGTGTTTATTTGTATTTCTCCCAAATCCACCGCAATTTTTGGATACATCAGTGCACTACCTTGTAGGTATATCTACCCTTATATTTTTCAATTCTTCACACGTGCATGGGACTGCGATCACACTCTTACCAGTCACCTTGATGCTATGGATTATTGATCAGTGCGTTACTAGTAATCATTTGTTGTCAGGGCACAAGTTAGCATGTGTCAGGATCCTCCGTCCGATTCCTCGGGGTCGTGCTGATGCTCAAAGGGGGCCCACCTCTGAACTACCCCAAGTCTGGAATAGAGATACGTACACAGACTGTTGAGGTAATTGAGCGGGGGAAGGAAAGGGTAGGAACTGCGGGGAGGGAGATCTGTGAAGGAGACAAAAAACCAACGTAAGGCCTCTTCTGCTTATTCTTCCCTACAACCGTCACTATACTGCCTGCCCCTCTATACAACACCCCCTACCTGAAATAAAAAGATAATGAGGCGTAAACATCAGAAGAGAGCAGAGGGTGATGGCACATTCAGAACACCTTCTACATGAAAGAGAAAACAACAGAGAGCATACTATTAGGGACGGCTTCTTCTTCCCCCCTAGCCCTCACTGTATCATCTTCGTACTGAATAAGAGAAGGAACACCTACCCAGGCTATGTGTCCTGCGTACTGTTTAGCTTGGTTCTATCCCCTCTAAACGACCTCTCTCCTGAAGATGCTAATGAAAGAAAGAACAACCAAATGATAACAATCAGAGGGTTACTCTGGACCCTGGACCAATCGTAGCTAGATTCCTTAACACATTGGTGCAAGGGGCCCAAGAAGGTTAATAGCACTGGGCTCCCAACATCAAATCAGCAAGGCTTTAGGTTTCCTTAAGGAAGTTCAATGTGAAAATAAACATGTCCTGGTAATAACCCTTACAAGGTCTTGAAGCTTCACACGAGACTTTTCAAAAGTAAAGTGTCATATACTCCCGTGGTATTAATTTCATATCCGGGATTTATCGCGGGTGCCTAGTTTTCCCTGCACGAAACCAAATGAGTTTCTCGGTTTCACCAACAGGGAAAGAGCAATCCCAAGTGCCACTATAGGCACCTAAGCTCCCCTGCAAGAGACCGCAATATCGCGTGTCTCGTCCAACAGGAGAGTCCTTGGAGAACAGGGTGAACTCACCAGCGTTCTGTTGCAGCAGTGGGCGGTCAAAGATAGTGCGCGAGCACTCTTACCGCCGGATGAGATCTGTAGTGTAGCCGGAGGAATCCACATCAGCGATCCCGGAAGAATAATCGGCGGCGCTTCCAGGCAGTCGCCGCCCTTATTCTTTTTCCGGCGTAACGTCCGAGTCACGTAATACGCGACTCGCGTTGCATGCTGGTAAATGCAGTACTATTGCGCGGGTGTCCTCCTATGGTTCCTCGTATGGAGGGCAGGTAGTGTGTACCGGCTTATGATCTTGACAGCATGTTGCCCTTGTCTCACGGTTCATGCATGTTTTTTGGTCCTTTACTTCCACTACTTCAAGAGAAGTTTTCGTAGTACACATCTCTCTAGGTGCATGGCCCTAATATACATATCTTAAAAATAAAAATGATTTCTTCATTCTCCTAATTCTCATTCTCATTCCTTCCTTTTCTCTCCTTGTTTATTTTAGGTGCTTCATCTTTGTATGATACCCATGAATAGGCACTAATTGTGTTGAAAAAGCCTGTTGTTTGCTTAATTACAGATTGTTGAAAAATCAGGTGCTTCATGTGATATATCAATTGATATCATGCCAGGCAACTGATCCTCAGTCCTGATGATGATTCCATATTTTTACGGGATCGAAACGTCGTCGACATACACTCTGACCCGTTACACTATGCTTTGTAGTATTTTTGTTTTGGGTGCAGTAGTGTTTTGCTTTTAATAAGAAGTGACCTAAAGGTGTTATATTAATGTTGGTCACTGGTTGCTTGCCTGTATATGTCTATATGTTTTGGTTGCCAGTTTTAAACACCTGGTTTTCTGTGCATTATTGTTTCTTTGCTCATTGTTTTAGTTCATTGTTTGTTTGCTCTCTTGATCTTTGGTTTTTGAAATTATTCCGGCTGGGGTAATTCAAATTTTTGTTCGAATTGTAGTAATAAAATTGAAAACTCTGATCATTGAATCTGTTTATGGAACTCATTTTTGTATCCAGAACGACTGTATTTCATTTTTTGTTAAGGGGCCGTTGTCTCTTTATTGAGCACTGGCACAAGGGAGAGAGGAGGAGAATGTCATTGTAAGAGGGTCTCACCGTATAACCAGGGTGTACGTATCCCTACCGACACTGGTCCAACCACCCCCTCCCGGTACAGGGAAATCCAGAAACAAACCAAAGACATCCGGCAAAACGGGAGGATAACCCCACCCCCGTATCGTGTATCCACACAGGGAAAGAGGCACTGGTCTGACGCAGCAGAAGAAGGCGGGGCTGACCCCGGAAGGATCAGCGAATGGCAAGTGAAAAGGGACTGCCTCAGCGAGGACGAGAGAGCGAGTTGGACGGACAGAGGAGACTTGGGAGAAGCGGAACGAGAGGAAGAGTCGGGAAATAGAATCGGAGACGGAGATGCCGAATCCGAAGAGGATGACGAGCGGTGGAGTGAGGAGTGGTGGTATCCACAGGAGGACGCTGGAGTTGCGGTGCAGCCGGTGAGTGACAACGGGAAGGGTGAACTGGGAAGAGGGACCGAGGGAGAAGGAAGGGAAAACGGGCACTGTGTGTAACGCGTGCATGAGATACCACTACCCGCTGAGCACTTTTCTACCCTTCTGATCCAATGCGGCAATATAGAGATCCTGAACCAAGGGATTTAATCGCCCACTAACTGTCTTTACGGAAAAGAGACCGGCTGATTAAGCAAAGCCGGATTTCTATACCTCACAACAGGCAACCTGTGAAGAAGCATTCCAGGCCCTATCTTCTTGTTTTTTTATCCCCTTTGGTCTAGGTTATCGTTCACCTTAGCAAAACCCCCCCTTTTTGTCTTCACAGTTTTCTTTTCGTTTTCTCTTGATCATTGGCACCGACCGGGTGTGGTGAAGGGTGCACGTCTTCTAGAGCCTCACCAAGTACACTTACTGATTGCTCCCTCTTTTTCCCCTCTCAAACTTGAGCCTCCGTGGGAAACCACCGAAAAAGGGAAGTGAGGAAGAGACCGAGAACACCATAACAGAAGAACCAGAAGTAGAACCCTTGAGGAATACAGAAGCCTGCAACAACTGTTTTATGTTTGAACTTTCAAAACCGCTATAAAAATAAAATAACCGTCACCATTAAGAGATATATACAGCCTCCGCGTTTGTTTATCTGGCCCGCGCTCCCACAAGTGGTGTCAGAAGTGGGATCATCCGGAAACATGGAGGCTGTGATCACCAAAATGGCGGAAAGCCAAGAAAACCTAGGTAAAGTTATGGAGCGTTTCCTGACCGTGGTCGAAGAGGACAGGGGCAAACTACAACAAGCCATAACCGGTCAGAATCAAACCCAAGAAGCAACCATGGAAAAGCTTACTGAGGCCATAGGACAGCAACGTGGGCCTTCATCTCTACCCTCAGTAGTGATGCAGAGTTACGTCAGCGGAGAGGATCCAGACTATTTCTTTAATAATTTTGAACGGATGGCCATGGCAGCCGCATGGCCCGCAGACAAATGGGATCAATATTTAGGTCCATTGTTGTCTGGTGACCTGCAAGCAGCTTATCAAGCGGCAAACTTACAAGGGCTAACCCCCTACGCAGACATCAAGCAATGCATTCTAGAGCGGTTAGGAGTCGATGATGAGACATACCGAATAAGGCTCCGGCAGATAAAGGAAGGAGCACAAGTGACCCCCAGAGCGTTATATTTTAGGGTGAAAGACATGACCGACCGCTGGATGAAACCTGCTGCGGCCACCAAAGAAGAGATAATGGCAAAAATCTATTTGGAACAATATCTTTCGTTCCTGCATCCACCAATCCAAAAGTGGGTCCGGCAGCATGCACGTCTCACCTTAGAATCAGCGGTTGAGATCGCCAGTGCCTACAGTAGGGCCCAGGAAACACAAAGGGGGCGTGAAGATCCACCCTGGAGATCCGGAGGCAGTGGGGGTCATCGTCCTCCTCGACCCCCTTCAGTACGGAAACCCGAACCGATCACCGTGATACCCGGTCCGCCCATCTTTAGGCCCCCTGTGGCAGGTCCTCAGTGTTTCAACTGCGGTGGTATAGGACAAATAGCCAGGTTCTGTCCCCAAAAGGAAGAACCAATGGAGGTTGGACTAGTGCGGAATTACTACTGTAAAACCCCAAAAAGAGAACAACCCCTTATCACTGTAGGCTTACAGTCAATGGACAACCGGTCTCTGCTTTGGTAGACACAGGGTGCCTTCAGAGCGTGCTTCGGCCCCAAGAGGTACAACAGGGATTTAGCCACACCGACAGGATGGTGACAATACAATGTGTACATGGGGACAAGAAGCAATACCCTACCACTAAAGTACACATACAACATCGTGATGACCCCGTCTCCTCTCTGCAAGTCAGGCTCATCCCCAATCTCCCAGAACAAGTAATCATTGGAAATGATTATCTCGACCTATCCAGGTTGCTTAAAGAAACACAGGATGAGGGAGAAAAATGGTGGAAAACAGCGCCCTTCTCTCAGGACGACAACCCAGAATGGCCTCCCTCAAAGGCTAGGAAAAGCCGAAAACAGAGAAGAGAAGAAAAGAAAAGAAAAAGCCAGTCCCTGTCTTTCCGGTTCTACAGGGAGAGAATCCATGGGAAACAGACAGGAATTTCCATGCCGCCCAAAGGGAGGATCCAATACTACAGGGAGCATGGGACAAAGCAATAGAGCAGGAAGACCCCCTCCAAGTATGTCCCTACTTTTTTACAAAGAATGGGTTGTTGTATAGAAAGGGAGGCCCCACCCAATCCCCTCAGCTATTAGTGCCAGGACCATTCCGTGACAAAGTCCTCTATCTAGCACATAGCCACCTTTTGGGTGGTCATTTCAGTAACGAAAAAAACGAAAAAGCCATACTAGAAAAATTGTATTGGCCAGGCATATATCAGCAGGTAAAATCCTATTGCTGTGAGTGTTCAATTTGCCAGAAGAACAGCAGGCATAGGCCTCCCCGGGCGCCTCTCCATCCCCTCCCTATCATAGATGAACCCTATATTAGAGTAGGAATGGACATCATAGGTCCCTTGTTGCCCTCCCGAAGCGGGTGCAGGTATGTGTTGGTCTTAGTCGACTACGCCACCCGATTCCCGGAGGCAGTGGCATTGCGCCACCCCAATGCTTCTTGTATTGCCAAAGCCATGGTGAATATCTTTTCCCGGGTGGGGTTCCCGAAGGAGATATTAACCGACCAAGGCATCCCCTTTGTCTCAAAACTGATGAAACAAGTATGTACCCAGCTTGGCATTAAGCAGATTCAAACGGCAGCATACTGACTGACTGACTGACTGACTGAGGTATTTGTAGAGCGCACTACTGCCGAGGCGTCTTGGCGCTGAGATAATAGCAGTCCAACCTGAGTGACTGACCTAGGTCCTGGAAAATAGCCACGTTTTTATCAACTTTCTGAAAAGGGGCCTACTATTCTGCAGTCTCAGATGTGTTGGGAGGGAGTTCCACAATTTGGCCGCTTGGTGGGAGAACCCCCTACCACCCCATCTGGCTCTTCTTATCCTGGGAATAAGAACCAGTCCGCTGTTTGCTGACCTAAGACATCGAGTAGGCAGATATCGCGGGAACAAGCGTTGAATGTCTACCGCCCCTCCTCCGTATATGGCTTTATGAACTAAGCAAAGCGCTTTGAAGTCTATTCTTCGGCGGACTGGTAGCCAATGGAGGAGTCTTAGGCTCGCGGAAATGGGGTGGTGTTTAGGTAAGTTTAACAATACTCTTTCAGCCGCGTTTTGTATGGACTGTAGTTTGAAAGCTGCCTGACTCCTGCACCTAAGTATAGCGCATTGCAGTAGTCAATTCTGGAAGACACCAATGCACCGACCACTGTTTTCCTTAATGAGAGTGGTATAAATGGAAGAATCTTCCGTAGTATTTTCAGTGTGAAGAAACAGGCCGAGGACACTTGGTTAATCTGAAAAGTAAGCGTTAGATCTTTGTCGACCATGAACCCCAAATTTCTGGCCTTCGGTGCCGGGACAGGGTAAGTTCCGGCTTCACACGGCCACCAAAGTTCGCTCCAGACCGAGGGTTTCTGGCCGAACTCTATAACCTCGGTTTTACCCGTGTTTAATTTCAGAAAGTTCGAGTTCATCCAGCCCATCAGTGCCAATAAGCAATTCCGGAACCTTTCCGCCATCAGGTCCACATCTTGTGTGACTGACACCACTAACTGAGTGTTGTCAGCATATGACACTAGAGAGAGACCATGACTTTTTATCAGTCTGGCCAATGGGGCTACGTACACATTGAACATAGTGGGGGACAGGGCGGACCCCTGGGGTACTCCACATGGGAGAGTAAACTTTCCTGACTGAAGACCATTCCAATGAATTGCCTGTACCCTATTGGCCAAATATGAGGCCAGAAGGGCCAGGGCCTTTTCCTCAATACCGGTCGCTTTCAGTCGTTGTACCAGCACCTGATGGTTTACGGTGTCGAACGCTGCGGTTAGATCAAGTAGTATCAGGATGGCCCTGCCCCCTCCATCCATCACTTTTCTTATCTCTTCCATCGCCATAATCAAGGCAGATTCTGTAGAGTGCTGAGCTCGAAAACCATGTTGCGTTGAATCCAGTACGTTGTTCTTGTCTAGGTAATCCGTCAACTCTTTGTTTAAGGCTTTCTCAAGTAGCTTGGAAGGAAACGGGAGGCAGGAGATAGGTCGATAATTCTTAAACTCCAAAGGGTCTAGTGCGGGTTTTTTTAGTATATGCCTAATGCAGACCTTTTTCCAACACTGTGGAAAGACACCTGAAGTGATGATAGTGTTCAGTGTGGTGGTCAGACCAGTACTAATAGCCTCAGGAGCAAGGTGTAAGATAAAAGGGGGACAGGGGTCCAATGGAGATCCGGACTTAGTTTTTAGCAGTAGATCTGTGACTTCATTCAGATCTAACGTCCGGAACTGAGTTAGAATTTCGTCTGGGGCAGGGCCTTCTTGTCCCTCTATGTCAGTCCCTCCTGGGAGTGGTACGGTGATAAGGAGCGTTCTAGTGGAGCGGTACAATGCCACCCTCAAGAGTACCCTAAAGAAACTCCTTGATTTAGAAACCAGGAGGTGGGAGGATATGCTGCCCCTAGCATTATTTGCCATCCGTGGCAAAGTGCAAAAAAGTACGGGATATTCTCCCTTTGAATTACTGTATGGCCGCCAACCACCTTCTTTTTATCAGACATGGCCACGAAACTTGGGAGAATTAGGAGAATGTAACCAGACCCTTGGTTGAATATGTGTCCAATCTTAAAACCCATCTAGGTCAGATCTGGGCCATTGTCCGGAACAACATGGAAGAGGCCCAGATGGACCAGAAAATCCAATACGATAGAAAAGCTAAAGAGAGGACATTCAGTGTGGGAGACTCTGTGTTACTGATGACACCATCCTCGGATCATAAGTTATTAGGCCAATGGCAAGGGCCCTACACCGTACTTGAAAAAGTGACCCCCGTAACCTACCGCTTAGAAATCGATGCTAACAAGAGAGCGTCGCAAATATACCATATAAATCTGCTTTAAAAATGGGAGGGGGCTGTTCCTGCGGTACTTGGGGTGGCTTTGAGTCCAATACCTTTATACGACCAGTGTACAGATAAGGAGTTGTCTGCCGACTTGAAACAGGGTTTGGTCGACACCCTTAACCCACTGAAAGACATATTTTCCCTCACTCCAGGAAGGACGACCTTGTTGGAACACTCCATAAAAACCCTTCCTGGAAAGAAAGTACGCCTCAGACCTTACAGGTTACCTGAGGCACGTAGAAACACTATCAAAGAGGAGGTTCAGCAAATGTTACGTATGGGTGTTATTGAACCGTTAGTAAGCGAATGGAGTTCACCTATCGTCCTGGTGCCAAAGCCGGACGGTTCAGTAAGATTTTGCATTGACTTCAGGGAAGTCAACAAGATATCCGAGTTTGATTCATATCCACTACCTAGAGTGGACGAAATGATCGAGCGGATGGGTAATGCCAAGTACATCAGCACCCTGGACTTGTGCAAGGGGTATTGGCAAATACCATTAAGAGAACAGGATAAAGAAAAGACGGCCTTTTCCACCCCAGACGGGCTGTACCAATTTAAGGTGTTGCCTTTTGGGTTACACGGGGCCCCCGCCACTTTTCAAAGGGCTATGAACCTCATTTTACAGCCACATGGAAGCTACTCTGCAGCTTATATAGACATCATCATCTATAGTGACACATGGGAACACCATTTAGAACACCTTGGTGCAGTAATACAGGCCTTGGGGTACCATGGTTTGAAAATCAACCCCGCCAAAAGTCACCTGGCGGCTCAATCAGTCCAATACCTGGGGTATGTGTTAGCAGAGGGTGTTATTAAACCACAAGACAATAAACTAAAAGCCATTTCCCAGGTCCCATTTCCCAAAACCAAACGTGACCTACGAGCCTTCCTGGGACTCCTGGGCTACTACCGGAGGTTTATCCCTAACTTTTCTCAAACCGCTGCCCCTCTAACAGACCTATTGCAGAAGACCGCAAAAACAGAAGCCATACTACGACAGCCAAACCCAGAATTACTCCAGGCATTCGAAACCCTAAAAACCACCCTTACCTCCAGAACCGTCTTAGCGAGCCCGGATTATACTCGCCCCTTTATTCTGCAGACAGACGCCTCAGATAGGGGTCTTGGGGCAGTGCTATCACAACGTACATCCCAGGGAGAAGAAAGACCCATCCTATTCATAAGCCGCAAATTGTTCCCTAGGGAGAAGAACTACGCCGTAATAGAGAAGGAAGCCCTTGCCATCAAATGGGCCATTGACACCCTACGGTACTATTTGGAGGGACGAGAATTCATGTTATTTATTTATTTATTTTTATTTATTTATAGAGTTTTATATAGCGCGAACGTGACCCAAGGGTATCAGAGCGCTTCACAGTTCCATGAGGTACAGTTTAGAGTACACCGGGTATAGCAGCATTAATATATATAAGATACCGGTACATGTCTTTCTTAATAGTTTCAACAATAACAATTTTAGGATCTGTTTAGTGTACAAATGTGTAACAATATTACTATACAAATGGTTCCGATGTGTACTTTCCGTATGTTTTACATCAAAACTCCAGAGTAGTATTGTACAGATAAAGAAGTATTCGCAGCTTAACTGGTGATTTTATCTATACATTCGTTGTTGGTCTGTAGAGGTAACACCTACATCAGCTCTAGCTGGCAACAGTTTTTGGTTAGTTTTGGTGTCTTTGTGGTTATTTTGTGCATGATGTATCCATAGCTGACCGGACTATGATCACGATGCCGATGATGAACAGACTTGCCTAAGGAAGGAACTTGCTCATTAGGAAGATCTTCGCTTCCCTCTTGAATGTTGCCGTGTTTGGAATTTTTCTAATGTTTGGAGGGAGTGAATTCCAGATTCTGGGGGCCGCTCCGGAGAATGCTCTGTCATACGTTTTCTTCTTCCGAAAGATGGGTGGTTTCAACAACAGCTCTCTGGCACTCCTGGCTGGTCTGCTTCCCCTGATAGCTCAATTTTCTGGACTAAGTACCTTGGTGTTTTGTAGTGGAGCGCTTTGTGGGTAATACATGCCAGCTTAGTTGAATTCTGGCTTCGTATGGTAGCCAGTTTAATGCTTTCAGGTGTGGGGAGATATGGTCGTATTTTCTAGACCCTGTGATGAGTCTTGCGGCCGCATTGAGACAGGCTTTTAGTGGTGCTGTGGAGATTTTTGATAGACCTGTTAGTGTTGTACATCCATATTCAATCCTTGAAATAACTAAGGACTGGACTGCCAATTTGAGGTCTGCCGTAGTAGTGAGTGTTTTCACTTTCCTAATATAGTTCAGGTGAAACCGGGCACTTTTTGCCATTGATTTGATGTGGGCTTTCATGTCTAGGTTCTTATCAAGCGTGATTCCTAGTGATTTCATCGAGTCAACTAGGGTAGGGGTGCAGTTTAGCGCTGTGATCAGTTTGGTCCATTCCTTCACATTAGTGGGGTTCTTTGGCGGTGATATTAATAGGAATTCTGTTTTTTGTGCATTTAATTTCAGATGATTGCTTGTTAACCATTGTAATGACACCTTTAAGGCCTCATTCATTGTCTTGATGTCTTCCAGTGACGCGATCTTGATGTAGATCTGAGTGTCATCTGCGTACATGTGATAGGATATGTTTGCGTCTCGGAGAATTTCTGTAAGGGGTTCGACATATAGGTTGAATAGTGATGGAGATAGTGTTGATCCTTCAGGGACTCCAATCGAATTCGAGCACGATGGGGATAGCGTCTGGTTGACCAGGAATCTTTGTGTTCTGTTCTGAAGGAAGGATTCAAACCATTTCAGAACATTTCCAGATAGTCCCATCCTGTCTTGAAGCCGGGGATAGCAATTTTTCATGATTTACTGTGTCAAATGCAGGCGACAGGTCAAGAAGGACTAGTAGACATGTTTGATTGTGATCTAGAGCCTGTAGTGCATCATCCACTATATGTAAGATTGCTGTTTCCGTACTGTAGCCTGGTCTGAATCCCGATTGGCAGTCGTCCAGCAGATTGAAATTAGTGATGTGGTTGCTCAGTTGATTTTGCACACATTTTTCAATTAGTTTGGCAAGTAATGGAATATTGGTTACTGGGCGAAAGTTATTTGGGTCTGCCGGGTCTGCTGTAGATTTTTTGATGATGGGGAGGACTTGACCTGTTTTTAGGCACTCTGGTAGGACCCCTTGAGATAGTGAGGCATTGATTATTTTAGTCCATATTGGGACGACGATATGGTTGATTCTTTTTAGGCATTTAGAGGGGAGGGGGTCATTGTAGTGGTTATTTGGTTTGATATCCGAGAGAGTTTTGGCAATGGTATACTGGTCATAAAACTCGAAGGTTGACCATTGTGCTTTATTTTTCGACCTATCATGATCGTTTTTCGTGGTAGCATCGTTTTGTGGTGGTAGTTGGCTAGAGAGGTTGTCGGCTGCCATCCTGAGCTCTCTTTCTAGCGTGTTGGCCTTGTCTGTGAAGAATGTTGAAAATTCCTCACAGCTCAGTTGAGTTTTAGTTGCTTCTTGGGCAGATTTGGCCAACTTATTGGATTGTTGCTTTAACATCTCGAAGAGTTTCCGTGGTCTGTTTTTGGCGTTATCCAGTTCCGATCAAAAAAATTCCTTTTTGGAATTGAGGACACTTTTGTTGTACTCGTTTCTGATTTTTCTGAGAGTTTTTAGCTGGGGGATGATGGGTGCTGTCTCCATTTTCTTTCTGCGAGTCTCAGCTTCCGCCTGTCTTCATTCAGTGTCCCATTAAACCATGGATTTTTATCTTTTTTGAGACTCTTTTCAGTTTTAGTGGCATGGTGGAGATGACTATATTCGTCATTGCCGTAGTGTAGTGATCAGTGAGTTCGTTAACGTTCAGCAAGTTGTTAGGCGGATTTAGATCCTTCTCACATCTTGCTACTAGTAGCTCAATACTAGGGTCTTTGGTGTCCCGTGTCCACTTTTTAAGTTTGACAGGTTGCGTGGTCTTGTTCTTTTTTATGGTGGGTATCAGGAAGGTTATGGCATGGTGATCCGACCAATCGCAAGGAACAATTGATTGGATTGTAATATCCTTGACTCTCGAGATTACCCAGTCTATGGTTGCCCCTTTCGAGTGTGTTGGCTGTGTGCAGGCTTGAGTAAGGTTTAGATCTGTTAAAAAGTCTTTAAGTGCGTTGACCTGTTTGTCATTATTGTCGTCCCAGTGTAAATTAAAGTCGCCTAGGAATATGTTATTAGTGTGACTGTTAGAGTTAGCCGTGATGATCTCCATTAACTGGTCTATGAAAGTGGCATTATTGCCTGGTGGGTGGTAGAGCGCATGCAAGTTGCACCTTTGATTATCTGCAGTTCTTATACCGAGACCGAGGTATTCACAGGATTCAAGAGGGTCGGATTGTATTTGGCTGACCTCGATATCAGATCGGTATATGCATGCTATACCGCCTCCTGTCTTTTTTAGTCTGTCTAATCTCACAATGTTATAATGAGGGGGCACCAGTAGATCCATGAATGGGGAAGAAGATTCCATAAGCCATGTTTCTGTTAAGATTGTCACGTCAGCTTCCTGGCTAATGATGAGGTCAGCGATGTCTGAGGCATGTTTTGTTGCGGACCGACAGTTGAGCAGTAGGCATAGCAGGGGTTTCCTTGAGCTACTAGAGCTCATCTCTTGAGTACTGGAGGTTAGCTGGACTTGTTTTAGGTTGTTAAGGTTGGGTTTTCTGTTCTTAGGCCAGGACGTTCTATTTGCATCGATCGGAACTGATCTAATTTCCTCACCTCTGCTGCTGGCTTTAGACTCATATGACCGGAGTAGGGTTTTGGTTTCATCATCCGATAAATATTTAAGATTTTTGTATGGTCGATTATGCCTATTTGATAATGGCATGGCTGTCTCTTTACTCTTTCCTTGAAGATCATGCACTGATTTTTGAATGAGCTCGACTTTGGAGTGAGTGCTTACAGTGATTTCTAGTATTTTTTTCCATAACTTTCAGTGCGTTTAGAAGGTCATGTGACATATTGCCCGCTTGTATTTGAAGAGCTTCGATTTCTCTCTGAGTATGAGGTGATATATTAGGAGTGCGCATCTGCCTATTTCGAGTTTTGTTTGTGTCCCGGTGCTTTAGATCCGTGGCTTTTTCAGTGTTCCTTTTTTTGTCATTATTTCGGGTGTCTGCGCCTCCCCTATGTGTGATGTGAGATGCGCTCCCTTTGTCCTGTGATCTTAATATCAAGCTAGGGGATATGAGTTTTGTAAGGACGCAGGTGCTATTTGTACTGTTGTAGAGGGGGGTATGGAAGGGGTGTTAGCTTCCATATCCTTTATTGCTGGATGGAGGTTCCCATTGAATGGCCTATGTGTGGGAGTAATCAGATCCTGGGGGAGAGGCGCTGATTTTTCCCGATGTAAAGGCTTCTGGGTGGTATTAGCGTATGGTAGAGATTCTTCTCCTATCTCTGTACAATTCCCGTCCAATGTGCCTCTTGTCAATGTTGTGTCTCCTGACAGCATTGTAGGTTGTGGCTCTTGAGGGCCTCTAGGTATTGTGGCGTCTATGGTGGTAGTGATGGTGGTGGATAGGGTGACTGTTTGTGTGGTCAGGTGTTGTTGAGACCTTGTGTTATCTACACATTCTTTTAAGGTTGAAAACAGGTTGTCGAACTTTTCTAACTCGTTGTTGGCTGCTTGTATAAGCACAATACCATTCTTGTAGATAGTTATGCATAGTTCCGCTCTTAATCTTGGTGACGGGATGATCAATAGTTTGGTACCATGTGGGATATTGCTTATATTTTTTATGTTGAGCATCTTCGTAATGACCCTGCGCCATTTAGCTGTTTTTCTGGTGAAAAATATCAAGTCATTTACGATAATGCCTTTGTTTTGATTAAAGGAGGGGTCTGCGATCAGCGTGTCTGGGTTTTTTCTAATTAGATTGTGTTTGAATTTTTTGGCTGCATTCTTAGATAAGTTAGTTGGGTACTTTATGACGTAAGAGTTATTGCCTGCTGATTTTAAATTGGTTCCGGACATATTTACTGATGGAGGTATATAATTCTCCGGGGTGTTCCTGCAGAGGTGACCTCACTTTGATGTATCCTCTAGTCCATTACCTGTCTCCGGACGTTTCCAGGTCTACTGTCGTTCCTGTAGGTGTCTCTACTCTCCTTTGTTTCCTTGTGTCCCCTCTAATGTATGCTTTTGCCCCCCGGGTCTTTCTGTGGTTCCTGCTAATGACTTTGCTATCTTTTAATACCTTGTGTTCGTGATCGTTTTGGAATTATCCTCCTCGGGAACAGAAATTATTTAATTATATAACATTTGGTTAGGACGTATGGAAAAAGTACTATTCCATGCTATTTCACAGTCCAACATTTCCTTTATTGGAAGCTATAGAAAGTCATTCCAAGATGGCCGCCGTCTTGGTGATCTAAGCTCATTGAATAGCTGTCGGCCCTTGTTAGTTTCTATTGTATAGTCCTCTTTCTATTGCCCTTTCCAGATTGCTACCATTTTGGAGATCGAGTTGAGGTAATAAGAGGGATCAATCCTTTGCTCAAGATGGCCGGGGCAATAAGACAGAAAAGAGACAACACGTGTGCAAAAAAAAAGGGAAAAGGAGACGAAATTTGCTGTACACTGTCTGCAATGCATTGCATCGCATCGCCTCTAGGTCTGAGAGTCAGCGGCGGCCGCCATTTTAAAGTCAGGCAAGCTGCAGCCAGACTCCCCAGATCAGTGTCTATGTCTTTAACTAGCTTTATAACTTTTTGTTCCCGAGCCGTGCAATCGTCAGCAGGCCTCACGGGAACCGGAGAATCCCCTTTCTCAGCGGGATCCCCAGCGGTGCCGGATGTCTCTCCTCCTGCCGCATTAAGGGAGAGTGTAGCGATGTGGCCTCGTCTTAGCCCAGCAGGGAGCCGCGCATTACTGGGGGCTCTTACCTGGACTGGAGCGATATTATTCTATTCCTGGGGGCTCGCACATCAGCAGGTCTGGGGGCGACAGGCCAGAAGAAGGTCCCGTCCTGTAGTGGAGCGGCGTGACCCCGGGTGCTTGGACCGGCAGGGAGCCGTGCGTTGCTGGAGTCTCGGCTCAGTGTTCGATCTGCCGGGAAGCGACGCAGCTCCTGGGCACAAATCAGCAGGAGGGCGGTGCGGCCGGCGCCTCAACCAGCACTCTTCAGGGTGCAACAACATAGATCATAACCCCCGCGCCTGGCCACCCGAGGCGACGGGAATGCTGCACTTCCCGCCCGGTCCCAGATGAGAACAACACCGGAGGACGAAGAACGGAGTTGCGAAAGGCGATCGGCCCGCCGGTCTCCAGGCGACAATCCAAGCCGCCGCGATCACAGCACCCACACCATCATAGGCCACAGGCTGTGGTGATGCTGCAAGCCCCGCAAATGAGCCCGGAGCACCCGCTTCACGGCACATCCAGCGCAGGTCTCGGACAGGTCGTTGCAAGCAGGGAGCTGCGAGGCAGGGGAGGAGAAGGCGCGTTGGTCGGGAGTCGATCCTCTCCGAAGGTAAGCTGCCCTTGAATCCAAAAACGATCTGGTGTGTTGAGAAAGGCTGGCGGATATATGGATGGATGGATGGCTGGATTAGCAGGGGGATTTAAACCGATTTGTTTATCCCCAACCCAGGCCATCTTGCCCTGATATATACAGATCACGCCCCACTAGAGTGGTTAGCCCGAAATAAAGGCAATAACGAAAGAGTATTAAGGTGGTTCCTGTCCCTTCAGCCATACAGGTTTCAAACCCAACATCGAAGAGGGGTAGACCAGGTCAATGTAGACTTTCTGTCCAGATATCCCCAGGATCCAAACATTACTAGTAAGACAGCAAGGGAAGGGGGATGTAAGAGGGTCTCACCGTATAACCAGGGTGTACGTATCCCTACCGACACTGGTCCAACCACCTCCTCCCGGTACAGGGAAATCCAGAAACAAACCAAAGTCATCCGGCAAAACGAGAGGATAACCCCACCCCCGTATTGTGTATCCACACAGGGAAAGAGGCACTGGTCTGATGCAGCAGAAGAAGGCGGGGCCGACCCCGGAAGGATCAGCGAATGGCAAGTGAAAAGGGACTGCCTCAGCGAGGACGAGAGAGCGAGTTGGACGGACGGAGGAGACATGGGAGAAGCGGAACGAGAGGAAGAGTCGGGAAATAGAACCGGAGACGGAGATGCCGAATCCGAAGAGGACGATGAGCGGTGGAGCGAGGAGTGGTGGTATCCACAGGAGGACGCTGGAGAGCGGCCGCAACACAGGAGAGTTGCGGCGGAGCCGGTGAGTGACAACGGGAAGGGTGAACTGGAAAGAGGGATCGAGGGAGAAGGAAGGGAAAACGGGCACTATGTGTAACGCGTGCATGAGATACCACTACCCGCTGAGCACTTTTCTACCCTTCTGATCCTATGCGGCAATATAGAGATCCTGAACCAAGGGATTTAATCGCCCACTAACTGTCTTTACGGAAAAGAGACCGGCTGAGTAAGCGAAGCCGGGTTTCTATACCTCACAACAGGCAACCTGTGAAGAAGCATTCCAGGCCCTATCTTCTTGGTTTTTTTTCCCCTTTGGTCTAGGTTATCGTTCACCTTAGCAAAACCCCCCCTTTTTGTCTTCACAGTTTTCTTTTCGTTTTCTCTTGATCATTGGCACCGACCGGGTGTGGTGAAGGGTGCGTGTCTTCTTGAGCCTCACCAAGTACACTTACTGATTGCTCCCTCTTTTTCCCCTCTCAAACTTGAGCCTCCGTGGGAAACCACCGAAGAAGGGAAGTGAGGAAGAGACCTAGAACATCATAACAGAAGAACCAGAAGTAGAACCCTTGAGGAATACAGAAGCCTGCAACAACTGTTTTATGTTTGAACTTTCAAAACCGCTCCAAAAATAAAATAACCGTCACCATTAAGAGATATATATACAGCCTCCGCGTTTGTTTATCCGGCCCGTGCTCCCACAGTCATATTTCTGTAAATATGGAGCTCTTCTACTTTCCCCTTCTCACGCAACGCAGCACAGCATTTTTAGCTGCTGAACTGCGTTGCTTGAAAATGTAGTAAATCTGGGGCTAAATCTCCTTCTGGAGTTTATGGAACTGATTTTTGTATCCAGAATGACTGTATTTGATTAAGGGGCTGTTGTCTCTAGAATTACCCAAGTACCCTTGGTCCCTTACGATCTTTGGGTTTCCCTTGTGTACATATACAAATGCTCAATCAGGCAGCCATGCGCCACGCACACACCTTTGCACCACAGTGCAAGGGAGTCTGTGTGAGTCTAGCATAGGTTTTGTACTCAAAGGTTATCCTTTCAGTACACAATATTATGTTTAGACTAACTTTAAAACTTTTCCCACTTTGTAAGTGTGCTGTACAGTGCAGCACACATGCAAAGTCAGAAAAGAAAGGAGAAATAAAAGCATTTCTCCATGACAGCACCTATTTGAAATGGATGCTATTTTTTGACACAAAACCCTGTCTACTTATTTTAGTAAATAGAGTTTTGCATCAAAACCTTGGGTGGTTGCATGGGAACGCCATTGCACCACCCATGGAACTCCTCCTTGGCGCCAAGTAAAGTAACTTCACAAAACAACAAGACCTGGTTATAAAAAACACATGACAACTTTAAACAATTTCTGCCAAGTGGGTATCATGTCTTACTCCTTTGTCAGTCTATGCTTACTTATCTAGTCATGCCCACCCGTATGTGCTAATCGTTATTAAATACTCATCAACCACCCAATTCAGGTCACAAGCCAATCAGACAATGGTCTTCAAATTGGCTGACAAAATATGAATAAAAAGTTTGAGGTGGGTCAGAAAGTGCCTCACGTAAGCACTATCCATGGAGCTACCTGTTGGTACTCACTGGTTTGCTCACTTTGTCATCATCTGCACTGTCTTGACAGAAAAAGAATGTGACCTAACTCTTAAACTAATGTATAAAATTAAAAAATGAAAGAGTGAGGTGTATAAATGAAGGTGACATCTATCTACCATCTAAGCCCCGTAATGTTAAAGAAGAGTAAACTGAATTCCCCATAAATTAAAATAGAGTTGTGAACATCTATCACACATATTTTTTAATTTTGCCTAGTGTTCACAGTTAAAAAGACGGCATGTTTAGACCATTTTAACCTGAACGGCCAACATGTTTCATTGCCCTAAAAGTTTGTGGCAACTTCATCAGGGCACAGCGACACATCTCCACCTCAAGAATGCACTGGACCTACAATGGATGATAAAAATAAGAGAAGGAAAGATAGTGTCAGAGACAAAAGATAAAACATCTTTTAAAGGGACTTTAAATGAGTTAACAGCCTCAAATTTTGACAAGCTGCATGCTTGTTTCAAATTTCTGATATAACATAGTTACTGAGTGGTTGCCAGGTGGACTCCTACCAGCAACTCACCGGGAGTGGACCCAGAGGTTAACTACCCCCACAACTCAATGCAGACAACAACACACAACGGCAAATGAATATGTGCACATTACCACAAAAAGGGGGTAAATGATTCCTATTTACCCTCCCAGTGCTTTCTATGGTTGTAATTACCTTCCAAATTCACACATACACACACCACACTGCTTGTAATGTAGAAATAGCTTCCTTGAAGTTCCCCTTACTGGTGCCTTCAAGATAGCAGTTGAAACCTTGTTGCACAGATATAAACGTTTGATGGTCAAATAGTACTTAAAAGACAATGCTTAAAAAACACGCACACAGCATTCTCATGTCCTCATTTATTTATTTATTTATTTATAGAGCGCTAACAATCATCCCAAAGGATATCACGGTGCTAAGTAGCAAGAATTTGTTGTACAGTTACCAGCGGGAGTAGTGGATCTGACAGATATTAGGATTTAGGAAACAGATGGGTTTTGAGTTTTTTCCTAAAAACCAGATAATCTGCTGTAAGGCGTAGGTCTTGAGGTAGTTCGTTCCACTTTTTTGCTGCCAAATATGAGAACGAACGTCCTCCTGCCCTCACTTTCCTTATGCGCTTTATCCTGGCTTGCGCTTGGTAGAGTGACCGTAGTCACCTCGTAGGAGCGTAAAGTTCGATTTTATTCTGTAAAATTCTTGGTCCACTGCAGTGTAGTGCTTTATGTGCGTGACTGAGTAGCTTGAACACTGCTCTCTGTCGCATGGGTAGCCAGTGGAGTTGTTTCATGCACATGGATGCTGAACTCAGTCTGCTTTTATTGCATACCAGTTTCGCTGCAGCGTTTTGTAGTGCCTGAAGGCGTGTAAAGAGGTAGTCTGCCATGCCTACGAACAAGGCATTGCCATAATCCAGCTTGCTAGTAAGCAGGGCCTGTGTGACTGTTTGTCTTCACTCCAATGGGATCCAGGGAAAGAGTCTTCCTAGCATTTTCAGAGTTGCAAAGCCCCTTCCACACAGGGCCCGCACAAGGTCCTTCATGGAAAGGGTATTGTCAATGAGGATGCCTAAGTTTTTTGCACATTGCTTGGGTGCTGGGGCATCTCCCAGGGTTTGTGGCCACCAAGTGGCATCCCAAATCAGGTTAGCTCCACCAAAGAGCAGGATTTCCGACTTCCCTGCGTTTAATTTCAGGCAGTGTTCTGACATCCATTGTGCCATCTCTGCGAGGCAGTTTTTCAGTTTTGCTTTGGTGTCATCATGCCTTTCCTCAAGCGCTACCATCAGCTGGGTATTATCCGCTTAGAAGCAAATGCTGAGACCCCATTTTTTCTGATTTTCGCTAAGGATGACACATATGCGTTGAACAGTGTGGGGCTCAGGGATTCTCCTTGTGGCACGCCACAGCCGATGGCCCTGGGTTTAGAGAAGAACTGGTCCAGTTGTACCTTTTGTGTTCTGTTACTCAGAAACGAGCTGACCCACTGTAAGGCTTTGGCGTGGATTCCTTTTTCATGCAGAATTTCCAGCAATCGGTTGTGCGAGACCGTGTCGAACGCTGCCGACAGGTCCAATAATATCAGGGCTACCGCTCCCCCCGATCGGTCAGAGATCTGATGTTATCTAAGACGGCCAAAAGTGTTGCCTCTGTGCTGTTGGTAGCTCTGAAACAAGTTTGTGTGGGGTCAAATAAATCATTGGACTCTAGATAGTTGGATAGTTGTCTGTTCACCAATCTCTCCAAAACTTTGGAGAGGTATGGGAGCTGAGAAATTGGCTGATAGTTTTCAGGGTTGTGCACATCTGTTCCTGCTTTCTTCAACAAGGGGGTCACTACCGCCTGCTTCCAGACCTCAGGGAAGGTAGCAGAGTTAAGAGAGTGGTTGAGTAGCTGAGTGACATAAGGACATAACACTGCTGTGATCCGAGCAAAGATAAAATGAGGGCAGGGGTCTAAGGGAGATCCTGATTTCACTTCCCCCATCGCTTTTAGGACCTCGTCCTCTGTTAGAGGAGAAAAGTTACCCATGCTAAATGTAGCACTTGGGTGAGGAGTCCGGTGCTCCCAGTTAATTGAGTTTGCCGTGGAATTTAGGTTAAAAGAAGAATAGATTCTACTGATTTTGTCGGAGAAAAATCTACTGATTTCTTCACAGGCTTCTTCTGAGGGGGGCAGTTTTTGGGACATACTCACAGGTTTGCTAAGTTCCCTTACTATTTTGTACAACTCTTTTGCTGAGTTGCAATTCTCGTTAATTCGTTGCGCGTAGTAGGTCTTCTTAGTCTTTCTAATGGCGTTGTTGCAGGTCCTGAGCTCAGACTTATACCTTAACCTGTCAGGTTCCTGCTTGGACAGTCTCCATTGGTGTTCAGTTTTTTTACACTTTCTTTTGAGTGCACTCAAGTCCGTTGTGTACCACTTCTCAGAGTGGGGTCTGTTTGTCTTTTTGGATTTTACCATGGGGGCACATAGGTCCAGGACTTTTGTAATTTCCGTTTCGAGATTGGCTGCTCCCATATTCACTGGGAGAGAACTCAATGACTTCATATTATCGGGGGTGAAGTGGGCCTGAAAGGCGTCCTGAGTAACTAGTCTCCAGGCTCTGTTGGCCACCTGCGAGGGTTTGCCGGATTTAGCTGATTTTGCCGGCAGGCTGAATGAGAAGGATATAAGGGAGTGGTCTGTCCAGGATAGAGGTTGTATCTCCTGGATAAGTGTGGGTTCAATATTAGAGAAAAGTAAGACTAGTGTGTGCCCAGCAATATGTGTGGGCCCCTTGATCCACTGCAGGGTTGCTGTAGGGTTGTTCGCCTTCTCAAAGTGGACGTTAAAGTCCCCTATCACTAGGAAGTTTTCGTGATTCAGACAGACAGGGAGAAGTTGGGTGAGTAGTCTAGAGCTGAGTTCGACTTGGTGTCTGAGGGGATTATAGATCACTGCTCCAGCAAGTATCGTGTGGCCATTTTTGGATAGCTGAAATGGTAGTATTTCTTGCTCTCCCAATTGTGCCACATGGATATGCAGGCAAGTCAGATAATCTTTAAACACAATAGCTGTCCCTCCTCCCTTCCGACAATGTCTGTCTTGTTTTAGTATCTTATAGTTTGCCGGTAGGGCATTAGAGATATCAGGGGAGTTGTTATCGTCCAACCATGTTTCAGTTATGAAGGCCAGGTCAGGATTCCTCTCATTGAGAGTGTCCCAAATTTCGAGGGAATGTTTTGGTACCGACCTGGCATTAAAATAAACGCAGGTCAGTTTACACAAATCCACTTCATTGTCGGGCAAGTCTGATTGTGTTATGCTGCTCCATCGGCATCCTAAACAAGAAAAAGGACCTTCAGTGTGCCCCGGGTGGGCTATTGTGCAGGATGTATTGTCAATCGCTACCAATTGGGAAAGGTTAAGGAGTGTGTTTCTTGTGTAGGGCTGAACAGTTCTCGGAGCTGGTTCGCGGGAGACAGGGGTCCTGGCCCCTGGTCCCGGCCAGGCACGGACGGGCGCAGACGGGCTTGCCTAGCGCCCGATGCATGACTGATATAGGGGAGTGCGCGGGACCGTTGCTCCGCCCTCTCCTCAACCGGAAGTGCCTCGTGAATTGGCCCCGCTGCTTCCTGGAACGCCCTCCACTCAAACGGCACTCAGCCGCGGTGGACCGGGGCAAGGAAGGCAGCAAAAGGACCCCCAATGGTGTGCGATATAATCAGGTGAGATGGGGTTGGTAGCAGTGCAAAAGTACAAGGTGCAGGGTTAAATATAAAACGAAGCGCCGTTAAAATGCTTAAACTATCGTTTTTTTTAAAAGATGCTGGTAAAATTAATCAAAAGGTTTAAGTCACACCCAGTTTCAGGACTGAGTGCAGTGCGCAGCCAGCAGTATTACCGGAATTCCGCACGCGAATGCTGGCACATCTGACTGATATAGGGGAGTGCGCGGGACCGTTGCTCCGCCCTCTCCTCAACCGGAAGTGCCTCGTGAATTGGCCCTGCTGCTTCCTGGAACGCCCTCCACTCAAACGGCACTCAGCCGCGGTGGACCGGGGCAAGGAAGGCAGCAAAAGGACCCCCAATGGTGTGCGATATAATCAGGTGAGATGGGGTTGATAGCAGTGCAAAAGTACAAGGTGCAGGGTTAAATATAAAACCAAGCGCAGTTAAAACGTTAAAATGCTTAAACTATCGTTTTTTTAAAAAGATGCCGGTAAAATTAATCAAAAGGTTTAAGTCACACCCAGTTTCAGTACTGAGTGCAGCGCGCAGCCAGCAGTATCATACTGCCATCATACTGAATCACTGCCGGGCCAGGTGCTCGCGTTTCAATGCTCAACAGTTACCGTGAGGTCGGTCGCGTATAAAATGCCGATCGGCAAAGCCCGACCCGGATGGGGGCCTGAAGCCACACCTTTTGAAGCCGGAAGAACTCTAAAGATGCTCTAAACCCGTCTAATCACCTTGGCGGGTACTCGAGGGCCGGTAGTGGACCGCAAATGCGATCTAGAAATGAACTCGAGACCCGGCCTGGGACAGTGCAATCTAGGGGCCATCTTGAAAGTATTTAGTTTGTCAAGTTGGGCCAAACAAAATGGGCGCCATCTTAGAGTGGTGTTAAATACAGCTAGTGAACATGTTTAATTATCAACCATTTCATAAGAAAAAAGGAACGAAAATACAAACATATTTGATTTACGTTTGAATACATGTATACTGATCTGTCTACGGGGCTAAAAAAACGGCTAGCAAAACGGGGTAAAGCCTATTAAGGGTGGGCAAACTGTCCGCAGTCCACATTTCACTACACATACTGCATGCCATTTTAAGCCTAGTAATGATGGCCCGTTAATATCATGGCAACACCAGAGGTCAAGCCATCATGAAAGGAGTCACATAGAATTTTCATGCTTCAAAGTGTACCACAGATTATTAACCACATGTTAGCAGATTCCTTGTTAACTGTGTGATGGCAAGCGCTGGCCAGTATGTACCTACCAAGCTGTCAAATTGGTAAACATGTCTCTGTGTGTGCATTTAAGCCTCACAGCAAACCAGAGCCAGAATAGAGTAACTGGTATCATTTAACCACCTTATGCCACTCAATGGAATTGTTCAAGCCCTCATGGTCTGCCTTTTCAGAAAAAACCCAGCGAGCCTCTTTATAAGTAAGTAGGTTCTCAATGGCATGTGCTGCTCCTGTCACCTTCTCCAGGACAGTCCATCTTAGGTCCCTACAATTGTGACCCTGAAAATGATAGACAAGTCGCGTGGTAAGTTTCACTGCTTTAAGGGTACAGTATTCTGGGCCCTAATCTTGATTTTTCTGGAAGTAAGGCCGATATAATGTAGCCCACATCTGCACGTCAATCGATAAATAAAATCGATTAATAACGATGATCACATACGGGTGGGCATGACTAGATAAGTAAGCATAGCCTCACCAAGGAGTAAGACATGATACCCACTTGGGAGAAATTGTTTAAATTTGTCATGTGTTTTTTATAACCAGGTCTTGTTGTTTTGTGAAGTTCGTGAGTGGATGGCATCCTGGTTATAATTCCCTCTTAAGATCCTTATTTGATAGTTGCTAAGTAAAGTAAAGCAGCGCTATGTGCTGCTTTGCATTACTTTCAAGTGATTTCCCGGCACAAAAAAGTTTTGCGCTGGAAAGTAAATAGGGAAAAAGATTTTGTGTCGAATTGCTTCGATTTGCGTCACTTTTGTGATGCAAACACGGCGCAACTTCTTAGTAAATATACCCCTTAGTCTCAGATTTAATAAGGCCCTGTACCTTTGCAAAGTGATGCATAGCAATGTAAAGTGTCATTGAATTTACTTGCCCCCACAAAATCTAAATCCGTATTTGTAAAGCGCAAACTACTCACCCTTACGGGTCTCAAGGCGCTGGGGGCCGTTGTGGAAATTAAGTGAGCTATTGCCCAGAGTCACAGGGTGCTGAGCTGAGCTGCCGCCGGAGCAAGGGATCGAACCGTGACCCCTGTGCTCCGAAGTCAGCTGCCCTGGCCGCTGCACCACACCTCTCCACAAAAGACATTTTGCTCCAGAAAGGTGTCCTTGTCTCACAGCAAAAGCACTTTGCACTGCTTTGTGTGACTGTGCCTTGGGGGTGTTCATTGGTTGGATTAGTACAAACACCCATAGGTTTTGGAGCAAAGCCCAATCTACTAATACAGCCAAAACAGGCTTTCCACCTCCTCCTCTTCCATCATTTCTATGAGGAGATCCTCCAATATGTAAGTTTACTACTTAGTAATAAATGTGGAAGGGATCAGGGGGAGTGGATGGAAAAAAGGGCATAGTTACCCCTAAATTAGTAGGTTTTAGGGAGAATTTTAGGGAGAAGTAAGGAGAGGTTTAGGGAGTTAAGGAGGGGTTAGGGGATGTTAAGGGAGGGACATGCACCCACCAACAAAAGAGCAAAACATATTGCTATTAACAAACTGCACCTCTAAATTTGCTACAGCCAAAAAGAGACCTAAATCAGTAATATATTACTCCGCACAAAGCTGGAGTAAGTTCAGCACCACACATAGCCAATCACTGATCCTGCAACACCCTCCCATAGAAAATAATAGAGGTAGGGACTGAAAATAAAAGCCTATACAATGTTAAATTAAATTATATTATTTGCAATAATTTAAAATATAAATACTCATAATTTAATGTAAACAAAGTCTTAAAATAAAACATGCATTATTTCATTATAACAGATTGTAACAACGTTATTGAATTTCTAAATTAATGTAACATTCATTTTTATGAAAATATAATTACATTACTTTTAATTAGTTGTGTATGCCGCTTTAAATAATTATTAATGCATGGTATAAAATATTTGTTTTGTAATTTGGTGTGAAATTATTTTTTAATTTAAACTTCACAAAAATATTTTGCATTCAATTTAACATATTTAAATTAATTAAAGATTAGTTTAAGTGAGTTAATAGTGGTATAGCATTTTTTTTCTTCTACATTTAAAATAAAAATATTAAATTAATTTACATGAATATTTTACATCAAAACTAATTTAATTGTTTTTTTTAGTTAAATAAAGTTTTTGGGGTTTTTTTGTTTTTACTTTTCCCTATACTTTGAATGATATATTTCAAATTGGATTGTTACTCAGAACAAATGGCATTGTAAGAGAATAAAAAAACATATTTATTGCGGAAATCCGCTTTACATGTGTTGGTTTCTCTTACATGGATAGAATTTAGGTATTCTATTTTATCATAGCAGTTATATAATGCTTCATTCTCCTGACAAGGCGCTCTCATGTGGGTGGAGTTCCTGTCACGATGGTTGATAGGGTGATAGATGTGGTTTTGCCTATATGGGAGGTGTTGGGTGAAGTTCATAGACAGGCTACAAACATTATGCGCTAAACTTTGTTACACATAACCATGAGGTGGTTTAGAGAGTGTGACAAAAGGCACAGGTTTAGATCCTTGCCATTTTTAGGAGCAGTCAGTACCCTAAGGTTGAGACCCTCAATATGTGCATAGCATGTGGATAGGCAGAGTTCACCAGGGAGTATGTTATATGGAGTAGTCCACAAACTGACACGGAACCAAACCCTAGAGGCACTGTTAAGCAACCAGGGTATATACCGTGGTGGGTTTACCAGGAGGTGAGTGATCTATAACCCCGTGAGGCACCGCTAAGCAAGGGTAAGTAAGACTACAGTAAATGGGTCTAGGTGTACATCTGGGAGTGCTGTTCATCCTAAAGCTCTGACCTTGAGGACCTCTTAAAAATGTTAAGAAAAACCAAACAACCTTCTCTAAGAGTGTTTGCATTGTATCAGTCTAGGTTCATTGATTCCAAAATATGGTGCCATCCTGCTGAGCCTTACTATTGGAACACTATCATCTGCAATGTTTTTTGTATCATAATTTTAAGATTGAAGGCCTTTCAAACTATAAACTAAAATGCATGAGATGTGTTCTGTCTAAATGTTCTTGTTGGGTGCAGGAACTAGATGTCTAGATCATTTGACTATTAAGATGTGCTGGATGTATAGCATTTTCACTGAATCCTCTTAGGGTGAGGGAAGAGAACCTTTGAGCATGGGTTACATCCCAAGTCTCTCTCATGATTCCGAAGGTTCTCATGTGTTATCCTCCTGTCCTCACTGCTTCATGACAGCCCAAAACTTTCTTTTAGATCTTTCTGTCTCTGATTAATGCGTTGATCTATATAGATAACCAAACCTAAAAAGGCGAGGCATGCTCTCCTCATGGAGGAAAGAGCGCAAAGAGAGGTGTGGTGCAGCGGCCAGGGCAGCTGACTTCGGAGCACAGGGTTCACGGTTCGATCCCCGGCTCCGGCGGCAGCTCAGCTCAGCACCATGTGACTCTGGGCAATAGCTCACTTAATTTCCACTACGGCCCCCAGCGCCTTGAGACCCGTAAGGGTGAGTAGCTGCGCTATATAAAAACGGACTTACTTACTTACTTACATAGATATCTGAGCTTAGCTTTGAGACCATTATACCTCACATCATGATCTTCCCATTAATGAGCAGCTGAAATTGACCATTTAGGTTAACAGATTTTATGACCTTGCCCTGTACCCCTACAGTACCTAAGTCCATTCTTAGACATTGTAAGTGCAGTAATACCATAAAGAGTATAGGGTCTGGGAGTTTGTCATTGCGAACTCCACAGCACCATGATGGCTTTACTGAAAACTGGGAAGTTTGGTATCAAACTTCTCAGGACATTAAACCCACACTGATGCCAGTGTGAGATTTAATGAAAAATGCACTCAGAGGGCATCTTAGAGATGCCCCCTGAAAAATGACCTAACTCTAGTCTCCTGGCTGAGTGGCTGCTCGCCAGCTGCCACCGCCAGACATGTTTCTGGACCCCTGGGTCGAGAGCCTGCTGCTCTTGGGGTCTTGAAACAAAGCACATCCTGGGTCGAGGTGCCAAGCCTCCTCCCCCTGGATGGGCAGGGTCCACGAAGGGGAAGCTTCAAAGGCTTGCCGCCTTTGTGAGCTACCCCAGTCATTTGCTGCTCACAGCAACTGGCCCCCACCAGTTCTGACCCCACTTTGGGTGGGAGAATCAGCGGGAAAACCAAGTTAGGAGGAGAGGTGTGCCCACCTTTGCCAATCCCACCCCTCAGGTGGGGGAGGCGAAGTGAAGCACAACTCTCAGTCCCCGCCATCTTGAAGATGGGGGACCCAGCCAACCAGAGTGAGGCTTATGTCCCCCTCCCACTGGAGGGTGGCATAATAGGGGTGTACCCAACCCAAGGAAGGGACCCATTGGTCCCAACCTGTACCTACCTATAGTGCCCCTAAATTTAGTATTTAGGGGCAACCCTGAACCTTGCCTCCTCAGACAAGAAGAGAGAAGAAGAAGGACCGAAGAAGCCGTGCTGAAAAAAGAAGAGGAAGACACCAACTGACTTGGCCCCAGCCTTACCGGCATGTCCCGACCTCGACCTGCTCCAGTGAAATTCCGGTGTGTCCTGCAGCCAGCAACCTCCAAGAACCTGGAGGACCTGCCCTGCCTTCTCAAACCAGACTTTGCCTCCCGTGAGCACCGGATTTGCTCACCCACAGACTCTGGTTCCGGCCAAATCCGCAAGTCTGCACCCCTCTGCACTCAACACCCACGGCCCGAGTCTGAGTGGTCCAACACCATGAGGAGGTCTCCCCGGCGATCTTGTTCTGGGATCTGGTGATGCCTAACCTGCCTCAAGTCTCCAACCGACGCCTGCTGCCCCTTTCTGGAGGGTCTCCCCTACCACGACCGGAGGCAGTAAGAAGAATCCTACGCCAAAAGACACCCCTGCACCCGACATCCCATGGCCTTGGGTAGCCAAAGCGATGGTGTCCTGGCATCCCAAGACATCCCAACTTACCTCTCCAACCGGTGGTCGCCTCCAGAAGATCTTTGTCCTCGAGCCTGCAGAGTTTGTTGCAACCAGAGAATCCCCATTGAAAACAAAAGGGCACCTGACGCCAAAACAGTACCCTGCACCCGGCCTCCCCTGCGCCACTGTGGGTGCACCTTGTGTGCTAAATCGGATCCCCTTTGCCCTGAGCCTAAGTCCAGGAGCTTTGCTCCCACAACCTCGTGGCCTGCTCATAAGCAGCCACCAACCGGAGGCCCCTATCCCCCATTGGATAACATTGGGCCTCAGTACTCTGCACCCAGCCACCCTAGTGCCATTGAGGGTGCTTTGAGACTGCATCCTTGACCCTGGCGGAACTCTTGTTCTAACCCCAGAAAACCAACTCCCAAACCTAAGTACTTACCGTTAAACCGATAACATTGTTTTCTCCCATAGGTGTCTGCTTTCTTGTGAAAAGTGTTGTGTGTGGAATTGGTTTGTATGAAACCCTGAGAAACTGCATATGTACAAAAACTGATTTACTTACCTTGTCTCTAGGAAATGTCCCAGTGTGATATCTAGGCATATCACACTAAGTAGAAAAAGTAACTTAAAAAGTAATCTGAAAAGTAACGTACAAAGTAATCTATAAAGTAACTGAAAAGTAATTCCAATTGTTTTATGAACAAGTGACTTCCCGGTAACCAGTCCAATTGCATTCAACTGCATTCAAACTGTATTTAACTGCATTATTCTTGCAAAGTACTATTACATTTTACTGTACCAGGCCTGGCTTGGTTCTAGAAAATAAAATACAACTAAATTATATTTTTATACAAACAAATTGGTCTGAGTTCAGTCTTTGAGTGTGTGACATCATTTCTTGCCTGAGTGTGTACAACAAATGCTTAACACTACCCTCTGAAAAAGCCTTACTGCTTGCCCACACTACCACAAATAGAGAGTAAGGTATTATCTACTTTTACCTCAGCCTACCTTTGGGGTTCCACTGGACTCTGTGCACACTATACCTTACTTTGGTATAGTATATACAGAGCCAGCTTCCTACATTAACCACTTATTAAAACATGTGTGGTCACCACTAACCACTTCAAAAACATGACAACTATACCAAAAACTGAAAACTGAGCATATCGTAATACAGAGGCCAACTTGACATAGAAGAACTCTTTGCAGAACTTGCAACCTTGACCCTAAGTTGTATCTTTTGCAATCAAGAAAATCTATTTTCCTTTAGCTGCCATGAAATGCCCATGCATTCTTCTAGTGAAGTCTCCCGGGCAATTTTGCTGAATTTTGCTGACTTTCGTGTCAAGGAACGTATTTTAACCAAGGCGATTCAGCAGAGACAGTTTGTTGTAAATGAAACCTCTAAATGCCTAATCTTTTCTGACATGACAGCTGCTGCAGCGCGCAGACGAAAAGAGTTTGTAAAAATGCTTTGTCTTTTTAAGGCTCAGGGCGCCCAAGCATCTATAGCACAACAGTCCAATTTGCGGGTTTCCATTAAGGGAAAGTTTCATTTATTTTCAAATTTGGAAGAGGCTCAGGGACTACTGAAAGAAATCACGGCTGGATCTACAGCCTGATCTAAGACCAAGAAAGTTTCTTCTCTTCTCTGTATTGCTGGGGGCAGCGGAGTCACCTAGGGTGTAGTATCAAGACACCCATGAGGTCACTAGGGTGGGTCGGAATGTGGCTAGTGTGGCTAGTGGGGTTTTTTCCACATTTCAGCGGGGGGTTTCCTTTTCTGGGGGGTGGGCGGGTTTGTGGGGTGGATTAGCAGTAGGAAAAAGAGTAGTAGCAAAAGGTATAGACAGTTGTATATACAGATACTTGTTTTTGAGCAAATTAGAAATTTATTTTAGAAATAGACATAGAAACCACTAGTAAATGTAAGATCTTGTCAGTTAATGTTAATGGAATGCTCAACAAACAAAAATATGGAGCTCTCATTAGGTGGCTTGTTTCGTTTAATCCCCATGTCCTGTTTTTTCAAGAGACACATTTAAAAACGAATTATCCTAAATTATATTTACCCAGAGCTTTTTCAGATGCCTTTTTTGCGTCAGCAGGCCTTGCTATGAGAGGAGTTGCTATCTATTTTTTCAAGAATTTGCCTTGGGAATTTAAACAAATTCGGAGGGATCCACAGGGGAGGTGGCTATGGGTAGCAGCAACATTGAAGCGGAGAACCCTAAACTTTATTAACTACTATGGCCCAGTCATGGATGATGTTTCTGGGCTGGTTAAAATTAACGAGCTTTTGAGGGGGGCCCCTGGGCAGATCATTATTGGTGGAGATTTTAATTATATTCAGGACCTAAAGAAGGATACCTCAAACAAAAGTAAAAAACAACTGAAACCAAATACTAAAAGAATCTTTGAGGTTATTAAGCAGGAGTACCAATTAATAGATCCCTGGCGCAATATGAACATAGATAAAAATACCTTCACCTGTTATTCGCACCGTTTTCTGACTGCTTCCCGAATTGATTTCTTCTTAACATCAAGGTCCCTCCAGGTTTTAAAGACTGATATTGGGTGCAACCCCTTCTCTGATCATGCGTACATAGGGCTTGAGCTTGAATTTGGTGGGGGGAGAAGAGAGCGTCCCAGGTGGCAGCTGGATCGCCTTCTTCTCCAGGATCAAGATTGGGTGGAGAATTTTAGAGTATGGATTACTGATTATTTCAGGATTAATGATGAAACGGCGGGACCCTTCGCGGTATGGGGGGGGTTCAAGGCCGCAGCTCGTGGACAAATAATTTCCTTTTCAGCTGCCAAGTCCAGGGCCCGGCGGCTTAAAATAGCTAAACCACAGGAAGCAGTGGAGAGGGCTCATGTTCAGCGGATACGATCTTCCCCAATTCATTTGGATAAGGCTAGAAAGGCCTTGAGAGACTTCTTTGTTTTAGAAGAGATCAGCAGTTCCCGATCTTACCAACAAAAGGTCTATGAGGATAGCCAGATGGTCGGCAAACTGCTGGCTAACTCTACAAGAACTAAAAAAGAAGCAGCCTTAGTCTCAAAGGTTATCGACCCCAAGACTGGAGTAGAAGTATTTAACAGTGAAGAGATTCCACAGATTTTTTTAGAACATTTCCAGTAACTTTACACTTCCGAGTACTTGGTGGGGGAGGAAACTATACAGGAATACTTTGATAATGTAAATATTCCTAGATTATCTGATTTTCGGATTAACCAGTTAAAATCAGATTTAGAAACCGCTGAGATTTTGGCATCTATTAAATCCACGGCCGGGGCTAAAGCGTGTGGGGAAGATGGGTTCCCAATAGAATTTTATAAGACCTTTTCAAAAGAACTAATTCCACCTATGAAAAAATTATTTAATTATATTAAAAAGGTGGACAGGTCCCCTCGTTCTTTAAGGAGGCAATTGTTGTGTGCTTTGTAAAAAAAGATAAGAACCCGAAGGACGTGAATTCTTACAGGCCCATTAGCCTCCTTAATTCAGATTATAAGATTCTAATGAAAGTGTGGGCTGAGCGTCTTGTATTGGCAGCACAGGAAATAATACACAAAGATCAGGCTGGGTTTATAGCAGGAAGATCCATGGCAGCCAATACGGAATTTTTAATACAGGCTTTGGACTACTGCAATACCAATTCTATTCCCGCCTGTATGATGATGGTTGATGCTGAGAAAGCATTCGACCTGGTGAATTGGACCACACTGTTTCTTGCCCTTGGCCAATTTGGTTTCCCTCCTCAGGTCATCTCCATGTTGCGCAATATTTATCAGGGGCTCAGGCCCAGGTGATAATTAATATGAAACGGGCAGGCATGGTAAAAATAAACCGGGGGACAAGACAAGGTTGCCCACTTTCTCCACTGCTTTTTACTTTTTTTATAGAACCTTTAGTTATTAGACTAAGAGACAATGCTGCTATTAAGGCCCCAATTTTGGGGATGGCCAAATTAAAACTTTTTGCGGACGATATTATTTTATATCTGAAGCCTAACAATGACAATTTGGAAGCGGTGTTGAGCGAATTTAGCAAATTTGAACTAATTGGGGGCTATAAAATAAATTCAAACAAAACTGAGGTTCTTGTCTTGAATGCAGATATAAATTTCCTCCCACCTTGTCTGAGGGTTCAAGCCGCAAAGTCAGAGCCAATTAGATATTTGGGGATCTTTGTGTCCAACCAATATCAACAGCTATATAAATTAAATTATGTAAGAATGCAAGAAAAAATAAAGAGTCTATTGGAGCAGTGGCTTCTGCTCCCTCTGACTTTGGTGGGACGGGTATATCTTATTAAAATGTCCATACTCCCGTTACTTATTTTTTTATTTATTAACGTTCCTATTAAAATAAATATGTTTTTTTTTAAAGAAATGGAAATCTTGATTAGACAGTTCGTTTGGGGGAAAAAAGTCCCAAGGGTAAAGCTAACATCTCTTTAATTAACGACTGAACAAGGTGGTTTGGCTTTACCCCACTTAAGAACTTATTATGATGCTGCTTTTTTGGATTTACTAGCGGGTCTGTTGAGTTTTAATAGCGTCAGAGATAACTTCTTCATTGACAAAATGGTACAGAAAACCGGCTCTCAAATTCCAGTATTTTTAAAAACCTCCAAACTCCCAAAAAAAACAAGATACAAGACGTTGAAGGACTATTGTATTAGACTCCAGTCCTTTTTTTAAATGACGGGTTCCTCGGGGCTACAGTACTTGAAGTTGAGGGAATGTAAATCTCTTGGCCTCCAAATTCGATCAGTTCATTTGAGAAACTGGGAAGGTTGCGGGTTAGGGGAACTAAGATATTTTTCAATTCAAAATAGGGTGATCTCTTGGCAGGAGGTGCTGTTAAGGGACAGGAACCAGAGGAAACCTGCTTTTTTTGAGTATTTGCAAATTGTTCATTTTGTAAAGAATTTAAATGATATTTTTGATTCACCAAATAAATTTGTGATAGCTCTTTTTGGAGCGAAAATAAAGGGCGTGGGGAACTGGTATCGGCTGTTACATAACCAGGGCCAACTGCCATTGATAGAGCGCCATTTGGAAAGGGTGACCCGCGAAACCCAGTGTACTTTTTCCATTAATGAATGGGAAGCTCTATGTCAACGAGGGAGTAAGTCGCTGAGAGCAGCCAACTTTAAAAGAATGGCTTTTTTATCTCGGTGGCTGGCCTACCTTACTCCGGAAGTACTTAAGAAAAGGTATCCGGATGTTGAAAATAGGTGTTTCCGATGCCAGGTGAAGGGAGTAGGGGGCTGGCTCCATATTTTTTTTACATGTCCTAAGTTGGGGTCTTTTTGGGAGGCAATCTTTTCGGCCCTAACCCGGGCATTGGTAAAGAGTGTAGTCCCGGAAGTCGAGGCGGCCCTATTTGGAATTTGTAGAGATAGAACGTCCCTAACGGAAGCCGAAGCAACTTTCCTCTCGATCTCTTGCTTGGTAGCCCGCTCTCTAATCCTTCAGAATTGGAAATCCAGGGAGGTTCCCACCTACGACAAATGGTTGAATAAAATGAAAGGACGCGGGCTTTTGAAGAAGCTTACGCGAGACGAGTGGGGGCTACCAGGAAGTTTGACAAGAACTGGAAGTTTTTTAGTAATTTGGAGAGCTCGATAGAGGGATAGTGCCACCCAAAATCCAGAATTTTACAATTTTTGTTATTTGGATAATGTTTGGAGGAATTAGTACTTGAATATTTTAGGGCTGTAATTTGTAAATTAATGTTTTAGGCTCTTGCACTTTCCCTTTGCACTTTTTGCACTTTGCTATTTTGAAGGAACTAGAAATATACTCTGTTATGTGCTGGAGTACGTTAGCATTGTAACCGAGTAATGTAAGACTTTTTGCACTAGCATTTGGACTTTTCTTATGCACTCTTTTGCACTTTTGTTATGACATGATTATTAGTCAATTTATTTTTGTGACAGCCGTGTTTTAAAAAGAATTTCCTGTGTCATTGTTTTTAACTTGGATAGAAGAAGATATCGTTTTTATGTCAACTGGTGCTAACGTTGCTCATATGTCATTGTCTTTTCTTATGCTCCCAATGCTCTGCTCAATAAAAAAAAATAAAAAAAAGTCTCCCGGGCATGCTATTCTTCCCCCCACCAAATTATTCTAAGTTCCAATCTACCAGATATTGAATAACATTGATTCCCAACCCAACATGGTCACCAAATCAAACGTTCAGTCCCCTTGTTATCTTCCTCTCTCAGCCCAATTATCCTCTGATTGTCCCCTTAATGTTGATTGTTCTTGAATTCTCTGTTACTTAACAATAAATGAAAATGTTTAAATTAAAAAAAACGAGAATAGGTGCATATGACGATAAATATATTAATGATCTCTAGAGCTACAGTTATATCTTGGATACTGTATGAAAAATATGAGTTAATATATGAATTTTCATTGCTTCAGTCACTCCAGCAAATTTCTGGCTTTGCAAATTCAAAAATGTAAAAGACATGAAATTGAAAATGTTGTGCAAAACGGCTTTGCATAGTAAACAGTTCGTAGAATTTTGAATTTTACTGTGTAAAATTAGCATTCTCAGGAACATATTACATGCATATCTAATGGTAGAAAAAAATGCGACCTAGCTAACCAAGTTTAATTTGCTTTAGGAAGGGAAAACTTTACCGTTTTCAAATATATATATATATATATTTTTTTTTTAGAGTGCTATCCTCTATTTTTTGATTTTCTACGTTGTTCGAAGCTTGAAGCATTTGTCTTTCAACACAAAATTAGACTGTGAAATACATTTTGAAGTTATCCTCCTGGTCTCATTACAACTCATCGGTTTCATTTCAGAACATTCGCTGCCTACGAAAGAGGTCATCCCAGTTAACAGGCTCATAATGACAGCTAAATGAAGATATTCTTCTGGAACAACCAAGCTAAAGAAAGAGCGAGTGACTTACTGCCTGGCTGTAAACACTTGCAGATGGAGGTCAGATAGCTTTTTAACAGCACATGCTCTGGGGAACTGTTAATGTTCAAGCGGCTTGATGGCAAGCTCCCTTACCGCTCCTGATTGTAATTGCACGGTGGTTTTAAACAGCCATCCAAATTTGTAATTACCCAGGGATCTTCTGGGCATGTGCCATTTATACTTGAATGGAGCATTTACTAAAAGAAAACAATCTCTTTATCGGATTCAACCTTTTCTAAAAACTGGTTGCAGCAGTTTCCACGTTTCATTTCTGTTTGTATGTATTTTTGTAGCGGTGTTTAACACATTATATAGTCAGCCCTTTTTTTATTCCTACTAATAGCTTTTGTAGTAATGAATGATTTCTGCATAAGGCAGGAGTCCTAAGAATCAGTAATTTGGTTTCTGTTACTTGTAATTGTTTCATTTTTAGTTAAAACCCGTACCAATAAAAAGAAAACACAAATTACACAAACAAACATTCGTAAGAATTCCAGCGACATTACTACAATTATAAATCATGTTCCTAATTACACATTTGCTATTGAATCATGGAAAAATACCAATAAAAATCACATTACCAGGCTACCACCTCTCTAAATGTTCCCGACATGATGCAGACGAGTGGCTTACCCTCTGTTTATCAGACAACAAATAAATAAGTTCTTATCTTTAAAATAATAAAATTAGACACCTACAAAGCTCATGCTACGGAGAGGAGAGCCTGTAGTATTACCATTTACCTTATGTGGTTTCAGTCCAGAAAAAAATATTTTGGCAGGATTCTATTTGATGACACATTGATGAGACATTGCAAATGACAAAAATAAGGCAAGCTGAACTTTGCTTGAAGGTCTTGTCCCTGGGAAATGGCAGACACAGACAGCGCACTTAAGGAAAGGGCAATCTTACACCGAGGTCCACTCACTTCTTAGTAAATATCTTTTTAAATGAGGTGTTTCGCTGTTAGATCTTTCTAAGTGTCAGTGAACTTGCTTTGAGCACGGTGGCTAGATGCAATTGGTCTAGGGCCACTCATATTCAGAAACAAAGCTTGCAGGAGGTATAACTTGCAAGAAAACTTTAATGGGATAATGCTGCATATGATGTTTGCCTAATATAAAGTTTTATTGCTCACCTAAAACAAGTACTCGCCATCCGGATTAAGTCATAGGCAAGCCGTCAACAGAAGTACAGTTGAAAAGGCCATAGAGGCAGACCTCTGGGAGATGAGGGACCAGGGCACTGGAATGGTCCTAGCTCATCCTTGCAGGCACAGCCAAGCTATCAGTACTAGACAAAGGTCCTAGCTCATCCTTGCGAGCCCAGCCAGGCCATCAGTACTAGACAAAGGTCCTAGCTCATCCTTGCGAGCCCAGCCAAGCCATCAGTACTAGACAAAGGTCCTAGCTCATAATTGTGAGCACAGCCGAGCTATCGGTACTAAACAAAGGTCCTAGCTCATCCTTGCGAGCACAGCCAAGCTATCAGTACTAGACAAAGGTCCTAGCTCATCCTTGCTAGCACATCCAGGCTATCGGTACTAAACAAAGGTCCTAGCTCATCCTTGCCAGCACAGGCAAGCTATCGGTACTAGCCAAAGGTACGAGCTCATCCTTGCAGCACAGCCAAGCTATCGGTACTAGCCAAAGGTCCTAGTTCATCTTTGCGAGCACAGCCAAGCTATCGGTACTAGACAAAGGTCCTAACTCATCCTTGCGAGCACATCCAAGCTATCGGTACTAGACAAAGGTCCTAACTCATCCTTGCGAGCCCAGCCAAGCCATCAGTACTAGACAAAGGTCCTAGCTCATCCTTGCGAGCACATCCAAGCCACCAGTACTAGACAAAGCAGCTAAAAACAGAATTCTGTAAGAAAGCCATGGACTGATCTAGTGCTTAATGCGCTATTGGCAAGACTCTTGGGTAGGGATGCCATCTGGCAAGGTTTTTACCGGCTTAACCTGTATTTTTAAGTTTAGGCTGGAAAAATATTGGGAATTCAGTGAAATCAGGTTTTTTTTTCCTCTTATTAAATATAAACCTAAAAGAGCAAACAAGCAGTTAAAGGCATTCGAGTGCTTTCTAAATCTATCCAGAATGTCTATTAGAGCAAGCAAAGGGATAATTGCGATGTTACAAAAAAGTCGTGACACGTTTAAAATACTACTTTTCTACCTATGAACTTGTGGTGGTCCCAGAATAACAAAAAGTAAACAAATAGCCAGTATTTTTTCTAAGAAAGATGGTAACCCTACTCTCTTGACCTCATCACATGGTTCTTTTTAATTCCGATTGAGCCAGTAACAACATTTACTGGTCCTACTTAAATCATAAGCTCCTTTTACGATCAGCGGATTTGATTTTTCATGCTGATACTTAAGCTGCAAAGGTGGAAATCTCCAGGTGAAACTCTAGGCGAAGTGAGGAATTAAAGTAGGAATCTGGCCTAGAATTACCAATTCAACTTGGAAATTGCTCATTTCTTACTGGATCCCCAAGGATCCCACTTGTGATCACCGAGTAACTCTGAGTAAGTCAGAAGTAGTTCCAGTTTCAGTAACTTCCGGGTGGGGGCGAAATTACCAGAAGCATTACCAGTGCACTCATAATGAGGCCATAAATGTAGATACCTTGGAGCATGGGTACTCATAAATATTTGCTCAAGTGCCACAAAGTACGGTCTGTGGTGTGACCGAGAGCCGCACTGATGCCAGCAGGGTGGCGGTAGGGGATCTGGGTGGGTCAGTGATTATGTAAGGAGGTCTAAAAACATGTTAAATAAACAGGCAAGCATTTATTTACAGGTTAATAAATGCTTGCCTGTTTATTTAACATTTTTTTCTGAATATTAGTGCTCAGCAACTAAACAGCAGCTCGAGATGCTGTTCACCAGGGGGCCGCATGTAAAGGTCAAGAGGGCCGCAAGTGGCCCCCGGGCCGTACTTTGAGTATCACTGAGCTTCTTGTCAGCTACCTCTCACCCTCTCATCATTATAAATGAACTACCACTGCTGCCTCTTCAATTTGCCTCCTCTAAGCAACACAGAAGCTGACTGGTATCTTCCAACTATGCAAATACCTCACGAAACACTGTAATCTTCACTTAAATCTATAAAAAAAATTAATGTGGTCTAGTCTAATATATCTATATCCACTCTAGAGAAGCTGTCAGGCAACATGCTTAGTGTTACAGAAAATACAATTAATTTATCATTCCGGTACCATATTTTCCAGTGTTGGCAGAATCCTACAGAACTGTAATATATTGTGCGTTTGAATGATTGATTAGAAAAGGAAATGGTTTCAAGGCAAGAGGTGTAATCTTGCCTTGTGATCTTGGAAAAATATTATTAATTATGTCTAAATATCTCAGTAAATCAACTATTTAAATCCTATATATGCCACAATGCACGTGAGTTGCATCCGAAGATGAAACAGTGCTGCAACCCCTGTGGTACAAAGGACACCTCCTCTACAATGAACCTTGAACTGAGGTCCCTGCCCGAGACATCAAACACTGACAGCAGCCCATAAATTCCCTGTTATTAGAAGGGAGGGCCCAGGCACTGGCAACAGGCCAAACCCTGCTGTCATTATGCCTGAGTGGTTTTCTTTACAAGTATTTATGCTGTGGGTGGCAGGAATCTCAGGAGCGCCTTACCATATTTTGTGGGGTGGGCTGTCATTTTGTGTTATGCTACTGGCTTCATCACCTGTCTAATGGTATATAAGTGGTGTACGTGATTTACTCAGACATCTGGGCAGAATTTCAACCACAATATGAGAGATAGCGTCAGAATTAGTACTTGAAACCAGGTACCTCTATGTTGCAGCCAGATGTTCTGATAACTCCACACAAAGATGTCTCAAACTAGAGTGTAGGTTTAGTTGGGATTTTCAAATTGCTTTATGTTCAAATCTCTACTTTGAATTCAATTCCAACCGAGTGACAATTCTATGAATTGATCGGTGCTTTTCGACCCCTGTGCAAATTCCTGTACACCGGGGTCCAAATTCTTAGTCGATGGTATTTACAGCAGTTGGTAATTACTCAGGGTGTTAAATACTTCACCCTTCATTACATTTTGGCAGGTCAAACGTCTGGAATTTAACAGGGGAAAACAGTACGGCATTTACCATAATATCCTTATTGTGGTGCGGTAAGTAGCAGCATTTACCTAGGGAAAAGTACAGAGTGTACTAGAGCAAAAACAAGCAGTAGCGTAAACAGTTGAAAAATTAGGTTCGACAGACAAAAATGAGGCTAAAATGCAATATTTACAACTATTCACAAGAATAAGCATGTATCATCAAGCAAGAAGGATATATTACATATTAAATGTAATAAACTGAATGCAATTGCTATCAAAATTATCGAACTTCAAATCGTTCTGGCAGACAATTTAGGCTTAGGGCTGCGATGAAACGAGGGGGGTAATTAGTCGGTGGAGGGAGAGGAGTGGAAATTCAGGAGTAACTGCTTAAACATTAGTTTGAATGCAGAGAAGAGGTAATAGCGCACAAAATAGGAGGAATTTAATTCTAAATTTTGGACACAAAGCCTGCGAAAGACTGATTTGGTCTGCACTTTTTGTTGAAGACAGGGGTTTCAATTAACAAAGTGTCAGAGCTGTGCAATTGGTAAGTACCTGCAGAAATCACCTTTTTTTAGCAGGATAATGACAGTTATCAGTGTGTAAGAGCTTGTGAACTAAGCGTGGAAGTTTAAATGAAGATCAGGTCTCAGTAGGAAGCTAGCACAAGGACAGAAGTGAGGAAGCAATATCTTCAAAGCAGTCAGCCCCTGAGATAAGACAAATTGCTTCATGAAAGGTGGCTTTGAGTAGGGCATGGTGAACTGTGGCAAGGCCAGAGAATATAGTATTCATATCATCTATTCTGGAAAGAATCAGTGCCTGGATTACTTCTTTGATGCCCTATTATGTTAAGAACGTTTTATTTGCCATTATAGGTCTGCGATGATGATTGCCATGTTGGGTCATGTTGTAATGCATTTCTGAAGATTAAGGCGTTTATCTAGATTGAAACCCAACAATTTGAAGCTTTCTATGATGGTGTGAGTACAGTCCAGAATCTCAGTGGAGTCTAACCAATTTTGCACTGGAGGCAGAGGCAGATTGGGGCAAAGTAAGTAGGAACTAGGTGATGGGCAGTCAATAAGGAGTGAATGTTATTCAGAGTCAAATACATTAAGGAGATATCCTTGGGAATGGAAAGGAAACCCTCCAAAGAAGCTGGATATCATCAGCATATTGGTGGTATGATATACCAAATACTCAGTGGTTCAAGATATTGATTAAAAAGCCAGGTTTAGTACACATCCTTCAGAAAGTCCCTATATTGCAGGAATATGGTTAGATAAAGAGTTGTCAACCTTTACCACTTACAAGAGATTAGCCAGCTAGGATGTAAACCATTCAGATACCTTACCTTTGATACCTATAAGGTCTTCCAAGGCTTCTATAAGAATCTCATTGCTGACAGCATTAAAAGCCACCAATAGACCAAGTAGTATCAAAAGGCAGAAGTCCCTATTTTTTTATTTTTTTATAGTGGTTTATATAGTACGAACTCGAACCGAAGATATCGGGTATCAGAGCGCTTTACATGACCACCAGTTTCGTTACAGATGGACACATTCATTTTTGTTAGGCACGGGGAGATTAAGTGATTTGCCCAGAATCACAGAATGTTGAGCGTTGTTGCCGAGACTCGAACCCAGTTCCCCAGCTTCAAGGTCGAGCGCTCTAGCCGTGAGGCCACATCCTCTCCCCAAATTATCATCAATGATTTGCAAGACAGCTTAACTACAGTAGCCAGCTCTAAATACATGTTTGCAAATTTTGCAACTCTTTCATTTCTCTCTCTCACTCTCTTTCTCTCCCATTCTCTCTCTCACTCTCTCTGTGGAATGCAAAATACACACTTGTAACATTTATCTATTTTGCATTTGTAAATCAGTAAATAACCCAGTGTGCTGATCATTCAGGGGTTAATTCTGAGTCCAGTCCCTCTTTATGGGACATATTAACCGCTTTCATCCTTTTTCTTTGGCAAGTAGGGGTGGAACACATGACCTTTAATGTTCATGTTTATTCTGTTGAATGTATTGGCTCTCATTACATATTGGGTGATAGTCACCTTTACAGGCCAGCAGTTTAGACCCACAATAGAACAGGCCCAGGCAAAACTGACCTGTGTGCTTCACCAGCAGGATGGAGCACCTCCCTGATCTTTTACCACGCCACTGACCAGATTTGCATGCCTCCATCAGCGCTCCTTCTCATTTTGGAATTATGGTGCTGAGGATGAATGGAAAACACTGCAAAAATTAAGATGAGCTTTTAGCTATGCCACATATGTGGGACATTTTTGGGAGCTCTGGTCAGTATCTATGAGACCCGCCAAGGTGTCCCTGGTGACAACATGTTCACCTGGGAGAGCCATGACATTGTCCCTGCAAGAAGTAGTCTTATTTCTGTCAGAGGTTCCAATTGAGCACCAACCATAAAGGAAACTATTGAGTGGTGAGAAGGGCAAGCAAACATAATTATGGTGTAGCTAAGCAAAGATGAATTACATTGTGTTATCCTTCTCCACTGTGTTTTTGGTATAAACTCCATCTGTGATGGTAAGTAGTACTTGCATTGAAAAGAGGATTATTATGTTAATGTCACTCGAATAACGCCTGTTGATCAGGGCAGGCTTACAGGCCTAGCATACTCTCTTGGGTAATTGCAACAACCTTGCAACAATTAAGTATAATGGGTTAATTAGCTTGTTATATAGGAACTGCTATCAAGATGCAGGGAGGGGCACGTTTAGCTCTATGCACTGGGCCTGCGCAACGCATTACCCAGAAGCTCTAAAATGTGCTTGTCTTTAGAAGCCGGAGAGGATGGAGGGGTAAGCAGAATGTGGGTGCTGTCTGGAAGAAGCCTTGAGTTGCACAAGGATGAGCAATATTAAACACCTGAGTAAAGACATGAAGGCCTACATGTCACGTGAGGCCACATGACTCTCACTAGATTTGCCTCTCGTGGCAGCCATCTTAAATGGCTAGAGTGTAAGTTCCTTACATCCTTGATATGCTATAGTTATTCATAGCCAGGACTTGCAGTTGGAAACTGGAATCCTTGTAACCTGTTATCCCGTGAAGTCAACAAAAGACATGATTGGAATCACAGAAGAATTTTCGCACCACAATGGCATGGGATTTTGACACTTTGCTGTTTTCTTGAAGGAGGCATCTACAAGGATTTCAAACTTAATCGTGTACTTTATTTATTCTAAGTAGGAGTCATCCAACTATGAACTCTATTTTGAATTGTATTTTTCACCAGGAGTCTTCAATTAGGATCAAAAGCTTATTTTGCTATTGCTCATTTCCACAAGGTGTCAACTATCAGTAGTGAGAACTTTAACTTGCACTATGGTATATCAACAAGGAGTTATCCGTTTGGATTAGGAATCCAATCATTAAAATGCTTTCATAAGATATTTAATACATTTGCTTAGTGTCAATATATTACTGTACTAAAAAAGGATGTTTCAACATCAACTTTTTAATTTATTTTCTCAGTCCAACATTTCTGTAACATAATATCTCTACAAGCCATTCACCTCTTTTGTAAAGTCTTTTCTATCCATAAAATGTGAATCAAATTTTAATTGACAAACTTATGAAGTGTAAGCACAGGTGATACATGTTATACAATAAATGTGCAAAAACAGTATTGAACAGATATGATCAGTATACTGTCACCGGTAGCCCACTAGGGTATGAATTAACTTTTAATTTAATCCCAGCATCTATTGGTTTGCCAGGTTATGTATGTCCAAATTGTTTCCCTCCTGTAGTAGAAAACAAAAACTATACTTAAACCTATTATCTTTATTTGATGAATTTTACATATACTTAACTTGTCATTGATGGAATCTACCATCTGCTATTATGCTTGCTTCAATGTATTGATTAAGGTTATTCATTTTTGTTTTAGCAGAGGTACAATAACTGACATAAGCTGTCAACGAGCATTGTTGTTGTCAGTTCAAGGCCCCAAATGATTATTTCATTTTGTTTTACAAAAGCGTGATAAAAATACCTTTTAAGCATACCTTACATATGATGAGTGAATGCTAGTTCATTATACTACAATGTTCACTAGTACATGCTTAACATCAAAAACAGGCACCGGCCCAACTTCTAGGCTAGAGCCCTCACAGGTACTATACATGTTGGTTTCCCATGTACAATCCTGCTTCATGCTGCCTAATTTGCAGCTGGCTGTAATTACAGCTGACCTCTGTTCAATTCTAAAAGCCCCCACAGAATTGGAGAGTACCAGAACAAGCAAATGTGTTGCTTAAATTACTAATTCTCTTTCTTTCTATTTGCCATCTCTCACCAATCCCCTTTCTTCCTATCTCACACTTTCAACAGTGCCAATGGAACAAAACTTCAAGAGGCAGTAAATACAAAAGGTCCATGTAGTAAGTTACCTATAGCATTTACCACACAGTGACATTTTTATAACCTTATTTCACACATTGAATGACATCCGTATAAAAGCAGTAATCTTATATAATTTTGAAAAGGATGAAATGTGTAGCACTAGCATTCAGTGCCCAGTGCATAATTATCCTGTGTTATATAGGGAGGAATTGATAAAAAATGGTGACACATTATCAGCACAGGAACAAACCTAAGCACCATGGGGTCTATTCATAAACTGCAGTAGTAATACTAAAGTACTATAAAATGATCTTCACAAACCTACTAGTTTAAATCTCCACCTCTCCTCTTATTTTCTTTCTATAGATCCTCACACATGTAGGTTTACTATTTAGTAATATTGTGGGAGCTACCGTGGGGACTGGCTGGAAAAAGGGCCCTACTTACTACTAAATGGGCAGGGTTTAGGGAGAAGTAAGAAAGGTTTAGGGAGGTACATACACCCACCCACAAAAGAGTAAATCCATTGCTATTCACAAACTGCACTTTTAAAGTTACTACAGCCAAAAAGGGACCCAAATCAGAAGTAAATTACTGCATCTCAGAGCTAGAGTATGTCCAGCACCACTCATGGCCAACCACTGGTAGTGCAATACCCTTCCTTAGAACAAACTGGAGGTAGAGACATAAACTATAATGTCATAGGAAATAATGGTAAATTCAATTAAATTATTTAAAATAGTTTAGAGTATGAATACAAATAATTTAATGTTAACAAAATCAAATTCACATTACAAAGTAGTAGTAAACTTACGTGTGTGAGGATCTCCTCGTAGTCAGTCAGTCAGTAAACTTTTTATTCAATTATACAAAATAATCCTAAAAGTACAAATGTTAAAATTACATGAAAATGAATTGAAAAGACATGGAATTGCAACATCACAAAATGGATTTAGGATAAGATCCAACAGCAAAACAAACTTTGTCCTTTAAAATCTGCGAAAAGTGGAGTGCAGGACTACATTTTCTAAAATTATTAGACTTCAATAAAGGTATTGAAAATCTCCTTGTATATTTTACATCAAATTTACAAACAAAGATAAAATGCAACAATGTCTACTTAGAAGAGCCATCACAGGGGTATACAATGATTTTATCACTGTCGAATTGGGCCAGGGGAAAGAAAAGTAAATTACACAAAGAACCAGATTCAAATCTAAACACTAGAGGTCTTTCCCAGTGACGAAAGGAAGGTTCGATGACAATAGTCATTTATGAGATGATATACTGTCTGTTTGCAGGTTTGATTAATATTTTCCCCCTCCCTGTCACAATGTTTAATCTATTAAAAAAAAAGTTTGCTTTAACCAGGAGTTATCTTGTCTACTAATTGAGCAAAGATTTTCAAAAAGAGAGGACCATCTCAGTTGTCCCAGAGATACTTTGACATAAGACAGCCAGGGGATCTTCAGCTCCAAAATCACAGTTGAGGCAATCTGTGATGACCTGCTGATTAAAAGTAGCATGGGGTTTGGTCCAGATGGACAACCATAACATCAAAGGGGTAATATTCACCAAGTTCTCAATGAACTTCAGCCCCAGTTCTTCTTGGCAAATAAAATACAGACGTCTGGGAAGTAGAGAGAGGAGATGATGCCAAAAGCAAATTCTCCTCAGCCAGCAGGGGAACAACATTTGCCTAGCCCAATACTCCTCCTCTGTAAATAACAATTGGAATACACTAAGCTTTTTATAGGTCTAGAAACTGAGGAATCAATTTTCCACCTCTTTCAGATTGAAAAGCACACCAACTGATTGAACACATTTTTGGGACCATGCAACAAGGGTGGAATGCCAGGAATTAGAGGAGTCAAAAACCACCCCAAAGTAAGAAAACTAGACCCTTTAGTCAGTTTTTAAAATCTTTTTCTTTCTTCAAGTTTTAAGGGTAACGTTTATTAAAGAAAGAAATATTAATTACAATCAACAATGAGCTGAATCAATAATATAATGCATACATTGAGATATCTAATAACATTATAATAACGTTTGTATGGAACTAAAGTAAGAAAGGAAAGAGAGAGAAAGTCTGCATAGAAAATATTAGTAATTACTAATGAGACGAAATTAATGTAACAATCAAAAAACAAGGTAACAGTGCAGAGTAAATTGAGTGATTAAATATGATGAATGAGAAATTCTTCTTAGTTACAATACAAATGAGGTAAAACAAGTATTTGAAGCAGGTTTGTATACTTCTTTAAAGCACGGTGACCACAGAGTTTGCCCTTTAATGTGTAAAGATAATGGGGTGATATATGCTCTATCTAGTCTATGATTATAACATACTCTATACCACCATGTTTAAAAGATATATTGGGAGAATTCTTATATTTTTTTGTTATTTGTTGGAATGCAACTGCAATTAGTAGCTCAACAATGTGGAGATTAAAGGTATCATCAGGCTGTGGGGAGAGTTGAGAGCACGGGGAGTAGAAGAGGGAGTATTAAAAGTAGGAATGGGACTTAAACATAACAAAGTGCAAGAATTAGGGATGACCTGGGTCAAAGAATTGAATTTGTTTTCATATGAGACCGGGAGCTTAAAAATGGATTGAGTTTGAGAGAAGTAAATATAGGATTGATCTTGAAATAGCCGATGGGCCCAAACTAAACCTTTATCTTTCCATGCTTTCCAATAGACAGGTTTGTTATTAATTTTAATGAGTTTATTATACCAAATTGAGGACTGAAGAAACTGATCAATATTGGAAAAGAAAGAAATAGAAATTGTGCGCAATAGTCTGCAAGCATTTTTAAGAATAGGCAGAGACATGAAAGTCAGGTGTAACAACAAAAATTCTGAAAAAGAGAAGGGATGAATAAAAAACTACATCACCACTTGTGATGACAATGAAGAGGCCATAGCTGCAGATGGCTAACAAGTATGCAATAGCTTGGTTGTGTTACGGCCCTCTTTCAAGCACAACAAGGCAAGTAAATGGACCAGCCTTTCGAGAAGGGGTTTTAAATGTCCTTTAATCATTGTTTCGAACATGAGGTACAGTTGATCCAACATAATAGTCTAAAAAAAAGAGTGATGATACATCACTAAAAGTGTTCACACATTTTTGCATTTAGCAATGGACACAAGGTACGGGGAGACATTTATTGTTAAGCCTGGGAGAGAACTAAGCTTGCTATCCACCACGGTATCAGCGTTTGTGGTAGGAGTCATGTCAACAGGCAGTTGTCCCGCTAAAAGGTTACCATCACACGAAAGTCTCTTTTCAGGAAGTTCAATTTCTTTAATGATAACTCCAATAGCCTGAACAAAAGTAATATAAATTGTCCTCCTACTAGGCAATGTGCTTATGTTACCTGCAACTTTCCATTTTCCCATTGTAGAAAATTAATCGACAGAGCTGAAACATGAGTGGCTAGGTCTAACCTCAGTCGGGCGCTGAGGGTGCAGACGGGACCGGTCTTAGCTCAACCTTCACCCGGGCGCATCCCGTGCAGATGGATGGTCCAACAAGCTAAATAGTGCAGGTGATGGAGAGCCCATCCCCTCAACACTCACAGCATTTACACTTGTGGGTTTGTGAATAACACTTTGTAGTACTTTAGTAGTACTTTTGTAGTACTAGTAAAGTACTACAAAATGCAGTTTGTGAATAGGTCCATGACGTCAGGGTCAGGAGGAAATACTAACTTACTACCTTGTATTTATTGTCTTTTGAGGTTTTGTGTTACAGTCATTACTGGTCTCCCTCCCTTGTTATTTTTTGTAATTTCATACCCAATACACTAGCATTAATGGACTCTGGCCTAAGTATAGATCCCTGATAGGAATGAGTCTTGATAGCCATAGGGCATTACTATGCACTAAGGCCCGAAGCAATAATGGCCATTAACAGTGCCTCTCTCTGAGTATGAATGAAAATAATTAGAGCGGTTCATGAATAGCCCCTGGCATTAATACACATTAACTGCAACTGCACGGAGTAGTAATGGTCCAACATGTTAATAAGCCATAATGAGCTTTAATGGTCTCCTCGAGTCATAAATATGAGTGGCCCAAGCAATATCCACGGGAAGTAATGAGCAATAACGAACATCAATCATGGCAAGCAATAATGGCACTCAATGGCGTCACCATTAATGTGTTTCACAGGCCCTTGCATTAGAGAACCTTAATGGCCCAAAGCAGTAATGAGTATCAATGCCCCCATGTATTATTATTATAATAATACTGGGGGAATGAGAGGAAGTTTTTAACGAGTAACGTAGTGTCATCTCCCTATTATTACTAATGTCTCAAAAAAGAGACTTGGGGGGCATATGTACAAGCCCCTATCGCCACTGGAGCGTCACTTTTTGTGACATTTCCGTGGCCATTGGGGCTTTGCCTTATTTACAAGGCAGCGTTAAGCCACTTAACGTGGCTTAACGCTGCCTTGTAAATAAGGCCCCCTTTCATTCTATGCTTAGCGGGAAAGGAGTGGGCAGTGGGTGCTGCGTGGACTTTTTACTGCAAGACCCATTGATTTTGACGCTGCCCCCTATTTACAAGGGCAGCGTAAATAGGAGGCCGCGCCAAAATTAAGACCAGGGAAAACCTGGTCTTAACTTGGCGAAACGAGGAGAAATGCTTGTATTGTTTATGTGTAGGAAGGTGGCCCTTCCTGCTCATAAACAATCCTTTAAAAAATGACATTTTGTAACTTCCATGCATTAAGCAGCACACAGAAGTGACAAAATGGCGTTTCAGGATTGTTTATGTGCAGAAAGGGACACCTTCCTACACATAAACAATCCTCCCCTGCACGCAGACACCCATGCACTATGGTGCAAGGGTGCCTGCGTTGGCGCTACACTGCTAAGTGTAGCACCAGGGCAGGGGGAAACGCAAGGCTGCACCATATTCTTGTAAATATGGTGCAGCCTTGAGTTTCTGAAGTGGCGGAGTGCGGCGTTAAGCCATGATGGCTAACGCCTCACTCCGCCACTTCTATGAAAATATCCCCCTTGGTTGCTTGCGTGGGGACCATAATCCACTCTACTTTATAGACCTGAGGGTTAATCACATTTCTGTCACTCTGAATAGATGTTGTTTTTAAAAAGCACACAACCCCATCATGCAGCATTTGCCAGCAATTAATGTAGCAAAGAGGGCTCTTCCCAGAGCTCGTTTTTTGAGCCTTATGTTTGTATTTGTGAAGGTTAGTCTAAAATTGTATAAGAAAAGGAGAAGAGTTTCTTTCTTTATTATGCATCCCTGCTAATGCAAGATTAATAACACTCAGATTAGGGAATTGGTAAATTAGCAACTCTCTCTGATATACCTTATAGTCGACATATTTCTGGTCTCTACTGTTGTTTTAAAATCAGAGGGCTTTCATCAGCACGTATTGTAAGCTGAATATCATTCTCTCTAAATATAATCAACCTGTTCTAACCCGCTCTGGTGGGTAATATATTGAGGGGCAGATTTACAAGGACTGGCGCATCTCTGCATATTAGCAGAGATGCATCAGTTCATTTGCGTCCCGTAAAAAAACCCTTGCGCCACCATGGATGCGTCGCATTTACAATGCGGCGCACCGTGGCGCAAGGATAGACAGATGCGTGACGCATCTTTTGGCGTACAGGCAGCGCATTGCTGGAGTCGTGTCGCAAGCACGACACAACTCCAGCAAAATGGTTAGGAATGCCTATTCCTAACATGCTGCGTCACTCCTTACGCATGCTTCAAGCAGGCGTAAGGTTTGGACGCAGTGGCGTCGTAAAAGTCACTCAGTGAAATCTTGTAGATTTCACTGCGTCACTTTTACGAGGCTTTCCCATGTCGGAAAGCCCACCCTGCATACATTATACCTGATGCAGGTATAATGTAGCGCAGGGCTTTACAACGTGACGCATCTCCCTAGAAGTGACACAACGGCGGCGTAAAGTTGCATCTTTTACTTCATTGGTGCTCATGTTTCTCCCATGGAGTGTTCTATCAACTTTAACTACAGAGGAAAACTCATCTGTGCATCATTAAAAACTGTGCCCCATCTTGCATACTTTTCCCCACAGTGTTAACATCAGACTTTCATCCTGCTAAATGTAAAGCAGATTTATCATGGGAAGTGATAGATATAATCGGGGGTTGTCCCAAAACAAGTGGGTTTCTGCTTGAACATGTAAATTCCCATTAGCAGCCTTTACCATGGAAATAAAAAAAATGGCTGAATGAAAGGAGATCTAATTTGGCTGTGACTAGTGATTGCCCCTACTTGGTGCCTATTCTCGATTTGGCATATTTCTACTCACCATTTTGGAGATGTAAACGAAGAACAAACTGCTCAGTGGGAATGCATCGGTTTAATATGTATTAAATAGCATTTCAGAATGTGTAAAGCAGCATTCTTAATCTTATTGGCTGCTCCCTCCATTTGCTGGTGAGCACATTCTCAAAACATTGCCAAAGGGCTGGGAGAGTGATTTGTTTCCCTATGTGCCTTCACCCGAGGAAGGAATTCTTGCTTTATTTTTTATTAGGGCAGCTCAAAGCAAACCCTGACTGCATCACAACTTATAATAATGTATACTAATAATGTGAAACTAAAAAATGCAGTTCCCTCTCCAGAGAGCGATAAAAGGTTAACCCTTTCACAGAAAAGAAGACATTTGTCTTTTTCTCTCTTCCTAGGTACATGAATGCTGGAAGAGATAAAAAAAAAATTGAAAAGTATTACAAGAGCTTAACTACACCACCTTTGCAAAAGTGTTACTATTATCAAGATTATAATAACCTCTCACGGAATAAAGGAAACCTATGAGAGAATTTGAAAAAAAAGAAAAGAATTTTCTTTAATAATTTGAATCTTTTACAGTTCTGTTGGGAAGGGAAACTTCGCAGCGTATTTCTATCTTTTTGTGTTATTTTTGTAGAGTCGACATTGGATGTCAGGTCCACATTCATTAATGTACCGCAACCCCACAGCCTTGCCAAGGTTGTCTTAGCCAGAGTCACTTTGCCAAAGAGGAGCAAGGTTGTTCCATTACATTATTAAATTACATTCCAAAAAATGAAAATGTTACAGGTAAAGCTCACAGCTGCTATGTTTCATGGTCACACTTGTGAAGAAGACACCAGGGCTGCTGGTACCTGTTCTAAAGCTCCTTCACTTCAAAAAACAGGGGGAGAAGGTGGTTCAGGATAAAAGAGAGATTCCCAGTTCCTCTGTTTGCAGTAGCAAAAAGGAAACCTGGGCAGATGTTCACTGCCATGGGTATGTTCTTTTTTTTTAAAGGCATAATTCCGCCGGGACTTTTGCTAGGCCAGGATGATAGTGCATGAAGCCACTGATGCTCAGAAATGTCTGGTTCCATTGATGATCCTTCCTGCCTAGGGCAATTGATACTTGTGACGGAGCTGTATCCAGCAAAGTCGTCTCAGAATCAGACACCCTTCCTGCGAGTTCCCGCTAAAGCTCTGGACAGCTTGGAAGTCCTACTTTTCAGATTTTCTGGAGCAGTTCCTCTTGGTGTCCGCTAATTCTCCCAGGACATCTGGAACAGGACTTATGGGGCAGGACAAACTCCAGCCGAGGCCATCAGCAGGGTCCAGTCCAGGTTCAGTTGTTATGGGTCAGCTGGTCATGCCAGGAAATGTGCCTCTTGCAGCTTGTTGTCTCCCTGTAGCCAATAAGACCCATGGAGTCCACTTTCAGGCTTAGTTACATGTGGGAGCAGATCCAGACCCTCAGGTCACCAGATAAGTCATGTCAGAAGATCCAACCCTCTTCTGTTCTTCCACGGGTCCAGAAAGGAGCTTGGGGTGAGGTACCCTTTTTGTAAAAGTCACTACCCAGAGGGTGGGGATGACTCCTGGTCACTCTCTAACCAACGGGAAAAATGTTTAGAAGGGCAAATCTTCCCACTGTTGCAAAAATCGGGTTTGCCTTATTGTAAAATATCCCACAGTGCGCTATTCTAAGTGAAATCCAGCATGGTAGAACCCATCTGCCCTGTGGGCAAACTGGTGTCCCATCTAGATTATGTCTAGGAAAATGAGGAGTCCCCACCTCCTCAATCACACCAACCGGTTCTGGGACCAGCTCTCCCCTCCTATTAGGAAGGCTACACTGTGCCAAGGAATGAGAAGGCTTCTCTTCACCAGGTCTCATTTTACACTTAATTGTGAAAGGGTAGGCCTCACCGTGGTCTCCTTTGAGTTGATTAAGTTCCTTAACCTTCCCACCTGGCCTTTCTGAGAAAGGAGGAGGCACATTCCTGACACCCAGATCTTCCTGCCAAAAGGCTTAAGCCACTGTTTTAGCTCTGGGAACAGTTTTCACACCTCACTATGGGGACAGCACAAATAGGAGGCAGCTGCTAGCAGGCCAAAGCTACTTAGCCAACTGGAGCTTCTGGCAGGCAAAATCTAACTTTTTTAAAGTTACCCATATATTTAACAATATTCCTTATTCAACATTATTTTGATTTTAATAAACATTAAAAAAGCAATAGCGGAATCACTCTGTAGCTTAGGCCAAACAAATTTTAGTAAAAGATAGTACTGTAATTGCACCATAGTTTTCCACAAGGGATCAGCTACCACCATGCATTTTGAGAATAGCTTTTATGATCTAATCGCTAAAGGACCATGCCAACATGAAATTCTTACATGTTCCAAATATTGGACACCCTATCTTGTAGGGTAAAAGGCCTACTGAGGAGTGATGTTTTCATATTTAAAAGTACAGTTCCTTCGGGTCAGAAAGGGTTATTTTGACAGATTTGCTTGTAGATTTAAAAGCTGTAGCAATGAGGTCTGAAGCCATGTTTTTCCTTGTCAGCCGAGCGCAAGCCACAATTTGTGCTAGTGTCCACAGATGACATTTAACTTTCTATGCCATTGCTGAAATGCTTGAAAGTTAAATATGGCAAATGGGAATTAGCCAATTTTACCACATTTTAGAGGTCAGAGCACATACAATGGGGATTGGGCAGCAATACCCCAGTGTGGAGAGTTATAAAACCAGCAATACCAGTCATCAAAAAATTGTGATCTTATCTTAATGCTATCTAAACCTTAACTAAATTGATTTCTAGTTAATTTCTTTTTTTTCAAACGCATTCCACGGGTTCAGCATGCCCTGGTCACAAAGGAGATCAACATTTCCTGGTACCCTTCACAGCTTCATGCACTAATAGAACACGCAATGGCCAAGCCAATAGTTTTCACCTTTGGCGGTGGAGCGCCAAGGAACAACAGACGTTCATGGGCACTGGGGGTGAAAAAAAAAGAATCTAAAATGCATAATGCCAATGTGTGTGAGGACTTCTTTTAGGATGTTGACATTCGCGAAATGCCATGTGCTGATACCAACTCTGATGGACAGCAGTTCTTGCCAGGTAAGTAAAGATGTCTGTAGGCTAGACCTAAACAATGATGGGTGAAATGCTTGAAATAATCTTAGCTACTTTTAATTACTCTGGGCGGAGATCCAGTCCATAATTTTCTTTGCTCACTGTACTACTACAGATAGGGACCAATCTTAGGCACCATTAGGAATAGTTCAACAGTCAAACTGGCAGGCCACATACCGCTCAACAGGAAAAAAGCAACATCTGAGCAGTTTGGGGTTCATCCGCGAGGGATAGCTTGAGTATACCAAAAGAAGGGTGGAATACATTAATAAATCCCAGCCAGTTGTTGTTACTCCCTACTGCCCTCATCCCCTGCCACAGCCAATCTCTTTGAAATGTTATAAGATTTACCTAAATTAAGTATCCTTCTGTCTTTTATCAGAAACATGTTCTGCAGGTTTGTCGAACTAACAAAACAAAAATATTTTCCCTATTTTACCACTAAGGTCTCTCTTTTGTTCTCTCTCTTGCTCATTCCCTCGCTCTCTCACATTTTTCTCTTTTTCCTTCTCCGCTGCCTGTCTGTGCATTCCTCTCTCTCTCTCTCTCTCTCTCTCTCTCTCTCTCTCTCTCTCTCCTGCTCACTCCCTTTCTCCCTGTCTCACATAATGGTATTTGATATTCAGGAACGTAATAGCAGAGCCATGGGTTGAGTGGAAACGGTGAGATCATGTGCTAATTGTAACTGAATATTAACACTGGGGCATAGCACAGTCTTGAGTAATACCTTACATGTAATGGTTGAATGAAACTCCATCAGCTTTTTTACAAACACCTGGCCATTCCAGACAATTTGGATAGTATTTTAGGTTTCAAAACTGTGTTTTCTGTGTGCTCTGCATACCACTAAACTCTGATCCTCCGTTTTCTTAGCAATTATAAAGCATGCACCACCTTCATTGGGGGGACCTCGGTGATCAGCAGCGTTTAACGTCTCCGTTTTTCTGCCTTAAACCACAACACTAAATGTACATACCTGGAAGTAACCCAGACTAGAGCAGTGTAATTGTAAACAATGAGATGCTTTAACAAAATATGACTTTGTGTACTAGGCCTTTAAATCTCTCTTGATTCTTCTCTTTGGAAGAGGAAAAATACTCACAATTGGTGGTAGCCTGGGATATCACAGTGTGGGGGAGAGGGCTCTTCCGAAGACCTAATAGTGATTCATTCTATTGATTAGGTACAAGCCTTTTAATGCCTCAGTCAGGTTCTGGGGCTCCCTTACAACACCTATCTGGGACCCGCGCAGGCCCAAGCACTATCTTCACATTTAGGATAATGTGGGTAATGGCATTAAACTTGATGCTAAACCTGAGCCCAGGGAAAGAGCCAACATTTATTGAGCCAACAGTTTACGCAATGTGGCATGGATACATTCACCTCCAAAGAATGGGGAATTTGCATATATAGTAATGGCAAGACAGAGATACTTCTGTGCTATCCAAACGTGTGTTCCAAGAGACCTGAAAATCGGTGCTGGCGGTTGCAGGTGGCGGGTATTATTTTTGGGGGCTGGGACTTATTCTTCATCATCAGCTTTTGACCCAAATAAAGAGAGAAAGAAGAAGGCTGAAAAGTAGGAAGAGAGACATAAAAAACAGGGAGAAAGTAGAGTTAAAATGGAACCTGCAAGAGTGAGATAAAGAGACATAAAGTGGAGGGTGATGGAAGAAAGAGGCTGGAGGTGGAATCAAAACTAGGCAGCCTTGGTTTTCAGCATCCCCACATTTAGAAGCACAAGTAGCAGGCTTTTAAGACAAATGTTGGGCTTCTGCACTTATCTTTGTTTTGCAAATTAAGCACTGGCCATGCTCCCAACCAGGACTGCTATTCGCATAATTTGCTGTGAGCTACTGATTGCAGTATCCAGATATTACCACTAATGCTTCTTTATTGTCCAGTATCTAATGGACCCACAAGTAAACAAGAACATGCTTGCCAATAGAAGGCAAACTGTGAGGTTTGTATTTCATTTGTGAAAGCAGGTCGGGGAGCATATATTTCTGTGATTTATTTGTAAACATCAATAAATAATTTACCAATGTAAGTTCAATACCGGAATATGAAGTTTAAAAAAATGCAAATTCACAGTTTGTCAGGGAGATTTAAACAGTGGCATATCTGAAGTTTTTATCCCCTGGATTGCATAGCAACATCACATATTTTTGAAAAGGAGAAACCTAGATCAATTGAGGGAGGTATGGATTTCAGCTTATGAACTCTCTTTACCTATGCTTCCCTGCAGATATTGAATATTGATGACGATCACTCATCCCTCACATTTACGCAGTAGTGACCATTGGATTTGACAGTGAATGGCAAAAGTCCTTACAATGCAGAATTCCCAGACTTCTCCTTATAGAAATATTACTACTTAGTTTTGTTAGACCTATCATTCAATACAAGATAGGACTAGAAGACTAGAGACCATTGTAATTTTAATTTTCATGGATCTCAACTCACATTCTCCTACGCATGCACTACAAACATCAAAACTATGTCTACAAAAATCGGATTTATTCTGTGTTCCAAAGAAGATGGTTGCAGTGTTTGGGTCCAGGTTCGGCTTCTGAAATCTATAGATGAAGAGAAATCTAGAGTGAGGTAGCTTGTGTGGATGGATCCCTGCTCATTTTTATACCCACAATGCACTGCAAATATCAAAACAATGCTAAGAAAAATTTCCTCTACGTTTTCATGGAGGATGGTTGCAAGGTTTGGACCTAGGGTGAGCCGACAACCAGGCAAAGCTACTAATCCCAGTCATTTCTAAAATCTAGAGACCCGGGGGATTCTAAAGTGATGTGACTTGGGTAGATCCTGGATGGTTGTATTACCAAAACTGCCCTGCAAAAATCACAACTATTCTTAAAAATTAATGTTCTTCTCATCCCATGGGGGAGGGATGCAAGATTGGTGCTTGGGGTCAGCCACATCTAGTAAACCCTACCAAACCCTGGCATTTCTCAAAACTAGATCCGGGAAATACCCAAGTAAGGTGGCTTATGTGAATCCCAACATGTTTCACACACTGCAAACATCAAAGAACGAGTAAAAACTAAAACTAAGTATAGCAATAGCAAAAGTCAGATCATACACGTTACCACAATTCTACCACTAAAAAATGGCTCCTAACATATGCTGGTAGGCCTTTTACATGACAGGAATGGGTCAAAACTGTAACAATCTGTAGACTACATTGAAAATATATTGACTTCACAGAGTCACCGTTTTGGCCTGTTCCTGTGGTTGTGCAGTAGGTTTTCATGAGTGTAAATTGGTCAGCTACCCATATTTCAAAAAGGGATTTTTTAAAGAAACTTTGAGGAACTTTTTATTGTCCCAGCTTTACTTCTTTTCTTTCTGGGTGATAGGCGCAGCCACATATGTGAGGTATCATTTTGATATCAAGAAAAGTGTGGAAATACTTGGTGAAGGGTCTTTTGCCATTGCCCACCAAGAGTGAGCAAGTTTAGTTTTGTGAAGTAAAGTCATTCTTGGTAACAAAAGTGGTAGCATCCACACAAACAACTCCCCCCTGGATTCCCCTAGATTTTATGTTGGTGATATTTGTACTCCCATGTAAATGATTCAATTTACATTAGATGCAATGGGATAATGTACATGGGAGTACAAATTTCACCAACATAGAATCTAGGGGAATCCAGGGGGGAGTTGTTTGTGTGGATGCTACCACTTTTGTTACCAAGAATCAATAATGCCTTTAATAAAGTTCTTGTTGGCCCTCCTTTTTACAGAGCACACTAACATCTTGCCTGCATGCTCATTCTCTTTATTGTATTTCTGATTGATGTTTTCCTCCTTTAAAAGCTCTGTTACTATAAAATGGTCTGTTAAGTTTTCCTTGACCTGAGTCTAGTTATGAAGGTTAACTTCATAATTAGAGGCTGGGCTGCTGGGGTTACTCTTTCAACTCCCTCTTGGAGTGACACAGTCACATCTTTATCTACCCTAAGCAATTTTGCTGAATAAGCCTTTTATTGTCCCCTAAAGAAAAAAGCCTGGAAGGTATCCCAAACCACAGAAAGTGGTGCAGACCCTACATTTATACAAAAAAGCTTAATGATAACATTGTCAGTAGATAGCATCCATTCTGACTCAGAGAGCACAAATTAGTTGAAGGACCACCTTCAATTCGGAGTAAGGCCTAAATTAACTTCAATTTCCATGGGAACATGAGCGTGGTCTGAAAAAGTTTTAGATATTGTTGAAGAACCTTTGCTGACTATACACTTATTCACTTCTATTTTACAAGTACAGGGGCATGCCAGCTTCCTTTTTAGAGGCCGTAGTTGGTAGCATTTTGAAAAAGGAGAAACCCACCACAAATCCTAATTCTCATCATCCAATAAGTCTACTTAATGCTGAATACAAGCTTTTCACAAAAATCATTGCTAATAGGATTATTGCAGTAGCACCTAGTTTAATCAGAATTACTTTTTGGTCAATAGGTGCAATTCAGCTAATGCCCACTATTTGATTCGGCTATTGATCTTTTTTTTTACAAAAAACTTCAAATCAGAAATGTTAATGATGGACGCAGAAACATTCTTTGATCTGGTTAAGTAGGTGTCTTAATTCTGCATGTTGGAGACTCTTCATTTTGGCCCAGCTGCTTCTAATGTAGAAAAATCTCAATGTACGTGCTTCAGCTTCAATAATTATAAATTCATCTGAGGCAGGTAAAGTTATTATTTCTTGTGGGATCCATCAATGTTGCCTGATGTTCCCTATTTTGTTTGCTTTATTCGTAGAACCATTAGCTATTGGTATTTGTAACAATAATACAATTTGTCTACTAGCTCCTACATATCACAATTAAAACTTTATGCAGCTAATTTGGATCTATATTTAGAGTGGAGAAACCCAATATCCAAACTCTGTTGGAAAAAATTCATGCATTTACTATAGTTGGAGGATATAAAATTAATCAAGAAAAATTTCAAATGTTATCTAATGCATCTATTGATGATCTCCATTTGGGGTTAAGGAGTAAGTATAATCACTCTCTTCCCATTAGGTATTTGGGAATGTTTGTTACTTTTTATTACACTAAACTATTCAAACTGAACTATATGGCTACCTTAGCGAAAGTGTGTGTGAGGATTTGGGTGTACTATATGATATGACTGTGGGGCCTTATCGTGGGGTACACTCGCAAATACCATCCTGGGTCCAGTCAGTATTGCTTGTTTAATGTTAGCTCGACCCTGGGCAGCTGTGGCTGTGAGCAATAAGGCTTGGCAAAGGAACTTATTGTAAAGCATTTAACAGTACAAAACAAAGGAATATGAAAGTCACATACCAATAAAGTGACACGACAGCAATTTATTAAAATAGAGCACATTTTTATTAATTTTAGAGACCTTATTTAGCAAAATCCACTGGAAGGTTCCGGAGCTACAGATTCGACAAGTTTTTATCACTTTTAAATGCAACCACAAACTAGCATTAGTCAACAAAAAGTTTGCAAATTTTTCAAAAGTTTGAAAGAGTTCTTGCGGGTACTCCGGCCCGGGTTGGGCAACCAAATCTGACAGTTAAAGGGTCTAGAGGCCAGAGAGGATACTTTGGACAGTTACCTGGCCACCACAATGTTTTTGAAGCAAGTTCGAAACTTTATAGGACGACCACCATAGACATCAATGGAGTGATCGTGATGCTGAGGATACAGACAAAAGATGCCCAAAGGATGCTCCGGTTATGGTGCAGTCGACACGGATGTCTCTGTGGTTATCCCTCGGGCCAAGGATGATGAGGGGTGACTTTGGCCATGGAAATAGGGGTCCCTTGAAGTCCTCTACATTGCAGTAGTCGGTCAGGCGATGTTGCAATACTGGTCACTTTACACCCCAGTGGGGGCAAAATTGTCAGGTGGGGACTGGGGGACTGGTGTCCACTGAGTATGACAAATCCGGACTTTGATAGCACTTCCGGGTCTAGCAGACACAGGTGCAACTTTTTACTATCTCGGATTTGTCCTTTTGTGCACCCTGCGACTGGTAGCATTAAAACGTCTGCAGTGGCTACCAACTTGTCAGTTTGGGCTTTTGAGCTATTGTGCCCTTGGAGCTAGTTCCAGGAGATCAGCCGACTGATCCTTGGAGTCACTGCTGTGGGTAAAGGCAGGAAGTCAACTTTTACCCATTTCAGGAGCTGCAGGCACAGTCCCAATGCCACTAGCCAAAAGTGCAGCAGGTGCAGTCCCCTTGACTGTGCAGCCTCTCTTTATGCAGGTTAAGGGCAGCAGGTCAGTACTTATTTGGTTCTATCTCAAATTCCAGTGTGATTTGAGGGGCAGGGTGCCAGGGGTGCTGCATTTATCCCAGGAAAGAGCCCCGAGGGGACCACACAGTCACTAGCCAATAGGGTACTGGGACCCCTCCTTTCCAGTGATGTGTTTCTTGCAATGTGTGGCATCTAGCTATCCCAGAGTGCCCCATTCTTGCCCCTTTCAAAATGGCACAACCCTGCCTTGGTCGTCAGGAGCACGGTAGCCCACCCTAGGGGCTTATTTACAAGCCCCTTGCACCACCGGTATGCCACTTTTTCCCATTTTAAAAGTGACAAACTGGTGGTGCAAGGGGCTTGTAAATAAGCTGCAAGAGGTGTGGCTACCAGTGGACTACATGCCCATGGGAATACAGGTATGGGGGCAGCTTCCCCTTTGAAGCTGGCCTTTTGAGCTAACACCCCAGGTGGAAATCCTGGGAGAGGAGATAACACCTCGCTCTGCGGCAACTGCCTTTGTTTCTGGGCGGAGAGTTGTTCATGCATCTCCTCGGGTGGCCAGAAAGCTTGTTGAGTGCCAGGGCCGATCTGAGGTCACTGGACTAGCTGGACTGCAGAGTGGCAACTTTCTAACAGTTGCTTTCTTTAATAGTGACATTAAATTCAACCTGGGCATCTGGTGGGTTTAATGCCACGAATAATTTGATACCGTACTTGACCCACTTAGGTAGTCCCATTCAGAGGTTAGCCAGGCTGGGATGACAGCCAGTAACCCTGTGTTAGCTAATGGGGCTACTAACGTCTCCACAGCAAAATAACAATTTGGAAGCGGTGCTATTGGGACATATGAAAAATATATGTGCTGCTTAATAATATATAGCTCCGTGCCATAGGGCTCCATCGGCCTTCCTTAGGGGAGACTTAAATATAATATTAAGGAAAGTGGGAGCTTTGCCATTAGTGGTACTGGACAAGCCAAAATAGCAGTGCAAACACTGCCCTTTCAGTTTACAGTGGCAGGCTGGGGTCCATTTTGTCCTTGTCACATGCAGGGTGGCACAAACAGTGCTGCAGTCCTGTGTGAACACTCTGCCTTACATGCCCTGGGTACCTTATACTAGGGCAGAGGTCTTCAAACTTTTGGGTGCCGAGACCCCCCTGTCAACATTTTCAGTCGTAAGGACCCCCTCCTGACAAACATTTCTAAACCTGTAGGCAGGGCTACTGGAATTATGAGGCAGGTGAGGACCAAATTACACGACAGGCTTGACTAAATTGTTTGGGAAGAAAATTTAAATAATGTTATGTGATGCCGCGTTATTTTGGGATAGAATTGCTTCATTATTTTGACATTTTTTGCACACAGTAACACTGAGGAAAGATTTCACCCCATCAGTACCAGTTTATAACCAAAATAGAGCAATTAACATCAGAAAGATGTCTAGTCAACCTCTGTGATGGGCCTTCCACTCTGCAGGAATACGTGCTGCCACATTAGAAGCTCACCTGGCCCTGGCTGGGAGCAGCCGGGGTCCCTTAAAACCCTGGCGGTCTTGTGCAGAGTTAAGCAATTTACAACATGCCGCTTTCCTCTCACCCCTCCCTTCCATCCCTCTCTCCTCTCCCAATCCCGGATCCCTCTCTCACTTTGCAGGCCATTTTCTTTCACCCCTTTTTACAACTTCTGAACTCTCCCCATTCAACTTCTCACTTCACCCTTAATCACCTCTTGCCATTCTGTCTTTTCACTGCCCTCATCTCTAACAGTCGCTCGCATTTATCTCATGGCCTCTCTGGCCCGTCACCTCCCGTGCCCATCTGCACTTCTCATTCACCTCAAGTCTCTCCATTCAAATTGTTGTCTATTTGCATCTTACACCTCTCCAGTCCCCCATTCATCTTTCACATCTCCCCTTTGTTCTTCCACACCTTCTTGAACCAATGTCCCTCTACCCCGTTACCTCAGCACCAGTGCTTAATTTGAGCAGGTGGTTTCCGGTGCTCCGCACTGGCACCTAATTGTGCACACTGGCACTATGACCGTCTGCCACATGGTGGCTCTGTCTGTGTAATTTAGAGACGAGCAGAACAGCTGTTTATTAATTCAATATACATTAAAAACTATAAACTCCTGACATCCATGCCATTCTTTTAGCTTTGGGGGCTTGAAATAGTCTGAACAGTCACACTTGTACAAGTGTTATGGTTGGTAGTTGCATAGGTATTGTCATTGGCCGCACAGGCAAGGCAATGGGTGGGTGGTTAAAGTTGCAGTGGCCTACTGGTGAGGTCCCTGGCACATGTTTTATTACAAATTAATCTGCTCAGCACCCACCCCAGTACTCCCTCTCTTCCCCTATCGCTGCTGTCCCTCACCCATGTCGCATCAAATTACTTTTTAGGTCACAGATCATCTCTCAGCTATCTTCTCTCACAGTTTAACAGTAGCCCTCCTCTGTGCCCTCAACTTTCCCTCACACTCACTTCTTGCGTGTCTGCACTTCCCTTCGGCACTTCACATTTCTCCTCATCCCTGACCTCTTCAATCAAATTCTCTCACTCCCTTGCTGTCCTTTCTCATCCTCTCATCTCTCCTCACCGAGCACACAGGTTGGACCCGTATGCTCCTCTCGGCCTGTGCCACTCTGCTTATTGTTCCCTAATTCAGGAAGGCACGAATTGTCTGTCTTGCTGTTTTGGTGCAGGCCACACAGTTATGGAACGTGCACCCTCTTTGCTTCGCTCCACCAAGAATCTATTACCCTTCAGGAAGATATAAAAACCTGCCTCTATGCTCTGTAGGTCACCCCATTTGGCTGGTTCTCCTTCCCCTTCTATGTGTTTCTCATTTGCCTTCAGGCAGCAGATGGCTATTAGCCCCAGGACACCTTTTGGTAACAGTAGCGCGCTACAAATGTAAATAATAATAGTAATAGGCAGAAGCAGGGGAGCCACTAGACCCAAACTTCGCGGGGGCCTACACTCCCAGGCAGGGCTGGCCCTAGCACTGGGCACACACGGTGCAACAGTCTTTTTGGTGCCCCCTCCCTAGTTTCCTCCTTCTCCATAAATTCCCTCACTACCACTCACCAACAATGCACCTCATCTCTCTGTAGCACCTTTCTGACAAACATTTTTTTTTATAGCGCTACTCATAGTTTACTCACACTCAGGTGTGTGATCTGCATAGTACATGTTCTTTGTAGCAGGCACATTAACCCTCTGCACTGTGTGGGTGACAAGAGTGCCCATGTGAGTGCACGGTGAGCGATGCAACAGTGTGAGAGTAGGGCAAGAGGAGTGACTGCAGGGTGAGTGAGGTGACCATATGAATTTGGGTGCGGATGTAAGTGCAGAGTGGGACGAATGAATGCATGGTTAATTATGGGCTTGTTTGAGTGAGTTGCAAATTGAGCAGTGAGGGGGCAGGTGAATGAGGTGTCACATGAGTGCAGGATGAGTGCAGATGAGTAGTGTGACTGCAGGGTGAGGTACAGGGTGAACAGCGCAAGTGCATTGTGAGTGCAGAGTGATCACTGTGAGTGCAGGGTGAGAGGGTGAATGATGTGAGTGCCTGGTGATCAGTGTGAGTGCACTGTGATCGCTGTGAGTGCAGGATGAGTGTGAAAGTGAAGTGCGAGAATGAGGAGCGAGTTGTCTGAATGCAGGGTGCATTCCCAGACACTTGAAGTGACTCAGCATATTATTGACGGCGGCATAGGGTTTAAGATATAAGTTAAACTATTGCTATAATAGCATTAATCAGGGATCGAGGGTGGAGGAAATAAATGATATGCTAATCCTGCAACACACATCCAGTTTTAAGATTAGGGTTGCCAGCTCATTATTTTGATGTCCCAGACGGTACAAAAATAAACATTCACCTAAAGCCCTATTTTCAGCACTTATGTGTGCATACTTGGACAGCAAATATAAATAGAAAGAACTTTTAATTGTGTTCTAGGGCTGCCTGAATGATCCATGACTGATAATTAAAGGGAACAAAGACAGAAAAGTCACATTACGAATGAATGCATATAATTTTATTTACAATCCTATTTAGTGTCAAGAGGAGGCCTTTGCAGGCTCTTTAAACTTCAAATGGCTGGTATTTTTCTTTTGGCAGCCCTACTTTCTATTTCTTTTCATGAAATGCATTCTCACACTACTGCAGTAAATGTGTAAAATACAAATGTAAGGAATAGGCAGAGTGGGGGCCCAGGGGGTACTGGAACCAGAGAAAAAAACAAAGCCTCGGTAACCAGTTTACAAAAGGTATGTAAACATGCAAATGGTCTTTAAAGACTTGTGAAAAACTCAGGCGTGCTGTGCTGGGGATAAGACTGCAGACACAGCCCAGCGGAGGCCACAGCAGCTCGAGCTGAGACATGAATCCCTTGAAGTCCTATGGGCCAGGGCAGAAGTGTGACCGGGAATGCGCGACCCCCTTTCCATCACTTCACGGCCCCCCTGGGGGTCGCGCCCCACACTTTGAAGACCCCTGTACTAGGGGCTTATAAGTAAGTCAAGACTTGCCAATTGACTGTATCAAATTCAACATATCTTTTGTAAAGGGTTAGAACACTGGCACTGAGGTCTGGTTAGCAGGCCTCAGTGCACTCTCAGAGACAAAAAAACCTGCAGCATTAGTCCAAAAATGTGGAAGTTAACATGCAAAAAAAGGTATTTCCTTACAGTGCGAAATATTTTTAGCGAGTGAATGTTTTTCCTCTATTGATTATTGGCAGAGTAGCGTACGCAAAGATCTCTATAACACCATTGTTTTTTATGAGCTAATTTTCCTATCAAGGTGCCCAAAAAGATTTTTTCTGAAGCTGGTTCTTTGATTCATAACATCATTTGGAATAATCAGCCTTCCATTCTGAAGCTTCACTAGATACAACTAGATAAAGAACATGGTTGGTCAGCTTTACCTCATCTGCATCTCTACTATCAGGCGACTTTATTGTATACAGTTTCCAGGTTGAATGATATACACTTTGCTCCACTTTTTGACAACTGTGGGCCTCATTTACAAGGAATTAATGCAGTGCAGTGCTGCAAGCCATTTGGCTGCACCACGCTGCATTAATTCCAAAGCACAGGGATGCGTCATATCTACAACGATATGACAGATCCCTTTTCTCTCCCTTGCGCTGGGGCACAATTTGCTGCCATGCGCCAATGCAGGCACCCTTGCACCATAACGCAAGGGTGCCTGCGTTGAGGGGAATGATTGTTTATGTGCAGGAAGGCGTCTCTTCCTGCACATAAACAATCTGAAATGGCGTTTTGGAACTCTTATGTGTGCTGCTTAATGCAGCACACATAGAAGTTGAAGAACGTAATTTTTTTTTAATGATTGTTTATGTGCAGGAAGGGACACCTTCCTGCACATAAACAATCACAAAAGGTGATTTCCTCGTTCTATGTGTGCTGCAGAATGCAACACGCATAGAAAGAGGAAAAAAACTAGGAGAAATTAAAACATTTCTCCCCATTGCGCATCTCTACGCCTCCCCTGGGGAGGCTTAGCATTCAGATTCATTCCCAGGTTTACGATTTCTCGTAAATCTGGGAATGTGTCAGGTTCCATGGGTGTTGCATGGGAACACCCACAGAAACACCAATGGAACGCCCTTTCCACGCAAACTGCTGCGTGTAAAGGGGCCATATTCACAAGGACAGAAAAAGCCACGCTGGATGGCTTTTCGGTGTCCTTGTAAATATGGGGCAGTAGAATGCTCCGCCAGTGCGTCACACAAAGTGACGCGGCACAAGGGGCTTGTAAATAAGCTTCTTTTTCTAGTACACAAGGTCAGGAAGGTACCAAATCTCATGATGAAACCTCTTCAGGAAGAAATTCACAGATTACTTGAGATGGGGGTCATTGAAGAGATACAGTCATCCGAATGGTTGGCTCCAATCGTTTTAGCACCCAAAGACAAAGGTAGCAAAATTAGGATGTGTTTTGACTTAAGAAGTTTAAACAACTGTATCTGGGTTGACAGGCAGCCACTACCGAACATCAATGAAGCTCTGGCCAAATTGGGTGGTGCGTGTATTTTCAGTGTGATGGACTTATCGTCAGCCTACCATCAGGTTATGCTACATGAAGAGTCTAGAGCTCTAACGTCATTTGTTACACCTCTGGGTGCATATAGATTCATCAAAAAGCCATTCGGGTTGGCGAGCACAGCTGCTTGTTTTCAGAGGTTGATGAAAGATGTTTTAGCTGGTATAAATTCAGTTCTTTTCTTCCAAGACGATATACTTGTTTATGGAAAAGAAAGAGTCAACCAGGATGAAGTGCTGTTCAAAGTACTGTCTAGGCTACAGGAACGTGGACTCACTTTAAAAAGTGAAAAATGTAAATTCAGAGTTGGATCCGTATCCTATCTGGGACACTCTATTACTAGTGAAGGCATTAGTCCCAAAATTGATCTTGCTCAAGCAATATTACAGGCACCAGCTCCATTGAGCAAAGATCAAGTAAAATCTTTTTTTGGTTTATCTGAGTATTATTCGAAATTTGTGTACAATTCTGCGAGTGTTGTTCAACCTTTGAGGCTACTGTTAAAAAGGGGGCTGATTTTGTATGGTCTGAAGACTGTATTAATGCTTTCAACAAAGTCAAGAATGAAATTGCACGTATGCCAACTTTGGGTCACTTCGATGTATTAAAAAGAACGATTTTGACTACTGATGCAAGTGTGCGGGGTTTGGGTGCTGTCCTATCTCAGATGGTTGATGGCAATGAAAAAGTCATAGGTTTTGCCTCACGTTCACTAAAAGGATCTGAAGAACGTTACTCTGTAATTGAGCATGAGGCGTTAGCCTGTTCATGGGCAATCAACCATTTCAGGTTCTATCTCTGGGGTTTACCTTTTTTGGTCAAGACAGAACACAAACCTTTCATCCACATGTTTGCTTGCAGGAATGTTGAAAGTACCACTCGTAGAATAAAAAGGTGGGTTGAAGGACTTTGGAAATATAATTTCACCGTAGAGTACCTGCCTGGTCTTAGAAACATTCCGGCTGACTTTCTCTCGAGGATGCCTATGGACAAAATTATTCCTACCAGTTCTGATTGTTCTGTATCTTGGGTGAAAGAATCAGCACTTAATAAGGTTGAATGGGAGGCCAGCTCCGAGAGTGATGAATCAAGGAAGCCTGTGTTGGAATTTGTGGTCAATGGTTGGCCCACCCTCGATGATGTTCCCCAGTGTGCAAAAGGGTTTTGGAATGTACGTGACGAATTAAACATTGTGGGTGGAAAGCTTTTCCGTGGGGAAAGATTAGTTCCTCCATGCATGATGCGAGAAAAGATCATCAATCTGGCGCATGAAGGCCATCTCGGTTGCAGCTTAACCAAAGCCAGGGTAAGAGAATCTTATTGGTGGCCTGAGGTTGACCGCCAGGTAGAAGAAGTTGTTAGGGAGTGTACTTTTTGTGCTGGTAATGATAAATCTAGGAAAGTCAGTGCTGCACCTCTTTCTCCTGTTGCCCTACCCGAACCTCCAAATGGTTCTCAGCTTGTTGATGAGCTCTGTAGTTACAAAAAATATTGAGTTTCTTAAGGACGCTTTTGCTTGTGAATGTATACCTGATATTAAAGTTTCTGACAATGGGGTGCAGTTCACTTCTCAAGAGATGGTGGACTTTTTGAAAGATCTCCCCATTACCCACCACCGCACTGCTCTTTATGCATCACAAGCCAACGGCTTGGTGGAAAGCATGAATAGGCTTGTAAGGGCTGCTGTACAGACTGCTATTGAAACAAGATCTCCTTTGAAGTGCATTTTAAGAACAATATTGTGGACACATAGAAACACTCCCAATAGTGTGACCGGCTGCTCGCCGTTTTGGAAACTCAAGGGCAGAGCAGCCGGATCTAAACTCAACCCTGTGTGGCTGAATGTGAAAGATAGGAGCAATAAGGTTGTTGATTGGAGAGTGAAAAGATATCAAGAAAAATATAAACACAGGTTTGATACCAAGATGGGGGTACGCAAGTGTGTTTGGAAGGTGGGTGATTTAGTGTTTGTTAAAAAAGCTGTGTGGTCTCCCAAAGGTGAAACTAAATTTTTTGGACCTAAACGCATTATCAAGGTTATGAGAAATGTTGTGATGCTTAGTGGTGGTGATGTCTGGAGCATGTCCCGTTCGTCAAAATGTGGAAGGGAGGATGGTAATTTGGAGCCTCAGACTAATCATTTCCATCGTAGTAAGGTGAAGGTCCAGTCTGGGTCGTTATGTTGTGACAAAAGAGTAAGGAAGTCACCATCGTATCTTCATGATTACATTTTAGAGTAATGACATATTTCTTTCACGTTCTTTTGATGCATTTCAGTTTTCTTATGGTTTAGCTGTTGCTATATATTTTTAAATATAGTTCATTCCTTGTTGCTTTATTTCATCTCTTTTGTTCTTTTCTTTCTTTCCTTCTTTCTTTGCATCAATATTGTAAAGGGAAGATGTGTTGTAACTTCCCTTTTAATGTATGATTCTCTGTGGGGAATGTTATGTACATCAATAGAATGTTGGGGGGACCTCTGGGAGTCAGAGTGTCCGTTACCTGGACTGCTGCTGGTGAATTTATCTGGTGGGTGTAAATAAACCTCTTCTTCAAGACATAACGGATGTGACTATCGTTATATTAAAATTATTTATTCTTCCTAAAAAAACTCAATGTAGATCTATTTATGAGTTAGTGTTTCACAAGATGAATTTTAGAAGGAGCTCAAAATTGTAGACTGTCATGATTTTTTGACATAGAAAAATTGCAACGTTCTTGATTTTGTTACTTTTAAAGATTGAGAGCACGAAGTCACAAAGGTAAACTTACACTTTTTTGTAAGTGTACGCTTTTTCGGGTAGGACGGGCATATCTTTTTATGTGCAGAGTTCTCCGCCCCGACTCCGGAGTCTCTGCAGTCCTAAACTTACAATTAAATCCTTTTTTTGTGAATGCTGAAAAACATGTGTACAGTTACCTTTGTGAATCGGGCCCTGAGATTTTAAAGTGGAACCGCATGGTATATTAAACTGTTGAAGATTTTAAGTACAGCTAAGCAACGAAAACTTGGGGGCAGTTAGGTATTTCAGACAACCTTTAAAAATGCTTTTTTAATACAAACTCAGAGCAATTAGTTGATTGCATTGGCAACTATGTTATAATCAGCAAATTCCTCTTCTCACTAGTCATTTGGATAGAGTGCAGAAAGAGAATGTGTTTAGAATAGCATTAATTAAATGGAGGAAATTGTCTCAATACAGATGAAAAATGTAGTTTTTCGCCTGATGGTTGCTCTATTAGACTCCAAAGTTGATTAATACAAATGCCTGCTCTGAGGCTGATGAAGGAACATCATCTCTAATTAATCCAAATTAAATTGTAATTGCATCAATAGAAACAGAACTAATAATTAGTGAATTAAAAAAGAGAACAGCTGACTCCAAAATAAATAGAAAGACGGGCAAATGGATTTAACATGCTGCCAGTCCTCATTCAAGCTGGTATCTAAACCAGCGATTAGTAGAAGATGGGTAATACTTATTAATAGCTATGTCGGTAGCACCCGCTCCTATTTTACAGGGCTGGAAGACTACTGATGTACTACTCTGATTCACTGGAAATTAAAAGGGAATCGAGTAAAGTTTTCTGAATTAACATATGCAAGAAGAATTAATCAGATGTCTGCCTGTCATGTAATATGGCAGAATTTCTGCATTATATGAGTTTTCGTGAAGAGAAGAGTTGATATATTTTAATAGGAATTTCATCTATTTGAGATATTTGTCATTCTTATTCAATAATAAATTTTGGGACATCTGCCAAAAAGTAGTGATGTCTAGCTCTGTCAAACTTTAAAAAGGTCTCTGGACTGCCAGGATGTTTTTCCCGCATTGAAATGTATAAACACTGATTACCATGGAGTTTTAAAATTTCAAAGCAGCATTGGAAAATACTAATTGAATCCAATACCTAAACACTGAAAACAGGAAAGCCTATATATAAAACAAGTGGATGACATTTAGTACGGCCATAGATATTCCAACTTTATGTTTCTATGCAGTCTTTTTGAGAACATCTTTTGTTATTTCCAGATAACTTTAACACCTATTTATAGTTGTATATTTATGTAATTTTAGAAAAAAACATCACATTCAACTGCAATGTTTTTAGTCTGTGAAATAAATCTGGGGATAATAACATTAAATCAGTGAATCCATTGTTTCCATATAAAGCAAACCTTGAGAAAATGGTATGAATTTAAGCAATCACCAGCACCTACTCCTTGAGTTGTGAGTTGTTTGGGCATGCATGTTGGCATGTTTATTATTATTATTATTTGAATTTGTAAAGCGCACGGCTACTCGACAGAGTGTCCCGGCGCTGGCAGAGGGAAGACAGGATGCTAGGACGAGGCTAATCATTAAAAAGATGTGTTTTAAGTTTCTTCTTAAAAAGTTCCAGATTGTCTATCAGCCTCAGGGACATGGGAAGACTATTTCACGCACGGGGACCCAGGTAGGCAAAGGATCTCCCACCTATCCGAAGTCGGTTACATCGCGGGACCTTTGCCATATGCGTTGAGGAGGAGCGAAGAGTGCGGGCAGGGACATAAGGGTTGATTCTCTCCTTAAGATAGGCAAGACCCGTCCCTTTCAGGGCTTTGTGCATTAGGACCATGGCTTTAAACGTCACCCTCTGTTTCATGGGAAGCCAGTGGAGGGTCCTTAAGTGCGGAGTCATGTGGGATCTCGAGGGGAGAGAAAGCAGAAGTCTAGCCGCGGCGTTCAGCACCACCTGGAGTCTGTTAAAAAGGTAGTCTGGTAGGCCCAGGTACAGTGCATTACTGTAGTCGAGTCTTGATGTAATTAGGGCCTGTACCACCTTTCTGCCTGCTGCCTCGGAGAGGAGAGGTAAAAATCTTTTCAGCGTACGAAGTACGTTGAAACAGGTCCCCGCCAAGGCTAAGATCTGCGGGAGGAAGGATAGAGAGCTGTCGATTTTAATTCCTAAGTTCTTCACACACTTTTTGGGAGAACCTGGGTGAGGGCAATTACTGGGCCAACAGTCCACCACAGCGTTGTGTGGGATATCTCCAAAGATCACAATTTCCGTTTTCTCAGGGTTACATCTAATGTGGTGCAGTTCCATCCACTGAAAAACTCCGGCGAGGCACTTGGCTATTACTCTCTCATCTACATCCTTGCCTTTATCACATGAGAACAGTAGCTGGGTGTTGTCTGCATATGAGACAACTTTAGCGCCAAGACACTCTGCTAATGTTGCAAGAGGGGTCAAATACGCATTAAACAGCGTGGGGCTGAGTGCCGATCCCTGTGGCACTCCCACTCCCAGTGGCCTAGCCTGCGCTGTAAATGGAGGCACCCACACTTCAATGGACCATCCGTCCAGAAAAGATGCCAACCAATTATAGGCCTGATGTCTGATTCCTATTTCATGTAGTCGTTCTAGCAGCTTATGGTGAGGAACCGTGTCAAATGCTGCTGTAAGGTCGAGCAGTATCAGCATTTCCTTTCCTCCTCTGTCCAGAACGCTACGAATGAACTCCGTCACCTCCAACAGTGCGGTCTCGGTGCTAAATTGAGGGCGGAATCCAGATTGTGTGGCATGAAGAATGCCATTGGACTCCAGGTAAACGGACAATTGGCAGTTTACTTCCTTCTCAAGAATTTTGGAGAAGGCTGGGAGCAGCGAAATGGGCCTATAGTCAGTTCTGGGTGCAGGGCATGGTCTTTTGGCCACACCCTGGGGCTCATTTGCAAGGAGCTTGCGCCGCCAGTGCATCATTTTTTTTAAGCACAGTGGCGCTTTCTCTGCTCCATACTTACAAGGTGCCGCATCTAGGCAGATGCGTCACTTTTCGTTGGCTAGCGTAGGTTTTTACCTTTGTCAGAATCAGCTGCGTTGCATTAGAATTAAAATATGCAAGGTAGGCGTTCCCACGTAAACTCCCCAGTAAAACTAACACAGTGGTATTTATGATTTTGTGGAAAAGTGACGCATTGTTGGGATGCGGGCCGCTGCACTTGCAATGCATCAAAATTCATACGTCTCTAAAACCCGGGCATAGCAATGATGCATTGGCTGTGGCATAGGAATCTGACCAGCTCAAGTCATTTCCAACAATTTATTCTGCAAGGAAATCACGTCCCTTCAACAGATCAATTCACACATAAGATAGGTAACACAGTAAATGTCACATTACACAACATTAATGACTTGTATCCACACACATGGTAGTCTGACACAATATGTTACACATACGTAGGTATAGTGGTACACCGACATATACTATGCCCTCTCGTATGCGAGACATACAGGACCAATGTAATAGAGTCCAATGTGAGTTTTTCACCTTTTCACGCTCTATTACATTGGTCCCCATACTGAAGTCTACTTGCGTCAGTCACTACGGATGCATCGCCTTCGGGTTTTTTTACGCATTGCTGTAGTTGAGTCAGTCTTATGTCAAACTATAGCAAGGCCCCACTTTTGGGCCTGATGCCTTGCAGCATTCTTCCCACAGATCCGTCAGTATTTCTGACGCATCTGTTGGTCCTTGCGCCATGGAGCCCCATAATGTAAATACAGTGCATCCAGGGCGTCGAAAGGATTGTTGCTGCAGGTGCAAGTAATTTTAACACATTGATGCGTTACTGCTGTGATGCATCATTTCTTGTAAATAGGGCCCCCTGTACTTGGCTGTCCTTCCCCCAGTGCTCACAATAAATAGTTTTCGGCAGTGTCCAGTGTGTTCTGGGAACATGGTGTGCCATTTTGCCACATCCTGCTCCTGGCCTGTCTCACCCAAGAGCCCATAGTACATGCTCTTCAGTCATGTTCAGCACACCCTGGGCAAAGGATGTGTCTTTAGGACACGCCCTGTGCTTGGCCCCCAACCCTTCTGGGTCCAGCTTTTGGCCATATATGGCAAACTCTGAATAAAGGGCATATGAAAAATGTAATTATCTTTTGGCTCACTCAATGCAATGACATTGGTCATGGTTTCTTAAATCTTTCAATGTTTAGGGCTAGAAATTATCAAAGTTAATAAATGCCAGTGCAATAATATTATAATGTAAAATAATGTATTTAAATTTAAAATGTTAAAAAAATAATAGGCTGTCACTGTATCCCCCTGCTCATTTAGTTCAAGGATCTAATACCACAGGTCATCACTAGATGCCCTTCTGGAGTCAACAGCCTTGTGCTGACTAGACGGGGATATCTAGAAACATTCGTACTGCACCCATTTCATTTTTAGGTCACAGAGAATGGGCTTTGACACAGTTACTTTTAGCCCATTGGCTAGTTTAGGCCAAGCATCTTCAGCTCTTGCTATGAGACAGCATCAGTCACATATTGGATCAGCCCAGAGTATTGCCGGATCACCGTATTACTAACAGCTTTTGGGTGCATTATTCTGCCTTCTAGGAAGAGCTTCTGTTGCAATGCAGGAGGTATAAGGTTTAGCAGCATGGGTCATGGACTATTTGATGCACGCAGAAGTCATATTGAAAAGAAGGCTTCACTCTTGTAAATGCAATACATTCTGAATCATAACCAAATGTTTACTTGAAGAATTATGTAGATAAGTATGGAAAGACTCTGAAATATTTGTCAGTTGACACTGAAAGAAAATCTTTCTATGTACAAAAACATATGCATACAAAATAATAAAAGATTCTCTTTAAACATAACACCTGACAAATATTATAGAGCATTTACACACTTTTATGAACATCATTCAAATCAATCTTTCTTTATTATTTTTTAATTCCCTACATCATTTGTGAAAAAATAAAACAGGCAAGTTTTATTGCCTGGGCACAAAGAAGACATCAGTTTAAGGACGTTTATAGTATAGATTCTAGGCTACTAGAATTTAACACTGAGGCAAGGGCCGTGAAAGAGAGAAAACAATTTGTTTACATGCCACTTTCAGAGGCAGAAGCAAGCCTTTGAAATGAATGACAACATTTGTGAAAATGGTGTATCTAGTTGATACCTGAAGAGTAATATGAAAGGACAATAAACTTCATTTTGCTGCACAATGTATGTGCAAAACAAAGGTGGGGAACATTTTTTAAAGGGAAAATAAACATTTATTTGCATGTCATTTATTTAAATTCAAACATTTCATTCTATGTCCATTACCTGTAATTTTATGCATTAGGCTTGCTTTAGCTGGCTAACATTGCTACACAGGTAAAGGTGCAGGAGTGTGTTGTTACTTCTTGTAACAGAAGAGATGATGCAAGCTCTGTGAAGACATAAACTGATGTTTGTTCATGCATTTGAACTTGCAATATCTGGCACGAATCTAAGGCACTATCCTGTAGCCTGTTCTTCCTCTTCTTGTAATAATAATAATAATAATGATGATGATGATGATGATGATGATGATGATGATGATGATGATGATGATGATGATGGATGATGATGATGATGATGATGATGATGATGATGATGATGATGATGACGACGACGATGATGATGTTGATTGATGATGATGATGATGATGTTGATGATGATGTTGATTGATGATGATGATGATAATGATGATGATGATAATTGAATTTTGTTGCTGTCATTGAGTAGTCACAGGCCTGGCATGCATCACTGTGATGCTCCACTGCCTGGGACAGCGGTCAGCCTTGTAGTTTTTTGGCACACATTTGAAGCAGATAAGCTTACTGGTCACAGAGGTTACCACAAGAGGAGCTTCTATCGCTGGGCTTCCTGACACTTTAGCAAGATCAGGAAACATAAAAGGAGTGTGTGGTGTTGTGTGATTCCTCAAGGGGGTAAAAAAGAGCCCGCTCCATGTGCCCACATAATTAAAAAATGGAGAAGACCCCCCCCATGCACAGATTATTTGGTTTAGGGCCACCATCTTGCAACACAACATGGCGGCCCTAAGACCTGACCATAGAGAGGGATAGATAGGCAAGATGGCCAATGATGTGGATGCTCTGAACCAGCTCCAGGCCAATCCTGCTAAATCCCTGAATTGATTGAGTCATTCCTCCCAGCTACTCTTCATACTATAAAAAAGTAAGGAAGTAAGAGAGCGGTTTCTGCACAGCTGCACCTTAGAACAAAATGCACTGCTTTTTGTGCCATACCTCACGTAGCATCTGATCATGACCCCACAAGTAGACAGCATGTCTCAGAAGAAAGCCTATCGAAAGACATCCCTGTCCCTGGGCATTTCAAAATAAAGAGGGACTCCCATGCCTGTGCCTGTATAATGAGGACGAAGAAAGCTACCTTTTCACACTTAAAATTAGTTAATTGATCTTAACGGGATTGTGGACTTTGAAACTAAAGCTTGGAGAGGATGTAGCCTTACGGCTAGAGCGGTCGACCTCGAAGCTGAGGAACCAGGTTCGAGTCTGGGCAACGACGCTCAACAGCCTGTGATTCTGGGCAAATCACTTAATCTCCCCATGCCTAACAAAAATGAATGTGTCCGTCTGTAACGCAACTGGTGCTCATGTAAAGTGCTCTGATACCTGATATCTTTAGATCTAGTTCGCGCTATATAAAACTCTAAAAAAATTAAATAAAAAAAGAGGCACTCCCCTCATAATTACAATTAAGCTAATAATGTAAACTAATGAGACTCCCCTCCTTTGTGAAATCAACCGTATAATTTAAAATTAACAGGGACTCCCCTCTGTCTGCCCATATAATTAAAAACTGAAGAAGGACTCCCCCTCGATGCACGCATTGTATGGTTCAGTGGCTCCCATTTAGCCACACAAACAGACCAGCCCACTGAGAAGAATAAGTGAAAATAATCCCGCCTTGTCTGGGTTGACTCCAGGGCTCTTCACAACTGCCAAACCCGAAGATGGCTAATCCAAAGAAGTCCACCCTAACCTACAATCTTTCAAAAGCCAACCCAAACTCCTTCAAAATAATTTACCCCCAGTGGTCTTTCAAAACTGCCTCAAAGAGCCACAAACTCAGTCTACTCAGGACTTTTCAGAAACACTTATCTCAGACCAATAGTTTTGTCCAAAGAATGGATGCTTGAAAACTGGGTTGATTTTCTGCTTTCACAACACCTTCTGCCATTCACAAACTTCAAAGCAGAAGTGTCAATCCCATTTACAATATTAGCGACATTATTATGTGACAGATTTTCAACAAGGACTCCGTGAGGTGTGCATCAGTGAGACAAATGAGATTTGATTATGTACACTGGATATTACTTTTCTTTACACATCCATTCCACATTCAGAATGTCTGGAGGCATTGGAATATTACTTTTATTTAATTTATTTTTTACAGTTTTATATCGCGCGAACTAGACCCGAAGATATCAGGTATCAGAGCGCTTTACATAAGCACCAGTTTCGTTACACAGGGACACATTCATGTTTTTTTTTTTGTTAGGCACGGGGAGATTAAGTGATTTGCCCAGAATCACAGGATGTTGAGCGTCGTAGCCGAGACTCGAAGCCAGTTCCCAGGCTTCGAGATCGACCGCTCTAGCCATAAGGCCACATCCTCTCCCCAAGCTCAGAACAACAGATTTCAGAGACAACATTATTTTTATAACGGAATGGATGCATTAAATTCTATATAACAACTATTTTCATGCATTAGGCAAGTATTGTTTGCAAACAACTGTAACTTCTATGGGTTCTGCAGCTGCTCCAGCTTTCGCAAATATCTCCAAGCCTCATTTTCAAGGAAAGCACATTTTTAACAATGAAAAATGGTATAACAATATTAGGCCTTATTTCAGATTCATTGACAACTTGTTTGTGATCTGATGTGGATCAAGACAACATTTGGAGAATAATATTGAAGAACTGAACACTGTGCTTGATTGAATGAAATTCAAATAAAAGCCAAAAGAATACCATTCACTATTTGAATGTGAGCATCACGCTTCAAAGGAACGAATAGTCAACCACACTCTACTCCAAGGAAACCGACAGAAATACCCTTTTCAGTGCTCAATGTCAACATCCAAAGGGCTGATTGAAAATCTCCAGTGTTTGTCAGTTGCTGTAGGTAAGGAGAACAAACAATAGTGTCTGAACTAGATGAATATGAAAAATAGGAGACCGAAATGCTGAAGAAATTAAAAAAGAGGATATAAAGATGCAACTCCAAAACGAGCACAACAATTGATCCGAGGCATAAACAGAGGTGACTTATTGGGACCTAAGACTATAAAGGAACAGAAAGCTTTATTGGACTTTGTGTATAACTTCTCTAATCAAAGAGACAAAATCAAAAGGATTTATTTGAAAACTTGGAAATCGATTGAAAATGCCCACTAAATGAAGAAACTGTTTCCAGAGAGCCCTATTTTTGCAAACTCAAGGAACATCAATTTGAAATATCACATCTTTGAAGCTGAGCCGCCATGTACCAGGCTCCGAATGACCTTGACAGCTGTCAAGAAAAGAACTTATCCATGCCTTAACTGTGTGCATTGTAAAAATATTGTCAAAGTGCCATATATGCACAGTTGAAAGGATAGCTTTGAGACAATTTACATGTGATAGTGTCAACTGTATTTATCCTATTAGATATGAAACTGGAAAAGCCTATGTAGACAAAACAAGATGCAAGGCAAAGATAAGCTTCACTGAGCACAAAAGAAATATCAGAAATAATAACATGGGGTGTGCGAAATTCACATAATTTTCTTACATGTAATTATGCTAAATTTTAGGGAAATTACGCTAAATTATGCGCAAATGTGCATTATGGGAATTTGCAATATTGCGGTAAAAAAATTGCGAGGAAACACTATTGACATGACAACTGCCACTCTCGTTCTGACTGTTCACGTTTTGCCCGCACTACGGTGCTGTAATTCTGCCATGAACAGCGGCGTAATTTCTGGAACTTTGCATAACAAATGTAATGCGAAATTCCCCAAACTGCACAAATTACTTAGCATAATTTACATTTTGCCTGGACCTAATAATAAGTCTAAAGCACCAGTGGCAGTGCGTTGATACGAGTTTGGCTATAAAATTAATCGATTTAAATTCCAAGTCTTGGAATAAATATTTATGCTTGACAGAGGAGGTGACATTGAGAACTTATTAGCCCAAAAGAAACATTTCTGGTTTCATCATTTGAACACTTTACCACCAATGAAGCTAAACAACCGAATCAAAATTAAATGTTTTATCTGATTAACACTGTTTACCTTCATTGGATATACAGCTCTGCTCCAGCCGCGGCCTGTGCAGGTAAGAGTGGTGGGCGGTGGGGCGGGGTGGGGGGGTTTCGACAAACGATGACGAGGGAACATTAAATAAATAATTAATTTTCCCTCGTCATCATCTGTCGAAATCCCCACCCGGCCCCACCGCTCTTACGTGCACGGGCCGCGGCTGCTCTGCTCTCTATAGTGATATAAGTTGGACAATTATATATTATGAAGCTTCTGTCAATGCGCTTTTTGATAAGCTAACCTCTTTCACACACAGGTGGTCTCTGAGAACAAACATATATTTTTACATACTACACATAAACTTGCCAAGATATGCTGAGCAGGGTGAGTATATAATATCATTTTCAGCATCTATTTTGCGCAGCATTTACTGCAGGTGATATTTTCATGGTATGCTTGGTTGTGTGTGCAGAAAACGAGGTTAAGCCCCATATTCATTAAAACTGAGGGACAGATTTTCAAAACTTTTCCGCTGGTTTAGCGTCACCAAAGTGAGGCTAACCAGCGCACATTTTTTTTTGCTATTTTCTTTCCAGCGCAAAACTTGTTTCAGTTTCACTCTTTTTTTGGGCTCGGGGTTAAATGGATAATTTTAGGAGCTTTTGAATATTGTTCATCAGATAGCCACTGAGACAAACCCTCAACCATTCGCTGGTAACAAAGAAATGACAAAAAACAGATAAGTGTTTAAGTCTAGCTTGAAATCGATAAAAGAGAAGAGTAGAGGTAAGGACTTAGCAGAACATAGGAGACGAGCAACCATGCTGAGGGAAAAGGCATGGACACTCTTGTCAGAAATCAGGATTTTGCAAACAGTGGCAGACATTACGCAAACATGTAACATGAAATGAGCAGTGTAATCCAGTCTCAAAAAATTATCAATATCTGCAGACAATGTAAAGAGTTTATTAAAAAATCTAAATCACAGATTTAATTGAACCTTTACATTGAAATAGACTGCATTTTAATACAATAACAGTACGGGCAATACAGTGATATTAACACCATTAAAATCTAGTCTGCTTTTAGGAAACATAGAAATGTGAAATATTGTAGATTGGTTAAACGTAAATAATGAAATAAACACCAGAATAGGCCAACACTAGTGTTGTGCTTTGTTGAAAAGCAGAAACCTTCGCCACTACTGTTACTGTTAGTCGTACAGTTGAGAAAAAAAAATTATTCTTTTTAAGAAAAGGTAAAGTAGAATGTAAAGTTAATTAGCATTTGAACTAAATTTCTCAAAAGCTCTGATGAAATAATACTATATATGAAAAGTATCAAATAAACACAAGTCTTTCCAGGCTTTTGTATTTGATCTCAAGAACCTTTAAAATATAAGTGACCCCACCCCCCACTCCCGCCTCTCGTGAGCTCCAGTGTTTCTTTTGCGGGTTGGATGGAAAAAAAAAATTTTACTGCAATTTATAGCGCTGCATTAGTGCTTAATCTCCAAAGTCGACGCAAAAGTTCCTGTGTGCTGTCTTGTCTGCACATGCAGTGTGCCCCGTTGTTTGAGGTGTTTCTTGAGCTGCAATTGGCAAGTCTGCCTCTGTGGGACACTGTTCTGATGTGGGAGATAGGGATTTTAGATCCAGATATGACATTTTTTGTTTATTAAGAAATAAATGAAATTCTTAACCACAATTCGTGAAAGGAAGCAGTGGTACGCTATATGATCATAAGCACAGGGGTTTGTTTATAATAGGCATAGTTTAAACGAATACTTATACGTGCATCAAATGCTGAATAGAAAGGACAGCGAAAGTTACGCATGAATCAAAAGATAATCTGTCCCTCAGTTCTAGTCTAGATTAAAATCGGCTGCGAAAAGACCCTGGTGCAACTAACATTTGTGCCCATTGACCTCCACCTGCGACCCCTTTAGAGACTGGTCGAAAAAAAGTGGCAAACAAAACACATACAATGTTTTAGCGCCTCTATAGTAAGTTTGATTAGTATTTGTGTGTTTACTGTTTCTCAGTTTCATCACCAGTGTACAGCAGGGTTGGATTGGGATCAAAAATCGGCCCGGCCACACCGAAAAAAAGTGGCCCACATTTGCGTATTGCCTTTCCGCAAAACACTGCTTCGGGGAAGTTTTATGAAAAGAAAGGGGGTGGGGGCATATTTTATTAACTTCACTTAGATAAAAAAAAAATGCACAGAATACTTCACACTGGTGAGCCACACATGAATGCAAGTGAGACCACTTCTGCTCAGGCCCCTGGGCCCTGCCCCCGCTCAATCAGCATACATTAATGGGCCGGCCCAGCGAGAGAAAGGGAGTGACACCTCCGCCCATCTGCCTCTAGAAAGGCAACTCAGGCACCCACTGGGCCGCTGGCGGCATCCTAACAGACAGCCCCCAGGCTGCACAAAAAAGCAGCCCAAAGCTGGAAGTCGGCTACCGGCCCTTCTGCCATTTCCCGAGTGCCCGCATTAACAATCCGACCCTGGGGTACAGACCGTTTAAAGAGATGCAAAACTAGAGGACATGTTATTACCACAAGAAAATTATGGAAAGCACAAAAAAACAGCGGCTAGGAAGCACAAAAACTGTGGGCAAACTGCAGACCAGCTGCTGCATTATTTGTCACGAGTTTTACCATTGATTGCTCTGAATTCTGGGCAATACTGCACCTCCTGGAGTCAGTGACAGTATTACCATGCAGGCTCCTATCTCAAAATGGGCATCAAGTAGTTGATCATCTGCAGGTGATAGCCCTTTTTTACGTTTTAATGAAAAGTTCCTTACTCATCTTAAGAAATAAAGTCCCTTCCTAGAACCAGCGGCGTTTCCTCTACCTGACATGTTTATGAAAGCTGCTACATCCAGTGGAGGGACACATCAGACCTGCGGCCTCAGTCACTCTCGGGCCTACTTTGGGGCGCCCAAGGAGGGCGCCCATTCGCTCCCGCTCTGGATACATTTTCTACTCGTGGTGACAACGACACACTGGAAGAAGGACTGTGGCTGAGAACACCTCTTCCCTCACCTCCTACTAACATGTCTGTAGGAAATAATCACATCTTCATCTACCAGGTCAAGGTGTAGGCGAGCCACGCGTCCTTCAAAACATCCAGGGCCCACTCCTGACAAACTTGAGAGACTCTGTAGCTACATAAACCAATCCAGTGACGAAAACAAAATGATTGGGCCCCCCCTGCATTGGTGCCCCACTCTGAAACTTCCAAAGCCCACAGAAGTTCATAATCCAGGCTTAGGCTGAATAGGGGCCCCTTGAAGGTGGGAGCCACCCACGCCACAGGGGCCCGCATTACGCCTCTGCCTATAACTAAAAATAAACTGAAACTTTTGTTTGGGCATTGTCCCTAAATAGCCCAAGATCCGGTCTTACTTCAATTAGCTCCACTATATTGATATTTTGCAAAGCCCTGATGCTCCATTGTGCCATATGTAACTTCCAAACCTTCACACTTCTACTCTGGCCGCAGAGGCCTGCCCTGAAAGTGGGCTATACCAGGCCTTTTAAGTCAAGTACTTCATCTCACCCTCCCTCAGATTGTCAAAGTCTCACTTCTGCTGCCTCGAAGGGATCCCAAACACCACTGCCAGACCAGTAATCAGAAAAAAAACAGGACACCCTCTCCCTGACCCCAAACTCACTCCATTGCCCCCTTGTAAACTCCCATGCCGACATAGGGGCCTCACATTCACAAATTATCCAAAATACACAAGTAACACAATAGGACTAAAACAACTGCCCTGGTCAGCTCTCTAGGCCGGATTCACTACAAGATTGTAACTCTAGCCCTGTAGGTCTCTGCCTATATTTCATGTACATGAACAACTTTTTGAAAATTCATTAATGCTTCAAGGAGTACTCGGGGAAATTGCTTCTCCTGTAGTTCTCCTAGTCAATCCTTTTGTGAATTCCATTTAATAAATGTGTATGTTTGCTTGTGCAAAAACATGTTTTCTTGTTTTCCATTGTGAAAATAATTTTCAGGATAGAGAAACCCCTTCCCCTACAATCCAGCTGTTATGGGTGTATCCTATCTATTTTCATACAGCAAAGACATTTACAGGAGTTAATCACTGACCTTCTCCAGATTCGAAGTAGTCCAAGGAAAAAGCGTTTGAATAACACAAATAAATGCATTAGTGGTTGTGCTCACAGGTTCATGGCTTCCTTCTAGGGGAACACCCATCTCCCTGAAGAACTACTCACGCGAAAATATTTCTGCAAGTAAGTCTTTCTGGAGTGTAAAACACCTTTTTTAAATGTCAAGTGGCATTCAGGCTGTAAAAGTGCTTAATTTGTGCCTGTGGTTTTTAGTATCTTCACCTGTGCACTAAACGTGCACCGTCACATCGTTCTGCACTCACACCCAGACTCGTTTCGAGTTCTGGAAGGAGGCCTATGGTCCAATGCGAGCAGATTCAACATGGAGAGTTCTTCTAGGCCTAGTTCATCCATTCATTTATTAAATACCCAACGGTCTTATTCCTCACTGTTTCTTTTCCAAAGTATTGCTTCGTCAATTACCTTGTTTGCATTTTTATTTGCATAATTGGGCTTCAACTGGAACTTAATCGTTTCACATTCTAGATGTCTCCAACCTGAAGAAGGCAGCTTCACACTTTGTAAATATTTAAAATTATTATGACTGTATGTATAGCGTCCATACTAAGAACCCGACTGTCTGCTACCAAATGGCGTGGCATTCCAGGAGCGAGGCAGAGCAAAGCGTTTCTCGGATAGATTAATTGTTCAACTCCTCCAACGAGGCCTGGCTGCTTCTCCGAGACGTGTGTTCTTTTTTATTTCATAGTTGCAATTTGTACGACGTCTTCGAGCTTTAGTGCATTTTAATTAGATGACTAACTAAAATGATTTCCACATTAAATTAACAGGAGGCGCAGAAAGCTCACTTATAAATACATATATGATTAAGAACGGCTCATTAATTTCTATGTGTTTGTCACAAGGGTCTTCCGCACGGCTACCTTGTACATGTATAGACATGTGTTGTTCCATTATGCGTGAAGAATAAATGTCCAAATGCACTTTAGTACAAATGTTTGCAATATAACATAATAATCCTGCTAGTAATGTTTATGTAGCCATATATTTCCCTGAAACAAGCAGTTCTTGGTTTCATGTGCGCTGTATTGTAGCGCAAGGACAATGCTGCCCTCTGCTGGAAGGAGTCTGCTATAGCCGTGGTTAAAAAATTCCTTTAAAATGTATAGTTTAGTTCACATTTACGTTCAGTTACAATTTGTGTACGCCCCGCCGAATGGGAAAGGTTTGACCATGCATTGTAACAATCCATAAACTGGATCACAGGAGTCTTTATTGGTCAAAATGTAAATTCAGGACGCAGTTGATTATCATTACCAATTAAAGAATGTGATAAATGTGTTCTGCTCCGTTTCCTAATATGCTATTTTGAAAAACGTAAATTTGTAATGAAATTAGTTTGCTCCCTTCAATGAATATGTGAAATGAAAAAGCAGAGGAAAATATTTTTCCTAAGGTTTGCCCCGAACAAAATCATATAAACTAGTCAGTAAGAAAAATAGATCTTAGATGTGGGGGTGTGGCCTATCGGCCAAAGCTGCAGACTTTAGAGCTGGAAGGTTCGAGAGCCGATGTTTGGTGAACGTCTTGTGATTCAGGAAAAAAACAATCCGTCCGTGCCTATAGTAAGTGTGTAATAATCTGGCGCTTATAACAAGCGGTCCTGGAGGAAGTTCACGAAAATGCAAATAAACAGGGCCCAGGGCTTGAAGTGGGATGAAAAAACTGCGGGGGCAGGAGGTTTCTCAAAGGGGCGTGGCCGATCTAATTAGGTAATTAGGGCGTGGTTTAAAACATGTAAATTAAAAATCTGTGCTTAGCATAGGTGATGCCTGACTAGTAATTTGCTATTTCTGTCATTGCATCCAGAAATAGAATACAACAAGTAATATTACACCTGAAGAGTGGTACTGCTGCAGAGTTCATTATTGTTTTTCCATCCTGCAAATGAGGGTAAAAATGGCGAGCCCGATAGGGACCCCTCTCAACATCTCCTTTTTAAAACTGCCGGTGCTGAGCACCAGCAGGACCCGGCCCACTTAAAGGCCTGGAGCTGGCTTTAGGGCGGTGCACCTGGTGTGGCCGCACTTGGCACTGACCTGTGGAGGGGAGGGGGGGGCACTGACCTCAGGGGGTGGGGTGGGGGGGTGCTATGTTTAGCAATATCTTATGATTGGAGAGATGATGGACACTTTTGCCCAGTGGTAGTGAGAGAATCCGAGGAGGTGGTCATGGGGTGTGGGAGGCGCCAAAAGTGATTGATTGTCACACCAGGCACCACCAGCACTAAAGCCGCTGTGCACCTAAGGAATTGTTGTTGAAAGCACCTTTTATTCTGGACTGGCATTTCGGAAACATCTTGGACGGCTTCACTATATGGGCCTTTACTATAGCTTCAGAATAGTCGCAAGATGGTTGTTTGAAGACATTTAATTGAGCAGACGTGATCCAATTAAAACATTTTACATTAATCCTTATTCAGGCTTTTGTGTAAAAACATCTAAAAACAGAAAGGGGTGGGAAGGAAGGACCCTTGTCAGACAAGCGAAAGTAGACAGCATGGTACCAACATGGGAAGGACCGCACAAACTTTATTGTTAAGGACGCTGTTAGACTTGGCATCTTTTGGCGTGTTTGCCCTCAGTTTTTGCTTTCTGACCTCCCGGTTTTGACTCTGTTGGTGCTGGCTTAGTGTTTCTGCGCACTTTTCTCACTACTGATCAGTGGTAAAGTGCAAGTGCTCCTGTGGTAAAATGGGTTATGGATTGGTGTTTCCATGATTGGCCTATTTGATTTATGTGTCAGTCCCTAGTAAAGTGCACTGAGTGTGCCAGGGCCTGTAAATCAAATGCTGTTAGTGGGCTGCAGCACTGGATTGTGCCACCCACACAAACAGCCCGTAAATGCAACTCTGGCCTGCCATTGCAGAGAATGTGTGCAGTCTGGGACTACCATGTCGACTTGGCAAGTGCACACACTTGCCAGGCCCTAAACCTTCCCTTTTCTACATATTAGTCACCCCTAGGGTAGGCCCAAGGTACCCCTATGGGCAGGGTGCATTGTATGTGAAAGGTAGGACATGCCCTGATGTGTGTGGCATGTCCTGATAGTAATATACTGCCAAATTCGTTTTTCACTATTGCAAGGCTATGTGTTCCCATAGGCCAGAATGGGGAGTTAGTTTATAACTTCTTATAAACATAACTGACCCCAGGAACAAGATCGGAAAATAAAGTTTAGTATGCCTGAACTCAGAATCTAAAGATGCATCTTTTAGTGAAGGTGATTTTTACATTCTGTGTTTGAAAATACCACTTTTAGAAAGTAGGTATTTTCTTGCTCAGCCATCCAGCAGGCCTCTGCTGGATTTGTGGATTGACTGTCTGAGTTTTGGATGTCAGGGGCTGGGGAGCAGGAGTGGCTCCGGATAGTCTAGATGGGTCAGGAAAGGGCTGAATTGACCTGGGCTGCATTTAGAGTAGGGGGAGGAGATTTCCTTGCACCTGAATGGGCCTGGTCTGCCTCTGACAAAGCCGTCTCCACCTCATGCCAGGAAGCCATACCAGAGAGGGCAGAACTGGTTTTGGCTGGGCACAGACACTCTCTGCCTGAGAGGACAAAGGATTTTGTGGTATAAATATTGGGGCCCAAACCCCTGAACTTTAGAACTCTTTTGGACCAAGAAGACTGCCAAGAAGAAGAGCTGGAGAAGCTGTGAGGAGGAACTACCACTTTGCTGTGTGCTTTGCTGGGTTGGCCTGCAGTGGCTGCTTCTGTCTTGGGCAGTGAAGGGACTGGACTGAACTTTCTGCAATCTATTTTTGTGAGTTTCTCCAAGGGCTTGAGGTAGAGCTTGCCCCCTGTTCAAGAAGTCTCAGGAACAGCAAAGACTTCAAGTTCTTCTGCCCTCAGCACTGGGGACTGTGTGTTTTGTGCTGCAACAGAAGAAATAGCAACCCGACGCCGTCTACGACGCCGCTGCCGACTGCGTGTCCTGAAGGCACCGCAGAGGGCACCGCCGCAACGCGACCCTGGTCTCACAGACGACGCCTGCTGACGCCGCCACCGAGCCGCTGCTCGCACCGCGACCTGTGGGCACCGCACTCCGCTCCGCCTCACTTCACGGCGACGCCTAGGTATCCCTGACGCGGCTCCACGCCAAAATTGACACCGCTGCTTGCACCGTGGTTCGAGGGCACCGCTCGTAAGGTTACACGATGCACCGCCCTCATCCCGCACCGCAGCCTTGGCCTACCGACGCCATCGACTCCAGTTCGTCAGCGCTTCAGCAATGACGACGCCGCTGCTTGCACCATGACCTCCCAGCACCGCGACGTGCACCGCATTCACTTCGCACCGCGACCCTGGTCTCACCGATGATGCCATCTGATGCCGCCACCGAGCCGCTGCTTGCACCGCGACCTGAGGGCACCACACGCTGCACCGCTGCACTTCGCACCGCAGCACCCGACGCCTGCTGATGCCAGCGCTCCTGACTTCAACCGCGAGGAGTTCGATCTGCAACGCGTGTGCCTTCAAGGGCCCGACGACTCCTGCACCGACCTCCGGAACCGACGCCTGCGGACGCCGTGCTTTCGGAAGCTCAACGAGAGGTCACCGACACCCTGCATTTCTAAAGGTACTGTTTTACGGGTCTTCCCGACACCGAAGCTGGCCCGCGACGCCGCGGTCAGCCAGAACTGTTTGGATTTGTTTGTTCACGACGCCGTGATAGCCCCAGAGGGAGCTATCGACTTCAAGGAACTGTTTTTCAAGGTTATAATGATAACTGAAGATTTCTGAGTACTGTATTGTGGATTTTTATCGGTTTTGGTCTTGTCTTAAGTATATAAAAATATTGGATATTTTTCTAAACTGGTGTGGTGTCCTTTTGTAGTGCTTACACTGTATTACTGTTGGTTATGTGCAAATGCTTTACATACTGCCTCTAAGATAAGCCTGACTGCTCGTGCCAAGCTACCAAGGGGGTGAGCAGGGGGTTATTTTAGGAGTGTAACTCCCTTAACCTGACTAGGAAGAAGGGTCCCTACTTGGACAAAGGTACCTACCTCTGCCAACTAGAGACCCCCATTTCTAACATTGGTTGTCAGCAGTGAGGATAGGACTTGCGTTTGCACTTGACTTACAGTGATTGGTGTGCACTACTATCATATCGCAGACCATTACGTACCACATACTATTTTTTGGGGTCTATTTTTGCCTTTCCATTGGTTTTGAACTTGAACTTTCTAGTACAACATGCCTGAATCAATTGCATCATCTGTTGCATCCTTGGAAGTGGCCTTTGAGGAGGAGAGGTTAGAAACCTACAATGTGAAGGAATTGAAGGCTATCTGCAAGAACCTCAAAGTTCAAATCAGGGGCCTCACCAGAAAAGAGAGCTACAAAAGGCGCTGAGGGCCTGGGTAGTGGCCAGACATGCTAGTGAGCAGTGTGGGGATCTTAGCCTGGAGGTGGAGGAGCCTATTCCAAGGGTGGGTGTGCTTTTGGGAGGGGGGGCACCCTCTAAACCAGGCAGCAGCAGTTTGTCCCCAGAGGAGCTGGAGGACAGGCGGGAAGTAAGGAGAGTTGCAGTAGAACTAGAGAAGCTTAAGTTAGCCATGGAGGAGAAAAGGATGATGTTAGACCATGAGATCAGGATAAAGGAGCTGGATCAGAGGAGTAGAACCAGCTCAGATGGTGGCAGCAACCCGTCAGGACAGGCAGACAGAATTGTACACATCCCTAAGAATGCAGGCAAGGAATTCAAGAACGGGGATGACCTACAAATGTGGTTTCAGGGTTACGAGGCAGCGATACACATGAATGGGGTCCCTGAGAAGAATTGGGGAGCAGGATTGTGGCCTCTCTTTCCAGAAGAAGCAAGGGATACTTTAATAGCTTTGGGTAAGGGGTATAAACTCACCTATGCTGACATGAAGGACGCCCTCCTCACTAAGTATGGTCTTACTCCTGAAAAGTACAGGGATCAGTTCATGTCCAATAAGAAGTCTGATGCCAACACTTGGTTGGAGTGTGTAGATTCGTTTTGCAGGTCACTGGTTGACTGGGTGAAGGGCAGTAATGTGACAGATTTTCAGGGGCTCTACAATTTGATTGCATGGGAGCACTTGTCTAGTCTATGTTTTGCAGATCTGCGCCAGCACCTAGTTGATAGTAAGCTGACTGACCCCAGGAAGCTTGCTATGGAGGCGGACCGCTGGGTGAGTACCAGGGTCCACAAGAAAGCGTTTGGGGGAGACTCAGCCAAAGGTGGGCAGGGTCCCCAGCAGAAGAGTGGGGGGGACAAGGGTAAAACGCAGGAGTTCTCTAAAGGGCCCCAAACTAATACCCAGGGTAAAGGTTCCCATCCCCCAGGAGACAAGAAAGCAGTGGTCTCTTCAGGAAAGCCTGCAGAGACCGGCCCCCACAAGTGTTTTGCATGTGACCAGGTGGGTCACATGAAGGGGGACCCCAAGTGCCCCAAGGGGGCACAGCCACCCACCGGTGGGCAGTCCAAGGTGTTGGCTAGTGTAGCACTTGGGGAGGAGGGGTACCCACAGGAGGATGGGGATCCCGCAGAAATGACCCTCGTCTCACTAGGGGACAGTGAGATGGTCCCAGGAAACCAGGTGCCCCCTAACACAAAGAAATATAGCACCTGGGTGACCATCAATGGGAAAAGGGTAGAGGCTCTCAGAGATACTGGAGCCAGTGTGACCTCGGTCCGGTGTCACCTGGTCTCTGAGGAGCAGGTAGTCCCAGGGGCATTCCACCAAGTAATTGCTGTAGACAACTCAGAGCGCCAGTGTATGGTGGCGCAGGTTCCCTTTCAGTGGGCGGGTCTCAAGTCCCTTGAGGGTGGTTGTGAGCCCTACCATGCCTGTAGATTGTCTGCTAGGTAACGACCTGGAGCAGTCCTTGTGGAAGGATATTGAGCTCAGGTCTCACTTGGAGATGCTTGGGTTGCCAGAGTGGGCATGCGTGTCTACTCGGTCAATGGCGGCCAGAAAGGGTGATCAGAAGGACTTGGAGCCTGAAACAGTGGCCCAAGTCCCTGCCAAGAGAAAGGGCAAGGGGCGCGGGAAACTGGCCCCTGAAGTTCCCACAGACCGTGAGGAGTCGGACCTTGAGGGGGACGCCCCGGTGCCTACAGGGGAGCAGGTAGCTGAGCTGGGGGACATCTCTGAGCTGACCCATTGGCAGCAAGAAGGGAGTCCCACCAGGGAGGAATTCTGCAGGGAGCAGAAAGAATGCCCTTCTCTAGAGGGTCTGCGGCGGCAGGCTACAGCCCAGGCGGCTGGTGATCAGTCCGGATCACATTGGATCTACTGGGAGAATGGTTTCCTGTACAGTGAGCCTAAGGTCGCTGAGCCTGGGTCAGCGCGTGTGCTGGTGGTACCCCAGCGCTTCAGGACCTTCCTACTGGGTCTGGCTCATGACGTGCCTTTGGCAGGACATTTGGGGCAGGACAAGACCTTTGACAGGCTTGTCACCCACTTCTTCTGGCCCCAAATGCGAAGGCAGTCAGATGGACATTGCAGGTCTTGCCAAACTTGCCAGGCAAGTGGTAAGAGTGGGCGGAAGGTCAAAGCTCCTCTCCAACCTTTTCCAGTTGTTGGGACACCCTTTGAAAGGGTAGGGATGGACATTGTGGGGCCACTGGATCCCAAGACAGCCATGGGCAACAGGTACATCCTGGTCTTGGTGGACCATGCCACCCGGTACCCGGAGGCAATCACTCTCAGGACAACGACGGAGCCAGTGGTGGGCCGGGCGTTAATGGGGATCTTTTCCCGCATGTAGTTCCCCAGAGAGGTGGTTTCTGACAGCGGGACCAATTTCATATCCAAGTATATGACATCCCTGTGGAAGGAGTGCTGTGTAACCTACAAGTTCACCACCCCTTACCACCCACAAGGTAACGGTCTGGTGGAGAGATTCAACCAGACCTTGAAGGGCATGATTAAGGGTCTAACAGAACCCATGAGGCGTAAGTGGGACGTCCTCTTGCCATGCCTTCTCTTTGCATACAGGGAGGTGTCACAGAAGTCTCTTGGGTTCAGTCCCTTTGAGCTTCTGTATGGTCACCCTGTGAGAAGACCTCTGAGTTTGGTAAAGGAAGGCTGGGAGGCAGCTCCCAGGAAATCTCCCCAGGATGTGTTTAGTTACATGCAGGCCTTCAGAAACCAAACTGCCCGCTTCAGGAAGCTCGCTTAGGCGAACCTAGAAGCAAGCCAGGAAGAAATGAAGAAGTGGTGTGACCAGAATGCCACTCTGGTCGAATTTCAACCTGGGCAAAAAGTGTGGGTCATGGCCCCAGTGGAACCTTGTGCCTTGCAGGACAAGTGGACTGGGCCATTTGAGGTGGTGGAGCGCAAAAGTGATGTCACCTACCTGGTGGATTTGCGGACTCCAAGGAACCCTTTGAGGGTCCTGCACGTGAACCGCCTCAAACCCCACTTTGAGAGGTCCGAAGTGAGCATGCTCTTGGCGACAGATGATGGGGTGAAAGAGTGGAGTGAACCTCTCCCTGACCTCCTGTCTACCAGGGAGCACGATGGGTCAGTGGAAGGTGTGATCCTCTCCCCTACACTGACCCCAGAGCAGCAGAGCGACTGTCGCCAGTTGTTGGGACAGTTTGCCCACTGTGCTCTCTGACCCCAGGTGTTACTCACTGGTGTACCCATGACGTGGACACCAGTGGCAGCCCTCCTGTGAAGCACAAAATTTACAGGTTGACTGACCGGGTCAGGGCCAGCATCAAAGAGGAGGTCTCTAAGATGTTGGCGTTAAGGGTGATCGAGCCCTCCAACAGTCCTTTGGCCAGCCCAGTGGTCTTGGTCCCAGAGGCTGCTGCACCCGGTGCCACTCCAGAACTGCGGTTTTGTGTGGGCTACCGTGGGCTCAACGCCGTCACCAGGACTGACGCGCACCCCATCCCTAGAGCTGATGAGCTCATTGATCGGTTGGGAGCTGCCAAGTTCCTCAGCACGTTTGATTTAACGTCTGGGTACTGGCAGATTGCCTTAACCGATGGGGCCAAGGAGAGGTCAGCATTCTCAACCCCAGAAGGACATTACCAGTTCCGGGTGATGCCCTTTGGGTTGAAGAATGCCCCTGCCACCTTTCAGAGGTTGGTCACCCAGGTGTCGGCTGGACTGGAGGATTTTAGTGCCGCCTTCCTGGATGACATTGCAGTGTTCAGTTCCAGCTGAGAGGAACACTTGCAGCACCTCGGGGAAGTGTTGAGGGCGCTGCAGAGGGCAGTCCTCACGATCAAGGCCAGTAAGTGCCAGATCGGACAGGGTTCTGTGGTGTACTTGGGACACCAGGTAGGAAGCGGCCAGGTGGCGCCCCTACAACCCAAGATTGACACCATTCTGGCTTGGGAGCCCCCCAAGACCCAGACAGAGGTGAGAGCCTTTTTAGGTCTCACCGGGTACTACAGGAGGTTTGTTAAGGGCTATGGCACCATTGTTGCCACCTTAACAGAGCTGACTTCCAGGAAGCAGCCCAAGAAGGTGATCTGGACTGAGTCCTGCCAGAAGGCTTTTGATGCCCTGAAGGCCGCCATGTGCACGGCGCCCGTGCTCAAGGCACCCGACTTCTCCAAGGATTTTGTCGCGCAGACTGATGCTTCAGAGCATGGTGTGGGAGCGGTGCTCTCACAACTGAACGAAGAGCGCCTAGACCAGCCTGTAGTCTTCCTTAGCAGGAGACTACTCCCCAGGGAACAGAGGTGAAGCGCTATAGAAAGGGAGGCTTTCGCTGTGGTCTGGGCACTGAAGAAGCTGAGGCCCTACCTGTTTGGGACTCACTTCCGAGTTTAGACAGACCACAGGCCCCTCAGATGGTTGATGCAAATGAGGGGGTGAGAATCCAAAACTGCTGAGGTGGTCCATCTCCCTACAGGGAATGGACTTTACGGTGGAACACCGCCCTGGCACAGAACACGCCAATGCAGATGGTCTGTCCAGGTTCTTCCGCCTTAGTGAAGAGAACTCCCAGGAGGTTGGGTAGTTCTCCCTACTTTCAGCTGGAGGGGACATGTGTTAGACTTGGCATCTTTTGGCGTGTTTCCCCTGAGTTTTTGCTTTCTGACCTCCCGGTTTTGACTCTGTTGGTGCTGGCTTAGTGTTACTGCGCACTTTTCTCACTACTGATCAGTGGTAAAGTGCAAGTGCTCCTGTGGTAAAATGGGTTATGAATTGGTGTTTCCATGATTGGCCTATTTGATTTATGTGTCAGTCCCTAGTAAAGTGCACTGAGTGTGCCAGTGTCATAAGGTTTCTGCACATACACAGAGCTATGCACAGGAAAATGGGACCCCGGAATACAGTGGTTTGCCACCATATACCGTAGCACCCAAAAACCCCAACCCAACTAGCTTAGCATCCCATTAGCACCCAAGTACTAATGTTTGGACAACCCAGAACACGGTATCTTTATCTCAGGACTCGCAGAAGCAAGAACACTCTTTCGTCACTCACTCGTACTTGTCCACAAGGTGCGTAGGAAGAGACACTGGATAGGTTAAAATGTTTATTCCAACTTACGTGCTCTAATGTACAGTACACGTGTCAGCACTAATAGCATAATGCATATGACTAATATAAGCAGCATGGTTACAATTCCATAGAATACAAACGGGGAAAGCATTTCATAACTCAGTGGATAAATGTCTAAATAACATTACCACCCTCCCCGTGCAGTATTATAGTTTATTATAATAATAATAATAGACCTCTGGGCTTTGACTAGCGAACCCCCATACCTCAGTCTCTAGATGCAGAATTACATCAGCAGGACATCATAGCTCTTCTCACTGAAAGGGATTTCTCCAAGTGTGTTAAGCGCTAGTAAACCACAGTATTAAAAGCATACCAAATTCTTCATGGCAATTGCACCTAATGTTATGTCTGGGTGCGCGAGACTGGCCATATCAGGAAGAACCAAAATACATTGTTATGCGACCTTGTACATGTTTGTGCAGACTGAGCCCAAAAAGGTGAACAACAGAAAATGCAGACAGTGCAAAAGAACTTGGCACGAGCAAAGGGCGAGGGGGCCCGGCTCAGTGTAACGTGCGCAAAGAAAAGCAGCATGGCAGCCAGGCCTAGGCCAACATAACAAGGCAGGTAACAATCCACAAGACACCCTCCCTGGTCAGTCCAGCGGCCAGGACAGAGGCCCATCAGAGGAAAAACAGAGCCGTTGGAGCACAGGGAGCGCCCAAACGGCGAAGGGCAGGTCAATCCATGAAAGTGTAAGTGCAGAGAAAAGCCATACCCTCCAGGAGTTCATCATTGGAATTGTCAAAAAACATAGATGCCATCCAATCCATGAGATCAAAAGAGCAGGAATGCTCCTCAACAAAGGGAGCATCCAGAAGCAATGCGGGACAGCTTGCGTGATAATTGAAACAGCTTCGTTGTAGGAGATCCTGGGCAGCCGCCCAGATATCCCATTGCGCCAAAATCCCCAGTGCAGCCGCACGCGCCATACAGCCAGCAACGGAACAGTCCTGCTCATGGGCCTCTAAGGGACCCATCAACTGAACAAAATCCGGAACAGACAATGACGAATTGGAGAGGCAATAATCCAGAGTCCAGGTGAAAGGACAGCGGACACAAGTCATCACAGGTTGCACGCAAGTGAAATACGCAAAGCGAAATGAAAGAGTATATGACACACTTAGTGTCGCCAATGGCAAGACACCAAAACCGGCCAAAAGGCGCTCACGGAGCAGCTGGAGGCGTTCTGGATCGAGCAGGTCCCATCGGGGAGCAGCCATTGCGCAGAAAGCAAATTAAGAGCAAGACACCAGCCGCTAAAGCGAGGATCAATGGGAAACCGCCAAAGACACTGGAAAAAATAGAATGTATGAAAGCCGGGATGGCACCAAAAATAGTTTGGAAGGAGGACACCAAGCCCGACCCCACGACCTTAAAAAAGTGTACTAGGCCTTCAGTGTTAGATGCGTTAAAAATACGATGTATTAACTCCCCAAAATGTTGGGGGAGATTAGTGTTTAAAAGGGCCTGTATTTCACTGTGGGTACTCGCCACCTGGAGAATGAATGTCTCCCGGGCGGACGTGAGCATAACTTCCTCGTTTAATAATAGTGCCTTTATTCTGCTCAGTCTATTGAAATCTGCTTCCATGGTAGGGATGGAAGGCCAAATAGAGATATCAACCTTGCCATGAGGGGGAGGAAAAAGCACATTTTTGCAGCAGACAACCCTGTGCGAAACTGTTACAATGTAAGGAATGCCAGCCTGCAGGCCACAACAGTTTTCGTTATTTAAAAGTAAATAACTACCATTGGAAAGGAGAGTGAAAGTAGGAGAAATAACAGGAGCAGGAATACCTTTCAGCACACAAGCAAGATTAGGAGCGGAAACGCTACATGAGCCATGCAATTTAATGTGTTTACAAATAAGCGAATGACCCATAGTCGAGTCGCAGTACTCCCCCGTGAGAAAGACTTCCTTGCCGTCCCGAAGGCATTTATACATGAAAGGCAAGGACCAGAGTTCATGCAGGAAAGCACTGCCCAAGGGCCGGTAACGGCCCACAGGATAATGTTTCATGCACGAGTCAAATTCAAACAAGGAAAAAGGTAAAGCGATAACCCCATGGACTAGCCATACAGCAGAATCGAGTTCTGCAACAGAGAACGGCAAAGGATCCATCTTTTCGATATGTAATAGAGTGTAAGTTGCATCTTTCATGGACATAAATTGCTGTTTGTCAGTTAAGTTAAAAGGTAGAAACAAGGCAGAGGTGTTCAAAAAATGCCAAGGAACTTTACCTAACTTGAGCGTTTGTAAAGTCCATGCAAACTGCATAACTGAACGCAATTGATTCTGACCATGATATAACACAGAAACATCATCTTGTACAATATCAACAACAGAGGACACAATATTCTCCAAAGTATAAATGCGAGAAGACAGGGTATTAATACTATTGTCAACAACAGCGAGCACCTTTTCCAAATTTGCTTGATCTATTTCCCGAAGACGGGAAGCAGCTTCCATTTGTGATAGCTTCCAGAGTTCATTATATGTCTCATAAATGAATCTTTTAGGTCGGGGACCACGAGGTCCCAAAACAAAGTCGGACAGATCAATATTGCCTGAAAGGAGGGACAAATGTTGTTTAACAGAATCAAGGGACGAATGTTGCAGCCATTGTTTGCATAATTTACCAACAGAATATGTAGTGACAGTACGGGAATCAGTAAATCTCGGATCAGGCCTATCCTGTGTGTAATTAGCTCCTGAGTCGTGAAAACGCATTTGACATGCATTTGATGATGTAGGCCATACCAACCAGGGTGACTGAACTAGCTCAGAAACATTATACGAATTATTTTGTAACAGAGCCTGCAGGGACACGAGGGACATATTGAATCGTGAGCTTTCATTGGGAAAACTCGACAGGGATGGTATTGATGGAGTATTCAATTGTTTAGTGGTTGCTAAGCCCCAACATGTAGTCTGATAGATGGAGACATTGAGGAACATAATTTGTGTAGGGATGAGGCAAGCACGGTGTAATGCCTCGGTTCCCTGTACCTGCCATGGCTTGGAGCCCCAAATAGATTTTAAATCCACTGTATTATCCCAGTACTCATAATCACCCACAGCTAGGGCACTTAGAAAGGAACCTGAATAAAGCAATTTGGTGTGTGTTAACATAAGTTTCTGAGTTGATGTGTTATTTAGTCTAAAATAATAGGATGCAGGGTTCGACCGATTAAAATCAGTAAAATAATTAAACTTATTTCGAAGAGTTTGAGAGCTACCTGGCAAGGGGTTTGGACAATGTTCCCATTGGGTATAGTTAACAGAACTACGCAGGGCACTGGGCTTATGGAGAAAATGATTACCCCAATGTTGGTAACAATACAAATCGGCATAATTAGCAGAATTCATATATAGATCTTCAGCATTAAAAGATGCATAATATTTTAAATCGCCAAACAATGCTTCAACGGCATGCACATCCCAATCATCAGAATGAATATTATTTTGTACTACATCACCCATTGAAACACGAAGGACATTAGGTACATTAATAATTTCCGTCGGACCATGGATTTGATAGTTCACTGCATCCCATACGATGCCATCAGCAACTGGGAAAGCCGAAATGTTCACAAATGTGTGGTCACGCTTCATGATGTGAGACGAGGAATAAGGAGCCAAAGTTCCAGAAACATAGTCTACAGCAGAGCGTTCAGGTAAATAGTGACCATTAATTAGTAGAAAAAACACTGTGACAAAGCCAATGGACATGAACAAAAATATCAAGAAAAGTACCAACCAGATGTATGTCCAGGGTGGAATCAAAAAATTGTCTCTAAACCAGGATATAAAAATACTGAACTTGGATGGAACTTTTGAAGATGTGGAATCCGAATCAAAGGAATAACGAGTCGGGCTTAGTGGCGATATTGGTTGATGTGCCACCGATTCAGATGCAGGATAAGTATACTCGTCCTCGTCGATGTTGGTGGAGAGTTGGGGATCAATTATAGTTTCAGGCAAAGTAGAGGATTCAGGCAAATCAACCATCTCAATTACAGCATCAGCGATCGTTCGTGCAGATGGACTATGAACATATGTCCGATAAATGGCAGGACAAGAGACCGCTGGTGTGACACTATTCAGGATCGGCCAGGCGCTGTAGCTTGACATTTTCCACTGAGATGTATCTGTTCTCCTTGCGACCAGGAAGCGGTGGTAAAATGACTGTACGTGTTCCCTTCAAGCCCAGAACTGGAACCGGTGCACGAAAAGAGGGGCCGAATTCTTTTTTGTTTTCAACCTTTTCTCGAACCAGTTCTCCAACCTTTGGAAGCCAGCCGGCTACCGGAATCTGCAACGCAGGATCTGTGGTTGAAGGCAAATGTGTAGTTGCTAGTTTGTCTCGGGCTTCTTGTAAGTCCTGTAACATAGCAGAATGGTTATCTACATCAAACTTGGCGGATTGCGCCGCGATGTCTGGACCCTCAAGGTCAGGCACAAACATTCTTATGCCAAAGAGCATTTCGTATGGGGTCCGCCCACCCAGAGGTCTTCTAGGGAGATTATTAAGTGCACGCTGAACGGTATACAAATGGGCCAGCCAGTTCCTGCCAGTACCTATAACCCTAGCTGTTAAGGATTGCTTTAAGTCACGGTTCATTCGTTCAACGATAGAGTTGCCCTCAGGCCTATACGGAGACGAAAATTTCACCCGCACCCCAAGCGAAGCCATTGCATCCTTGTAAGCCCTAGAGGCAAACGCTGGACCTTGGTCCGAATGGAAGGTGCCGCATGCGAAAATTCCCACAAAGACACGCAAATCCCTGATTACATTTCGGGCGTCAGCACTCCGTTGTGGCCAGACCCAGAGAAACCGTGTGCACGAGTCCACTGCCACTAAGATGTATTTATAGGCAGTGTCTGATGAGAATGGACCACAGTGATCCAAGTAAACACACCCAAAGGGTCTGTTAGCAATGCAGAGCGGGGTTTGTGGTGGACGTGTTACCGTGGAAGGCTTAATCTGTTGACAAACATCGCAAGAAAGCACAAAAGCACGGGTGTCTTTATACAATCCACGCCACCAATAACGCTGCTGCAAGATGGAAACTGTAGCTGACACACCTGCATGAGCCGAAGCCATGCCTTCGTGTGCAGCTGATATCAAGGCACTCCTGCGGTCCGCGTTGGGGATCAGCCGATCTCCAACATCAGGTATAGTTAGATAAGGAACCTGATCGGGACTTAATGTGTAAGAATACTTGGAAGGGAAACCTGTAGGGTAATTATTACCTTCCTTGGTTGCAGCAATAGCTGCTAATATAACAGGGTCTATTTTAGACATGGACCTGGTAACCGCTGCTACTGAACACGTGACTACTGCTGAACGGGCAGCTTCATCTGCCAGATCGTTACCTATAGCGGGTGCGCCCACCCGCTGATGGCCTAAGGTGTGAACCACCTGTGTGAGGGGCAGACGTTGTTGCAATTCTGCCACTCGAACCCAAAGCATTTTATGCTTAATTGTGCTCCCTTTTGCGTCCTTGTAGTCGTTTTTCGACCAGAAAAACAGATTGTCATTGTAAGATTGTACACAGTAAAAAGAATCACATACAATAAGAGTGGTCTCATCCTGAGAAGCGAACTCAAGCGCAAGTAGCAATGCATGCAGCTCGGCCAATTGTGCGGTACTATCTCCAAGTGTGCGAGTATGCACTGCAGAGGATTTGAACTTTCCATCTACAAAGGAACCCGCAACAATAGCACATGCAGCTGAATAAGCGTGCTTGGACCCAGTGGCCGGTTGCGCCGAACCATCGGTGTAGATCACACATTTGTAATCCTCAAGCGGTAATAAAAACAAAGGAGGAGGATGAACGAATTCATACTGCAAAAACTCCTGAGTCTGCAGAGAAGAATCAAAAACAAAAGTGACGTCCGAAGACGTCAAGGATGTAGCCCATTGTATCCAACGGGGATGCATTGCTTTTGAGTTCGGTACACTTGCCTTTGTTACTGCCTCTAGGGCAGGACAGGGTGTTACCACTAGAATCCGCTTTCCCTGTGCCAGTGCGCGTTCTTTTAGAATCGCCATTTGCACTGCAGTTAGAACTTTTTCGACAGAGGTAAAGCGCAATTCAGCGGAAGTGTACAGATGTGACTTGTATGCGATGGGTACTGTATCACCTTCATTAAAGGTTAAGTATGTGAATCCCACCGCCCCCGGAATTATTCTAATCACCAGGTTTGTGTGGTTATCACGAGTCAAAAGATATTTAGACTCCAAAAGGTCTGTCTGCAAAGACTGCAGAATTGAGGTATGCTCAGGCAGCCAGCAAGACCTTGAATAAGTAGGTTGTATCAAAGCATACAAAGGCTTGATACGCTGGGCATATTCGGGAATGTAAGTACGCCCGAAATTCAGGAAACCCAGCAAAGACTGAAGTTTCTTCAGAGTATTTGGGGGGCACAAATGTGCACATTTTTCCAAGAAATGGGGGCTAAGCCCTTACCTTCGTTGTTGAGCTCATAGCCCAAGAACAGAACTGTAAATTCAGCAATGTGTGACTTAGCAAAGTTAAATTTGTAACCCTGCTCCGCAAATTCAAGAATAATGCGGTCCACACGGGACAAATGCTGAAATAATTCGTCGTCCGTCAGATAGATGTCATCTACGTACGAACATGCGTCTTGATCAATGTCATTTAACAAAGAAACAACACGGGCGGCGAATATACCCGGACTATTTTTGTAGCCCATGGGTAAACGCCGGAACTGGAATAATTTACCACCGGAAGTGAATGCGGTCCATTGACCACTCTCCGGGGCTAGGTTGTGCGTGTAGAAACCGTTTGAAAGGTCAAGTGTCGTTTTGTATTTTTTACGAACAAGACTGTCTACAAGCGCAGAACTGTGTGTATTTTGCACCGCAAAGTTCCGACAATGAGTATTTAAATGCCGGTAATCCAAAACTAAGCGGTACGTTCCATCGGGTTTAGAAACCACGAAAAGGGGATTGTTCATAGGTGATACGCATGGTTCAATTACTCCCTGATATTCCAACTGTGTCAGAATTTCGGAGACGGGGCCTTTTGCCTGCCGTTTGATGGGATATTGGGGTTGTGGCTGCGGTAGTGACCGCAAAGGTATTGCATGAGGAGGTGATTCTTCATCCCATCCCACATGGTTGCGGTATAACGCTGGTGCCAGGTACACAGCCCACTCAGCTGCAAGTGCTTCAGCTTTGTCTTTTGGGACATGCCGTGAGAAGCTTGGAAGGATTACCTCCTCTCCTTTATGTGCAGCGAGAACGAATGGGGGTGGCCAATCCACCTCTGCTAACAAAATGTCATATGAAGAGGTTAGATTTTCCCCAAAAATCCCTTTTATTTCACGCGGTATGTCACCTTCAATTTGTATGACTATATTATATAGTCTGTCAGGGGTGCCACTCTCGTGTCAGCTGTCTCTACAGTAACGAATGTTTCAGTTGCTGTCGCCTCCATATGAGGACGTAGCGCCTCCCGCACTATGGTAACTTCCGCGGCGCTGTCTAGGAGGGTCACTGCCCACGTCCAATTCTGGAGTCTCGTTCTCACGGTCTGAGGCATATTTCGCTGTGACAGCGGCAACTTTTTTCTTCTGAAATTGCGGTCGAGGAAGATGAAAGTCTTCTGCTTTCCCTCTGACTTGTTGTCGAGGTTGGTCTCGCTCCTGGGGAGCCTCTCGGCCCCTTCCTCTATCTTGCCGTCCTCCTCCACCAGCCTGTGACGACGTCTGGGCCTGTGAAGAACGAGGAGAACGCGTATCAGAGCTCTGAAACCTTTCTGGTGATTTAATCCTTGACCTATCACGTAAATCATAAGTACGTTCAGAAGAAACCGAAACTGGGGAAGCGCCTCTCGACCCCGGCTTCTTTTGTTGCTTACCCTGTTTTTTCTGTCTCCAACTCTTTTTAGTGAAGACCGGTTTATCATCTTTCTCAGATGCACTTTTTGCTTGTGTAACTTGTGTTTGCGATTGAGTTTGCATTTTTACAAAAGGCTTGTTGCCCAGGCTATTTCTTCCAATTGTTTTATAAGCCCGGGCAATAATTTTCGGTAATTCGCGGGGCCTGTCCAACTCTGGGACCAAAGCCAAAGCATTCGCTACTTGAAAGTTCATAGCATCGCCCTTGACATTTCCAAGGATCAGCTCAGCTACTACATCAAACACTCCCACTAGTCTCATCCCTAATTCCACAGCCGCTTCAGGGCCATGTTCATCCTGTACTTTTTTAATTACAGAGGGTAGAACCGTCATGGAAGGAGTTCCAAAACATTTTGAATAAACTGCTGCGAATACCTTACCCCAGTTTTCACATGATGTCAAATCGGGGATTATGTCTTTTGGCAAACTTATCGTGAGGATGCGATGTTTATCTACTGGGGATGTATGGGGAAACACTGCTTCTATCTGATCGAACTTTTCTGCAAGCCAGTAAGGATAGTCGTCCTTATTTTGTGGACGTTTGCCCATCACAGAATTTACCATGACAGGACTTATGGTCACTCCAGCGGCTATAGCTGGTTGGCCTGCGACTACAGGAGCAGCTCCATGTAGGCTACCTGTAACGTATGTCACTAGGGCTCGATGCACTCGTACCAATTCGGTATGCATAGTGCGCAGTTCCGCAAGCGGTAATGCCAGATAATTTGGATGCGGGGTATACCCGGCCAATACAGGCCAAGTGGCCCCCTGAATTGACAAGGGGCCTAAACGAACTGCGGTAGTTGGTTGTGGTAGGGCGCCATTAAACCAAACACGGTGCTGCCAAGCCGTGAGAGGTACTTCAAGAGTGGTATAGGGTCGATAGGCAGCAGGAATAACGGTGGGTTTATATTCATGAAACAGATTATCATCTGCCTCCACCGCTTCAAAAGTGATCCAAGTGTAAAACACCTCAAAGTGGTAAGCCGGATCGGCTTGAACCACAAAGACCAAATCGATCCCTGTATCAGGCACTCCATACACCCGTAAGTGGTCTCGGAGTGCTCCTCGACTATGTGCAGCAATCGCCACACCAGCCATGACTAAACAATTATATCCGACAACCTAACAGGGAGCACAAAATGGGTTATTTATGTAACCTTTTTTAATAACTTCAAGCTTGAAAGAACCTATAAAGCGTTCAATATAGGAGGTATCACCGTCACTTACGCCTCCGGAAGCATACGTGAGGGTTTTGTGGACAGGCACAAGTACTACTCAAGCGTCTCGCAGTTAAGCAGCCCCACGGTGGTCGCGCCATGTCATAAGGTTTCTGCACATACACAGAGCTATGCACAGGAAAATGGGACCCCGGAATACAGTGGTTTGCCACCATATACCGTAGCACCCAAAAACCCCAACCCAACTAGCTTAGCATCCCATTAGCACCCAAGTACTAATGTTTGGACAACCCAGAACACGGTATCTTTATCTCAGGACTCGCAGAAGCAAGAACACTCTTTCGTCACTCACTCGTACTTGTCCACAAGGTGCGTAGGAAGAGACACTGGATAGGTTAAAATGTTTATTCCAACTTACGTGCTCTAATGAACAGTACACGTGTCAGCACTAATAGCATAATGCATATGACTAATATAAGCAGCATGGTTACAATTCCATAGAATACAAACGGGGAAAGCATTTCATAACTCAGTGGATAAATGTCTAAATAACATTACCACCCTCCCCGTGCAGTATTATAGTTTATTAATAATAATAATAGACCTCTGGGCTTTGACTAGCGAACCCCCATACCTCAGTCTCTAGATGCAGAATTACATCAGCAGGACATCATAGCTCTTCTCACTGAAAGGGATTTCTCCAAGTGTGTTAAGCGCTAGTAAACCACAGTATTAAAAGCATACCAAATTCTTCATGGCAATTGCACCTAATGTTATGTCTGGGTGCGCGAGACTGGCCATATCAGGAAGAACCAAAATACATTGTTATGCGACCTTGTACATGTTTGTGCAGACTGAGCCCAAAAAGGTGAACAACAGAAAATGCAGACAGTGCAAAAGAACTTGGCACGAGCAAAGGGCGAGGGGGGCCCGGCTCAGTGTAACGTGCGCAAAGAAAAGCAGCATGGCAGCCAGGCCTAGGCCAACATAACAAGGCAGGTAACAATCCACAAGACACCAGGGCCTGTAAATCAAATGCTGTTAGTGGGCTGCAGCACTGGATTGTGCCACCCACACAAACAGCCCGTAAATGCAACTCTGGCCTGCCATTGCAGAGCCTGTGTGCAGTCTGGGACTGCCATGTCGACTTGGCAAGTGCACACACTTGCCAGGCCCTAAATCTTCCCTTTTCTACATATTAGTCACCCCTAAGGTAGGCCCAAGGTACCCCTATGGGCAGGGTGCATTGTATGTGAAAGGTAGGACATGCCCTGATGTGTGGGGAATGTCCTGATAGTGAAATACTGCCAAATTTGTTTTTCACTATTGCAAGGCTATCTGTTCCCATAGGACAGAATGGGGAGTTAGTTTATAACATCTTATAAACATAACTGGCCCCGGGAACAAGATAGGAAAATAAAGTTTAGGATGCCTGAACTCAGAATCTAAAGATGCATCTTTTAGTGAAGGTGATTTTTACATTCTGTGTTTGAAAATACCACTTTTAGAAAGTAGGTATTTTCTTGCTCAGCCATCCAGCAGGCCTCTGCTGGGTTTGTGGATTGACTGTCTGGGTTTTAGATGACAGGGGCTGGGGAGCAGGAGTGGCTCCGGATAGTCTAGGTGGGTCAGGAAAGGGTTGAATAGACCTGGGCTGCATTTAGAGTAGGGGGAGGAGATTTCCTTGCACCTGAATGGGTCTGGTCTGCCTCTGACAAAGCCGTCTCCACCTCCTGCCAGGAAGCCACACCAGAGAGGGCAGAACTGGTTTTGGCTGGGCACAGACACTCTCTGCCTGACAGGACAAAGGATTTTGTGGTATAAATATTGGGGCCCAAACCCCTGAACTTTAGAACTCTTTTGGACCAAGAAGACTGCCAAGAAGAAGAGCTGGAGAAGTTGTGAGGAAGAACTACCACTTTGCTGTGTACTTTGCTGTGTTGGCCTGCAGTGGCTGCTTCTGTCTTGGGCAGTGAAAGGACTGGACTGTACTTTCTGCAATCTATTTTTGTGAGTTTCTCCATGGGCTTGAGGTAGAGCTTGCCCCCTGTTCAAGAAGTCTCAGGAACAGCAAAGACTTCAAGTTCCTCTGCCCTCAGCACTGGGGACTGTGTGTTTTGTGCTGCAACAGAAGAAAAAGCAACCTGACGCCGTCTACGACGCACCTGCCGACTGCGTGTCCTGAAGGCACCGCAGAGGTCACCGCCGTAACGCCGCACCATGACCTTGGTCTAACCGACGATGCCTGCTGATGCCGCCACCGAGCCGCTGCTCGCACCGTGACCTGTGGGCACCGCACGCCGCACCGCCTCACTTCACGACGACGCCTTAGTATCCCCGACGACGACGCTCCACGCCAAAATCGACGCCGCTGCTTGCACCGTGGTTCGAGGGCACCGCTTGTAAGGTTACACGACGCACCACCCTCATCCCGCACCGCAGCCTTGGCCTACCGACGCCGGCACCATCGACTCCAGTTCGTCAGCCGACGACAGCGCTTCAGCAATGATGACGCCGCTGCTTGCACCGTGACCTGCCAGCACCGCGACGAGCACCGCATTCACTTCGCACCGCGACCCTGGTCTCACCGACGCCGCCATCTGACGCCGCCACCGAGTCGCTGCTTGCACCGCGACCTGAGGGCACCGCACGCCGCACCGCTGCACTTCGCACCGCAGCACCCAACGCCTGCCGACGCCAGCGCTCCTGACTTCAACCGCGAGGAGTTCGATCTGCAACGCGTGTGACTTCAAGGGCCCGACGACTCCTGCACCGACCTCCGGAACCGGCGGGCCCTGCGGACACCATGCTTTCGGAAGCTCAATGAGAGGTCGCCGACGCCCTGCATTTCTAAAGGTACTGTTTTATGGGTCTTCCCGACACCGTAGCTGGCCCGCGGCGCTGCGGTCAGCCACAACTGTTTGGATTTGTTTGTTCACGACCCCGTGATAGCCCCAGAGGAAGCTATCGACTTCAAGGAACTGTTTTTCAAGGTTATAATGATAACTGAAGATTTCTGAGTACTGTATTGTGGATTTTTATCGTTTTTGGTCTTGTCTTAAATATATAAAAATATTGGATATTTTTATAAACTGGTGTGGTGTCCTTTTGTAGTGCTTACACTGTATTACTGTTGGTTATGTGTTAATGCTTTACAGACTGCCTCTAAGATAAGCCTGACTGCTCGTGCCAAGCTACCAAGGGGGTGAGCAGGGGTTATTTTAGGAGTGTAACTCCCTTATCCTGACTAGGAAGAAGGGTCCCTACTTGGACAAAGGTACCTACCTCTGCCAACTAGAGACCCCCATTTCTAACACGCCGTGCTTTTAGAACGCTTAATTTCTGCTGGTTTTTCCAGGTGTTGGGCACCGGTGTTTCCAGGTGTTGGGCACTGGCACTTATTGCTCGGGTTCGCCGTCCAGGATTTATTTTTCATAATCAGAATTTGACCCCGCTACAGAGAGAGAAAGGCACAAAATGTAGAATGAAGAAAAAATTGGAAAACAGTGACAAAAGCAGAAAGCAGGGATGTAAATGAGGCCTCGGGTGTCATCAGAAGTAGGCAGCCTTTGTAATTGGTATTCAGCAGCCCTGGCATTTAGCAGCAGTGGTGGGTGCTTAGAAAACGGGCCCTGGTCGCCTGCTTTTGATAAACTGAGCACTTTCAGTGACACCAGTGTTAAGATCTGTAAAAGTGGTTAAGGGGAAGCACGCTTTGCGATGGCGGTTCTTTCCCCGCATCTCACATCTCATACCACAATTGCCCAAATGCACCCAAATGGCAGGGAATTAGTGGGAATATCTGGACCATACCTGTTTTTGGACCCTTGACCCACCGGGCCATCATCCTGAGCTGTTTCAGGAACACCGGTCGGTGGCAAGCCTGGTCCTTCAATGATTGGACAGCTGTGTCCAGCTACGAGGAGCTTCCAAAGATACAGATTGTGACAGTCTTGTTTTAAAGCACTGATGTTGGTTTAAAATTCTTATTGTGTACCAATGTTGTACTGATGTTGGTTTGAATTACCAATGCTGTACCGACGTTGTTTTAAATTACCGATGCTGTACTGATGTTGTTTTAAATTACCGATGTTGTGTCCTTGGATTTATATGGTTCCTGGCGTCCTCATTTTTTATTTTCCCTATCACTTGTTTCAGAAATCTTGTTACTTTACCTGGCACATTGCTGGAGACATCACAAATCAGGAATACAGTAATTTCTTCATATGTCCTGATGCCCAAGTCCTTGCCAATTTTATCAGTTTTTTTGTTTGTTTCGGGTCTCTGTACCTGTAACAGTACATGGTGAAGCGTCTCTTTTTTTCCCATATAAGTTGGGCTCTGCAGAGTCCAATCACTTCCGGTGATCAATTGTGTCCCTCATGTTCAACGTTGTCACAGAGGAGGCCATAGTGAAAACGTTTCAACAGCGCATGCAGCGGGTATACACAGCAGACCCGGACATAGACGCACAACAATACACTCCTTTATAGGAGGGTCTGGGTATCCCTAGACTCAGACCATTGGCAGCGGAGGCCCTAGATGCCCCCCTAGAATTAGAGGAGCTCAGGACAGCATTATGTGCACTCCCGCGGTCTAAGGAACCGGGGCGCGACAGCTTTCTGCCTGAATTTTATCAAGCATTCTCAGCGATACTAATACAGGCTGTCCTGGAGGTATTCCTGGAGGCACGGGATGTAGGTATCTTGCCACAGACTAAGAGGGAGGAGGAGATATGCATGCTCCTTAAACCAGGTGGAGATGAGGCCAACCTGGCGAGTACATGCCCCTCACGATGATCAATTCGGACATGAAGGTTCTCTTTAAATTGCTTGCCACTCGACTGAAAGCTCATATGACACAACTGGTGCTTGAGGACCAGTGTGGTTTCATACCAGTCGGTAACACTGGGATGAATCTGAGCGCGATTGTCCTATGTTCTTCATGAGATCAAACACTGAGACGAAGAAATGGCACTGGTCGCCATTGACTTGGAGAAGGCCTTCGATACGGTGGGCTGGGGCTACCTTCTGCTCGAAGTATTGCGCATCATGGGCTTCGGGCGTCAGTTTCACGGGTGGGTGCACCTGTCCTACACTGTGCAGAGAGCCAGAGTGCGCATGGGGCAATGTTGCTCAGAGGCGTGGACACTGGGACGCATCAGGGCTGCCCACTCTTGCTGCTCCTGTTTGCGCTCATGATTGAGCCATTGGCGATATAGATGCGCTGGGAGCTGCGGAACTGGGGCATACTTTCAGAAGAAGTCTGTCACATTTTTTCACTCTATATGGATGATGCTCTGTTTTACCTGTTCTACACCCGCGTGGCCATGCTGGCATTGCTGCGACTGTTAGATGGGTTTGGGAATCTTTCCGGACTTTGGGTTAATCATGCCAAGTCACTGTTGTTTTCTCTCATCTCACTGGCCAGGATTCCGGCAAAATAATTACCAAACATGGGCCTGCAATGAGAGACATCCCAGTTTAGATAGGTGACACACACCAGGAAACTGCAGCTCTGCCTTAATGTAGACAGGGTCGTGGAGGGATTAAAGTCTCCGCATACTTTTGGAACACGTCGCTCCTCTCACTAATGGGACAGCTGCCAAGATGATGTTGCTCCCGAGGTGCCTGTAATTGTTACAGAACTCACTTTGCTACTTCCAGCGAGGGCTTTCAGGCAGCTGGATTCCATTCTCATATTCCTTCTGTAGACGCGCAGGCATAGCAGGGTGGCCCTGACGACTCTGACGAGGCTGTATGAAGGGGGGTTAGAGGTTCCATGACTCGACCTATACTACTATGCCGGTCACCTACAACTGGCTTGACTCGGACAATAACTGGGAAAAACACCTACTGGCTGGTAGAGTGGTTACAGGGCACCTACCCGAATTCCTGATGGAGGTCCCGGGAGTCCCGCAAGACATCTCACACATAGTAAGACTCACGGCTACAATTTGGCAACAATTTGCTCAGACAGTGCTGAAATGGGCCCCTTTCCACCGAGAATACAAGATCTGGATATTGAAACCAGTTAGACAAATGATGGACAGTATGTCCATCCAGGCATGGCAGGAGGGCGGTTGTGCTCACCTTGGGGACTTGTACCCTGGAGAGACCTTTATATCTTTAGAGGAGGCCCGTCTTGAATTTACACTTGGATCTGGGCATTTCCTGCATCAGGATGGCTTGGTAGACATAGCTAGGGAGACCTGCCCCTCCTACGCCGCTGCATCCAAACCTACACAAACTCTCAGGTAACTTTTGTCTGCATTTCAGGCCACCACTTGATCACGCTGCCATACAAGGCCATGCTAACAGATGCCGTAGGGCCCCCTCTGCAGTCACATGCAGCATGGGATGCTGACCTGGATGTTCCACTGGATGATTGGGACTGGACCCAAGTCAATAACCTCACACACACAGTTTCCTGCAATGCCTGCTTCAAGCTGGTCCAGTACAATTTTTTGAACAGGAGCTACCTTACCCCTAAAGACCTGCGCCATATGTCCTCCTCCCGGCTGGACATTTGTCCACAATGCGGTAACACTGAGGCTCTCTGTCGGAAAGTGGGTTATTGGTAGGGTAAAAATTCACCTAGTACTAAGGCCACCAACACGGTATAGGGTCCAGTAAAGGTCTAAGTAAATTAGCCCCTTGCTCATCCATTGGTAGCGGACGAGCAGTTAGGCCTAACATAGGAAACAGGGGTGGAAAGCAATTAAAAACACCAAAACATCAAATAAGTAAGACACAACAGACAACAAAAATCCCACACCACCTTTTAAAAATAGGAAATATTTTTATGAATAAATAGACACCAAAATTTTAAAAATGCAATGTAGGGAACCAGAGATATGAATTTTTAAAGATTAACCACATTTTAGTGCGTAAAAACATACAGCACTGTTGTATTCCTCTTAGGGTGTCCATAACGGGCTTTCCAGTATCATGTCCTTATATAGGCACAATTCACCCTGCCCTTATATAGGCATAAATTCCCAGGCCTTATTTAGGCATTAAACCATGCACTCCAAATACAGGCATGGTCTCCGACATCCATCCACCCTAACGTCACAACGAGTACATGAAGAACAGACCCTTAGGCTGCGGGAGTTTCCCTAGTCCAGGACTATTGATTTCTTCAAGGACTCATATATTATGTATGAACCGTTATACCTTAGGGGTTCATTCATGACGTCTTTCGCTGTCCGATTCACGTCAATGCTAAAATTCCTAGGTACTCTCAGGTATAAATATACCTTCCCTAGCCCTTGTAAACTAGAGGAGACCTCGACTTCAGAGGAGCCCGTATCCCGGCCTGACGCACTGAGAAGACGCTGTCATCCCTGCACGCAGAGAGTCCCGCTTCAAGTGATCTGACTTCCCTTGCGGGGTGTTGGAGTTCGAGTCTGGCAAAGAGATTCCTACCTCTCTCATTCTTCAGGTATGGAGCTGATAAGAACCTAGAGGGACTCTTGGCATACTAGGCTTAACATACTCTTAGTATACCATAGTAAGGAATACTTCACCTACTTCATACCTCTCCCTACACCTAGGATTAGGTTAGGTCCATTGGGGTAGAACTAGATTAGAAACGCATCGTATGAGTACTCGCATTTTTAGCTCATGTTATTTATGTATGTGCATATGTACTAAAAGATAATGCTATCGCAGTATTATTTATTTCTACTGCTCACCCTGTACATTATTTATCTCGCATACTGTCTTGTGATCGTAACAGCACATTTAACTTACACCAGAAACAAGACTGTTCAATAAATCCTTTATTGAAAACTACCGTCTATTTCTTTCTGTGTAAACTTGGAGAAAACTAAGCATGCACGATTGACCTGAGTGAAATAGTTATCTATTGTTTCCACGACTCTGGGACACGTTCTGATTGTAAAGGGAAACACAGTGGTCATGTTTTGCGGCTGCCAGAAACTACTCCCTTCTTGTTGTCAAGGAGTTTCTAGTGGCCTCTGAGTTAGCTGGCACAAGTAATTAAGTTTAATATACTCGATAGGGACATACTGACCTTAGTCCTATGTCAAACCTATAGGATATATTATTCCAATGCGCAGAGCCTATTAGGGAAATAGGAGCTACACTACAACACCACTCTGGGACATCTGGTCGCGCTTCACAAGGACAAAGTAAAAGTTTGAGGCTGACCGCGATGGAGCCCTGGTCAGTTACACTAAGCAGGAAGCCCCGGTAAAAATGTTACCTTCACACTTAAAAACTTTTCTGGAGCCTTTTCTTCCAACGTTGCTCGACTCCTCCACAGCAGGCCAGATTCAGTGCAGGTTCGCCAGCTTGACTTTCTGCGAGGCCCCGGTCATATCCTGGAAGTCTTGAGCTCCGGAGCTTTCAGTGGGATACACCTGAAATCCTGGTCAGGTCGTGGTTGAAGGTAGTCGGCTTGACTCTCAACGTCGGGTCGGTCACCTCATGGAGCTTTTTCACAAAAGTTCTCCAAAGTTCTCCAAACTTCAGGAGGTGCTTTCTGAAGGTCTCCAAAGTGTCCATATCACCAATCCAAAGGTCTGGAATCTCCTAGATGGTCTCTTGGATGTTTGGACTACAATCTCCACAATGCACCTGGCCAAATCCTTAAAAGTCCACTGGACGCACTGCAGGATGGGGACTCTTGGTGGAGATGATGCAGCTGGTCTCTGTTAATCTGTAGCTTTCAGGGAGTCCACACCTTAATCCTTCTAGAAGCAAGGCACAGTCCCCAGGGCTGTATTACCAGACTGTGCAGCAGGCGCAGTCATTTAGAATGCAGGCCTTTGGGTGCAGATCCAGATTCCAGCAGGGCAGTCCTTATTCTCCTTTCAGTTTCAGGCAGCAGATCTGAGAGACTATGCAGCTCTCACATATTTATTCAGTATTCTGGAGGAAAAGCAGGGGGCACCTCTGTCCAATGAGATGCTGAGTGCCACCCAAAAGCATGACAACTTCCTCCAAAGTGTTGCATCTTCTTGTCCCACAAAGCACTGCACTTCCAAAATCCAACATGAATGATTTCTCTCCAGAGAAGTTAGAGCTGGCTAATCCAACCCACAGTGTGGCTAATTTCCATTAGCTCTCCTCCTCCTCTTAAAATCCTGTCCTAAGCCGGCCATCTGACTGGGGCACAGGATGTGGGGTAGGTACGCCTGGCATTCCTTACTGATCTGCTCTCTCTTTGATCTCAGTTTGATTTACCCAGCCCCCTCTTTATGACCTATCCTCCTCAGCTTCAGAGCTCTCTCCATCAGATAACCTCGGCTCCATCCAGGCCACTTACCACCTAATCAAAGCAGTCTTGCTAAGCCTATTAAGGCTGGCCAAACAGCAGAGACCACTAGAAGGCTGGATTTTGGCTCACAGAAGAGAACGTTCTATAACTTATCTTTCGTACTAGTTATGATAAAATAAACAGTGGCAAGTTGTTGACTTTATCAATACCAATCTTTTAAGTCCTTGAATGATATTTTGATCCTGTCCTAGCAATAGTTATTCCGAAATAAAATATTGCAATGCTAGCCTATGGAGATAATAATCTACAATGGGGAAAAAATGAAATGGGCAGTTTTTCCTCACCAGGGCATATCAAACATATTTTATAAGGTCCCTGCTTATAGTTACATGCCCCCCACCCCCGGGACACATAGGGGGGACCTTGAAGGTGCCTAATATGTAAAAATAAGGTAGATTTTCACTTTTAAAGTGCCCATACCACCAAAGTCGAGTTTGCATACAATTTACAGTCTGCAAAGCCTTTAAAATGACATATAGGTAGTTTGAACCCTCTAGCCCTATTATATACTAGGGCCTTATAGGGTCTGTCAAGACCAATTGTGAGAATTTACTTTTAAAGACAGGCTGCAAGGCAGGACTGCCTTTATAAGTACAGCAGGCACACAGCAGAGCGCACATGCAAGTGCAGGGAATCTGCTGGGCCTCTAAACATTCATGCCCTATTATATACTAGGGACTTATAAGTAGATTGTACCCCCTGGCCCTATTATCTAAAAGGGACTGTCATTGAAAATTATAACTGAACCCTATTACATGTACTTTTTTTAACATAGCACTGACCCTGGGCCTGGTTAGCAGAGCCCAGGGCACAGTCAGAGTCAGTTACCAGCAGTATCATTCAGCAAAAAAATGGGGATGAACAGGGCAAAAGGATGACTTTCTAACACTGCCATTTTGCATTTGGCCTGGCAGTGCCTGGAGGTGCAGAGCATTTGGACCCGGGCAGTCGCAGATATAAAGAGGACCGTGCGCCTGCACCTTGAATACACACCACAGAGTTGTCTACTGGGCAATGTAAAACGACCAATGGGCAGGAAGATGGCATACAAATCCTTGTAACTAGCACTGGTTCTGGCCAGACGTAGGATCGCTATCACCTAGATGGGGCAAAGGGCACCTGAGATCAACCGCTGGCATAGTGATGTACAGTAATAGTCACTAGCTGAGGAATCTCACATGAAGCTCGGTAGGTGAGACCCCAAGGTAGTTGAGGACCTTGCAGCCTGGAGGTACCTCTGCGACACACTCCTAGACCATGAGGCTGCCACAGCCTTAACATATAGCGAAGGCACAGATGACATTGGGGACAATGATGCACGTGCAGAGGGGCAAGCAGATCTACATAGAAGTGAGGCACAACTTGGCGTGTCTGTGTGGGGAGAGAGGCTGCCTCCCGGTTGGGCTCTCATGCATCATGCATGGGATGATTGGCTATTAATGTACTTTGCTGGAATGAGCCCGCTATGCTGTATGTTTTGCACTCCAATAACTGCTGTTTTTTTTTGTTTAGCATAAAACTGAAAAATAAAGGTTTTTTAAAAAAGGAAAGGCGTCTTACCTCGAGTTTTTGTTATGCCAAAAGGCCCAGTCTGCTCTGCTCCAACAGATGTTAGATTTCAGAGGTTGTCTGTTCTGATTTTTTCTAAGTAGAGTGCATGCCAGTGGCTTGGCTATGTGTGGTAAGTTGTGATTGTTTGCTTTCTTTTATTAATAAAGTTGTCTCATTTTGTATTATGATATAATTAGAATCTCTAGGTTCTCTGTTTCCAGAGATCTAGATTCTTGTACTTGATTATGTCATATCTTACTTGTTCTTCCACTTGAGTTGTCGTGGGTTTCTTATCTCCTGAATAAATCCATTTATCCATTAAATATATTTGGAGTCTTGATATCTGCTTTTGGACCATACTACATTTATTGGCAATGATTGATTTTTGGTCTTATTGAACCCACCGACCTATTACTTTACTTATTTCTACCTTCTTCATATGTTGGATTCTTTTAAAAGACTCTACAATAGAAGGATTGTATTTTCGCATCGTTTCATGCTTCATCTTCAAATTACTTGCTACTACAGATTGGATACGGATTGGCTACATTTTATTAAAATCTCTAAGCACTGCACTCAAGGTACTGTGCCATCGTTTCTACTTCACATCTAAACCTTATTTTCGATTTTGGAATTGGTCAATTGAACTTTGAAATCTTTGATCAGATTGTTTAATCTGCAACTTTAACTCGGCGTAATTTAAATCGGCATTTTCACTTCAAACTGTAAATTACCTTCATGTCAGTTTGTCGCTTGTGCCCTTGCCGTTTTGTGTCTTCTTGAATTGACCTTCGCATTCCTGTGCGCACGACATTGCATCTTTCAACTTGTGTTCTGCTGCGCACTACATCTTTCAGCCTTCGTTTCTGGAACCTTTACAGCGCTCCCTTGATGTGCCCCACTGACCGTAGAAAGAACACGTATCCTACGTCCTTTCGTCACCACGTTATTTACTTTTCTGGCAGCCATCTTGGATTCCTCGTCGTTATGGCAATCTCTCAACGATAACCTCCTAATTCTCCGTAATGAACATATTAACTTCCAACTTAAATCTTCCGAAAAGCGCAAAGGATAAACAGAAGCATTTTACGGCGATACGCACGCCAGCTGTGTATCGATTGTCTTCTTACAGACAACAAAGACACAACAAGGAAAATAAGGTACTACACGGCGATACACGCGCCCATTGTGTATCGATCGTCTCTCTTACGAGCAACGTAACTCAACCTACAAGTTTAAAAAAAAAAAAGTCTTTAAATATTGTACATTATTTATATTGGTAATACTCATTTATTGCATTTTAAAATATGTTTGTTATTGCTAGAATTTCTGTTCCATTTAGTAATGTCTTCTTCATCCAACAATGTCATGCAACCACCTCCTTTTCTAGAAAAACCTGGTAAACCCATTACTCCTTGGCACAAATGGTATAGAAACTTTGACAATTACATGGAAGCTATTGATGCATCCAAGTATTCTGCTTCCAGGAAAAGAGCCCTCTTATTCAATCACTTTGGTAACGCTGGTCAGGAGGTGTTTGATAATTTACCTTGGTACCTGCTCCCTCTGGTGATGAAAACTGGAACGTATTTAGTGAGGCTCTGGCTCGGATGGGTAAACAATATGTCGATGAACCTTCTGTCATGGTTGAGCGACATATGTTCTTCAAACGTAAGCAGGCCCAAGATGAGTCAATTGAGGACTATTTGGCTGTCTTGCGTGTTCTTGCTTCTAAATGCCAGTTTGGTACTTATCTAGATACTGCCTTACGTGACCAACTTGTATTTAATTGTTTTAATAAAAAGATTCAGGAAAGAATCTTAACCTGTAAAAATCCACCACTAGATGAAGTAATGGATATAGCACGTAGTATTGAGAGATCTGTTGTTTCTTCTAAAATTATCACTCAAGATGTTTGCAAACAATCTGAAGATTCCAAAGTGATAGCATACACAACAGATAATTCTGATGTAAATGCCATTACCATCAAACCCAAGGTTAACCGACCTTTTGATAAAAAGGGTACTTGTTACCGTTGTGGATCTAAATTTCATATGGGAAATTATGTAAATTCCTGCACAAGGTAAAAGATGCAATACCTGTAAGAAAATAGGACATTTTTACACGGTATGCAAATCTTTCAAGCCAAGAATAAGGTTAATTTTCTCAATGTAGAAGAAGATACACTTTGTCAGGACATGAGTAATATCTTATCTTCAATTGAAGTTAATGTTTTGCATAGCGATACTAAAAGGTGTAAAGGACCTATTTGCAACGTATTAATTGGTTCTATAGAAATCAATGTTATGGCAGATTCTGGATCTCCGATAACTATTTTAGATGAAAAAACTTTTGCTAAATTTTGGTGTAAATCAATTCTTAAACCTACTGATGTGAATTCAAAGGCGTTTGGTGAGTATGACATCGTAATGTTTGGTTATTTCTGTGATTCTATCAAATTTAAAGACCGACTGATTTACACAAAAATTTATGTAGCTCTCAATGGACGCGATATTCTTGGTTGGCAAGATCAAGCAAAATTTGGTATGATTCTCAAACCCGGTCATTCTGAACCTGTTGTTTTGGGAGATCTACCTGTTGTAGCTACCGTACAAGAACCTTTGAATTCCTTACAATCATCTTCTCATGCGGACTCTACTTTAACAAATCTTTGTTCCAAATACTCTAGTGTATTTTCCGATAAAGTAGGATTGGTCAAAGGTTTCAAACACACTATTAAACAACAAAAAAAATGTTATTCCTGTGATTAAAAAATGTAGGCCTATTCCCCTTTCTGCTAGAGATGATTTACAGAAACTTCTTCAAGAAATGTGTTCACAAGACATCATTGCACCAATAGAATCTTCTGAATGGGTTTCTGCGGCGGTGGTCGCACGCAAGAGCTCAGGCGATATTCATCTGTGTGCTGATCTAAGAGTCCTGAACCGCAACATCGTGGTAGATTGCCATCCCTTACCGAGAATCCAAGAGATGCTTGCTAAGTTGGGTGGCAGCAAGTTTTTCACTACGGTTGATTTGCGTTCAGCTTATCATCAGATTCCCCTATCTGAAGAGTCACAGCATCTTACTACTTTTGTGACCCCCTTTGGGGTTTACATGTACAAACGCTTGCCTTTTGGATTAGCATCCGCGGCAAGCGTGTTCCAGAGACTAATGGATCAAATGTTTGCTCAGTGCAGTGGTATCCAGGCATTCCAAGATGACATATTGATTCACACCACAACAGTAGAAGACCATTACGTTCTTCTAGAAGAGGTATTACAGAAACTGGAAAAGCATGGTATGACTGTGAATAAAAACAAATGTAAATGTATTACTCAGCAGGTAGATTACTTAGGTCACAACATTTCTGTGGAGGGTATAAAACCTAAATTATCTCTTCTCAATGCCATTAAGGATGCACCTAAACCTCTAGACAAAGATTCCTTGAGGGCGTTTTTAGGTTTAAGTGAGTATTACGCACGTTTCGTGCAAGGCTATGCCATTATTGTACAACCTTTGAGGAATTTATTAAGGAAGAATGCAAAGTATGTTTGGTCTGAAGATACTCAACGTTCATTTGACTCGGTTAAGAAATTGATTCTCGAGGCCCCTGCAATCAGACCCTTTACACATGGACGTATGAGCATTATAACAGTTGATGCCAGTTCAAAGGGTTTAGGAGCTGTTCTCAGTCAAATGATAGATGGTCAAGAATTTACAGTGGCGTTTGCATCTAGGATTTTAAGTGGTGCTGAGCTCAATTATAGTACCATTGAGCGAGAAGCCCTAGCATGTTCATGGGCAGTGGAAAAATTTAGGATGTATATTTGGGGGTCTAAATTTCAGCTATATACCGATCACAAACCACTCATGTACATGTTAGGTGACAGTTCATCAAATAAAGCTTCCTCCAGGCTAATTAGACTTCTTGCGAGGTTACAAGAATTCAATTTCGACATTAAATATATTCCCGGAGGTAAGAATATAGGAGCGGACTGTCTTTCGCGTATGCCTCTTGAGAATGACGTTCATGCTAATGATCATACTAACAATGATGATTTTGATTGTGTCTTCTCTATGACTGATGTGGTACAAGATGTAAAACTTTCTGAAGAAGAGTGGATTGAATGCTATGATCAAGATTTATGCTTAAAAAGAGTCAAAAAATTCTTGGTCTATGGATGGCCGTGTGACCGAAGTATGTCCATGTAAGATAGATCATTTTCTCAAGTGGCTCATGAATTATCTATTGTTAACGATATTCTTGTTAGGCAAGACAAGTTTGTTCCACCAGAAGGTATTAGAGACAAAATTATTGCACTTGCCCACCAAGGTCACTTAGGTATTTCTTGTACAGTTCGTAAGATCAAAGAAACTTACTGGTGGCCTGGTATTGACACTCAGGTCAAATCCTATATTGACAAGTGTCCAGAATGTTTATGTTCAGATAAACATTGGCACTCTTCTACTTCTCCTTTATGTCCGGTTGATTGGCCAAAAGGTCCTTGGCAGAAATTGGGTTTGGATTTTTCAGGTCCCTTCAATTTATTAGGGAGTGACACCAAATTTTTAGTTGTTGTAATTGATTATTTCTCAAAATGGCTGTACTTTGCATTTGTGAAAAATTCAGACTCTAGTTCTGCCATTGCCTTCTTGCAGCGTGTATTTTTAATTGAGGGTTTGCCTAAGGAAATTGTCACTGACAATGGTACACACTTTGTTTCTAATGAGTTTGAGAATTTTCTTGGTGAAAATATGATTAATCACACACTAGCACCTTTGTACAGCCCAGCGTCCAATGGTTTAGTTGAGCGTGCAAACAAAATGTTAAAGGAGGGTGTACAAACTGCCATTGCCAATAAGTTAGATGTATCTAAGTATATCAGTCAAAAAGTCTGGAGCTACAACACTACTCCTCACTCAACTACCGATGTTTCACCCTATGTATTACTCAGAGGTAAAAAACCTATTTCTTCTCTCAACCCTTCCTGGTTGATTGATAAAATTGATTATACATCCAGCTTAGATTTACACAAAGTTAGAAAACATGTGGAGTACAAGCAAGCTTCTTATAAAAGAAACTATGACGAAAGAAAACATGTAAAAGAAGTCACGTTATCTCCTGGTGAGTGGGTTCTTATTAAGAAACCAATTAAAGTCACATAAGGTCAATCTAAATTTACAGAATCGGTAAAAATACTGAAAGTTGCTCGTATGGCTGTTCTTTTACAGGATCGCGGATGGTGGAACCGTAATGCATTAATCAAATTAACCAACGAACAAGCAAAAATCATCCTCCACAAGTTCAAAACTCAGCCTGATAAAGATTGGTTTGATTTAGGTGATTTGACTTCTGTTTGTAACAGTAGCGAAAATAATGTTAGTTCCTCACCTCCTTTAAGGGATAGAGGGGATAACAATGTCACAAGCTTTCCTGATAGCTCTGTCTGTATTGATGGCAATGCTTCATCCAATAACCGTAACCTTACCAACGCTTCTGGTGACTATAAGCAACTGAGGAGTAGTTCTCGTATTAGATCTTCTCCTTTTCGTTTTGATGATTTTGTTTATTACTAAATGTTCTTTCTTTAGGTTCACTTTGTTATAGGAAGGAGGGGGTGGTAAGTTGTGATTGTTTGCTTTCTTTTATTAATAAAGTTGTCTCATTTTGTATTATGATGTAATTAGAATCTCTAGGTTCTCTGTTTCCAGAGATCTAGATTCTTGTACTTGATTATGTCATATCTTACTTGATCTTCCACTGGAGTTGTCGTGGGTTTCTTATCTCCTGAATAAATCCATTTATTCATTAAATATATTTGGAGTCTTGATATCTGCTTTTGGACCATACTACACTATGTTTACTTTTTTGGCAGGAGAGGTACAGAGTGAGTAGAGCATAACTAAACGATAAAGAAGAGAAGAAAGGGATGAATGAAAAAGAGAGGGTGAATGCACATGGAGGGCAGGAAAGGTGACAGAATGGAAGAGGGAAATAAAGTTGAGCAAGAAAGAGAAAAGAAATGAGAATGAGCAACGTGGGCAAGGGAAAATGAAAAGAAAGGAACCTGAAATAAGGAGAGAAGGGAGGAAGGAGATGAGGAGAGAGACAAAAGAGGGGGAAAAGAGAGACAGGGGCAGAGGATACAGAGGAGAGCATTAAAAGATGAAGGAGATGAGAGGAGAGCGGGTGGTAGGGGAGATGAGAAGGAAAGATGAGTAGAATGAGGAACTTGGGAACTGGTAAATTACATGAGTGTAACAAGTGCAAGTGACACCGAGGTCCAGGGGTGTGATGGGCGCGCTGCACCACATTTATACCAGTAATTTGATGCTGACTGGGGGGCCTAGTTTCACTGCTTGCACTAAGGCCAGTGAACCACAGGTAGCACACTGATGGTAGCGCACCTGTGAAGGCTGCAAAGATTGCTTTCCACAGCAGGTGTTTAAGCCTGTCCATTTAGTCATCCCAAGCTCTTTTTTCTGGCTTGACGTATTATTGTTCCAGGAATGTTTTCGCTGATTGCAAACGTCTTCCATTTCTCTGTGCCATGAAGAGATCCTTGGGTGATGTCCAGCTTCTGCATTCCATGTTGAGTCTTCCTTTCCATGGGGTCACCCATTACCTATTCATGTCAGCCTTCACCCACAAAGTGGTTTGCGCTGAACTGCGTCCAGCTGCTTTGCTTTTCGCTAAGCAGGACAACTGATTCCTCAATGGACATCCGAAAGGTGGCCTGGGCTGCCAGAGCTCTTGTAAAATGATTGTCCATAATTTCCTCACCGGCTCCACCCTAGCTGATATTTGAGGGATGCTATTGAGCCAGTTGAACGCCATATAGTAATGTGCTTTCAGCTTTAGTTAGAAGGATCACCGGGATAAGTGTTGTAATGCCTGCCCATACAGTATGGTGACTCTTGCAACTCCCTGAGCGTCTTTTCTTTCCATCTTGGAAGCATCTGCTATAGTATATCCCAGCCAGTGCTTAGTTTAAGCCGGTGGTTGCCAGTGGGTGACACCAGTGCTTATTTTTGGGGACCGGCACTTATTTCTCCTCATGGCATTTCGCAAGAGAGGGAAAAACACACAAACCAGAAAGAAGAAGGAAGAGAAAAACATAAAATCTGTCACCAAGGGAGAAACCAGAAACCTGTAAAGAGTGAGATAAAACACAAGAATTGTCTGGCAGTGGATTAAAGAGGCCTGACGTGAATTCAAGATTACACCCCCTTGGTATTCGGCACTCTAACATTTTATAGTGTTGGCTGCGTTTGTCAGAGCAGCACTTTGAGCACAAATAAAGCTCTGATCCAAACTGAATGACTAATGTGTAAGAGAATGTAACTCAAAGGTATGGAATTCAGCTCAGTTTATTCTTTCAATTGCCATCCCCTAATGGTGGTATTTACTTTCTTTGCTGGGCATTTTGGTGTGCTCAGGCATCATCTCAGCCTTAGATGTGCTTATTTTTTACTTTTTTGTTGCAAACGACTTCTGGTATTTTCACCAATGGCTGTAGATCAATAGGGGGCATGCTTATTTCCTTGGCTAGGTAAATCCATAATGGCTACTGCCAACATCTCAGACATGTCTTATATGTATAAAATAAAGAGTAAGGGGCTAATTACGATGGCGGAAGGCCCGCCACCGACAGCCGGTCGGTGGCAGGCCTTCCGCCATCGTACTGCTGTTTTCCTCCTGCCATATTATGATGGCGGGGGGAATAGTTGGGTAAGCGTGGTGGTCGTAAAGACCGCCCGCCACGGTTCTGACGAGCGGTCCTTTTCCGACCGCCTGTCAGAAAGGAAACATAGCCCAACATTGCGGCGATGCCTTGCAGGCACCGCCGTAGGGATTATGATATCTATTGACATGCTTGTTCTATTGCATTCTTGCACTACTGCCTTTTGCACCTTCATGTATTCATATAAGTGTTTTTATTTCAACAGTATCTAGATTCTTTTACCTCTGTGGCTCTCCTTTTACAAGCAAGATGCTGATTTAATAGCCAATATCAGATGATGTTTGTATAATGATTGTCAATTCTGCTCATACATTGTATCCCTGATACATTGGTACTAATGAATTTCTGTATCGTTGCACTTGCACTTTTATGGTCGTAATGACCGAATAAAGTAATTTGATGATGATGATATCCCTTGCCTCCGTTCGTTTTGCGGCAGACAAACCGCAGCAAAACGAATGGCAGAAACGGATTTGGGGGCCTGTAGCGGGCCCCCATTAATCCCTAGGGCAGGGAGATGTACCCTAGGCGACACCTATGGTGCCCCCCTACATATCCCTGCACCATGTTGCAGGCACCGCAGGGTGCCTTCCACGTAGTGAAGGGATGTGTGTGCCCCCCACATTTTGCATTGTGGCGGGGGATGCTGACTGCATCCCCTCCACAATGCAAAATATAGGTGATGCGACCGCCGTGGTGGCGGTCGCATCGTGATTTGGATTTTGGGGAGGCCGCCTCATAGGCGGCCTGTCCCAAATCCATAATGATGCAGTCCGTCCGCCATCGTAATGAGCCCCTAAGTGAGCAAACAGTCACCCTTGCTTAACACCAGAAGGAGCCATGAATGTTTTGGCTTGTCTGCCACTAGACCCATGGCAAACTTCCACTGTGGAATTAGCATATAGTCCCTTGTGATGTTGCACAAGGTAAGAGTCAATTGTAAATGTAACCAGCATATCCCACAATTATGTCTGGTCCACATAGTCAAATGCTGGTTTGTAAAAAAAAACTGCAAAAAGTAAGCCTTTACGATCTTGCATCGTTGCTCAATAAAATATTAGACCCTCACTAGAGCAGCCACTAAATTCCAGTAGTGCCAGTAACAGCTGTTACCAGACCCATTAGAATTATGAGATGTTGGGCAACACTGCAAATCAGTTTACTTCCACTCAGAGATTTTGGCTGCTGAAGGTCCATGCCAAAATGAGGAATTCCCCTGAGAATCAGAGTAATTCTTCCAGTGAATCCCTATTTCATAGTTGACCCTAAGGGTCCAACTCCTAATGGGCTGTATTTTCCCCACCACCATCTTACAGGTATCTCCCATAATGAGAGCCTTAGTCTCCTGTAGACAATATTTTACAGAAGCCTCGCTGGAATGGAAGTATCTGCTGTGAGTCCTCTACTCACAAATAGAGGGTTTTGAGGATGATATATTTTTTTAAATGTTTCTTTCAACATTGATTAATGTGGATAATTTGCAACTGGATGCTTCTTCACAGAGGGGACTATAACACCCTTTCGTTCAGGAAGTGGAGAAGGCTAGTTCTGTTGCAAAAAACTTGAATAGTGCTGGAAGTAGTAACCACCAAGTGAAGAATAACTTGAAACATTCATTCTGCACCAGGTTAGATCCTGAGGCTTTATTAGTTTTGAGCAAGTTCGTTGCTTCTGATTTGATTGATTTAGATATGTGGAAGAAGGAAAACCAATCACTGATTTTTTAATTTTCACCAGCTGTTCATGTGTGTGGCTCGTGAGATACAGCAGATGCTTTAAACATTTTTCAAGATGGGCTCTGTCTTGCACATGAAAAAATTGGCCAACCTTAAACCCCCCCAAAATAATGGAACTGTTTCCATTTCTGTGCTATCAATAAGTAATGCCCTGTATTTTTTTTTTATAGTTAATCGGCAGTCATTTCCACTGGCTCACTGTCAAAGTTCTTGTATTTACGAAAGACAAATTATGATGTTGTTATGTTACAACAGCTAATCACCCATGAGGGTATCCAGGCACTCAATAGGGCAGGCCTGAGAGGGGAAGAGAAATTTATGTCTGTTTTGTTTTGAAGAGCCATGTCTTGAGGTTGATACGTTTGCTAATCAAAGGGTGCTTCTACAGGGATGGGATGGCAGAGGTTGGCCCTGGTTCCTTTCTGCATCCAATAGAAGTTTCATGGGCGGTCACCCTTACTTCATTTGACCCATTGTTTGGAAATCTATTTGTTTGTGGGTTTGCCTTTGTGGGTGGTGTTTGTGTTTTGTGATTATTGTAGTGAGTTGATAGTGTTAAGTCTGTATGAATGAGATGTACTGATGAGGGTAGAATCTTTTTGTGTGTGGAGGGCCATCTTGAGTAAGTAGTGGACTCTAATGTGTGAGTATGAATTAGGGGATAGTATGATTATCTATGTGAGGCTTTTGCTGGTCTGGATGGGTGTGTTTTGACAGGTGAGGAGGTTGGGAGTAGATTTATAGCATGTTTCAATCAATCAATCATGTAGTACTTGTATAGCGCGGCTTATCACCCTACAGGGTATCCAGGCGCTGTGCTGCAGGTACCAGTCGAAGAGGGTCTGCGAACGTGTGGTGCCCAGGTGAAGGAGCAGGGCGTTCCAGGCTTTGGCGGTGAGGTGGGAGAAGGATCGTCCTCTGGAGCGGCAGCAGCAGATGCGTTGTATCTGTGCGAGAGCAAGGTGTGCGAAGTGGTGATTCCTGGTCGGTTTATGGAAATGCAGGTGGTGGTTCATGTATGCGGGTCCTTGGTCGTGGAGGGCTTTGTAGGCATGGGTTAGAAGCTTGACCTGGCATCTCTTCTGGACAGGGAGCCGGTGGAGTACCTTAAGGTGCTGGGTGATATGTGTCCTCTTGGGCAGGTTGAGGATCAGTCTGGCAGCTGCATTCTGGATCCTCTGGAGTCTTTGCATGAGTTCGGCAGTGGTGCTTGCATAGAGTGCGGTGACGTAGTCTAGTTGGCTGGTGATGAGGGCCTGCGTCACTATTTTCCTGGTGCTGATGGGGAGCCACCTGAAGACTTTGCGGATCATGTGGAACCAGCCTGAGGAAATGGCGTTGACCTGACACCTCATGAAGAGTTCGATGTCCAGGATGATGCTGAGTTGCGGGCGTGGTCTTTCGGCGTTGGGGTGGGTCCGAGCTCCGCCAGCCACTAGGAGTCATTCAAGAGAGCGGTATGTCTTCAGTTTTGTCCCTGTTGAGCTTCAAGCAGTTGTCTTTCATCCAGGCGGCAACGTTCTTCATACAGTTGTGGAAGTTGGTCTTCATTGAGGTGGGGTCCGCTGAGAGCGGAAGGACGAGCTAGGTATCGTTGGCGTAGGAGATGATGTTGATGTTGTGCGATCTAGCGATGTCTGCGAGTGGTGTCATGTAGATGTTGAAGAGGGTTGGACTGAGGGTTGGACACCATCTGCGGCGTACCTTGGGGTTCTCCACAGATGGTGTTCTTGGGTTGCGAGGTAAAGGGAGGGAGGCGGACTTTCTGGGTGCATCCCATGAGAAAGGATGCCATCCATCTGAGTGCATCGTCTGTGATTCCTATCTGGCATAGTCGATTGATGAGTATGTGGTGAGAGACAGTGTTGAAGGCTGCGGAGAGATCCAGGAGAAAAAGGGCGGCTGATTCTCCTCTGTTGAGTAGGGCACGGATGTTGGCTGTTGGGGCGATCAGGGCTGTCTCTGTGCTGTGGTTGGTTCTGAAGCCTGATTGGGAGGGATCCAGTAGGTTGTTTCTTTCCAGGTGGTCGGCGAGTTGGAGGTTGATACCCTTCTCCAGGACATTGGCGGGAAACGGGAGCAGGAAGATGGGATGGTAGGTCTGGAGCTCACTGGGGTCTGCCGAAGGTTTCTTGAGGAGAGGTCTGACCTCCACGTGTTTCCATGCATCGTGAGTGGTGGCTCTAGTTATGGAGGCGTTGAGGATGGTGGTGAGCTGGTGACTGATATCGTCTCTTCCAAGGTTGAAGAGTTGGTGGGGGCATGGGTCGGTGGGTGCTCCTGAGTGGATAGAGTTCATAAGTGGTTGTGTTCGGTGTGCTGAGTTGTTCCCATGCGGTGAGCGGGTGGTGGTTGATGGGTTGCTGAAGAGTTTGGAGGGTTGGGGATTGAAGTTTCTGTAGAGGATTGCTATCTTTTTGTGGAAGAGGTTGGCAAGGGCGTCGCAGAGTTCTTGTGAGGAGGGGATCAAGTTTTTGGTGGCTGACGGGCAGGTGAACTCTCTGAGAATGGTGATGTTTGAGAGTGCCTGCAAGTTCAGAATGGGTTGCCATAAGTTTATGTGTGCTTGCATGAGCTGAATGGGTGGATGCATTTGGATGTGTCTGATTGTGCTCACAGAGTAACAGTGGGTTTTGGTGTGCCTCTAAGTGAAGAGTGCGTACTGTACGGTTGGATGCAGAAAAAATAGATACCCATCCAGGAAAAGTGGAGATGTCAAAAGTGTTAGGTCAACTTAGCATCAGCCATATTGCTGAGAGAGTCAGCATCCATCTCTGTTAATAACCTAATAGCACTGTCGTGTAAAATAGAAAAGTTGCTTTTAGGGGTGGGCATAATTCACCTAATTTTCAGTATTGTAATTATACAAAATGACAGTATAATTACATGGAGTTATGACAGGAGCGTAACCCAGCATTTAGCACAATTTTGTAGCGCAAAATGCACACTTGCTTCAGAAATGGATCCAAGGTTCCATTTTTCACTAAGAAAATAGCGCTAAATGCAACAGAGCATGAACAGCTAGCAGTCACTCACGCTTACTAAGTTAGTTGTTCCTGTGCATCTGTTTGTGCCAAATTACTCATAATTTTGCAAAGGGCGTAATCGTATAATTTTTAGTAATTTTGTATCAAAAGAGATAAACAAAATTTCCGAAATTGCTCCAGTTACACTGGCGTAATTAAAATTTTGCCCAAGCCTTGTTGTGATCATTCACAATATATGGAAAGCAATAAGACAGCCCTGAGTCTTGCTTGACTCAGACATCTAAAGGGCAATTGTCCTCTCTGATGGTAAAACTGGATGTGCTAGAACTATTTTAAGATCGTTTTTCTAAAAACAATGTATGTCCATCTTTAAGGGTAGAAAAACGTCCAGAAGCAGATACAGGATGGTTTACCTTTCTTACAAGTTAGGTGCACAAATATTGAATCAGTTCTTCAAATTGTTGAGAACTCCAAGAACAAATTAGGGTCCATAGGAAGTGGGACATCCACTGTGCAGCGTTGGATGTTCCATTCTACCAAGCCAGCAGGTCACTTGCCTCACTCACAGCCCCTTAACTTCTTATGGTGGAGTCTCTTTCTCCACCACCAGACACCCATAGCTGGCAGCCCATCCACCATACGGCTGCCAGCTGTACAGCGACAGAAAGCCTGCCCCACATTGCACCTTCAGAGGCAGATTTTTCATGCTCTCAATCACCATATACTCCACGGTGGTTCTTATCATGAGAAATGAGGAAATGTTCCTCAAGTGAAGGGAAAGAGCAACTTTCACATAAGAGGCATTTCTTATCTATTTTTAAGAAACAAACCTCAAACTCATGCATTTTGTTCTAAAACCAAATAAATGGCAAGAGGTCCACCATGACAATATGTCCTCAGCGCCATTGTAGTTTCAACAAAGCTGCCCCTGCTGTGTCAGTAGAAGCACCTTCAACACAATTTTCAGATGGCAGGGCGGGGAACTCAATATGGCAGGGCTGAAGGACCTGTGGTCGCCACCTTGTCAGCGGATTGCAAGTCTTAATGACCCCTTAAGAGTCTTTCCCTGATTATGGTAATATATTTGGGTTGTGCTTGGATTCTTTCCTTGGGAAGGTCATTGTAAATTTTTGAGGTCATTATTTGACCAATGGGGTCCTAGGTACAAGTTTAAGATTGGAGACTGGTTTACCTTTGGTGATTGTGCTAGATATCCAGGCCACATTGCTTTACTTTCTGATATATCAGTACCATAATGTTAATCAAATTGGCCAGAATATTTTAGCTGAGATAACTAGTGACTATTCCAAAAGTTAGTGTTTGGTACTTAAGTTTTTTCTCGATAGAGTTAGTTGGCATTGAGGTTCTGACTGCTAATGTTTTTTTACACTGCCACGGATAAAAGAAACAAACTTTAAACGACCTCTGTAGCTAAATAGTCGCATAACTGGATTTGCCCTTAGTTGATATAAAGTCAATTTTGCAAGGAGCAAATATAAATTTGAAAAATAACTTTATTCCAAAATGGTAGACTGATGCCTGAATAAGGTTAATTCATGCAAATCTTATCATGAGTCTTACAGTGCCTGCAACTTGGAAAAGCTACGACTTAACTAGACATCAATATTTTTGTCTTGTAATGTTGGAAAGGTGAGGATGTGAAGCCTTTTTCCTTCTTTACAGCTGATCCAGCGCGGACCCAATAATTTGAACAGGGATGAATATCCAATTACTTCATTTACCTTGGCCCATACACAAACACCCAAAGTCCCTGTTGTGCTGGTGTCAAGTTTGCAATATTCTTATCAATTCATATTCAGCTGTTCAATATTTAAACATTTCTCAATTTATACAATAAACCTTTCCGTTCAAATTTCCATCTTCTTGGTCGATGGACCAATTTGTTGAAAAATTGAAGGCAACCGTTATTCAAATCATAGACAGACAAAAATAACCACAGACTCTTCGTTTGCAAATTGTTAAACTTTATCTAACTTAATGCATTAATCTTAAGATACCTCATGAGAGAGAATACATTCTAAACAATCAGAATCGATCTCAAAGAAACATATGTTGCAAGGAGGGGATAGATGAAGAGACATCAGACATTTGCATTAATAAATTCTCACTTCGGAAGGATAGATGAAGAGACAAAAGTACAAAGACATAAACTTCGAGTTATGAAAGATACCAACCCAAAGAATAGGAACGAGGAAAACCACCACCCAGGCCTAGGTAGCGGCAAAGGACCCCCAGACAGAGAGTCAGAGATCAAAGACTCTAAGATCAGGACAAGGATAAGACTGGAACAGCTAGGCCTCTCTGCAACCCAACAATCAGCAGCGCACCCTCTCTCTCCTCACGCCTAAAGCAGCAGCGCATCTGCCGCCCTCACTTCTTCCCCCGCCCCTAAATCACCTATTCTTTATACCCTTACAATACATGTCCATCCCACTAAAGTTACTAAAGTCACCCATTCTAGCTACGGGATTGGTTAAAAAATGAGAGGCGGATGGTCATCCTACCATTAGATCATACCCTTTTGACTACCCCGTTGTTAGGTTTCCGTTCCCACATATTCAATATACATCCCTGTTCTCTCATGAGGTTTTTGTAACAATTTAAGGACACATTTTTGTACATTCAACATTTTGTGGATTTTCACACGAAGACACTGGAGTTGGCTGCACGTCAAGCGTCATGTCCTTCACCGTGTCACGCTTTTTCAGCTTGTTCAGCATTCCAGCCACTCAGTCACGTGGTCTGTGCGCGCTGCAAGTTTCATTCATTACAGTTCAGCTAACTTCACCCAAAATGGAGACTCGTCCATTTACTAAAAGAATATAAAGCAGACATTTATTAATGATGTGATAATGAAATTTCCACTGTTAACCTCCCACCTTAACTCTAGTCCATGTTAGCAGTTAACCTAGCATAGCATAAGCAGGAAAATGGCATTAATTATTATGACAAAGCAACATACGTCATGCGTTTTACTGCATTAACATGCAATTTACCAAGCAAAACATACATAATACGTTCTACACACAATATTATTACATTTTCGGTTATTTAAGTATTGTTAAGATTAATTTCATGCATATTGCAAAGCGAATTTCCCACATGTGGTGTGTGATTGCACGTTAATATACTTACTACTTAAAATTAGTACGAATTATAGGGGTATTCAATACAAGCGGGTTTCTTTTTGCGAATCCCCGCTCCATCAATTCCCCCCTCTGATGGCTTTTGAAGCCATCATAAATACTCACCATACCGAGTGCCCCCTTACAATTTATCTAGAGTTTAGTATTTCTCTCTTCTTTTATGGCACTCTCATTTAGTCTTTTCATCATGTCATAATATTCTGCATTTATTTCTTCAAGTTCTAATTCATTTCTTTTTCTCTTTACTCCTTTCTTTCTATTCCTTTTATCTGTTATAACTTTTCTTCCTTTCATGCACTTACAACATTTATACGCTGTTATTATTACTAAAATTGTTACTGCTATTGAAAGTACGGGCATTACTATTTTTCCCAAAAGACTTTTTCCAAACGTTGAAACCCAATTTCTCACCTCTGTAATACTCTTACCAACTCTTTCCCAAACACCGTCAACCTCCAGTTGGGTTAAATCTTTATGTAACTTTGTAATATTTCTAATATATCCTTCTATCCCTTTACTTTTATCAGGGATATAGGTACAACAATGTTGTATTTTTAACGTTCCACAGACTCCACCCTCTTTTGCCAAGATAATGTCAAGGGCAAGTCTATTTTGCAAAACCATTGATCTTATTGCCACCATTTCGGTATCTATCATCAAAAATCCACCAGCAGTATCTGTTGATAAATGATCAACCACTGTAGACAGTTTTCGAATTTTATGTGCATTTAGAACTACCCCAACTGAGGGTATCAGTGCAGTGAATAAATCACCTATTATTTCAGAAAAACTTGCTCTCTTACTACGTGTTAATCCAAGCTTTATTTCATTGACACTATAATCTTTTCGGTCTATATGGTAGACCTTTGGAAAGACAATCCCAAAGTAACAACTCCCATACCAGTGGGCAGGTAACCTGTAATAGGCTTTCCTACCACATACATAATATATCCCTGGAAAAACAGGATCAGTTCCACCCTTTAATCCCCAACCTCCAGTAATTTGGAAAGTATGCTCACATTCACTAGTGCCAATAAAATAATTGTTATAGTTAGTCTTTGATCTCAATAAACATAACTTCCCCTTCTGTGACCAGTCCAGAGACATTGCAGCATAAGTTTCACCCTTTTCATAATTTCCCTCTCTAAATGCCCAAGGTGGTTCTTGTATTTTTTGTTTAACAGCTTTCTTCTGGAAACTCTCTCTTCTATGTTCTACCATGTCCAAAAACAGTTTTTCTTCAAAATGCAATCTGCATGTTAAATCATTTTTATTAGCATATTCTAAATCTAATGGTTTAGTAATATGGAAAAATTCACCCATATAACGTGTATGTTTACCACTTTCTACCTTGTTTAGTTCTCTTATAATTGGTACTTTGGAAAATACTAAGTCTACATCTGTATATTGATACTCCAATTTACCTTTCATGTAAAATAGACTACTAAGAACGCTACAAGAAACAGCATATGTTAAAGAAAGATGATGGTAGGTTATGCCTTCAGAGACAGACAATGGTAATTTCATGCAGACATAGCAATCACTCACATTCATAGTGTTAGTATATTCATACAACCGTTTAGTAAACACATTTAAGGAAAAATCATTAGTTGATTCATCATGATGGAAAATGCTTCCATCTAATTGTTCTTCATTAGTATTCGTTAATTGTTTAGCAGCATCTTTCATTCCTTTAATAGACACATCATTAGTGTTATTTCCAGGGTTATTTACATTAAAGATTGGTATGACAACAATTAATAAAATCCACATAAATATTAGTAGAAAAACATTACATAAGCAAAATTTAACACATCTACGTTTTAGTTTAGATTTTGGTTGTCCAGTCACTTCATTTCCTGCCATTTTAGTTCTCTACAAAAATGAAAAATGAAAAATCTAACAATTTCTCTGTGTTAGGGCCTAAGAAAATCTAAATGAACTTTTATCTAAAAAACAAAATATATATTATTTACTGGCGGTCACCAGTAGATAGTTATAGTTAGGACCTAGTTTCCATAGGAAAAGCGTTTTTTCTTTTCCCAATAACTTTGGCGCCGGTTGACGAATCTTCGCGAAATTTTCAAAACTTGTGGCCCGCTCTGGTCAGCTCCTATCCTGAAAGCTTTGGGGTGATTCGCAAAGCGGGGGCCGAGAAAAAAGGGGGGTCCCAAAACGTGTTTTCTCCATGTTATTTTCCGTAGGAAACTTTAGACACGGCTACAGCCCGAACTGCTGAATGGAATTACACCAAATTTGGCAAAAAGGTAGCCCTTGGTTCAGAAAGAGCCCTTTTTGTTAAATGGTGTAAATCCGTTCAGTAGTTCCTGAGAAATTGAAAAAAAAGAGGTCGGAAAATGAATTTCCCATAGGAAACTTTAGACACGGCTACAGCTTGAACTGCTGAACGGAATTACACCAAATTTGGCAAAAAGGTAGTGCTTGGTTCAGAAAGCGCCCTTTTTTAAATGGTGTAAATCCGTTCAGTAGTTGCTGAGAAAATCAAAAAATAAATGTTTCGATATTTAGAGGCGCGGTGGATCCGCGGACCCTCCCGACCACGAGCTTTATTCTAATTGGCTGTCAACACTCCAAACCAGGAAGTGTTGGCAGCCATCTCAGAACCGAGTCACAAGAAAACAGGGAAACAAACGCGAAAAACAAGAAAAGGGGGCAGGGTAGAAACACCCTGACCCCCTAGGCCTGCTCAGGGCCCAAAAAAACATTTAAAAAAAAAAAAAATTTAAAACGAAGCGCGGGCTCCCGCGCTTTGTTGCATTGAAGCCCCCGGGTGGGCCAGGTCTCGGGGGCACTGAAAAAATGTGTGGGGGGCCCCAATCCCCCCACACTGCCCCAGGGACCGCAACCTCCCTGGGGCTTGATTAAAGAGTTGCAGGGGGCACGCAGCCCCCCCGCAGCCCCAGGGACCGCCACCCCCCGGGGCTAATTTTAAATGTGTGGGGGGCCTCCAAGGCCCCCCCAAGCCCCGGGGACCGCCACCCCCGGGGCTTTTATTAATTATTTGCGGGGGCACACGGCCCCCCCGCAGCCCCGGGGACCGCCGCCCCCAGGGGCTTGTTTTTTTTTTTTAAATAATCCTGTGTGGGGGGGGCTCGAGCCCCCCACACGCCCCGGGGACCGCCACCTCCCCGGGGCACTAAAATGCAAATTTGGGGGTCCATTACGGACCCCCGGGGACCACCACCTCCCCGGGGCTTTGTAATTGAAGGGAGGGGGGCCGCGCGGCCCCCCTCCTGGAGCCCGTGATGGCCCTGGGGACCGCCACCCCCCAGGGCCGGCTCCTGCAGTGTCCCAGGGTGCCCACCCCCGGGACACTGCTGTTTGCTATGGCAGGGCGGGAGCCGCGCGGCTCCCACCCTGTCATAGCAAACTGTGGTTTGGATTTTGTAAGCGAGAGCAGGTTTCCTGCTCTCGCTTACAAAATTCAACCCACATTGCTATTCCACAAGGGGAGCTGCATGTCAGCAGCTCCCCATGTGGAAAAGCAATGCCGGCTCCCGCAGGACGCGGGGAGCCGACAGGGACCGTGGGGGCATTGGGGCTCCCCCCACGGTCCCCAACGAAGAGGCCAGGCCCCCCTCCCCTGTGTACAAACATAAAAAAAGGAGAGGCCAGGCCCCGGGGGATGGGGTCCCCGGGGCCATATTTGGCCTGAGGAGGGGGACCACGCGGCCCCCCTCCAAAAAAAAAAAAAGGATGGCCAGGCCCCGGGGGATGGGGTCCCGGGGCCAGACGTGGCCCCCCTCCCCAAAAAAATAATTAATAAATGGGGTCCCCGGGGCCAATAGAGGCCTCAGGAGGGGGGGCCATGCAGCCCCCCTTCCTATAAAAAAAATATATGTGGCCATGCCCCAGGGGATGGGGTCCCCGGGGCCGGAATTGGCCACGGGAGGGGGGCACACGCGGCCCCCCTCCCATTTACATTTAAAAAAAAAAAAAGGGGGCCAGGCCCTGGGGGATGGGGTCCCCAGGGCTCAAAAAAAGGCAAGAGAAGGGGGGCCACACAGCCCCCTTCTTAAAAAAAAAATTTTTTTAAAAGCCGGCATCGCGGCTAGGCCCCGTCCCCTCCCTGCAGCACTCAGTAAGTTGGGGAATTAATTCTCCTTGAATACTGAGGGTCCCTGGGGGCCAACTAGCCCACCAGGAACCTCCAGTATGCGCCAGGGAGCTGCGTTGCAGAGAGGTGTTCAGAGGCCACGCCCCTTTTTACAACTCTCTGCAACGCAGCTCTGTGGCACTTACTGGAGGTACCTGGTGGGCTAGTTGGCCCTCAGGGACCCTCAGGATTCAAGGGGAATTAATCCCCCAATTTACAACGCGCCAGGGGGCGCGTTTGCACAGTGGTGCAGGGAGGGGGCGTGGCCTGATGTGACAAGTGTGCAAACGCGCCCTGTGGTGCGTTTTAAGTTGGGGAATTAAGTCCCCTTGAATCCTGAGGGTGCCTGGGGGCCAACTAGCCCACCAGGTACGTCCAGTAAGTGCCACAGAGTTGCGTTGCAGAGAGGTGTAAAAAGGGGCGTGGCCTCGGACCACCTCTGTGCAACGCAGCTCTGTGGTGCTTACTGGAGGTACATGGTGGGCTAGTTGGCCCCCAGGGACCCTCAGGATTCAAGGGGAATTAATCCCTCAAATTAAAACCCGCCAGGGGGCGCGTTTGCACAGTGGTGAAGGGAGGGGGCGGGGCCTGATGGGACATGTGTGTACTTATGCAATCACTCCACCAAAACCCAAGCACTTATAAATTCACAATGCACTCTCCTTGCAGCACTCTAATCATCCAGTCACTACCCATGCACTCATGAAGTGCCCCATGCACTAACTCATGCACTGCTACAATACCCTGAGCAGTACCCATGCAGACCAGCCATTGCCCTGTCACTATCCATGCACTCCTCCAATCACCCAGCGAGCACCATGTACTTATCCAATCACTCCGCCAAAACCCAGGCACTTATAAATTCACTATGCACTCTCCTTGCAGTACTCTAATCTTCCAGTCAGTACCCATGTACTCATGGAGTGACCCAGGCACTAACACATGCACTGCTACAATCCCCTGTGCACTACCCATGCAGACCTCTATCCACCTACACAGTACTGATTCACTCCTCCAATTACCCAGGTTGTACCCATGCACCCCAGAAATCCCTCTGTCACTACCCATGCACTCCTCGAATCACCCATCCAGCATCATGTACTTATCCAATCACTCCGCCAAACCCCGAGCAGTTATAAAATCACCATGCACTGTCCTTGCAGCACTCTAATCATCCAGTCACTACCCATGTACTCATGCAATGACCCAGGCACTAACTCATGGCAAATACAGAGGAGGTCAAGCTCATTACAGGGGTACCCCAATGCATAGTGTTCTCTAGTGTATGTAGGTGTTTTCACTGTATTCTAAGTGTCTTTTAGCATTGCACTTGCTCCGGTCCTGGTTAGTCAGAGTCAGTTACCACCAGTACCCGTCACTAAAAAGTTGGGGACACAGGAGGACTTTCTGCTCTTCTGTTGGTTCTTTCTGCACATCTCTTGCTTCTTCCTGCACTTTTCTTCGTCTTTCTGGACTTCTGTTGCCTCTTTCTGCATTTGTCTTGCTTCTTGCTGCACTTTTCTTCCTCTTTCTTCACATGTCCTAACTTTGTAGGCATAGTTAGAAATTAGCATTTAAAAAACCATTGAAATTCACTGAAAAAACCATAGGTTTCAGGCACGTTATAGTTAGAAATTAGCATTTAAAAAACCATTGAAATTCACTGAAAAAACCATAGGTTTCAGGAACGTTATAGTTAGAAATTAGCATTTAAAAAACCTTAGAAATTCACTGAAAAAACCATAGGTTTCAGGGACGTTATAGTTAGTTGGACATTTCACTCGTACAAAACCATAGAAATTCCCCCGTTATAGTTAGTTCAGCTAACTATAACTCGCGCCCCCGCAATGCTCTGCTGATGACGTCACATATTACATCGATCATGACATGGTCAGTGACATCACTGATGACATCTCAAATGACATCACTGATGACATCACTGATGACACCATCCACGTGATAATACGATGCACCTCCTCACACTCTAATATAACCTTTGATACACCTACTGTAAAATACAGACTACCATTCTCGAAACCATCGACACACCAATACCAGTTACTACATACGCACTCACTGTTTCCTAGGTCTACACACACATCCACTCATTCACCCATACAATCACTCATACATACAGTCACTCATCAATACAACCCTATCATATGCACTCATACACCTATACAGACACTCACACACTGCCACTCATCCATGGAGTTACTCACACACCTAGTCAGTCATGCAAAGAATCAATCACACTCCCATTTCCTCACCTATACAGTTATACACACAACACCTCACTTATTCAAACATATACAAACACATAATTACTCTCTTATACAATCACTGATCCACACTCATCCATACAGCCACTCTCACAATCACTGACTCTCACGTATAGTCATTTATATACTCCAACTCTGACATACATTGCCTTTTACATATGTAGTTACTTGGACATGTACACTGAGACATCCAATCTCTCACCAACACACCCATACACACACTCACCCGCCCATACAGCTGTTTACACATGCACTCTTGAACCCATACACCCAGTGAATCAACCACTCACACATCTATGCACAGAGTCACACACCTCCCAGCCACCCACACACACACTCAGTCTCCCATACAAATACTCAGGCAACCAATCAATAACCCATATAGACACTCATGTAGCTACTGACCAACACATGCAGCAGCTTACACAACAACAGACATACTGATGCACACATTCAGACAGTTTAGTCACTAACCCATGCATTCAGTAAGACACATTTAATCACTCACTTATACAGTCAGTCACGCACCTGCTAAATCCTTCATCCAGACACTTATACACCCACTCATTCTTCAATACACCATGGCATATATATAAAACATATTTAAACTTTACAGAAACATACAGTCACTGGATGATGTCATCAGTGACGTCATCAGTGATGTCATTTGAGATGTCATCAGTGATGTCACTGACCATGTCATGAATGATGTAATATGTGACGTCATCAGCAGTGCATTGCGGGGGCGCGAGTTATAGTTAGCTGAACTAACTATAATGGGGGAATTTCTATGGTTTTGTACGAGTGAAATGTCCAACTAACTATAACGTCCCTGAAACCTATGGTTTTTTCAGTGAATTTCTAAGGTTTTTAAATGCTAATTTCTAACTATAACGTGCCTGAAACCTATGGTTTTTTCAGTGATATATATATATATATATGAACAACAAATCCTGTTCCTCTGAATGCCACCCAGAGGAGAAACAACACAGGTACAGACCATCAACACAGTTCAAACAAAATTGTTCCGGAGACGCGGGTTCACAGCTCCATTGATTTATTGCATAAACACCAAAATGGTACAGACAAGTGTCCGCCCCAGACGCGTTTCGATCGCCACAGCGATATATATATATATATGTGTGGTGTAATCCTTACACACAATGACGTTCTTCTTCACCCCCTTGGTTTATTTTGAGTCCATTGATGACTTGATCTGACAAAGATAAAAAATTTCTTTTCCACCTCAATTTGTTTCAGTTCTTGTTAAGGTGGTCTTAATTTGTTCTCATCCTCCTTTTCAGTATCACTACTCATGTGTTCCTCACTTAGGCCTAAAGTTTCAAACTCCTCGAGAATCACCTAAGTCCATTCAGGGGACTTGTATTTTCTACAGGGAATTCTTGTTCTTTTCGATCTTCTTCTTGTGCTTTTCACTAAATCAGCCTGTTCTGTCTGACTAGAGATTTTGTTGCTTTGTTCTGGTCTTCTTCTTAATCTTCTTCTTACTAATTTGTATTTCAATTTCCTTACCCCACTTGGCCAACAGTCTCCCTTTCTAGGTTTCTTTGCCCGAACAATCTTATCACCTTCTGTGTTCTGTTCACCGTTTCTTTTATTCTGTCTTACTTCTATCTGTTTTTCTTGGCTTTCTTGGTTTTCAGTCTCTGTAGGTTCAGTGCTTGAATCTGACTCACTAGTTATTTCTCCCTCTTCTAACTCTTTTGTGAGCTCATCTTCTTCTGGAATGGTCTTTGAAATTTCAGCTGTTTCTTCTTCTGTCTCGACAGCTGTTTCAGCTTCTCCTGGATCAATAGCAGCCTCACCTTCTTCTGACTCAACAGCAGTCTCTTTTGTCCCAGTATCTAATGCCCATTCTACTCGACTTGTGCTTGGCTGTGTATTGTCAATATGTTCATCAGAATCTGTCACTCCAGACTCTTCAGCTTCACACACTTCAGCTACTGTTTGTAGATTTCTGTTTCTCAGTTGCTGCTCTTCAGGTCTTTCGATTGGACTTGGGACCAGACGGGTATGGCTTGCATGTATCCAATTTGGCAAACCAAAACACTTCACTGCTGTGGTCGTCACCAATATGATCTGGTAAGGGCCGCTCCAACGGGGTTCTAGACACGTTTTCCTCACATGCTTCTTCACTAGGCCCCACTCTCCAGGATTCAGGTCGTGTGCTTGGTCTCGCTGTGTCGGTGTGGCATCTCCTCCAACCTGGCGAGACACAGAACGTACCAGGTCAGCCATTCCTCTACAATAGTCCAGCACACGATCATCAGATAGGTTCATCAATTTATTTGCAGGTATGTATGCTTGTCTCATTGCTCTTCCCATCAACACTTTGTGGGGACTTAATCCGGTCTTTTTGTCAGGTACACTTCTGAGACTTATCAATACAAGGGGTAAAGCATCAGGCCATTTTAGTGTTGTGGATGCACACACCTTCCCTAATCTGGATTTTATTGTGCCATTAATTTGTTCCACAACACCAGATGCCTCTGGTAGGTAGGCACAATGCAATTTCTGTTCAATTTGCAAAGCAGCACAGAACATTCGAATTATTTCATTATTAAAATGCAATCCTCTATCTGATTCCAAAGTGACTGGAAAACCAAATCGTGGGATCAATTCTCTCAACAACAATTTTGCCACAGTAAGACTGTTCCTTCTCGTTGGGTAGGCTTCCACCCAGCGAGAAAACAAACAAACAATGACTAAGACATACTTTAGTCCATTACATGGAGGTAATTCGATAAAATCAATTTGCAGTCTAGTGAATGGTCCTCCTGCTCTCCCGATTACACCCCAACTTACAACTGTTTTTCTTCCTGGCAGATAACACACCTTTGGCGCAGACTTTCAGCGATTAGCCTAAACTTAGGATTGTACCAGGACTGCTTGAACATTCTTACCATGGCATATTGTCTAATGTGTGCATGTCCATGGTACATCCTGGCCATGTGAGAAAGCAAAGAATCTGGTAGTACTGGTCTTTCATCATAACAAACCCATATTTCTTCATCGTTTTTCCTACAACCTGTTCTTTTCCATTCTTCCTTTTCTTTGTCACTGACTTCTTCCTGCATTTGTCTCACCTCATCCCAAGTCTCAAATGTGGTGGTGAACATAAGGTGGCATTCGGTATTTCCTCTTTCTATTGATCTGTTTATTGCCAGGATATTTTTAATACAGTAACGGGCTAATTGGTCCGCATATCTGTTACCCTTCGTTACATTATCATCTCCTGATTGATGTGCAGCACATTTTACAACTGCAATTCTTTTTGGCAACTGCAAAGCTTCCAATAATTCCTTCACAGTTTTCCCATTTCGAATTGGAGAACCAGAGGAAGTCATAAATCCTCTTTGCATCCATAACTGACCAAAGTCATGTACGACTCCAAATCCGTACTGACTGTCAGTGAAAATTGTTACTTTTAGACCTTTTGCCAATTTACAAGCTCTAGTGAGAGCAACCAGCTCTGCGACTTGGGCAGAATGTATGCCTTTCAGACAAGATGCTTCCAGGGCGCCAGTCAAGGTACAGACAGCATAACCAGTGCACAATTCACCCCTTTCGTTCCTCATACAGGACCCATCTACAAAAAATTCACAATCAGATTCTTCCAACGGTTCATCTGCAATATCTGGGCGGGGTTTAGTGCAAAGCTCAGTCACTTCTAAACAATCATGTTCTGCTTCTTCTTTCACCTCTTCACATCTTGAACTTGGTAACAATGTGGCAGGGTTCACAGTAGTGCATCTTACCACTGTCACATTTTCAGCACCTAGGATCACTCTCTCATATTTAGTCAGCCGACTATTTGTCATATGTTGAGTTCGAGTACCAGTTAAAAGTATCTCAACAGAGTGAGGTACATAGACATTCACTGGGTAACCCATCACAATTGATTCACTCTGTTCCAAACTTACACAAGTGGCAGCTACTGCTTTTAAGCAGCCTGGCAATGCAGCAGCCACAGAGTCCAGAGTAGCGGAAAAATATGCTACTGGACGTCTTGCCATTCCATGTTTCTGAGTTAAGACTGCAAGCGCACAACCATCTCTTTCACAACAGTACAACGCAAATTCTTTCGAATAATCTGGCATTCCCAAAGCTGGCGCTTGACAAAGACTGTTTCGCAATCGATTGAAAGATTCCATACTTTCTTCATCCAGTACAATCGGATCCTTCACATCTTTTAGTGTTAACCTCTGTAGAGGTTTTGCAATCAACGAGAAACCACATATCCACTGTCGGCAATATCCACCCATTCCCAAAAACATCCTCACTTCCTTCTGATTTCGAGGTGGATACATTTTCTTGATTATACTGATTCTTTCTGGGGTCACTTTTCTTAGTCCCTTTTCAATCTTATGACCTAAGTACTGAACTTCTTGTCTACAGTACTGTAACTTTGATGGTGAAACCTTGTGTCCTCCTTCAGCTAACTGGTTTAATAAAGCAATGGAGTCTGTTACACATGCCTCTCGTGTTTTTGATGCCAACAGTAGGTCATCAATGTATTGGACCAGGACAGATTTTCCAGGCAGTTTTAAAGTTTCCAAACATTTTTTTAAGATCTGATTAATTATTGATGGACTCTCAGTATACTCTTGAGGAACTCAGCACCATGCCAAAACACGATTTCCAAACCGGAAGGCAAATAAATATTGGCTTTCCGGATGCAAGGGGATGGAAAAGAATGCCTGACACAAATCAATAACTGTATACCATTCGGCATCACATGGGATCTGGTACAGAATTACAGCAGGGTTTGGTACTACCGGACAACATGGCACAACAAGTTTATTCACCTTTCTCAAATTCTGAACTATTCTATATTTTCCGTTGGGCTTTTTGATACCAATAATGGGAGAATTACAAGGACTGCTCATTATTTCTTTTAAAATTCCATGTTCAATCATCTGATCAATCACAGGCGTGACTCCAGCAATTACTTCTGGACTCGTTTTGTACTGAGGGGTATTGGGATACACTGCTCCATCCTTCACTATTACCTGAATGGGGTCCACGTTTCTCATTAATCCAATCTCTTTTCCTGTGAAATCCCACACATCCGATCTCACTGTACCCTTTAATTCTTCTGGCAAATCTTCTTCTGTCAGTAGTGAATATAATTCACTTACTTCTGACTCTCGTTGGGCCATCAATATTTTATATTCAACATCCTCATCCGGTGTCATTATTGCAACACCATCCGGTGTGCAATAAATAGTGCAATTAATTTTCCACAACAAATCTCTGCCCAAGAGATTTACCGGACTGGTATCACACACTACAAACCGATGCATGTCTTTAAAATTTCCAATGTGAACTTCAATTGGGGCTGTGACAGGAGTTCTAATGTGTTTGTTTGCAACGCCTACAACTTGGATAGTTTCTCCTGAGAGGGGTAGGTTTGGGATTTCCGCTGCTCTCACAGTGGAACGGGTAGCACCAGTGTCCAACAAAAAGGTTATGTCTTTTCCTTCTACCTTTCTATCAATAAATGGACCTGAATGATCTAACGCTAAAGATGCGCCAAGTACGCACTCTTCCTCCCCCTCAGGCACCGTCACTGTGTCGTATCCAACTCACTTTCACTACAACGCACCAAATACTGCGAAACTAAAGGATTCTTACCAAACTGCTCTTCTCCTCGAAATCCCGAACTTGCACTGTACATCTGCATGTGAGCATTCACATTGGGAGGAATGGGTGGTTGTGGCACCTGTAACTGGGGTGTAACTACCTGTTGCTGCTGCTTTCCAATCACTTCATTCTGCATCTGTGGATTCAAATTTTGATTTACTCCGTTACCCTTTTGTGCAGATCTACTCGTTCTTCCAATGTCCCAGCTTCCCGCAAGCATGACAAGGATATTTCTTCTTAGCCTCTTCCTTACTCATTTTAAACTTCCCTCGATTTTCACTAATTGCCTGTCCTTCCTGACCCTGTTTTTGTGGAAAATTATTAGTTTCCTGTTGCTGTTCTGCCAATTTCACTTGTGCCCACATCATTTTCTCTTTTTAAGACGAGATTCAATATCGTCGCTACAATACTTGGCATATCTTAGAATCTCGTCGATCGACTTACTCTGCCAGCACAGCATATGCTGCTGTATCATTGCACTAATTTCAGGTCTTAATCCATATACAAACCGATACACAAAATGTCCCATATCCTTATCTCCAATATTCTCAAACCCACTATAGTGCTTAAACACCTGCAACAACCTTTCATAATAGGCGTGAACTGACTCTTTAGGCTCTTGGGTCGTTCTGTCAATTTTAACCCAATCTGTTTCCTTTGGAGATATTTTTCCCTTTCAAAAGGTAATGACTTGATGGTACTTTTTCATCACCTCCTCAGATGGGGCACCTGTTTTAGCATCAACAGTATTCTTACATTCTGTCCACAAATCAGCCGGAACCACTAACTCAAAAAGGCCATCTAAATCTTTCAACAACACCTTTGAAACCTTTACAAATCGGTCCACTTGCTTATACCACTCAACTGGTTTTTGTCGCAATCTGGGAAAATCATTTGTAAATGACAATATATCCTGTCTAGTCCAGGGTACATGAACATATCCTCCACCTGGAACTTCTCTCATGGGACAAACTCTTTCTACCTGCTCGGTTTCCTTTAATGGAAACATGGATATTCCCTTTCCACTTATTTCTTCCTTCTTTTTCACCCATTTACTCCTCCATTTTCCTATCGTTCCCCATTTCTTCAACATATTCATTAATTCTTTTATCTGCAATCTTCTCCCTGACGTATTCAAACTCTCTAAATCTTTGTCAGTGAAAGCCATGTGGTACGTCTTCTGTAACACCTTTGATTTTTCGATATCTACACCAAATTCATTAGCCACTTCTGACAATTTCTCATGGAAGTTCTTTGCTCTCCAAGTAATACTTTTACACAAAAACAACAACTCTTCGTCAGTATAAGTTCCCAGTCTATCTGGACTTATCGTCCCAATAATCATTTCTTCTAAATCTACTTCCAATTGACTCACATTCACATTTTTAGACTGTGTATCTGCCTTAGTTAATTCTTTTATCCAACTGCTAAACTCTTCTGGGGAGGGATTCGTCGAACTCTCAGCTATTGGAGAGATAATTTGACCTATTTTCCTTGGCTCTAATTGAGTACTTCTTTCTGGGGTCTCAGTCATAAAATCTCCAATTGGTGGATCCAACAGTGTGTTATTTTGGCCATTTTGACTCTCATTATTCGTTATATTAATTATGTTACTCCTTACACTATTTCTTGGGACTGCTAAAGTTGGCATTTTCTGTAAATTTGAATTTTTCCCAAATAGCGGGACCACGGGACCAATGGTCACGGGTACTGTCAAGGCTTCTGCATTCAAGTTCAATTTATTCAGGTTCTGTACTTGTTCCATTCTAGCCTTGTTTAACAGACTTACTTCATTCTCTCTTATTAGCTTAGCTAATTCAGTGACTTGAGGAGTTAATGGAGTTACATTTACTATTTAAGGGGCACTTGGGGTTACCCCCCTGAATTTTCTTCATAAGGCGGTGGTCTTTATATCATCAATTCTTCTAATAATTCATCATCAATTTCATCCAAACCCCCTCCGGATGTTTCCAAATTTTTCAATTTTTCCTTCCATTTAGCTCCTGTTTGACTCTCTACCGTCAAAACTGGGTACAACCCTGCGGTTACTACAGCTTTTCTCCATCTTTTCATTTGATCCTCTCGCCCCTCAAATGGGTAACCTGCAAAAAATCTTCTATTTTTTCTAACACCCCAATCTTTCTCTCTCTCAAATGCTTCTACTTCCCACTCTTCCAATGCTTTGTACTGTGTGAGTCTAGGATTTGGTTCCAAAGAGTTCATCTTGTCTCTCAAATTTTGTAAGATCCTTACATTAAACGTACCAAACTCAGGAAAAGCTAACACTCCATCATCCTTTGTATATTTTCTCCAGTTTTCTAACCAAACACACGTATGATACCCTCGCTCCATCATCATATAAGATGGGGGTGTTTTTGGGGCGGAATAGGAATTCCCTCCCTTGTCACAATTGGTCTGTCCTTATTAAAGAGATTCTTTAGTTTCTTCCACAAACCCATCTTCAGACTGTTCTATTATCAAATTTCTACCCGATCGAAACACCAAAACCTTTCCGTATTCCTCTTTTCCCAGTTGTAAACCTTTACCCTATCCCAGCGTGTCTCACACTATCTAACCAATCACAATAAACTACGTATTTTCAGTCTTGTCCAATGTCAACACGTCTCTCACTAGTCACCCAATCACCACTCTACTCACCTCCGCGGTCTGACCAATGCCAGCGCGGCACCTTGTGATGTCAGTATCACTCCTGCTACTGACCCTCCCTTTACAATCTGCTCTTTGCTACACACCCGCTGTATTCTCCAATACCAGCGCGGCACCTTGTGACGTCAGTATCACTCCTACTACTGACCCTCCCTTCACAAAATCTTACGGCAATATTTTTCTAAATTTTCTTAATCAAAATTCTGTTAGTCACAACATGAAAAGACAATGCTACCTTGTCTGTTCCACTAAATAAAGAGATAATCTTCACTTTTCAAAGATATTTTCATACACTGCAAGCAACAATAACGACCAGCGTTATCTCACTTTTCTGTCAAGCTCCGGAATGACCTATCTACTCCTCTCAAGATCGCACCGAGGTATCACAAGAGGGCCTCTTGACATACAAAGAGGGTTGTCCTGTTACTGTTCTCGGATTCCCTTACCAGAGTTTCAAAAATGGTGTCCCTTCACTATTACAAACTTTCCCCTTTCACACTGAAATTTCCCTAGACATAATACCGACAGCCCTACCTAGCTTTTCAGTATTATCACAACAGACAAAGTACTTCTGCAGTGTGATTTCTTTACCACACTCTTCCAATTCCTTCCCAGGATTCCTCAGGCACCTCTTGTACCTGTACTTCTGGACAATGTATAAACAAAAACGCTAACTCTTCAGGTTAAAACATATAATGTATATTCAATAACAATTACCTAATTAATCAATAATTAAACCATAACTCTGCTACCAAGAAACTGATCCAGCGCGGACCCAATAATTTGAACAGGGACGAACATCCAATTACTTCATTTACCTTGGCCCATACACAAACACCCAAAGTCCCTGTTGCGCTGGTGTCAAGTTTGCAATATTCTTATCAATTCATATTCAGCTGTTCAATATTTAGACATTTCTCAATTTATACAATAAACCTTTCCGTTCAAATTTCCATCTTCTTGGTCGATGGACCAATTAGTTGAAAAATTGAAGACAACCGTTATTCAAATCATAGACAGACAAAAATAACCACAGACTCTTCGTTTGCAAATTGTTAAACTTTATCTAATTTAATGCATTAATCTTAAGATACCTCATGAGAGAGAATACATTCTAAACAATCAGAATCGATCTCAAAGAAACATATGTTGCATGGAGGGGATAGATGAAGAGACATCAGACATTTGCATTAATAAATTCTCACTCCGGAAGGATAGATGAAGAGACAAAAGTACAAAGACATAAACTTCGAGTTATCAAAGATACCAACCCAAAGAATAAGAACGAGGAAAACCACCACCCAGGCCTAGGTAGCGGCAAAGGACCCCCAGACAGACAGTCAAGGATCAAAGACTCTAAGATCAGGACAAGGATAAGACTGGAACAGCTGGGCCTCTCTGCAACCCGACAATCAGCAGCGCACCCTCTCTCTCCTCACGCCTAAAGCAGCAGCGCATCTGCCGCCCTCACTTCTTCCCCCGCCCCTAAATCACCTATTCTTTATACCCTTACAATACTTGTCCATCCCACTAAAGTTACTAAAGTCACCCATTCTAGCTACGGGATTGGTTAAAAAATGAGAGGCGGATGGTCATCCTACCATTAGATCATACCCTTTTGACTACCCCGTTGTTAGGTTTCCGTTCCCACATATTCAATATACATCCCTGTTCTCTCATGAGGTTTTTGTAACAATTTAAGGACACATTTTTGTACATTCAACATTTTGTGGATTTTCACACGAAGACACTGGAGTTGGCTGCACGTCAAGCGTCATGTCCTTCACCGTGTCACGCTTTTTCAGCTTGTTCAGCATTCCAGTCAGTCGGTCACGTGGTCTGTGCGATCTGCAAGTTTCATTCATTACAGTTCGGCTAACTTAACCCAAAATGGAGACTCGTCCATTTACTAAAAGAATATAAAGCAGACATTTATTAATGATGTGATAATGAAATTTCCACTGTTAACCTCCCACCTTAACTCTAGTCCATGTTAGCAGTTAACCTAGCATAGTATAAGCAGGAAAATGGCATGAATTATTATGACAAAGCAACATACGTCATGCGTTTTACTGCATTAACATGCAATTTACCAAGCAAAACATCCATAATACGTTCTACACACAATATTATTACATTTTCGGTTATTTACGTATTGTTAAGATTCATTTCATGCATATTGCAAAGCAAATTTCCCACATGTGGTGTGTGATTGCACGTTAATATACTTACTACTTAAAATTAGTACGTATTGTAGGGGTATTCAATACAACCGGGTTTCTTTTTGCGAATCCCCGCTCCATCACAGCCAATATATCAAAAGTCATATTGAATGAATAAGAGATTTATTAAATTAGAGTGAGAGTGCACTAATTTATTATATTATATTATTTAGTATATTTCATTTAAAGTGCTCCTTTAGCACACCTAATCGCTTCATAACAGCATTATAACATCAATCAGATAAAGATGAAGGAACATGTTTCAAGCAGCATGACATACTAAGGAAGTAAAATAGTTTCAAAGCCTTTTTAAAATGCATAAGCTAGGGTCTTTTTCCCATTTCTAACATAAGTGTTCTGAAGCTGAGGAGTGTATCATAGAACATTCTTGACTATTGCAATATACCCACCTACCAAAGGCAATACCAATTGTTAAGGGCCCTGAACCTGAGTTATAGGCCCAAGTCAAAGGCAAGGGCTTTTAACAACCAGTATAGCTTGAGGCAGAAGGTCAATAAGGCTATTAGAACATTCCACTGGCTAAGGGTAGAATGTTCTAGATTCAAAAGATAGGCAAACATTGGAATGTTGGAGCAGAAGGCTTATACCAGCATTATAAGCCCGGAGCCACTCCATCGTCTTGAGTGCAGCTCTCAACATTCCAATGTTCTAATTAGATTTATCGATTTAAAACAATAACTGGTTGCAGAGGAAGATAGCACCTACTGCCAGATGTAGTTTAGGGTCTCCGGTGTTTCCAATTTCTGGAAACTGCCTACTCCAGGGTGTACATTACAATGCCACAGAAGTTCAAGTGGCTCAATGGTTAGAGCGGCAGACCCTGATGCAGAGATCTGGCCCGGGACCAGGGTTCAATTCCTGCCTCGGCGGGTCTTGGGCTCAATTTCCTCGGACCTGATAATTCTCGCCTCGGTGCCTATTCTAATCATGGGTCCCACTCTGCAACTCTGGGCAATAGCTTGCTTAATCTCCACAACGGCCCCAACAGCGCTGGGATGCCTGGCTTCACCTTGGGGGTGCCCAGGAGTGGACATTTCACAGGGAAAAGCCAGGAAGGGTTCCACAGCGGTATGCGTACAGCGCCAGGACACCCCTTTGGGGGTATAAGTGCGCTTTACAAGTACAAATTTCATTTCATTTCAAGTTGTGGTATGTATTGTTTCAGATCTATGTAATATTTGTGTAAAACAATAAATAAAATAATGTGATTGAAAGAAATAACACAGAGAGTCTTTGCTTTGTTAAAAACATTTTGAACATAGCCAAAAAGGGTTTGAGGCATTGGCCCCTGCTGTAGTGAAACCTGCAGGCACCATGGTCCCATCTGCCTGCCGACCATCTAAAAGCACTCTGACACTGTGCATAAAAGCACTGTGCATAAAAGTTTGTGTTTAAGTGCAGGATTAATTATGGTCAAGATTTTTTGGTCGTCATATTTCACATACTTAATTGCATCCCATTTTAGAGCTAGATTGATAGCATTTTTGGCATCAAACTAACAGCATTTTGTGCTCTAATTGTGAGCATTTTAAAATAGATGCTGTAAGGAAATGCCTTCTTTTTGCATGTTCACCCCACTTTTTGAACTGATGCTGCTGGTTTTTCAACTCTGAGAGTGCACAGAGGCCGCTAAGCAGAACTCAATGCAGGTGTTCTAAACCCCAACAAATGATATGTCGAATTGGCTACACCCAATTGGCAAGGCCTGACTTACTAATAGGTCCCTACTATATGGTACCCAGGACATGTAAGGCAGAGCTTCCACATAGGGCTGCAGCACTATTTGTGCCACCGCAAGTGTGACAAAGGACAAAATGGCTCCCATCCTGCCACTGCAGACTGGAAAGGCAGTGTGTACACTGCCAGTTCGACTTTGCCATTAAAACCAATGGAAAAGCCACCACATCCCTTAACACTATTTGTAAGTCTCCCCTAGGGAAGGCCTAGAGAGTCATATGGCAGGTAGCTGTATTTTGTTAAAGTTAAACATATTTTTTTCATATATTTTAACAGCAAAACTTCCCAAATTTTGTTCTGCTGTGGATAAAGTTAGTAGCCCCATTGGGTAGTACAGGGCATCCCGGTTGGCACCCCAACCCAGTAAACTCCTGAGTGGGCGAGTGGGACTACCTAACTGGGCCATGTACGGTATCAAATTAATCATGACATTAAATGCAACTTAACGGTCAAGTCGGCATATATGTCACTTTTAAAGCTTGGCAACTTTAGATAGTAGCCATTTCTGTGTCCAGCTAGTACAGTGGCATCACAAAGGCTGTAGAACACAGACAGAGTTCTGCCCGCCTGGGGAGACGTGTGAATGATTCCCAGGCCAGGAACAAAGGCTGTTGCCATGGAGAGAAGTGTCACCTCCTCCCACAGCACGGCCACTCAGGGGGATTAGCCAAAAGGCAAGTGATGAAGCATGATTTTGCGAAATAAAAATCCTGCTTGATTAAATCTACTCATATTTGCCTTACTATTAGTAAGGCAAATATGAGTAATACAATGACTAATAGTACGAAAATTATTAACATAAGTGACAAAATCTTAGTGAATAAGTGCAAAACAAAGCACACGTTAGAAGTATTCGTGAAAAGTGCAAAATGAAGCACAGCACGTGTAGAAAAAAATGAAAGTAGCATTAAACGTGTGGAGAGCATCAATAAATAAACTTTCTTTATGTGAACTAAGACATTTACGAGAGAGAGAGAAATGGAAATAATAAATAGAGAATGCTTATGAAAAAGTTACGCAAAAACACTTATTTTTCTTTACTTATAATGTAAAAGAGACATATTAATTAATAATGGGACTAATTAGGATAATATTTGTGGATATAATAGAAAAATGATTCTTTTGCCATAATGAAATTATCGTTCTAACTGAAATATGTTTTATTTTCTTAGAGAGATGCATTACAAAATCCTATGAAGGCTTCAAAACCTTGCTTGAATTATATTTTCTTTTCTTAAAATGTAGGCCTCGGAAGAAAATGTATTTTGTCCTTCACTAGTTCTAAAATTGCTGTGTTAGTATGTTTAGCTGTGCACAAATTAATCATAGAGAATTTCCTCTTGATTATTTTCTGTGAATGAACTCATTGGATGAAAGTTACAAACCAGCGAAACATGCGCGAGGATGTGGATAAATGTTGCAAGATGTTTCCGCAGAAGGATGACTTCATTAGAACTAACAATGACTTTCTTCAATGAACTTTGTCGAGCTAGTATGGTCAGATGATCACCTAATGAAAACGAGAAGAAGCTATGAATGATACTTTTAGGAGATTGGACATTAATATTTAGGGTATAAATATTTGTGTAAAAAGAGAATTAGTGGAGTAGCTGTTTCTATGAGAGGAGAGCTTCGCTGCTGTTTCCCTCTATGCTACTCTGGCTGGCTGCTGTCTTTGCTAAACCTGACTGAGACTGTCCTGAATTCTTTGCACTTCCTCGGCTGGTGATGTTGCTCTTAGCTATACCTTTTTGGCCAAGAGGTTAGCTTCCTTTCTCATTGCACACTGTGCAATAATTCTCTAGGTTCGTATGAAATCAAATTGCATATTGATATTTGCAATGAAATATTTTTCTCTTTTGTCTCTCTCTCTCTCCACTCAAATGCTTGTTATTGATATTGTGCTGAATTGTATATAAATTGTTTCTTATATTAGTGGTTTATCTGTAACATTTGTTTATGAAGAAACTTATGATACTTGCTAATGTGTTCATGTACTGACCATTCATATTCTGAAAAACTTAGATAAAAGTGACCTGATAAGTATTTCAGAGTTTGTCGTTATTATCATGAGGTTTTGACAGATTTGTATATATTATGACAGTTGTTACAAAGTTAGATATTTCCTTCATTTAAGGTCCTCATGAGGGGAATTTATCCGCCTTTCCATTGCCAAGTCCCTATTAGCTCTACATAAAAATCCATCGGAGGACCTGTTGTTGTAAGTGGTTATTGAGTTCTCATGTGCCCGAACTGCTAATCATAAAAGAGTCTAGTTGGTATAAAATTAGTGATATCTTTAAGGATGAATAAAATTTGTCCCTGCTTCCGCTGCATCACAAGCTTCAAAGGTGAAGCCACCTTTTGGAGGGAAGCTGCGCTGACACCACTGAGCAGGATGCCTTTTGTTCCTGTAGACAAAGTGGAGACTGTTTTGAGGAGGGAAACCTCGCCCCCAAACCGGTTCTACTGTGGGCATGAAGCTATCTGGTAGCCACGCCCCTAAGGTGGGCTACCACGCTCCTCACGACCAAGGAAGGGTCATGCCATCTTGAAAGGGGCAAGAATGTGGCACTCTGGAATAGCCAGATGCCACATATCACAGGAACTTCGTCACTAGGTATGAGGGGATCCAGTCGCCCATTGGCTAGTTACTGCGTGGTCTCCGTGAGGCACTTTCCTGGGATAAATAGAGCAACTATGGCATCCTGCACTCTAGTACACACCTGACTTGAAGAAAGGACCAAAGAAGGACTGCCCTTCTGCCCTCGACCAAAACAAAGAAAGGCTGAACCTTCGAGTGGACTGCCCCTTCTGCACTTTTGGGCTAGTGAGATTAAGACTGTGCCTGACCCCGGGAAAAGTTGGTTTCCTGCTTTCAACGCCAGCTGTGACTCCAAAGATCATTCGGCTGATCCCATGGAACCAGCTCCAGGGACACAAGAGCTGAAAGAGCCCAAGTTGCATCTCTGGTAGTCACCCAGTGCTTAATTTGTGCCGGTGCTTAGCACCGGCACCTAATTATCAGGGCCGGGTCTACACGCATTGCTGCACGTAATTGATTTGATAGTAATTTAGTTACCTCGCTACGGCCACGGGACTTGGCAGTGGCACAGAGTGTTACTTTACTGTTGAACTTGTGTTCAGAACAGTTCAACTACTTCTCGTCCGCAATCCGCAGGCTCCGCACCGCAGTACTGTCACAGTCTGCTCCTACTGCTCGTCGACGTCGTCCTTCTCCCGACCCGAATCTCGAGTCAGTCTGACTTCTAGTTCTACTGTGTCTGTCTCAACCTAAGTTGATATGTTGCTGCAGACAGTGTCAGTGGCACTGGCGGCCCAGCGGCCGCGGCCCTGCTTAACTTTAGTGTTGCCGCCCACTGGGCGGGACAGTGTTAGGCTGGATTTGGGGGTTGGGTGCGCGGCAGCAGGCAGCTTGCGCAGGTTTTTTCAGATTGTGGATTGCGCACGCATTCGCCTCATTGCCACGCCCCAGCATACCCGCACGGCCGCACCCGACCACCGAGTCATCGTGGTTCAACGGCCATGCGTTCACTGTCTTTAATTAAGTTTGAGCGCGACCCGGACGACTTTGGCGTTGAGAGCCGAGTAGCCAGTACTCCTGGCAACACAGCACCAGGTGAGACAGGACCTCGACTGGCAGGCCTAATCAGTTAATAAAGCTGCGCAGCAGCCTAAGACAGTGAGTGGCAGTGCACAGAGTCTCGAGTGAGTCAGTCCCACTCAATTTACTGGTCCCCCAATCCGCTCCCAGTGAAGTGTGTTTGCCGCGAGCCTGTGAGCCAGGCCTGCAACAGCACCAGGTGAGGCAGGGCCTGGCAGGCCTAATCAGTTGAGTTAATAAAGCTGCAAGCAGCGTAAGGCAGTGCACTGCAGTCAGTGTGTGTCCCGGGCCGGCCGCCCGGCCCACCACGAACGAACCGGTAAACAGCTAAAGTTTACAGTAACAGTCAGTAACCTACTCAGTACTGAAGAAGGCAAATTAGTTAAGTTACTTAGTAGCGTAGCCGCCATGCCACCATGATCATGAATATGCCCCCCCGTGGGTGGCGGTGGCGTGACCCACGCAGAACCAACCAATTCCACACTGCTTTTTGTTTGGGAGCGAGCGTGCCTCCACCCTCTGAATCCATCAGTGATCAGACCCTGAACACATTCCTGTGTGAATGTGGGATTTAATCTTATACGGGGGTGGAGCCGGTGCCATTGCCATTCCACTAAGAGTAGCATAGTGGCGGTGGGGGCTCGCGCTCAGAGCGGAGCGAGGCTATCTGTGAAAGGCCCTGGACGCTGGAGGAGATCAGCAGCAGAAACAGGTCATTGGCAGCTGCCGCTGGGGTGAGTGCAAGGATCCCCAGGATATATACACAAGCCCTTGAGTGTATTCCCATCCCTATACACTAGATGGCATTGTCACAGCCATGCCAACGAAAACCTGGACCCCAAGCACCCTGGGCAGTACACCCCCCAGCATGCAGCTGATTCTGACAGCAACTCAATATCAGTATATTTAAACATCTGCCTGATCCTCACCACCAGCTCTACTTGACGCCTGCCCCGTGACCCTACGATCAGCACAAATTGAGTGCTACTACTAGCCCATCATATCATGCGTGCTGCTTCTCAACCACGACGCAGGTTACTTCTAGTTCAGAGAAAAGGAATTCTCATTCATTCCCTTTACTTATTAATACCAGCACAGATCTAGCAGCATTATTAGGTTATATGCATGCACCAGCAGGCTCTCCCTTTCATTGCTTATCGCCGGGCCAATACAATACAAGTCATTCGTTATCGGCACTATGTGCTTGTCTGTAACCCTGTCAACTTCTTTATCTACAAAAGCAGGACACTTACGACCCCTCATTAGCAGCACATCCAGACACTGCCAGTTCTTTCGTACACCGGAGCAATATGCAATATGCATATGCAATATGCTCAGGCTGTCATCGCAAACGCAGTACTGATGGCCGCTTCTCTCAAACTGTACAGCTTAGCCCCGTGCAGGACAAGATGCCTGCAGCTGCATTTCTCTGGGTTGCTTGATTCATGTGACTGACTGCCTGGCCCTGGAATCAAAGCGTCCTTATCTTGAATAAGGTCACAAGAAGTAACATCTCTCTCGTAACAGAAGAGAGAACATTGTGTGTTGTTTATTTTAGAATGAAATGAAGCAACCTTTTGCGAAGGCCTAATGTTCCGCTTGGTGGTGGCGTGACGGTCGCAGCAGGTCACGTCACCGTGTGGTAGTAGTAGTAGCAGCATGAATGATGAGATGCACTGACCAGCGGCTGACTAGTACTAGCCGCCGCCGGTCATACACAGGCACGCTGTACACAGGTTTTTTACTGAAAAGGTGCTGGAAGTGACACTCCAGCTTGCAATGTGCCGAGAATGCTGATGCCATTGCTACAGATGATAGCTCGCCAAGCTCGGGGTCTATACAGCCTGCGAAGATTGGTACATGAGATGAGGGTCATAGCTAGGTGGTTCAGGTCCATGCTGAGAGGGCTGCAATACTCCCATGTTATCTATAGCACTATGGCAGTAGCGCGGACGCTATAGACAGTGCATGGTGGCACTGGCACCCATGGGGATTGCTGTTGATTGTACGTAAGGGCAGGCTGATATTACTGTGTATGCATTGGGCATGCCATCATTCACAATGCACTGCCATTGGAGCGGTAAAAGATTCTCCACTCGGTGCTGCTGTGCACCATGGTACAGTACTGCCATGGTAGTGCTGATGAGAACCTGTCTGTGTCACTAAGATGTCTCAAGTTTGGGACTTTTTAGATGCCCTGCTGAATTGTGGTTGCAGCTCCCCCCACATTACTAATGTGCTCCGCTAAAGGAGGCACATGATCTCTCTTCATAATATTGAGATGCTCTGCTAAAAAAGGCCCATATCTCTGTTCACATTATTACAATGCACTGTTTATCTGTATGTATATTTGTCAATACTGTGTAGATATAGGTAGGTGAGAGAAACTAAAGTAAAGACAATCAGAGTTACAGGTAGACAGGGTGGCGTGGTGGTGAGATTTAGAGAGAAAATAGAAGCAAGTAAGAGAGAGAATACTGGGGACTCCGCTACATTATGCTCCCAAACAGGGCGTTACACATCTGTGATCGTTCAACAACTTAAAGCTATGTTTTTAATTTATGGGACAACATGGTTATGGTGAAAATGTACTCTATTTTGCTCCGGAGAAAAAATATTTCTCTAGTGTGGCCTGCAACAAAACTGTAGTCCAAATTATCTATAATACTTTAGGCCTTCGTTTCTTACTCCCGAATGTCATGACATTGAAGTTTATTTTTCAAATGTGTAAGTTTGATGTGTTAAATAAGTCTGCACAGGTGCTCAAGCCCAAACATAGATGTAAAGTTATCCCTCACTAATACACACCTAATAGTAGCTACAACACACAGCTGTTGCAGGAAGCTCAACAAAGAATCCCTGCCAGCACAGCATCTCTGGGAGAGGCTCGGGATAGCTTGCAGTTTCACTCTTACCATTAAACACAGGCCTACATGCTGCCTGCAAAGTGCCCTTGAGGCCTTGTTTAACCCAAGGCACAGGTCTGCTTTTCTGATCTGGGCAAGTCAGTTTTTCCCATTTCGAGGGATGCCAACTCACCTCGCCAGCCCATTCCTGAGATTGCCTTAAGTTAAAGTGCCAAGCCCTGGAGGTACCAAAGTAAACATACCGAATGTGACGGCAGGAGTAGGGTCCCTATACAACCTGTCTTCCTCACAGGACTCACTTTGCTTCAGAGACCTGTGTCGAGTCATCTTGAATCGTTACCACTGTTTCGTAGAGCTATGCCTACATACATATCATTAACAAATAACAACTAGCAATGTCTGGTAGCTACTCAACTGTCCAAAGCATCAGCCGATATGCAGGAATTCTACCACAGCACTGGCTAGAGCAGGAAGTTGAGGCACTTGGGGTTGGTGAGTTTAGGATTGTGGAAAGATTTGGTTCATACAGTTAAGTTCACCAAAACCACTCAACAAGCAGTGGGCTTCTAAATGCTCCACTGCAACATATCACACTCTCACCACCTTCGCCGTAATGGGCAAGGCTCATTTGCTATGTTTGTCCTTAGTGTGATGTTTGGATTTTTCACAGTCTTATGACTTCTTCAGTGATGTAACATTGCAGCACTCTGAAAATTGTTCCAGCGTCACTGGCTTGGGTGCCTTTTTTTGACATTTTCATGCTTTCTGGCCCGGGTGACTTTGTGTGACGTTTCTATGCTTTCTGGCCTGGGTGCCTCTGTGTGACGTTTCTATGCTTTCTGGCCTGGGTGCCTTTGTGTGACTTTTCTATGCTTTCTGGCCTGGGTGCCTTTGTGACACGTTTCCATGATTTCTGGCCTGGGTGCCTTTGTGTGACGTTTCCATGTTTCCTTGTCTGAGTAAATGTGTGAGATTTCCATGCTTTCTGGCCTGGGTGCTTATGTGTGACATTTCCACGGTTTATGGCCTGGAATGGATGCTTATGTGTGACACACATTTCCTTGCTTTCTGGCCTAGGTGCTTATGTCAGGTCATCATTTACGATTTACTATGCTTTGAAAGTTGATACAGCTAAATATGTAATGGAAAATGTGTTGTGCACCATTTTGGTTTTTCTTTTTACAAAATGTTTTTGAGGGAGAATTCCCCCATGCAAACACCTCTGGCAGTCGTTAAGCTTGCTGCGCTCGCTTGCTCTGCACAGAATGGGGGCTGGTCTGTCAATTAATTAATAATTTTTGTGAATCAGTGTGTAACTAACTCTGCACACTGCCACCTCACCCTGCTTTTGTTGTAATACCGGAAGCCTCCTATCAAAATCTTACTATGAGGAAGGCTCCCTTGCTGAAATTCATCTGACTTTTCGCAGTGCCAGTTGAGGATGTGGGTGGAGCTAATTGAGGGAGTGGGTGGAGCCAGTGGAGGAAGTGGGTGGAGCCAGAGAAAAGTAGGTGTGGCCTCCGACAAAGATTTGAGCACCTGCACTTCATATTTCACAAATTAAGCACTGTAGTCACCGCATAAGTCTTCCCGCTACCGGATCCCGGGCACCCCAAAGGATGATTCGGAAATAGCCAAAAGGTGCACCCGTGACTACTGGACCCGTGAGTGTTAGTTGTGCCCGGATTAATCACCCCAAGCAGACACCAGCCTTCACCAAAGATTTGCACCCTGACCGCTGTGTTGCAAAAGTCCAAGTTTGTTCAATCTTCACTGTGCCTAAACCCTTCAGAAAATTGCTGGAGGTAGTCTGGTTTCTTTTTACTTCATTCACACCGCCTATTATTATAGTTACTTTTGAACACTTTTATGACTGATTGTTGGGGTTGCTAGTAGAAGGTTTAAACCAGAGATAAAGATACTTCCACTTGCTGCCATCCTAATTTTAGGGTTAACAGGACCAGACTGTGACGACTAAAGTGCCATCTTAATCATCATCCCTGCCTGGAGGGTCCTGGCTGCCCTGATTCAAAGATTTTATCGAACACACTACCCAGCACTCTGAAGTGGCTGAGAATCCAAACCGCACTAAATCAATAAACAAACAAACAAACACATAAATAAATAAACAAATAAATATATCAATATCACTGCTTTCTATTGCTATTTACTGGTGTATAGGTCAAGGTAGCCCATGTACTTCTTTTTATTTAGTTGGCCTGGATTTAACAATTAAATAGCCCGGGCATTTCCTTGGCTCCTCTGCATCTTGGGCCAAAGCAGAGGAACCCATGAAGATGAACACCGCAAGACTATTACCGCCCACAACTTCTGCAGAAAACCCGCCTTAAGCTCGGGGCAAAGGGTTACAAGTAAAGTTTGGAAAAGAGTGGAAGAGAGCATGCAACCATGTGGTACTTCTTATTGGAGTGAGAAAGTGTTAGAGATAGAGATTTCAAATGTCATGAGTAACCTCCATTTTCAAGGAGGTGAATCATGAGGAGGTCTGTGCAGTAATGTTTATGGGAATTTTGCTAATATGTGCACAATGCAAAACGTAATCATTTTAGGTGCATATGCATCTACATGGAACACAAGAAACGTGTTGATAAATAACTGAGGTAGATGGTCTTCGGTAGGCCAGGAAGGAGCAAGGCATTGAGTACTTATGTAATGGTCATTAAAATTGTCTAAAATGTTTATGAAAGATAACTCTGCTGTACATAATTTACTAACTGGATATCATTCTTAATTCTCTGATCCCTCTTCTCATTGTCACTTCTATTAACACAAGGATGTTGTTTACTCCACTGTTTAGTTTAGGATTTTTAATGTCACTATCATGCTGCCCCTTCCTTCATTTCACACATTTAGAATATTCAGTCCTCTTGTGCATAACAGATTAATCAAATCTTGGACCATTGTTGTTGGCCACTTGTGCACACGCAATATTCTGGCTTTACCATGCTGGATATGCTCCTTATAACTAGGCACTCCGACAACCCAGTAATGATGACTACTACATTACAAAAATAGTGTCAGCCTTTGTTATACCTCTTCCTACAAATAACATTTCTTGTGCTCTCGTATGAGTTTGTCACATGGTTTATGTCCCTTCTTGAACTCTTCGTCTCCGAACTTTGGAAATTGATGGCTCGAAAGAGATTATATTGATTATTTTGCACTCCAAAACCTAAATGCCTGATATTGATGTAGTTACCTTTCTTAATTTACTGATAAAATCTAACCATCCTTAAATCCTGTTTCCATCTCTCTATGACTTGTCTCCAAAAATTGATTGTGCATTCCTATCTGAGCATTAATGAGGGATGGGAATTCTAATAGAGAGATCTCTGGTCAGTAGATACCAATGTTACTATTTTGCAAAGCTCTAACTGAAATATTGGTCTGCATGATTCTAGTCCGACTGAATTTCTTCAGGAGATTTGGTCTAGCAATGATAATTCTGTACTTGTATAGTTTAGTCTTGAGAGTTACATACATGAATTTAATCACCAGTCTGTAGGTGTATTACCCAATTCCTGGTCCTCATTGGATAACTGGATTGGATCCCCTATATCCGACCCCTCTCGGCACGGTTCAAGATCCATCAGAGGACCAAATAAATGACTCTGAGGTGTAGAGTAAGGAGGTAAGGTGAGACACTGTGGCGCTACCGCACATGTGATCTGATGCTCCCAGGGTGTTTATCAGTTTGTGGGCCTTCAGAACATCACCCCACATCTTGAGCTACCCCAGCGGTACACTGAATAAATTTATCTGAATTGCCATTTCAGAGCACCCATCTAGCTTTCATCACCAATTATGCTATCTACACAGTAGGACAAGAAAATGCTGCCTTAAACTGAACTGACCCATTGATAGCAATGAAACTGGATTCTGTTTGCGAATCCTACCGAAAGGGCTGGGAATGCAGGCTCATAAGCTTGCGAGGAACTAGAGACCCACATCCCTTAATACATATATATATTTTTTTATAATTGCAGCACCAGGAACGTGTGCTGTAACTTAAAAAATGGGGGGGAAACATTGAAAACTCAAACCTTTACTATATCTTGCCCAATGTTTTGTAAACATCCAGAAGTTTGCAATAGCCCTTTAAAATGCAACATTTGCCAAAGCACGCTTTCAGAATACCATGGGTGAAGATTTTTTTCCAGAACTTTAATCGCCTGCAGCAGATCACCTTGAATTGTCTAGGTATATTGGGGTAGCTTCGCCGGCTACAATGTAAAACGAATAAAAAATTTTTTTTAAAACACAAGCAACAAATCTATGTCTGGATTGGACATAAGCAGGGTTGTCACAACTTGGATAGCCCTCCACATCTTGTATGGTGGGTATCTCAGTACTCCACAAAGGGCAGACATCTTTAATTTTTTTTTTACAGGATGTACAAATCAAAAGCCCAATTATTAAGAATGTGTTTAAATTAGATGATAACGGTAGGGGTAGTCTGCAATTGTGGCAGGAAAAATTGTATGGTTGAACTTCAAAGATGCCTTTGCATGTATGTATAAGTTGTCACAACCTTATGGTCCATTGTGGTCGATAGTCCATGTGGGCTGCCACCACTTTGGCATAGTTTGCGATATAGCGACTGAGGAGCAAGAAACATAGCCTAGCACACTGGGTGACATATAAATCCTGTCCAGATTGAATTCAGCAGTTGCTATTCTGAGCAAAGAATGCTGTTGGTAGATAGTTAAGCATCAAGGGATTATGGTTTTTATTTTGGCACATTTTGTGCACATAAATTGCAATATGCCTTTTCTGTAACAGGTGATACCCATGCCAACAATACATGTTGCATTTTATACATGCCATATTACTGACAGGGGACAAGTTCTAAAAAAAACAGAAATGGGGCACTAACCAAGTTAGGCAGTATGCAAGTAACATCACGTTCCGAGCACGCTGCTGCTCGGAACCAAAGCAGGAAAGTAGACGTGTAGGTGCTGGTAAATATGTCCCGGTGTCTAAAAATTACACCAGACAAAGTTTAGCATATTTCTGTGGGGCCCAACTTCTTGAGAGGGTGGAGGTGTCCACTCTGTGAAAAGAGTGGGCAGGCGCCATCCACCTCGACTTGTAGGGCACAGATCTTGGACAGTCGCGGAGACACACTGACTTGGCAGGCACAGGTCGGCGTCATTTTGCTCTGTGTGTGTCCGCAGCCAAGACCCAGCTGATGTCCATACACTTACGTACAAGTGGTGCAAATTGACCAGTGTATCGTAAGTGCATGTTGCCTGCTACATGCAACATACATGATCCACTCACTCTTTGTCATGCTGGTGTGCTTTATTTGATATGCTACACCACAGGATTCACAGGGAGCACTGCCTGCCATGGATGTGTCTAATAGAAGCTCTTCCAGTGAGCAAAGCTTCAAATGATCAATTAAAAAATATACATAATTCGGGTGGATCAAGCCCTTATTCTCCTTAAATCATTTTATGACACGTGCATAGCACACACAGTGTGCAAAATTCCCAGTCGCGGGCGGCATGGCTCACGGATGGGGGGCAGGTGCGGGACGGGTGAGTGGTCGCAAGGGAAGGGGGGGTCGCGCGGTGAAGGGGGGGTCGTGTGGGTGGGGGGGGGGTAAATAATAAAAATTAAAATTAAACTTACCTTTTCCGGGTCCCGCGTCTTCACTGCTCGGTCTGCTCCTGCTTTCCTGCCTCTGGCAGGAACAGAAAGCAGGCAGCCTCCTTCCCCTAAGCCAATCACAACGCTGCAATGGCGGCGTTGTGATTGGTCGGGACGGCGCCCAGCCAGGCACCTGTGGGGAGGCCATTTTCTCCATGTAGGCTGCATGCAGCCTACATGGAGAAAAGGCAGAGTGCGCTTCACTGGTTTGGTCAGCCCCAGAGGGCCGACCAAACAGTCGGCTCCCTCAGCAGTGGGCAAGCCACTCCTCCCCTGCCCTAGAGCAGACCCGCCCACCTGCCCACCCCCAACAAAACCCTTCTGCTTTCTCGCAGTGCGAGAAGCAGAAACATAAAATGGTAGTTTTACCATTTTATGTTTCTGCTTCTCGCACTGAGAGAAATCAGTGGGGCAACGCTCCTCCGCCCTAGTGGAGGAGCCTCCCCTGAAAATTCCACATTTTCATACCGCTCACTGGATGGCATTGAACTTTAAATCAACAACGAAAGAGTGATTCCAAATGATAAGCATTAACTGAGGAGTCACAGAGTGTTTTAAGAAGATCCCTCACTCACCAACCTAGTTGGTGACATGCTTCATCATAGGGTTCCCACCCGAGGGGCCGAATGCCTCTCGGGTGTGCTACGATGCCTGTTTACAGCGGAGCGGGTTTTCTTTTGTAATGTGCAATCAGTGGAAACTAACACCGTGATGGTTAAAATTACCTTTACTTATCCTAAACAATTTTAATAATGAAGAAGTAAGGTAAGATTAAAAGGTGGTGATAATGGATGTTTTAGCTGGTTAAATTGGCCAGAAACATCCTGAGTGAATAAGGGATAGCCGGTCTACATGTTTCAGCCTCCTTGCGCAATTAGCGAGGCTTTCGTTAGGACCAGGTATGCCACGGGGCATGCACACGCTAAGGTGCACCCTCACCTGTGCCACAATTTACCGTTAACTTACGGTTTAGGACCTTCTGTGTTGTCTGAAAGAAAAAGTAAAATCTGAAAGAGAAAGCACATATCATGGTATTTATGTTATCTTGTTTTTGTTCACTGTGGCGATGTTACACAATAAGTGCAATGACCCTCATGCTGCCATACGTGCTGTTCATCCGTGAACTCAACAGGCTATGGTGCCTATCGTGATTATCATGAAGTGCATCGGTTTAGGCACTATCCATTTATTCAACTTGGAGAATGTATATATCCCAAGTATTTTATGAATACGGCAATTATTCAGTGCATTATGCTGTATTTAAAAATCCATCACCAACTCGTAAAATACGTGTGGCCGGTTTTTACAATCTCATTACGATGGAGAGGGAAGGTTATCGACCATGACTTAATCATTGTTGTAAGACTCGTTAACACTCAAGCGTGGGGGAGAAAAGGAAAATAAGGCTTTCATGGGCTGTAGAAGATTCCTACCCCATGGATCCTAGCGGGGGGTGTTGGTCTATTGTCACACACTGTGATAGGAAGTAAGGTCGTATGTTAAGTAAAATACGAAACCGGCAAGGAAAGGGAATACCTTAAGATTGGAGCATTCTGTCTAATACTCACAACGCCAAGACCAAGCGCCCGCTCGACACCTGGTTCAAACCCGATCAGGGACCCCGTGGATACGGGAGAGTCCCCGACCGGCGTATTTAACCCGCCATTGCTGCATTCAGAAGCGTGTCGCGTCATCACGCCAAACGTGCCCGCGCGGAGCGTCCGCGTCATCACGTTGGCGTGCAGGCGTGACTATCTGACTGGAATGCTAATCCCCTCTACAGTTAGTATACTCTGTACTGTAAATCTTTATTGATCATTTTTAATGCAGACAAGGGAAAACATCGATGTTACCTCGTAATTTAATGCGCAAACCTGAATTCGAGGATGCCTCAAATAATGTCAATTGTAATGTTGATTACATCAAGTGTGGCTGGGTTAACCAAAGGCAGCTGTGATGGGAACAAAAACAGATGCAGCTGTGGTGGGAATAAAAATTATTTCTAGTGCCAGCCGGTGGGTTAAAAGCAATCAAGGTAGGATAGTGTGGATTGTAGGCCGGTTAGTGATGTTATCAGTAGTACCCTGGTCCAACCTGATAGTTTCTTTGTGTATAGTCTAGATCCAGTCTAGCAAGGCTGCTCAGATGCAATGCCAATGGAATAGTGTGTATTTAAAAGAAGGTGGAATGGTTTAGACAATCATGTCCTAGTTCCTGCTCGGGGGCTCAGTCTGTAATCTAGTACCAGCAACCATAACGGGGCATGATGGAATGTCTGAAAGTCCAGATTATTTCCGCATGACAGAGTTCCAAGGGATATTGTCATTTAACCCTTGTTTGTGCGTGGAAAGTCTGTAAATCCAACGCTGTTCTTTTTCAAACAGGAGTCTGGTGGTGTTGGTGCTGGATTTGATCTGTTCAATTATAGTCCATTTCAGGTCATTGGTAGTATGATTGTTCTGTAGGAAGTGTTCCGTCATGCGAGTCGTGTTCTTTTTACAGTGGATGTTACTTCTATGCTCGCAGATACGCTGCTTCACTTTCCTACTGGTCATACCCAGATATCGGAGGCCACATGGGCATGTGATCAGATATACCACGTTCATGGAATTGCAGTTAGTGTGTGATCTCAGCGTCCAGGTTTTGTTAGGCTCGAGATCTAGGTGTTTTGTAGGGGAAGTCAAGTGGCAGACGCCGCAATTCCCACAGGGAAAATGCCCTGTCACGCTGGGGAGTCCCCAGGCATTCAGGACTGAGGGATTTCGATCGCAGTCCGTAGTTCTGGAGCGGGTGGACACCAGGGAGTCCCTCAAGCTTCTGGCTCTTTTGAATGAGAAGAGGGGTTTCTCCCATTTTCTGTTATTGGTCTGTAAGATTCTCCAGTGCTTGTTGATCAATTTCGTCACTGCATTAGACACTGTGCTATAGGTGGTCACACAGGTCAAAGGGATTTCCTTAGTGTGTCCCGGATTATCCTCTAACAAAGCATCCCGGGGTTGGTTTCTGGCACGTTTCTGGCTTTTGTTAAGGATTTTGTCCGGGTATCCTCGGTTTCTCAGTTTTTTAGTTAAATCAGTAGCTTGAGTACGATAGTCCTCAAGTTTGCTGCAATTTCTTCTTATGCGAAGGTATTTTCCGTAGGAGCAAGTTCTCTCTTAGGGCCCTCGGATGAAAACTAGAAAACTCTAGTAGATTGTTCTTAGCAGTAGGTTTGCAGTATGTCTTGGTCTCGAGTTTACCGTTTTCTTTGGTGATGGTTACATCCAAGAAAACCATTTCTTTCCTGTCATAGGAATGGGTAAACTTCAGGTTGGTGTCACAATTGTTAATCCATTCCAGAAATTCCTTGAGTGTCTGTTCAGGTCCTTGCCAAATGACAAGGACATCATCTATGTATCTCTTCCAGAAAGAGATACACGTGCCAAATGGATTGCTGGCGTCCAGGACGTATTTCTGCTCAAAATTATGGACGTACAGCCCTGCCACACTAGGGGCAAAAGTGCTGCCCATCGAAGTGCCTGTGGTTTGGAGGAACAGATCCCCCTCGTACTCAAAAAAGTTCTCATTGAGTGCCAATGTGGCACACTCAATAATGAATTGTCTAGGTGTACGGAAGTTCCAAACAGCCCCCGCCAGTACATCGCTAATTACTTTTATTGTCTCATCTTGTGGGATGCTCAAATACAGACTCTCAATATCAAGGGTCACCAGAATGGTAGAGTCATCGTCTACTATCATGTCATGTAGCATGTTGAGGAGGCTCTTAGTGTCCTTCAGATAGGTTGGAGTTTGTTGTATTAGGGATTTTAGAAAGAAATCGCAAAAGCGAGACAAAGGTTCCAACAAGGATCCGATCCCCGAGACGATGGGGCGGCCAGGGGGAGGGGTCCTGTTTTTGTGTGTCTTGGGCAGAGTGTAAAAATACGGGGTTTTGTTGTCCCCTGTTGTTAGAAAGTCTGCCTCATGTTTGGAGATATGCCCATTGATTTCCGCATAGTCCACCAGGCTTTTAATCTTACTTTTTAATTCTGGGGAGGGATCGATAGTCAGGGGGGTGTAGTTAGTACGGTCATTCAAAAGACGTCTGCATTCTTTTTGGTACTCAAGATTTGTCCTGTATGACCACCCCTCCTCCCTTGTCAGCTGGCTTTATTACAATAGTGTTGTTAGCTTGCAAATGTTGTAGGGCTATTGTCTCTTCCTTACTCAGGTTCTTGAAGCTACCTTTGTCTTCTACTGCTTCTATGTCGTTAAACACTGCCTGCTCGAATGTGAGAATCTCTACAGGTGTGGTGTGTGGTGGTGGGCAAAAGGTAGATTTTAACCGTAGTCCTGTCTCACCTGTAGGGTTGGTGTCCTCCCTGGTTTCTTGTTTTTCGAAGTAAGCTTTTAATCTCAATTTCCTGAAGAAATCGGACAATTCGCAGTGCAAATTAAATTTATCGAGACGGGCCATTGGTACAAAGCCCAGCCCCTGATTGAGTACTTTCTCTTCTGTGGATGTGAGGGTGACTGAGGATAAGTTGGTGATCAGACTCTCTGGTTGCTTATCCCTGCCTGTTGCTCCCGTGACTTGCTGCGGGTGTTGCTCCCTACTGGGTCGTCTTCTTCCCAATGAACCTGGTTCATTCCTCTCCTCCTTCCTCTTCCTCTCCTGCCTCTCCCTAAAAAAGGCAGTCTGTATGTGTTCTGGGGGAAGAGAGGTGGTTGAGGGGCATGTAGGACTTTCAGACATTCCATCATGCCCCGTTATGGTTGCTGGTACTAGATTACAGACTGAGCCCCCGAGCAGGAACTAGGACATGATTGTCTAAACCATTCCACCTTCTTTTAAATACACACTATTCCATTGGCATTGCATCTGAGCAGCCTTGCTAGACTGGATCTAGACTATACACAAAGAAACTATCAGGTTGGACCAGGGTACTACTGATAACATCACTAACTGGCCTACAATCCACACTATCCTACCTTGAGTGCTTTTAATCCACCGGCTGGCTATAGAAATAATTTTTATTCCCACCACAGCTGCATCTGTTTTTATTCCCATCACAGCTGCCTTTGGTTAACCCAGCCACACTTGATGTAATCGACATTACAATTGACATTATTTGAGGCATCCCCGAATTCAGGTTTGCGCATTAATTTACGAGGTAACATCGATGTTTTCCCTTGTCTGCATTAAAAATGATCAATAAAGATTTACAGTACAGAGTATACTAACTGTAGAGGGGGTTAGCATTCCAGTCAGATAGTCACGCCTGCATGCCAACGTGATGATGCGGACGCTCCGCGCGGGCACGTTTGGCGTGATGACGCGACACGCTTCTGAATGCAGCAATGGCGGGTTAAATACACCGGTCGAGGACTCTCCCGTATCCACGGGGTCCCTGATCGGGTTTGAACCAGGTGTCGAGCGGGCGCTTGGTCTTGGCGTTGTGAGTATGAGACAGAATGCTCCAATCTTAAGGTATTCCCTTTCCTTGCTGGTTTCGTATTTTACTTATCAACACAGTTCAAAGAAGAGGGGGACTGGGAGCAAATGCAAAACAGGTCCTGTACCTATGCTCCTAGAACAATCATGTCAAACAAAGTGGTATCAGTTCCTAAGATAGAAAAGAAAAACAGAAAAAAGGGAAATTCTAATACCTATTATGGTAGTGAATAAAACATAATTGTCTCCAAGAATAGGTTGAGTATGCTTGAAGTGGGAGTGGACCTCCTGTGAGATGTTGTGCCCTCACACACCTTTAAAGATGTACAGCATCATCATTGGGCATTGCTCCTCGTGAGGGTGGCGCTGCAGTCCTTCACGGGCCCTTCAAGAGGGCTCTTTTATGGAGATCTTTTTAGGAGATGCCGCAGTTGTGCATGTGGGTGTATGGGCCAAGTGAATCAGTGCAAGTGAAGTTAAAATAACCTATCGGTACCCAAGTTAATTTAATATTGGGTCCTTCAGGTAGATTAAAACGTAATGATGGTTTGGAGACTCTCCTTTCACAAAGTTGGGGGAGGGACCGGTGTGTTCCTACCGCTCTCAAACCACATAAATTGTGTCGTGTATTTAAAAGTGAATAGTGGTCAACATGTTTCGCGCAACCTATTGGTCCCTAATGGATCCCTGTGCGCTTCATCAGGACCGTGTGTGTAGGATGATAGAAAGGGACTCAGGAGAAAACACCCTATAGTCCCACTTTACTTATCGTTAAATCAGGTAAGACGTCTCTGCGTCCGAGACACGTATTATTCGTATGTCTCAAAAACCCAAACCTAGTGGAGACAAAAAGGAAAGAAATGAAAAAAAGAACAAAAAAAAAAGGGAAAAAAAGAAAAAAAGAGGCAGATAAAATAGTTCCTGAGCTTAGTGAAATTATTTCAAACAGCTCTACAGAAATCACTAATAGGGGCAAAGGTCCCTCTTCATCACAGGGTCCACTATTATAGTGTCCTTACTAATGCAATAATGCACGTTGTGCATATTCAATAAAGCTAAATGTACTCAGATGAGCTCCTCTTGAGCTACCTGTAGACATCAACTGTATTATTAGACTACATCCACCTAAAAGGCTAAATAGGCAAAAAAGGGCAGAAGGAAAGAGTATGGATAGGCAAAATTCACATGTCCTCCTATACTGAACGTGAGAAAATCATTTATATTGAACCATTAGATATAAGTCCTATGACTGCTATTATGAATGTGGGAACGGTGGTGTATACTGCCTCTCAGTAAATCGGTATAACAACTTTGACAGAGCTAACAATAAAGTTCGAATGTGGTCTAAAATTAGCTATTATTACCACATTGCATCATTAAAGAAAACAAATGTTCAGTCTGATATCAGATGACACACTCGTAATTAATAGCAGCAAGTTATGTGCATACTGAGATACTATTTATAGGAGTAGTTACACACATGAGACTAATTATGTAGAGATCGACAAAGAAAATGCAGAAATAAACAACCGCTTGGTGCTCGTATCTCTATCTACATCTCTTATCAGTGTATAAACACCACTCTTAATGTGTAGCAGATCGAAGTATGCCAGATTTAGTCGTCATAATTATTAAAAAAAACAAAACAGAGCTGAAAATAAAATTCGAATGTAATCTAAAATTAGCTATTATTACAACATTGCACCGTTAAAGAAAACAAATGTTCAGTCTGACATCAGATGACACACTCGTAATTAATAGCAGCAGGTTGTGTGCATACTGAGATACTATTTATAGGAGTAGTTACACACATGAGACTAAATATGTAGAGAACGACAAAGAAAGTGCAGAAATAAACAACCGCTTGATACTCGTATCTCTATCTACATCTCTTATCAGTGTATAAACACCACTCTTAATGTGTAGCAGATCGAAGTATGCCAGGTTTAGTCGTCATAATTATAAAAAAAACAAAACAGGGCATATGTTTTCATACCCTCCCCACGTTGTAGCAGGGCCTCGGCAGCAAAAGGTCAGGCAATCGAGTGGAGCAAGCTGTATAAAAAAGAGAGAAAAAAGAAAAGCAAAGAACACGATGGGGGGGAAAGGTTTAATAAATCCCCTCCAACTAAGTACGCCACCGCCTTTGCGATGTGCTCAAGCTATCTCATGTCCGGTAATGGCAGTGCTAGGAACTCACCGTCTCTCCCTCGAGTCAGAGCCTAATAACCTATCGCCCGATCAGGTTTCGCCGGTGAATGTTTATGAAGATGCCCGGTAAATATAGGCGTCTTCTTCCGGAAACATGAAGGGAGATAGGCGTGTCATCACGTGTCTGTTGGGACGTGATGACATCACTGGTGTCAAACATCACTTAGTGTTATAAGATGGGGAAGCAGATACCATCTTGGAAGGTGCAATGATAAAACGGGTAACTCAATCGAGGGCTGCACTATATAGTGCAGATACGGAGTTCCAAGATTATGTTAGCAAAAATTGATGGAAAGTTAATAAAAAGTTACCCTTAAATGTGCATTTTGCAATCAGTATGTTCTGTAATAAATATGAAGTTAGTCTCAGCTGTGTACTGCTGGCTTAGTACAGATATACTTATAATCTCGGAATCTCAATGAGTATTGCTTTTGATAACCGTGATATCATATCATATTTATATTTAAACTCTTAAAACAATTTTCGGGAAGGTTGTATTTTTTTACTGGTAAAGCGATGGTAAAGTACAGGTAGTCAAACATTGTGTATTGTGCGCACTATGAGGTCATTCAGTTGTAGGACGGTAAGTGTGCATTGATGACATATGGATGACGTTCTCAATGATATTCTTTATTATTAATGATGCCCTATTTTCAAATTATTAAGGGCCAGAGGTGCTCTCAGTACCAATTGAGTAACGTCAGTATGGTTGGCTAGTGGTGATTAAGAAACTAGTTCCACCCACGGAATTTCATCATTCAAACCCACTACACTGCTCTGAAGTCTGAACACCCATCGTTGTTCCTGTCTAAATAATGCAGAGGTAGTCCAATTAGGATTAGATTCAATTATAGTCCACCTCAAGCTTTCTGGTGTGTGATTTTTCTCTAGACAGTGAGTCTGCAGTTTCGTCAATGTTTTTCTACACCGGATGGTACTTTTGTGTTCCCCAATTCGGACCTTCACTGGTCTTATGGTCATACCCACGTATTTCAATGTGCATGGGCATGTCAGCAAATAAACACAATTCTTCGTGTTACAGTTGGTATGACGCTTTTGCTGCCATGTCCTTGTCATTCCTAGATCTATCTCTTTTGTTGGTGTGGTCTGTGGACAAACAGAACATGACCCACACGGGTAGTGCCCTATCACCGGCGGAATGCCCCAAAGGGTGGGTTGCGTTTGGTTAGTCTTCTTGGGGCGTGTATGTACAAGAATGTCCTTGAGATTTTGTGTGCGTTTAAAGGCGAATAAGGGCAATGGGCCTGGATTGAAGTCACCGGTTTCCAATATTTTCCAGTGTCTCTTGACAATCTTCTGGATAATGTTCGAGTTAGGTGTGAATGTGGTCACACATGTCATCGTTTCTATTTTCGTCTTCTCTCTTGTCTCCAAAAGGGCTTCCCTATGATTATTTTTGGCTCTTTTGTGGGCTTGTTTTATGATTTTTTTGGATATTGTCTTGCTGTCAAATTATCAGACAGAATTTGTGCTTGGATCTCAAATTCATTCAAGGTGTTGCAATTTCTTCGTAGGCGTAAAAACTGGCCTACCGGGAGGTTGTCTCTCAATGCCTTCGGATGGTGACTCTGGTACATCAAGAGACTATTCCTATCTGTAGTCTTCTTGTAGTTGGTGGTTAAAAGAGTGCCCTCCTGTAACGAAATCCGTAAATCCAAGAACGGGATATTGTCGTTAGACAAAGAGCCCGTGAATTTCAGAAAAGGGATTTAATGTGTTGACCCATCTGAAGAAATTATGACACTCTTCTTCTGTCCCTTTCCAAAAGATGATCACATCATCGATGAACCGGCGCCATAGCAGAATATTAGTATTGTATGGGTTAGTTGTTGTTAGGATGTATTCGGACTCAAAATTAGCCATGTAGAGGCACGCCAGACTCGGCGCGAATGTGCTTCCCATACTAGTGCCTTGTGTTTGATGGTATAGTTTCTTTTCGTAAGCAAAGAAGTTTTCTTTTAGAGCAATGGTTGCACAGTCACATATAAAGTTGATGGGTGTCTCATAAGGCCACGGATTCAAATCATGGAGAGCTCTTTCCAGAACCCCAATCGTTGAGTCCTGGGGGATGTTTGTATATAATGCTTCCACATCTAGGGTGACAAGGAGGTTAATGGAGCCAGGTTCATTGAAGTTTTCAATGAGATTGAGGACTTCTGTAGTATCTCTCAGGTAGGTTGGGGTCTTAACAAGCAATGGTCGAAGAAAGAAATCACAAAATTTACTGAGAGGCAGTATACACCACCGTTCCCACATTCATAATAGCAGTCATAGGACTTATATCTAATGGTTCAATATAAATGATTTTCTCACGTTCAGTATAGGAGGACATGTGAATTTTGCCTATCCATACTCTTTCCTTCTGCCCTTTTTTGCCTATTTAGCCTTTTAGGTGGATGTAGTCTAATAATACAGTTGATGTCTACAGGTAGCTCAAGAGGAGCTCATCTGAGTACATTTAGCTTTATTGAATATGCACAACGTGCATTATTGCATTAGTAAGGACACTATAATAGTGGACCCTGTGATGAAGAGGGACCTTTGCCCCTATTAGTGATTTCTGTAGAGCTGTTTGAAATAATTTCACTAAGCTCAGGAACTATTTTATCTGCCTCTTTTGTTCTTTTTTTCCCTTTTTTTTTTTGTTCTTTTTTTCATTTCTTTCCTTTTTGTCTCCACTAGGTTTGGGTTTTTGAGACATACGAATAATACGTGTCTCGGTCGCAGAGACGTCTTACCTGATTTAACGATAAGTAAAGTGGGACTATAGGGTGTTTTCTCCTGAGTCCCTTTCTATCATCCTACACACACGGTCCTGATGAAGCGCACAGGGATCCATTAGGGACCAATAGGTTGCGCGAAACATGTCGACCACTATTCACTTTTAAATACACGACACAATTTATGTGGTTTGAGAGCGGTAGGAACACACCGGTCCCTCCCCCAACTTTGTGAAAGGAGAGTCTCCAAACCATCATTACGTTTTTAATCTACCTGAAGGACCCAATATTAAATTAACTTGGGTACCGATAGGTTATTTTAACTTCACTTGCACTGATTCACTTGGCCCATACACCCACATGCACAACTGCGGCATCTCCTAAAAGATCTCCATAAAAGAGCCCTCTTGAAGGGCCCGTGAAGGACTGCAGCGCCACCCTCACGAGGAGCAATGCCCAATGATGATGCTGTACATCTTTAAAGGTGTGTGAGGGCACAACATCTCACAGGAGGTCCACTCCCACTTCAAGCATACTCAACCTATTCTTGGAGACAATTATGTTTTATTCACTACCATAATAGGTGTTAGAATTTCCCTTTTTTCTGTTTTTCTTTTCTATCTAAAGAATCAATCCCGGACACAATCGGACGTCCTGGTGGTGGGTTCATGCCTTTATGGATCTTGGGAAGACTAAAAAAATATGGGATCCGGGGATCCTCATTAGTCAAAAAGGCCGCTTCATCCCGAGATATCCAACCTTCTGTCTCTGTGTAAGGTCAGATTCCAGCAGCAGCGATTCGAGCTATGAGAACAATCAACGAAGACAGAGGGGAGGATACAGACACCAACAACCCCCCTTGTTCCAAGGATTTCCATCTCTCCCCTTTCAACCTCAGATGTACCAAGGTCCATGGATGGGACCTCCCCCGATGTGGAATGGGCCACCAGGACACCATTCCCAGATGCCCCAATACCAACAATTCCCGAACCCCCCTTTTTTCAACAGAGGGAGGGGCAGAGGAAGAGACAAAAGAAGAGGATACTCCAAAAATGTCCACTGGCAAGACCAAGAACAGATGGTACTGAGGAGCAAGAAAACAACCAGACCCTAGTGGTGAATCTTTCATCGAGACCATTGATAGAGGGCGAATATAGACTCTTGGAGAAGGGCCTGGGCTTTGTCCCCACCCCCAAGGAGGATGACTTCAAATTACATCAGGAACTTCATCAGTTCTTTCGGAACGTACGACTTAAGGCATTTTTCCAAGATAAACCTGAGCACCCAGTTACAGGAACTGGTCTCAAAAGGAAATCGAAATTCACCCCTAACGCTGCGATGACACCTAATGAGGTTCTCACATTTGAACAAGCAATCCTCAAAGACGTGAAGTATATCACCAAGAACCATCCGTTTGATAACCTTACGAGGGAAGAGAGAGGATTGCTCAAGACTATTACAGAAGATCCAACTATCATCGTGAAGCCCGCTGACAAGGGCGGGGCAATCGTCATACAGGATGTGGTGGATTACGATGCAGAGTGCCTTCGCCAATTGTCAGACACCAAGTATTACCAACGGATTGAAGAAGATCCCACCAAGCGACTGTCCATTAAAATCCAGAGCCTTATAACTGAAGCAGAGACAGAAGGTTGGATATCTCGGGATGAAGCGGCCTTTTTGACTAATGAGGATCCCCGGATCCCATATTTTTATAGTCTTCCCAAGATCCATAAAGGCATGAACCCACCACCAGGACGTCCGATTGTGTCCGGGATTGATTCTTTATTAGAACCTCTCAGTAAATTTTGTGATTTCTTTCTTCGACCATTGGTTGTTAAGACCCCAACCTACCTGAGAGATACTACAGAAGTCCTCAATCTCATTGAAAACTTCAATGAACCTGGCTCCATTAACCTCCTTGTCACCCTAGATGTGGAAGCATTATATACAAACATCCCCCAGGACTCAACGATTGGGGTTCTGGAAAGAGCTCTCCATGATTTGAATCCGTGGCCTTATGAGACACCCATCAACTTTATATGTGACTGTGCAACCATTGCTCTAAAAGAAAACTTCTTTGCTTACGAAAAGAAACTATACCATCAAACACAAGGCACTAGTATGGGAAGCACATTCGCGCCGAGTCTGGCGTGCCTCTACATGGCTAATTTTGAGTCCGAATACATCCTAACAACAACTAACCCATACAATACTAATATTCTGCTATGGCGCCGGTTCATCGATGATGTGATCATCTTTTGGAAAGGGACAGAAGAAGAGTGTCATAATTTCTTCAGATGGGTCAACACATTAAATCCCTTTCTGAAATTCACGGGCTCTTTGTCTAACGACAATATCCCGTTCTTGGATTTACGGATTTCGTTACAGGAGCGCACTCTTTTAACCACCAACTACAAGAAGACTACAGATAGGAATAGTCTCTTGATGTACCAGAGTCACCATCCGAAGGCATTGAGAGACAACCTCCCGGTAGGCCAGTTTTTACGCCTACGAAGAAATTGCAACACCTTGAATGAATTTGAGATCCAAGCACAAATTCTGTCTGATAATTTGACAGCAAGACAATATCCAAAAAAAATCATAAAACAAGCCCACAAAAGAGCCAAAAATAATCATAGGGAAGCCACTTTTGGAGACAAGAGAGAAGACGAAAATAGAAACGATGACATGTGTGACCACATTCACACCTAACTCGAACATTATCCAGAAGATTGTCAAGAGACACTGGAAAATATTGGAAACCGGTGACTTCAATCCAGGCCCATTGCCCTTATTCGCCTTTAAACGCACACAAAATCTCAAGGACATTCTTGTACATACACGCCCAAGAAGACTAACCAAACGTAACCCACCCTTTGGGGCATTCCGCCGGTGATAGGGCACTACCCGTGTGGGTCATGTTCTGTTTGTCCACAGACCACACCAACAAAAGAGATAGATCTAGGAATGACAAGGACATGGCAGCAAAAGCGTCATACCAACTGTAACACGAAGAATTGTGTTTATTTGCTGACATGCCCATGCACATTGAAATACGTGGGTATGACCATAAGACCAGTGAAGGTCCGAATTGGGGAACACAAAAGTACCATCCGGTGTAGAAAAACATTGACGAAACTGCAGACTCACTGTCTAGAGAAAAATCACATACCAGAAAGCTTGAGGTGGACTATAATTGAATCTAATCCTAATTGGACTACCTCTGCATTATTTAGACAGGAACAACGATGGGTGTTCAGACTTCAGAGCAGTGTAGTGGGTTTGAATGATGAAATTCCGTGGGTGGAACTAGTTTCTTAATCACCACTAGCCAACCATACTGACGTTACTCAATTGGTACTGAGAGCACCTCTGGCCCTTAATAATTTGAAAATAGGGCATCATTAATAATAAAGAATATCATTGAGAACGTCATCCATATGTCATCAATGCACACTTACCGTCCTACAACTGAATGACCTCATAGTGCGCACAATACACAATGTTTGACTACCTGTACTTTACCATCGCTTTACCAGTAAAAAAATACAACCTTCCCGAAAATTGTTTTAAGAGTTTAAATATAAATATGATATGATATCACGGTTATCAAAAGCAATACTCATTGAGATTCCGAGATTATAAGTATATCTGTACTAAGCCAGCAGTACACAGCTGAGACTAACTTCATATTTATTACAGAACATACTGATTGCAAAATGCACATTTAAGGGTAACTTTTTATTAACTTTCCATCAATTTTTGCTAACATAATCTTGGAACTCCGTATCTGCACTATATAGTGCAGCCCTCGATTGAGTTACCCGTTTTATCATTGCACCTTCCAAGATGGTATCTGCTTCCCCATCTTATAACACTAAGTGATGTTTGACACCAGTGATGTCATCACGTCCCAACAGACACGTGATGACACGCCTATCTCCCTTCATGTTTCCGGAAGAAGACGCCTATATTTACCGGGCATCTTCATAAACATTCACCGGCGAAACCTGATTGGGCGATAGGTTATTAGGCTCTGACTCGAGGAGAGACGGTGAGTTCCTAGCACTGCCATTACCGGACATGAGATAGCTTGAGCACATCGCAAAGGCGGTGGCATACTTAGTTGGAGGGATTTATTAAACCTTTCCCCCCATCGTGTTCTTTGCTTTTCTTTTTCTCTCTCTTTTTATACAGCTTGCTCCACTCGATTGCCTGACCTTTTGCTGCCGAGGCCCTGCTACAACGTGGGGAGGGTATGAAAACATATGCCCTGTTTTGGTTTTTTTATAATTATGACGACTAAACCTGGCATACTTCGATCTGCTACACATTAAGAGTGGTGTTTATACACTGATAAGAGATGTAGATAGAGATACGAGTATCAAGCGGTTGTTTATTTCTGCACTTTCTTTGTCGTTCTCTACATATTTAGTCTCATGTGTGTAACTACTCCTATAAATAGTATCTCAGTATGCACAGAACCTGCTGCTATTAATTACGAGTGTGTCATCTGATGTCAGACTGAACATTTGTTTTCTTTAACGGTGCAATGTTGTAATAATAGCTAATTTTAGATTACATTCGAATTTTATTTTCAGCTCTGTTTTGGTTTTTTAATAATTATGACGACTAAATCTGGCATACTTCGATCTGCTACACATTAAGAGTGGTGTTTATACACTGATAAGAGATGTAGATAGAGATACTGAGCACCAAGCGGTTGTTTATTTCTGCATTTTCTTTGTCGATCTCTACATAATTAGTCTCATGTGTGTAACTACTCCTATAAATAGTATCTCAGTATGCACATAACTTGCTGCTATTAATTACGAGTGTGTCATCTGATATCAGACTGAACATTTGTTTTCTTTAATGATGCAATGTGGTAATAATAGCTAATTTTAGACCACATTCAAACTTTATTGTTAGCTCTGTCAAAGTTGTTATACCGATTTACTGAGAGGCAGTATACACCACCGTTCCCACATTCATAATAGCAGTCATAGGACTTATATCTAATGGTTCAATATAAATGATTTTCTCACGTTCAGTATAGGAGGACATGTGAATTTTGCCTATCCATACTCTTTCCTTCTGCCCTTTTTTGCCTATTTAGCCTTTTAGGTGGATGTAGTCTAATAATACAGTTGATGTCTACAGGTAGCTCAAGAGGAGCTCATCTGAGTACATTTAGCTTTATTGAATATGCACAACGTGCATTATTGCATTAGTAAGGACACTATAATAGTGGACCCTGTGATGAAGAGGGACCTTTGCCCCTATTAGTGATTTCTGTAGAGCTGTTTGAAATAATTTCACTAAGCTCAGGAACTATTTTATCTGCCTCTTTTTTTTCTTTTTTTTGTTCTTTTTTTCATTTCTTTCCTTTTTGTCTCCACTAGGTTTGGGTTTTTGAGACATACGAATAATACGTGTCTCGGACGCAGAGACGTCTTACCTGATTTAACGATAAGTAAAGTGGGACTATAGGGTGTTTTCTCCTGAGTCCCTTTCTATCATCCTACACACACGGTCCTGATGAAGCGCACAGGGATCCATTAGGGACCAATAGGTTGCGTGAAACATGTCGACCACTATTCACTTTTAAATACACGACACAATTTATGTGGTTTGAGAGCGGTAGGAACACACCGGTCCCTCCCCAACTTTGTGAAAGGAGAGTCTCCAAACCATCATTACGTTTTTAATCTACCTGAAGGACCCAATATTAAATTAACTTGAGTACCGATAGGTTATTTTAACTTCACTTGCACTGATTCACTTGGCCCATACACCCACATGCACAACTGCGGCATCTCCTAAAAGATCTCCATAAAAGAGCCCTCTTGAAGGGCCCGTGAAGGACTGCAGCGCCACCCTCACGAGGAGCAATGCCCAATGATGATGCTGTACATCTTTAAAGGTGTGTGAGGGCACAACATCTCACAGGAGGTCCACTCCCACTTCTTTTCTATCTTAGGAACTGATACCACTTTGTTTGACATGATTGTTCTAGGAGCATAGGTACAGGACCTGTTTTGCATTTGCTCCCAGTCCCCCTCTTCTTTGAACTGTGTTGATATATGAACGGCGGCTAGCCGAGGGACATCACACTTTATTTCTTTCTCTTCTTTATATTGACTGATATTTTATAGGCTATCACTCAATCCATCATTTTAGAAGGCACTGTATAGGCTTATTAGTACAAAAAGAATATGGATAACCCGGGCCTTAGTTTCGATGATGAGACAGTTGCAGAGATTCTCAGGGCCCCTTCCCTTTTAGCAGGTGATGGGAGTGCAGCAACAGGGAGCAAAAATGACGATTGGAAGACTTTACAAACATTAAGAAAACTTCAAATCAAGACAGCCCTACATGGGACAGTTATGACAGAATATCTAAGGGCTAATATTGCCCCAAATGGCCTCCTCGTGACATTGGCTCCCAGAATATTCTTGGAAGACCTTACCTTCCGTCGTGAATGGTCCAAGATAGCCTGGAAATGTACACGCGATTGGCTTGTGTTAATCATTAACACGGCCAAACGTTTGTCTGATGAACTCCTCATACAGATTACAATAGCTGAGAACGGTTTAAAGGCAGGGATATCTATCTCTGCTTTTAAAACTCTGCTTTTAAAACTCGTCTTGTAGAAATTAATGAGGAGATGAACGATCATAAAGAATATCTAACGACAAAAAAGGTGAACCAACTACAAAAGGATTTGAAGCGTTTCAACAAAGAGAAAATTTATCCTTACACCAAAGACGACTATGTCTTCCAGTATAGAGAGACTACATCAGATGAAGACAGTAGTACCAATTCAGTAAGGTCAGATTCCAGCAGCAGCGATTCGAGCTATGAGAACAATCAACGAAGACAGAGGGGAGGATACAGATACCAACAACCCCCCTTGTTCCAAGGATTTCCATCTCTCCCCTTTCAACCTCAGATGTACCAAGGTCCATGGATGGGACCTCCCCCGATGTGGAATGGGCCAACAGGACACCATTCCCAGATGCCCCAATACCAACAATTCCCGAACCCCCCTTTTTTCAACAGAGGGAGGGGCAGAGGAAGAGACAAAAGAAGAGGATACTCCAAAATGTCCACTGGCAAGACCAAGAACAGATGGTACTGAGGAGCAAGAAAACAACCAGACCCTAGTGGTGAATCTTTCATCGAGACCATTGATAGAGGGCGAATATAGACTCTTGGAGAAGGGCCTGGGCTTTGTCCCCACCCCCAAGGAGGATGACTTCAAATTACATCAGGAACTTCATCAGTTCTTTCGGAAAGTACGACTTAAGGCATTTTTCCAAGATAAACCTGAGCACCCAGTTACAGGAACTGGTCTCAAAAGGAAATCGAAATTCACCCCTAACGCTGCGATGACACCTAATGAGGTTCTCACATTTGAACAAGCAATCCTCAAAGACGTGAAGTATATCACCAAGAACCATCCGTTTGATAACCTTACGAGGGAAGAGAGAGGATTGCTCAAGACTATTACAGAAGATCCAACTATCATCGTGAAGCCCGCTGACAAGGGCGGGGCAATCGTCATACAGGATGTGGTGGATTACGATGCAGAGTGCCTTCGCCAATTGTCAGACACCAAGTATTACCAACGGATTGAAGAAGATCCCACCAAGCGACTGTCCATTAAAATCCAGAGCCTTATAACTGAAGCAGAGACAGAAGGTTGGATATCTCGGGATGAAGCGGCCTTTTTGACTAATGAGGATCCCCGGATCCCATATTTTTATAGTCTTCCCAAGATCCATAAAGGCATGAACCCACCACCAGGACGTCCGATTGTGTCCGGGATTGATTCTTTATTAGAACCTCTCAGTAAATTTTGTGATTTCTTTCTTCGACCATTGGTTGTTAAGACCCCAACCTACCTGAGAGATACTACAGAAGTCCTCAATCTCATTGAAAACTTCAATGAACCTGGCTCCATTAACCTCCTTGTCACCCTAGATGTGGAAGCATTATATACAAACATCCCCCAGGACTCAACGATTGGGGTTCTGGAAAGAGCTCTCCATGATTTGAATCCGTGGCCTTATGAGACACCCATCAACTTTATATGTGACTGTGCAACCATTGCTCTAAAAGAAAACTTCTTTGCTTACGAAAAGAAACTATACCATCAAACACAAGGCACTAGTATGGGAAGCACATTCGCGCCGAGTCTGGCGTGCCTCTACATGGCTAATTTTGAGTCCGAATACATCCTAACAACAACTAACCCATACAATACTAATATTCTGCTATGGCGCCGGTTCATCGATGATGTGATCATGTTTTGGAAAGGGACAGAAGAAGAGTGTCATAATTTCTTCAGATGGGTCAACACATTAAATCCCTTTCTGAAATTCACGGGCTCTTTGTCTAACGACAATATCCCGTTCTTGGATTTACGGATTTCGTTACAGGAGGGCACTCTTTTAACCACCAACTACAAGAAGACTACAGATAGGAATAGTCTCTTGATGTACCAGAGTCACCATCCGAAGGCATTGAGAGACAACCTCCCGGTAGGCCAGTTTTTACGCCTAAGAAGAAATTGCAACACCTTGAATGAATTTGAGATCCAAGCACAAATTCTGTCTGATAATTTGACAGCAAGACAATATCCAAAAAAAATCATAAAACAAGCCCACAAAAGAGCCAAAAATAATCATAGGGAAGCCCTTTTGGAGACAAGAGAGAAGACGAAAATAGAAACGATGACATGTGTGACCACATTCACACCTAACTCGAACATTAGCCAGAAGATTGTCAAGAGACACTGGAAAATATTGGAAACCGGTGACTTCAATCCAGGCCCGTTGCCCTTATTCGCCTTTAAACGCACACAAAATCTCAAGGACATTCTTGTACATACACGCCCCAAGAAGACTAACCAAACGCAACCCACCCTTTGGGGCATTCCGCCGGTGATAGGGCACTACCCGTGTGGGTCATGTTCTGTTTGTCCACAGACCACACCAACAAAAGAGATAGATCTAGGAATGACAAGGACATGGCAGCAAAAGCGTCATACCAACTGTAACACGAAGAATTGTGTTTATTTGCTGACATGCCCATGCACATTGAAATACGTGGGTATGACCATAAGACCAGTGAAGGTCCGAATTGGGGAACACAAAAGTACCATCCGGTGTAGAAAAACATTGACGAAACTGCAGACTCACTGTCTAGAGAAAAATCACACACCAGAAAGCTTGAGGTGGACTATAATTGAATCTAATCCTAATTGGACTACCTCTGCATTATTTAGACAGGAACAACGATGGGTGTTCAGACTTCAGAGCAGTGTAGTGGGTTTGAATGATGAAATTCCGTGGGTGGAACTAGTTTCTTAATCACCACTAGCCAACCATACTGACGTTACTCAATTGGTACTGAGAGCACCTCTGGCCCTTAATAATTTGAAAATAGGGCATCATTAATAATAAAGAATATCATTGAGAACGTCATCCATATGTCATCAATGCACACTTACCGTCCTACAACTGAATGACCTCATAGTGCGCACAATACACAATGTTTGACTACCTGTACTTTACCATCGCTTTACCAGTAAAAAAATACAACCTTCCCGAAAATTGTTTTAAGAGTTTAAATATAAATATGATATGATATCACGGTTATCAAAAGCAATACTCATTGAGATTCCGAGATTATAAGTATATCTGTACTAAGCCAGCAGTACACAGCTGAGACTAACTTCATATTTATTACAGAACATACTGATTGCAAAATGCACATTTAAGGGTAACTTTTTATTAACTTTCCATCAATTTTTGCTAACATAATCTTGGAACTCCGTATCTGCACTATATAGTGCAGCCCTCGATTGAGTTACCCGTTTTATCATTGCACCTTCCAAGATGGTATCTGCTTCCCCATCTTATAACACTAAGTGATGTTTGACACCAGTGATGTCATCACGTCCCAACAGACACGTGATGACACGCCTATCTCCCTTCATGTTTCCGGAAGAAGACGCCTATATTTACCGGGCATCTTCATAAACATTCACCGGCGAAACCTGATTGGGCGATAGGTTATTAGGCTCTGACTCGAGGGAGAGACGGTGAGTTCCTAGCACTGCCATTACCGGACATGAGATAGCTTGAGCACATCGCAAAGGCGGTGGCGTACTTAGTTGGAGGGGATTTATTAAACCTTTCCCCCCATCGTGTTCTTTGCTTTTCTTTTTTCTCTCTTTTTATACAGCTTGCTCCACTCGATTGCCTGACCTTTTGCTGCCGAGGCCCTGCTACAACGTGGGGAGGGTATGAAAACATATGCCCTGTTTTTTTTTTTATAATTATGACGACTAAACCTGGCATACTTCGATCTGCTACACATTAAGAGTGGTGTTTATACACTGATAAGAGATGTAGATAGAGATACGAGTATCAAGCGGTTGTTTATTTCTGCACTTTCTTTGTCGTTCTCTACATATTTAGTCTCATGTGTGTAACTACTCCTATAAATAGTATCTCAGTATGCACACAACCTGCTGCTATTAATTACGAGTGTGTCATCTGATGTCAGACTGAACATTTGTTTTCTTTAACGGTGCAATGTTGTAATAATAGCTAATTTTAGATTACATTCGAATTTTATTTTCAGCTCTGTTTTGGTTTTTTAATAATTATGACGACTAAATCTGGCATACTTCGATCTGCTACACATTAAGAGTGGTGTTTATACACTGATAAGAGATGTAGATAGAGATACGAGCACCAAGCGGTTGTTTATTTCTGCATTTTCTTTGTCGATCTCTACATAATTAGTCTCATGTGTGTAACTACTCCTATAAATAGTATCTCAGTATGCACATAACTTGCTGCTATTAATTACGAGTGTGTCATCTGATATCAGACTGAACATTTGTTTTCTTTAATGATGCAATGTGGTAATAATAGCTAATTTTAGACCACATTCGAACTTTATTGTTAGCTCTGTCACAGTTGTTATACCGATTTACTGAGAGGCAGTATACACCACCGTTCCCACATTCATAATAGCAGTCATAGGACTTATATCTAATGGTTCAATATAAATGATTTTCTCACGTTCAGTATAGGAGGACATGTGAATTTTGCCTATCCATACTCTTTCCTTCTGCCCTTCTTTGCCTATTTAGCCTTTTAGGTGGATGTAGTCTAATAATACAGTTGATGTCTACAGGTAGCTCAAGAGGAGCTCATCTGAGTACATTTAGCTTTATTGAATATGCACAACGTGCATTATTGCATTAGTAAGGACACTATAATAGTGGACCCTGTGATGAAGAGGGACCTTTGCCCCTATTAGTGATTTCTGTAGAGCTGTTTGAAATAATTTCACTAAGCTCAGGAACTATTTTATCTGCCTCTTTTTTTCTTTTTTTCCCTTTTTTTTTGTTCTTTTTTCATTTCTTTCCTTTTTGTCTCCACTAGGTTTGGGTTTTTGAGACATACGAATAATACGTGTCTCGGACGCAGAGACGTCTTACCTGATTTAACGATAAGTAAAGTGGGACTATAGGGTGTTTTCTCCTGAGTCCCTTTCTATCATCCTACACACACGGTCCTGATGAAGCGCACAGGGATCCATTAGGGACCAATAGGTTGCGCGAAACATGTCGACCACTATTCACTTTTAAATACACGACACAATTTATGTGGTTTGAGAGCGGTAGGAACACACCGGTCCCTCCCCCAACTTTGTGAAAGGAGAGTCTCCAAACCATCATTACGTTTTTAATCTACCTGAAGGACCCAATATTAAATTAACTTGGGTACCGATAGGTTATTTTAACTTCACTTGCACTGATTCACTTGGCCCATACACCCACATGCACAACTGCGGCATCTCCTAAAAGATCTCCATAAAAGAGCCCTCTTGAAGGGCCCGTGAAGGACTGCAGCGCCACCCTCACGAGGAGCAATGCCCAATGATGATGCTGTACATCTTTAAAGGTGTGTGAGGGCACAACATCTCACAGGAGGTCCACTCCCACTTCAAGCATACTCAACCTATTCTTGGAGACAATTATGTTTTATTCACTACCATAATAGGTGTTAGAATTTCCCTTTTTCTGTTTTTCTTTTCTATCTTAGGAACTGATACCACTTTGTTTGACATTCGTATTTTACTTAACATACGACCTTACTTCCTATCACAGTGTGTGACAATAGACCAACACCCCCTGGTAGGATCCATGGGGTAGGAATCTTCTACAGCCCATGTAAGTCTTATTTTCCTTTTCTCCCCCACGCTTGAGTGTTAATGAGTCTTACAACAACGATTAAGTCATGGTCGATAGCCTTCCCTCTCCATCGTAATGAGATTGTAAAAACCGGCCACACGTATTTTACGAGTTGCTGATGGATTTTTAAATACAGCATAATGCACTGAATAATTGCCGTATTCACACAATACTTGGGATATATACATTCTCCAAGTTGAATAAATGGATAGTGCCTAAACCGATGCACTTCACGATAATCACGATAGGCACCATAGCCTGTTGAGTTCACGGATGAACAGCACGTATGGCAGCATGAGGGTCATTGCACTTATTGTGTAACATCGCCACAGTGAACAAAAACAAGATGACATAAATACCATAATATGTGCTTTCTCTTTCAGATTTAACTTTTTCTTTCAGACAACACTGAAGGTCCTAAACCGTAAGTTAACGGTAAATTGTGCCACAGGTGAAGGTGCACCTTAGCGTGTGCATACCCCCGTGGCATACCTGGTCCTGACGAAATCCTCGCTAATTGCGCAAGGAGGCTGAAACATGTAGACCGGCTATCACTTATTCACTCAGGATGTTACTGGCCAATTTAACCAGCTAAAACATCCATTATCACCACCTTTTAATCTTACCTTACTTCTCCATTATTAAAATTGTTTAGGATAAGTAAAGGTAATTTTAACCATCACGGTGTTAGTTTTCACTGATTGCACATTCCAAAAGAAAACCCGCTTCGCTGTAAACAGGCGTCGTAGCACACCCGAGAGGCATTCGGCCCCTCGGGTGGGAACCCTATGATGAAGCATGTCACCAACTAGGTTGGTGAGTGAGGGTTCTTCTTAAAACACTCTGTGACTCCTCAGTTAATGCTAATCATTTGGAATCACTCTTTCGTTGTTGATTTATTGATTATAAGGGGACCAAGAGTGGCTCCACAATAGTTCCCTTTCTCTCTCTGCGTTTCTGGCATTGAACTTTGTCATGAACTTTTGACCTTGCTTCTGACCTACCAATGTACTCCATCTGAGCCAACTGAATTAGCGCATTGCCCTATGCTTGGGGTCGTCCATGTGGGGAATCGCACCATCTTTGTTTATGCTTTTGAAAATGCTACACTTCGTTCATGTGATTTCACCTCTAACAATGTAATTTGCAATTAATTTGTGTGAGTTGCTTGTGTTAATTTGTATTTACCATTTGAGAACCTCCTATACGTTGTAATCTCCCCTTTAAGACTTTTGAGTGGCAGCATTCGTGGAACAGAGCACCTTATAAGGCTGTCCTACCTCAGTTTCTGTGAATGTCCTCAAGGAAGCTGGTCTGGAGAAGCAGAATTCCTTTGATATTGAAGTTGCTTGCAGTCTTGTTGAGGAAGATAAGAAGAAGAACTGCATGGAAGTAGAGGAAAACCGTTTGGCAGTGAAGAGTTAGCAAGAATCGGGCGGGCTCTTTCCATGATCCTCTGAGTAATTGAATGTGTGCACAGAATAATGTAACATTTTAAGAGATTGCCTGAAGATTGGGCCCTCATGAAGAGTTGCACAGTATTTGCGGGGTGCAAACTCTGCACCCGTAAGTCCCCCACTAGCATTGTGCAATTTTGAGGTAATTCCCGAGAATTGGAAATAACTGTGCGTAGATAGTTTGACCAGGCACAATTGTTTTCCCTGTTCTGTGGGGATTAATGCTCATATTTGCCATCTGCTGTGAGTTCTGCATTTTAGAAAAAAAGGCTACAGATTGGAGATCAAGCCCATATGAAGTACAATGTGGGATCATGAGCCGAGACACCCACATGAAAGAGGCAGCCGCTAAGAAGGAAGGGTTGGATAAAGCATGAAGACCATGTGCAGCAATCCAGCAAATAGGAGAATTCCCATGGTGGAAGACCTCAACATAGGCCTACATTGTCTTTATGGAAGGATATTTCAGTTTATTTATTTTCATGCAAAGTTAATTAAAACTATTACATGTACATATAAAACACATCAAAGCACAATAAAAGGCAAAGGAAGAAGGAAAGGACTAAAATAATAATAGAATATGTTCTTTTAAAATTGCTGCTAAAGAAAGCTTATAATCGCGTTAGACTACCAACAAGTAAATCAGCCTGGATGCAGCATGCTAAAATCAAGCAAAGTGCAGGAGTACCATAAACGAAATGTGAAGAGTCCCTTTATTAATTACTTTTTTAATACTACTGTAATTTAGGTAAATAATTAGTCATGATTCTTTTTGTTGCCAGTCTAAAACGAATGTTATCAAACAGGAGCATGTCAGAAAAGTGACTACAGTGCAAAACCATAATAAAATCAGTTAAACATCAGTACACAAACATAGCTGCACGGATAAGGGCCAGTATTTATTGTGGGAGCAGCTTACCCACATGCTGCAAAAACCTGGTTGTCTTACATGCTAACTGAATATTGTGTCCATTTAAAAGAGGTATTACTGCAGGACGACAAGACAAGGCCCTTAAAGCTGGGTGTAACAATTTTTGCTGGAGGGGTAAAAGTGGAGAACATGTGCACAACGGATGAAGTATGCTTTCTTGGCTGTAGCCGCAAAAGCAGCAATGAGTGTCCAGCCAAGACTGCTTCCAAAAGGGTACACAGTCCTTAGAGAGATATGCCCCCAGGCGGATTACTAAAAGTGCATGTTGGACGGATGCTGCGATGTGAGTCGTCAAGTATGGTTGTGGAGACCATAAAGAATATGACGGCAGCACTGCCCACGCATACCTTTTCTGGGCAAACTCTGCTTTGTCGATAATCCACGAGAGTTGTTTTGTAGCCCTATTGGTGTTTTTTTTTTAAGGTGCTAAAATCCAAAATGGAGGTTCAGGCTTTACCACGTTTTAGCTTGTGGAGGGCCATTTGCAGCACCACGTGGCTGCCTCTCCATTTCTACCCAGCACCTGGCAGCGAGCGAGGCTTGGGGAGCTGCTCTTAGCTTCCAGCAAAAATTAGCGATCGCTTTGCTTCTGACCGGGCCTTGATGGAACAGGCCAAACTCAAGTCTGATTTGTGCTTGGTTTATCCATTGTGGAAATGAAAAAGACGTTTGAAGAGCACTGATTTTGGAAGGTGGAAGGAAGAAACTTGTCCATACTTATGCATACGCAGATTCCACTTGACAGTCAAGTGCCTGCGTTTGGTTACTGAGAGAGAGAGCATGAGGTGAGTTATTCAACAGTAAATGAAGCTGAGATAGAACTGAGAGAAATCAAGATCCATGATAAATGAAGCTCTTAATTACATTCATAAGCTGGTCTTACATACTCAGAATTTCACTGAAAATGTTTGAAAACTCCTGGTCCGGACATGCTCTCCTGCATCATATGCACACCCAGCACTTTTTGTATTGGTGGGTACTGGATGTAGCCTCATGTGTAGATAACAAATGAGGATTAGCATAGCAGAGGTCCTACACGTTTTTGTGCAAAGTAATGGTTTTGCAGAGTGCGCTAGAACTTGGCAGTCACTGGCTCGCATGCTCACTAACATGCCTCTGTGGAGGTGCATGTAACACCTCTCTTGTCTAAGCCAACCAGCTCTGTTCCAGGGTTCAATACCATCCTCTCTGGCTGCATCCAAAGTCATACAATAACGTTCCAAGGTTTTACAGGGGAGCCATGGGCATTTGATTACCCTGATATCCAAAACACATGAGCTTGTGCTACAGAATTAAAAAATCTATCCTTTGCAAAGTTATCCCCATTTTCTGCTCTAGGCATCTTCCATTTTGACATTAGAAGTAGCTGAGGCTGGGTGGCCAAGCCTCAGTTCCATGTGTTCTACTTTAAAGAAAGAACCATTACTACTCCAAAGTAATCACACCTATCCTCTCCTCTGGCTAAAAGAGTCAACTCCTTGATTTTAATGGAAAGTCCACACAACAGACCTAGGAAGGGAAAGCATTTCCGCCTGAGCTCTTCTTCAGAATAGTTCCTATATCACACATTTCTTTTGTGCTGAAGACACGTCCACAATCAATTGGAGCCAAAAGGACCATGTGGCATAACACAGATGAGGGTTTGGAGGTTGAGAATTTTACTCATTCGTTACTCACTCATGGAATCAATGCACATGATGTATGCTGTCATACTGGAGACCACAAAGTCTGATTAAGGTGTGAATCTTTGTGCCTTGCAAAGGATGATGGCCCTTATAAGTATGTATGTATGCAAATACAAGTTTTTAAGTTCTGGCCACAAGGTTTGAACCCATTTCATCATCTATTTTTGACTTTGGATTTGCAAGCAGACATTAGACTTTTTTTTATTAACAGAAAGGTAGTGAGTATGTAAGACTCAGGGCCTGATTCACAAAGGGCCTTCTCACTAGTGGGGAAACCCCTGCAGTCGTGGGGGAGTCTCCGCACTTGCGGAAGAATCTCCCCAGTGAGAATTCTAAGTTGTGAATTAGGCCCACAAATAGCAGTGCCAGCATAATCTATACTCTCATAAGACACAGTTCATGATTGCAAGCAATAGAGATTCATGACAAGGGCCCTGCACAGCATGAACATTGATCCTCGCTTGTAAACATGGCTATGTTGCACAAGTTTAGTTTTGCAACTTCTTTCCCCCAAAAATGAATCTATAAACGAGAGTAGTGCAGTGTTGATTTTTTTCACCGTTCTTATTTTACCCAGCGGCGCTAGAACAATTTTCAGAGTGGGAGTGCTGCTATTAATGTTATAACACCGAAATCAGGGATTGTGAAAAATCCAAGCCTCATACAAAAAAACAGGTGTAGCAAATGGGCCGTGCCCGTTCAGCAGGAGAGTGGTGCGGGTGTGGAATGTAGTTGGTGGTACATTGTGGAGCACTGCTGTAGTAGCACACTGTCATTTACGGACAGCACATTTTCTGTTGAAATGGACACTAAATTTGCATAGACATTCAGTTTTACTGGTAAAATTATATTGTGCAAAAACGATGTGTGGAAATCTGGTAAAGTTTTTTGATTTGTTTTGATCCTATTAAAATCTTTGTTTCCATCACAATTCAGAATTACAAAAAAAAGTGCCTAATTTGTACTTTCCTACTTGCCAATATAATTTGATATGTTTTTAGTTAATTTTCCGATACTTAAATGCTGTTGTGCAGCAGGATGGTCACCTAGATCACTTTTACAAAATCCTCTCACTTTACACTCGAGAAATAAAAGTACACTCCAGTTTCCATGGTCAGACGGACGGTACTTTGGGCACGACTTCATATGATACCGGCATGGATAGAAGGCAATAATCCTTAGAAAATCCAGAAGACATTGGTGCGATTGGAATATCGATGCATATTTATATAGATCACTAAACTTGTTTGGTGATTTACATGAGCTGTTCCCAACTTGGATATATATTACTAACAAGACGTCACGAGATTCTTGGCTTTCAAGATTTCACATTCGTAGATTGCTTTGCTGATCTTCGTGATCTGATTCACATCCCTGATGAAGTCCATCTACTGGACGAAACGCGTTGGCTGGGCTTTATGCTTCTGATTGGAAATGAAAATAAAGATTATATGAAGAAAAGAAATTTCAAGACTCCCCGCATTTTAATTTTGTTTCAAATCGCATGAATTTGATATTGTTTATAATCTATAAATGTACTATATTTGATTATATGCTCCTTTTCATTATTTCTTTACACTCCAGTTTCTATTAAGTTGCAATTTGTCAGAAGATATAGTCTGATGTTTTACCTTTCTCTTTGAACACAGAGCAAACGTGCCAAAATAAACACACAATTTAAAGGCATCTTTTTGGCTCATTCACCTTCTGAACTCCAGCATGATTATTTCTGGTGGTGCTGCAGCACCACCAGCACCCCTACTTCCAACGCCTATGATTTTGCCTGTTCTTGAAATCATTTGTTTAAGATTAGGAATACGAGCCCATAACAGTAGTGGAATCCCATGGGCAAACAAGTTGGGGCTGGCTGGTAAATAAGTGCTCTGATTTCCACTGGAAATAGTAAATTAGAGACACAATTTTACCTAATGGTCCTCTTCGGGATTTAATGTTACATCCTAAATTGAAAGCAGCCCGGCGCTTGAAAATATTTTTACATCATTGGGTGATGTATTGATCTCAGTCCCAAAAATGGACAAAATATTAAATGAGTTTATAAAGGTCTTTTTTTAATATGTTTGGTCAGAAAATTGAGAACTATTGAACCTCATATGGAATGCACAAAAAGTCAAATTACTTTACAAGAAGTCACTATTTAGGTGGGTCTAAACATGTACCAAGTGTCTAGGAATCAATGTAGCCAATGATGATGACGTACTATTCCAATGTAGTTTTCCTAAATAATGGAATTTATTAAACTCTTTTCGGTATCCTTGCTACAGAATGCTTCATTGTCCTGTCTGGAAAGGGAAGATGGCGACGAGGCTTAAAGAAGACATTATTAATGTGGAGCCATTTCCTTATTGTATTTGCCCACCTTGTCACCAAGCATTACTCACATGCCCACATTCAAACATTATTTTATCTATACAATGGGAAAAGAAAATGCCGTCTTAAACTGTGCAACATTTACTTGACGAACGCCTTTTGGAAGTGAATCTGTGGCCCAGAATATTTTTTATGTTGAGCTTAATATGCAACTGCTTCTTGTGGGGTTGTATTCCTTAGTGAGGTCGCAAACCAGTCGCTTTGCATGTAGGGTACGAAATACGAATGGTACAACATACGCCAGGTATCCTGTTTTCATAATTGCTGGAACAGCGATGCAAAGCACACAATATCCAGCAGGTGGCGCCGTTCACTTTCTTTCTAAGCCTGATATTTGAACGGCTGATATGCACGATTTCAAGGACTGTGCAAAAACCAAGGTTTGGTATTAGTTATTCTCTGTTGTGTCAGGGATATATTCATGTTTTCAGTTATGAAACAAAAAGACTAATGCCATTAATGTATTCAGCTTTTTTAATGGAAGTTATACTGATCATGTTCCCTTTTTCAAATCGGATTAATCTATTTGTGTCAAGATTAACATTGATTTCGCACAATCTATGCAATGTAAGAGATGTATCTAATGTATGTTTTTGTTTGTGTTGTATATTTCTTTATGTGGGTTAGTAACACAACGGCCATCACTGGTGTTTCAGAGAGGGTATGGTGTACAGAGAGGAGGCCTGTGACCACGCCCTACAAGTATGCATAAAGAGGCATAAGGCATGCAGTGCAGGGCCTACAGCCACAACAAACATCTGTGCGTCGGGAGGGTGGTGGTGACCACGCTCCAAGGTGAGACTTTTGACACTTAAGCTTCCTTAGGAGTTAGGCGGCCTCGGTTTACCTGATAGTAAGCTTTAATACCTTGCTTTTCAACTACAGCACTCACTGGGCTAAGAGTCTAAAACATGTATTCATGTCTCATGTGGATGTGGGGACCACTGTTTTGATATTTAAATAGCATGATGTGTCAGGTCTGGGAGCTGAGGTTACAAGAGTGTTCATTAGAAATTAGTTCCTACTCGATGCAGACTCGTATGGTTACCTGAAGAAGCTGTGGTAGTGAAATAGATGGAGGGAGGATCTTTGGATATGAGTGGGGCCATTGGAATTATTTTCTGCCTGCAGCATTGTCTGCATAATTATGGATTTGCCAAATAATTCATCATCTGCATCACATTCTTCAGATTTCATCTCAGAAAATGTGTTTCTAGCTCAAGCGGATCAAAAGTTACTAAAAACGTTGTCACGCAAAGGAGACCCTTTACAGAGGTTGACTGGTCACCCTTGTGTTGCTTATTTGGGTGCTAAAATAATACTAATGAGGTTAAACCTTTGCCCAGAAAGCGTTAACATGTGTAAAACTGTCACATCAATGAGGCAATACTAACACAAAATGCGCAATACACCGCATAATTTGCCTTTTTCTTGTTGCATAATTTAGTCAACCCTGCGCATAATTTGGTCCTCCCCTACCACATAATTCCAGTTGCCCTGGATATGAGACATTTATTTGACTGCGAGAGGTTTCTGATAGTTGAGAATGCCCAACACCGTTCTGGTGCATAGAAGGGACAAGTCTTTATATATGCCAGATTGGCAAAGGCAGATCGATTGACTTGGGTGAGGTATCCTGAAAGACACCCCCCCAAAGCTGCTGTTCTCAGGGAGCTCTCTATGTTGCTTACAGGCATCTCCTTCTAGACTGGAATTCTGGCTCAAAGATATGAAGGAATGGACACCAATGAAGAAATTCAGATGGCTTGAGCCAGGGGTGTGCACTGTCAACTCACTTCCCCTCCCCCCACCCCCGCATGACAAGTGGCCAGGCACTATGAGCAGTCATCCTGCCCACAGAACTACCAGCAATGGTCAAACGCTATGCTATATCTCTATATGCAATTCCCAATGCTCAGAAATCATGAATTCCTGCAGGCCCTCAGCATGGTCTTCCCCAAGCAAACTTAAGAAAACGTTTGTTGACTAACTTTGTGAAATTACTTGAAGATTTTTTTTTAAAAGCAGAGAACCCACATAGCCAGCGACCTCTATATTTACGCAAAAGAGTGGTGTAGATGCATACAGCGTTTGTTTGTTTTGCAAATGAGGTTAAACCACCCTAACTACAGAGTCAGTATGGTTGACTATGTGCTGATGTGTGTGTGTGCCCCCTCCAGTAATGCCCAGCCGACATTGGTTGCAGGGCTTTGCTGTCAAACATGCCTTGGTCACTGCCGCTATCCACAGGACCCAGCCGGGAAAGCTGTCAAGCACTGAAGGCACTGGGTTATGGACATCTCATACAGCTACGTCCTGCTTCCAGTTACCATTATTGTAGTACCCATGGAGCATGATTGATGGTCATGCCATGCTGGCCTAGGGTACAGGGCAAAGTGCTTGGTCGTGCCTTGTTCCTGGTACATTGCATGGCCTTCAGTGCTTCCCTTCCCGCACAGCTGCGCCAGGTAGCTGCTTCCCCTGACCCTTGCTGGTCTGAGTTCAAGGGCCTCCTCCACCCGCAGGCACCCGCCTGCAACTCATCCCTGGTGGTCCCGTGGGAAGCCTCTCTGCTCTGCTGCTGCTCGGCCCTCTGTCTCTCTGCTTTCTGATCTCTTTTTCCTTCCTTTTATCTTTTCTGTTTTTTTTGCACTTTTTGGTCTCTTTTCTTTCACTCTTGTCTCTTTTCACTTTTCACGCCTTTTTCTCACCACGTCCCTGCGGCTGCTCGGCCCCACACTCATTAATGGCTGCCGCACAGCAGCAGCACCAAAGGCAAGTCCATCTGAGCCCGTCTGCGCCTGGGCCATGCCCAGCGCCACGGACACTGGCTCTCGGACCATCCACCGATATGACGCAAGCACCCTCCACGCCCTCAACACCGGACGCCACACCGCCTGTCGCCGGGCATGGCCAAATGACACCCAGGGCCCTTTTTCCTGCCGAAACTGCAGCTGCTCCTTTGCCTGCCACCACACACTAGTCCCACCCCCGCACGACCAACTAATACTGGACCCGACCGCCTCAGCTGAATCCTGCTCAACACACGCTCCATCCACAAACACGCCGTGGAGATCTGGGACCTACTCGATTCCGTCTACCCCGACATCGCCTTCCTCACTGAAACCTGGATGAACTCCACCTTCGCTCCGGACATTGCCACCGCCATCCAGGACGGCTACAAGATCATTCAGAAGGACCGCATCAACATACCAGGTGGAAGCATCGCCATCGTTCACAAAAGCACCCTCCGCCTCACCACCCACTCGTACATCCACTCAACCAAAATGGTGCACCTCCACTTCCAGGTCCAGACTAACCCAAACACCACCCTCCGCGGCACCCTTAACTACAGACCTCCGGACCCTGTCCACCCTTCAGCGACTCCATCATCGACTTCATCGCACCCAACGCTCTCGCCTCCACAGACTACATCCTCCTCGGTGGCTTCAACTTTCACCTGGACAACTTCAACAACAAGAACACCTCGTCCCTGCTGGAGAACCTCGCCACCGTCGGACTCAAACAACTGGTCACCTCCCCAACCCACTCAGCAGGACACACGCTCGGCCCTATCTTCTCCACCATCGAAATATCACCTTCTGCCACACCTCTGAGCTCCTTTGGACCGACCACCACTGCGTCCACTTTTTCTTCACCAAACCCACCGTATACCACCATGCGCAGACACACTGGCTCCCCGAAAGAAAGCCCCAGGCAAGCAACACTCCAAGAAAGTCAGCTGGTTCTCTCCCACCCTTCATAAGTCCAGACGCACCGTTAAACAGCTCGAGAAGAGATGGAGGAGCAGCACGACCACTCAGCCTTCAAAACCGCTGTCACCGCACACCACCGCCTCATTAGAACAACAAAGAAAGCGGCCCTACAAGAAAGGATCAATGCCAACCGACTCAATAGCAAAGAACTTTTCAGCGTGGTCAAAGAATTTGCCAAACCCAGTACAGAGACAGCAGACATGCCACCCTCCCAAGATCTTTGCAACAACCTCGGCACCTTCTCCTACCGCAATATTATGGAGATATACGACAGCCTCGATACCCAAGACCCTCTGACTCCACCAGCAACCACCGTACCCAACGACACCGGACCCCCAGCAGACCCTGCTCAGCTGGACCCACCTCACTGCCAACGACAACCTCAAGATCATGAAGAGCATCCACTCTGGAGCACCCTCGGACCCCTGCCCACACAACATCTTCAACAGAGCCAGCACCTCTATCGTCCCCGAACTCTGCCACACCATCAACTACTCTATCTTCTCCGCCACCTTCCTGGAAGACTGGAAACACACAGAGATCAACTCCTTGCTGAACAAACCCTCTGCCGACCCGACAGACCTCAAGAACTTCAGACCCATCTCTCTGCTCCCCTTCCAAGCCAAGGTCATCAAGAAGGCCAGCAACGCCCAACTTTCCAAGTACATCGAAGCAAACCACATCCTGGATCTCTCCCAATCTGGCTTCCGAAGCAACCACAGCACCGAGACTGCCCTCCTCGCCGCTACAGATGTCTGCACCCTCCTCGACCGAGGCAAAACTGCAGCCCTCATCCTCCTGGACTTCTCGGCCGCCTTTGATACGGTCTCCCACCGTAACCTATGCACAAGACTCCACGACGCCGGCATCCACGACAAAGCCCTGGAATGGATCCGCTCCTTCCTCACCGGCCGAACACAGAGAGTCAGTCTACCACCGTTCCACTCTGAACCAACAGAGATCAGCAGCAGAGTGCCTCAGGGCTTCTCCCTGAGCCCCACTCTCTTCAACATTTACATAGCCCTGCTCGCAGCCATCGCCAAGAATCATGGACTTAACATCGTCTCCTACGCGGAAGACACCCAGCTGATTCTCTCCCTCACCAAGAACAACTTCCACGACGGGGTGAAGGATGTCGCCACCTGGATGAAGAACAGCTGCCTCGAGCTCAACTCAGAGAAGACCGAAGTCCTTATACTGGGCTCCACCTCCTCTGCTTAGGACGACTCTTGGTGGCCCACAGCACTTGGAACTCTCCACACCCACAGACCACGCACAAAACCTCGGCATCATCCTGGACTCCTCGCTCACAATGAACCCCAGATCAATGTAGTCTCATCATCCTGCTTCCACATGCTACGCCTCCTCTCAAAGATCTTCAAGTGGCTCCCCATAGAGTCCAGAAAGACGGTCACTCACGCACTCATCAGCAGCAGATTCGACTATGACAACCACTACGCTGCCATCACCCAGCAACTCCTCAAGAAACTGCAGAACATTTAGAACGCCTCCGCCAGACCTATCCGCAACATCCCCCGCAACAGCCACATCACCCACCACCTGAGAGACCTCCACTGGCTCCCAGTCAACAAAGAATCACTTTCAAGCTCCTCACACACTCCTACAAAGCCCTTCACAACACGGGACCTGCGTACCTCAACCACCGCCTCGCATTCCACGCATCAACCAGAGACCTCTGCTCCACTTAACTGGCCCTGGCCACCAACCCACATATCCGGAAGACCACAGGGGGAGGAAGATCCTTCTCCTACCTCGCAGCAAAGTCCTGGAACACCCTACCTCTCAGTCACCCCGAAACCGGTCCCAGGATGCTGTTTCTGGTCCAGGGAAGACCTGACCTGGCAGTTCGGGCTGGACTGTTCCCATGGGGAGCAGGGTCAAGACTGATTTGTATATGGCTGGGTCCAAACTGGGGTGGCATGGGGAGCAAAAGAAAGGTGGATTTAACCCATATCACTGACTGGGGTTGAGTGTTTGGTTTCAACACTCCGCCCATCATACTCTTTTTGTGTTGCTTCAATCAAAATAGAGACTCATTCTATCGACCTCAGAAACATGAAAGGCTTCGTCAAACTATTTGGGATTCAAGACGGCAGCCCACAAATCATCCACAGATCTCAGCAGCAAGTGTGAGAATAGTTGAATTATCTTTTGTTCCTTTGACCATATCCTGTGGACCAATACTCTTTGCCCAGTTCCCTGCCCACCCATACTGCCGGGTAGGAAGGGATTCCCTACTCTCATCTTTCCCCATGGACTGTGGTCACTTCTCTGATGATGAAGGTATGCTCCTTCTGAACCAGGATGGAATCATCAGGATGACCATGCTTTTGGGTCTGCACTCAATCATATCTAGGACTCTCGAAATCATTGGAGAAAAAGGCCATCAGGAAGCTGCCATACAATCCCACATCAGGCCATCCACCAGGAAACCAGGAACCTTGTCCATTCAGGAACAACCTGTTGATCTCTGGACTTCCAGTGTGTCGCAAAGGCGTCTATTGTTAGGCACTCCAAGATTCAAAGATTGTGCAAAGGACTTCTTGATGGAATACCTAGTGATGGGCCAGTGAGATACACACTGAGATTGTCAACTCTTTTGTTATGAAACGCAGCAATGATGGAAACCTGTAGATATGGGCCCTGGAATAGAGTCTACTGCCACACGCCCACTGTCAGAAGGAGCGCTGATGAATTCTCCTCAACGCATCATATTGTAGTGTGCTGTGATGCCGCTTGTGTGGCACATCTAGTTTTGATCAATGGATTGAGTTCCAGGCAGTTCAGGTGGATCAATACATTTGGTATATCCCATTAACAGTTTCTAGAGAGGACCCCACTGTGAGCACTGCCTGCCCTCTCATGGAACCCCAACTGACAACTGTGGGCATAGACTCACGATCTAAGGGGTTCACGTAAGAGACGGATGGCAAGGACAAGCTTCGACCGACGCCCAGCAACTGGTTCCAGTTCTCTGACAGATGGAGCTGAAGGGACCAGATGAGGGCGTTTTCCATTAATGCCCACGATGATAAATGATGCCTGTAGTCACAGACACCATTGAAACCATCCAGTTATCAGAGGAGGAGAACAACAGCAAAATTGATGAATAAATCTCTCTCTGGAGAGGAAACACTTTTGGGAGCCCAGTGTACATAAACTGGCCAGGCGATCTGGATTCTCTATGATGGAGCGAGGGAGGATTTTGGATACCTCACAGAGAGCCTATGATTTAAGAGCATATTGGGGACCAAAGTGAGATTTGTCTCTGCTTACCCCCTCAAAAAGGGTGTCATGGGGAACAGAGGCGTAGTGAACGGCCTGCTTTAGCAGCTACAGCGGGGTGGGGTTCTTTATGGGCCTCCTCTGTCTGGAGCCCAATAGACAAAAGCTCCTCATTAAGGCTGGAATACAGCGTCAATAGAAGAGCAAGCAGAAGCAAGGAAAAGTGACATCTGGGAAGATAAAAAAGGGAAAGAAAGAAGGAATACTGAAAGGAAAGATGAAAAGAAGGAAGTATGGATGAATGAGTAAGTGGAAGAATGAGTGGGTGAAAAGAGGAGTGAATGGACAGGTGAAAGGATGACTGAGTAAAGGGATGGATAGATGAGTGAATGGATAGGTGGAAGAACAGGTGAAAAGGTAGACAAGTGAAAGGATGGCAGAGTAGACAGATGGATCACAGGATGGATTGGAGTGAATGGATAGGTGGATGCACAGAGGAGACGATGGCAGAGTAAAGGGATGGATGGGTAGGTGGACAGATAGGCGAAAGGATGGCAGAGTAAAGGGATGGATGAGTGGGTGAAAAGATGAGTGAATGGATGGCAGAGTGGATTGGTGGATGGCAGAGTGGATGGATGATAGATGGATGGCACATGGATGGCACAGTGGATGGATGGCAGAATGGATGAAGGGATGGATGAATGGCAGGAAGGGTAGCTGGTAGAGTGGATAGGTGTTAATGGATGGATGGATGGATGGCAGAGTGGATGAATGAAACCAAATGAGGAGGGACCAAGGGCAGATAAAGGTCCAGCATACAAGCCCCCACAGAAACTGTGCGAAAAGAGGGTACGCAGTTCCTATCAAGAGAGAAGGTCAAAGGCTGCCTGGGGGCAGGTGAGGGGATCTGCTCCCTTAGGAGCAAGGGCACTCACACACCACAAGGGGTGTCATGCTTCATCATCGGGCAGCTCCTCGTTGGGCCGGCGCTGCAATGCCCAGTGGACCCCACAGGGGGGCTCTTTGCTGCAGTTATTTGGATGAATGGCACAGTGGATGTATAGATGGATGGATAAATGGCAGGATAGATGGATGGATGGCTTAGAGTAGGGATGGATAGATGTCAGAGAGTCTAGATTGATGGATAGCAGATTGGATGGATCACAGAGTGGATGGATAGATGGATGGCAGGCAGAGTGGATGGATGGATGGCAAAGTGGATGGATGACAGAGTGGATAGATTAATGGACGACAGAGTAGATGGATGATAGAGTGGATGGGAGTGGAAAGATGGCAGAGTGGATGGACGAATAAATAGATGGATGGAATGGGGAAAGATTGAATAATGGATGAAAGAATGATGGATGACAGAAAGTAAAAGTGAAATACTGAATATCAGCAGGTGGATGTAAGGGTGAAAGAATGAATAGATAAATGTGTCGATGGAAGAGACAAGGAAACTGTTCTATGGAGAGTTTGGCTGATTTGCTTTGCATGCTTGGTGGCATCAGCACTTTAGTTGAAAGTGGGGTCTATTTTAATTTTCTGACTACTCCATTGATGGGAACATTATCTACGTAGGGTTAGCAGTGGAACTAACTTTAATTGTTCAAATCCAGGTAGAGTGAGTAGTATTCCCCTCCCCATCTGAGGGGAAATCAGTTTATTTTGCTTCTAAAAGGAAAATGATGTCTCTTAGCCTCTCACAGAAGGTGTTAAAATGCTGAGTAGGCTTGAGGTGGTCAAGATGGCGATATCCAACAGAGGTGAAGGGTATTGCTATCTAATACCAAAAGAGGACTAAGGAATTGTTGGTGATTTGGGTCCAGTGATGGCAGTGGAGATACAGTGCCCTTCCTCTGTCCCAAAATTGAATGAACTACCCGACACAATACCAAGGATGATATAGCAGGACCTGGGGAAGACATTTAGAGTTTATAGCATCTGTTAAAGCCTGGGGAAGGGCTTCGACTTTCCCCTAAATCATATCCTCTTGGAAGCTACAGCAAAGAAATTAAGAGCAGCTGCTGGGTGCTTAAGCAAAAGGTGCCCTGTGCCTTGCAGTGGACTGGAAGTCCTATGCAAGATGGAAAGGGTGCCGGGATATGGGAGTACAAGTTGGATGGCACTCAGTGGTTTAGCCATGACCCTGCATATTTGGAACTGTTGGAGTGGAAGGTATGTAGAGGTTTTTGCCACTGAAGAATAGATAAATACATTTCCTTTGGGCTTTGTTCAGGTTCAAAGGCTTTAAAGACGCCTGGCTTCCCTGATGATCATAGTGGGGACTAACCCAATCCCCCCACAAATTGATTATAGGCGCTAAGAAACAACACTTACAATCACATCGCCATTAGTATTATATTCTAGACATCTCTATCCTCTTGTGCTCTCTCTTTTTCTTTATCTCTCTCTCTCTCTCTCTCCTCACCTATCCCTCTCTCTCTTTCTGGGGTTCCCTTATGTCATCTCTCTCCCCTCCCCACCTCCCGGGGTTTACTTCAATTAATAACCCTACATCTACAAATGTGTCTGGATCCATACAGGCCGATGATACTTGGTTTTATTCTTAATTGTACTCTTTTTCTATAAGTATCGATCTCATTATGACTGTATTAGAACCCGCCCCTTTTCCCTCTCCTTATCTGTGTATCCCCTAATAACAATAAACTACTTTGGAAAAAAAAGACGCCTGGCAGTAGACTGAAAAAACCTGTGTTTGCGGTTCTAGCAGCTGTATGAATGAGGTTCAAGATTCCAGTAAAAAACAAGTTACTTACCTGTACACTGTGGTTCTTCAGTATTGATCTCTTTCATAGATTCACATGCTTGTATCTTCCCCGTTGTCATGGTGGGAGTCTTGCGGTAGTTAGAAAAGTAGTACCATAGAAGTACATTAGAAACCACCAAAGGAAAAGGAAAACTTTAACATTCGTCAGGATCTTTATGTAGGTCCAAACTCTGACCAATCAGAGACGAGCCCTAGACCTCAACTCCCCAGCAGATCCACAAGACCTCAGATTTCGCGCACAAGTGTGCTATAGTTAAGAAGTAGCATGAGGTAAGAAGTGGCAAGCCTAGACGGGGAGGAGGGAGGGCCGCATGTGAATCTATGAAAGATATCAATACTGGAGAACCACACTGTACAGATAAGTAACTTGTTTTTCTCCAGTATTGAATCTTTCACAGATTCACATGCTTGTATCAGAGTAGTCAGCAGTGTCATTCTTAAAAACTTTGCGACTAGGCGAAGACCTTCATATGCATTAAGAATGAACACATTTAAGCATACCGATCTATATGAATCATGAAATCCAAGTAAATGACTATAAACATATAAATCTGTGAAACCAAATAAACAACATAAAATAGAGATGATAGATATAAATAGACTGTACCTCAAGAGAACAGATGCCTCAGGACCGCATGACCCACTGCAGCATATGCTTTCCATGCCGAATCTAGGCAGTAATGCTTGGTGAACGTATGCATGTTAGACCATGTTGCCGCTCTACAAATGTCTGGAAGCGATAACCCAGCAAAGAGGGCTGTAGAGGCTGCCATCTTCCTTGTGGAGTGTGCAGGCACCTTTGCAGATAGAGGTTTTCCAGCTTTGTTATGGCAGAAAACAATTGCGGAGGAGATCCAACGTGCAATACTGCTCCTTGAAAGGGCCTGGCCTTTCCTTGGCGAAGTAAAGGAAACAAAGAGCTGATCCAATTTTCTGAAAGTCTTTGTTCTATGGATGTAGAACTTGATGCATCGCTTTACATCCAAAGAGTACAATGCTCTTTCGGCAGCGGTTGAAGGATTTCCAAAGTACGAAGTGAGCACTACCGGCTCACATAAGTGAAAAGATGTTGGAACTTTAGGAATAAAGCGAGGGTTTGTTCTCAATAATAGTTGGTCTTGCTTGAATTGAAGAAAGGGTGCAGCCACAGTGAAAGCCTGAATCTCGCTGATTCTCCTAGCCGATGTGAGGGCCAATAGGAGAGCCGTTTTCCATGAAAAATATTTTAAGTCAGCTTTGTATATCGGCTCAAAAGGCGAGTTCATCAATTGGGCTAGGACTGTGTTTAACTCCCATGGGACTGCCGGGCGCTTTAAGGGTGGAAAAACTCTGAAAAGGCCTTTCATAAACTCTTTAACAATTCTTGTTGACCACAGGGAGAGTTCTCCTGGTTTTCTGCGAAACTTGGAAATTGCAGCCAAGTGTACTTTGATTGATGAATGAGCCAATTTTGACTTAGCTAAATGTAGTAGGTAAGGTAAAACTTGCTCTGGGGTCAAGAGCAAAGGATGTATGTCCTTTTCTATGCACCAATGGCAGAATCTCTTCCATTTTGTAGCGTATGACCTATTAGTGGAAGAAGCTCTGGCCCGCTGAAGGATGGACCTGCAATTCGGAGTGATGTCTAAATCCGTGAATTCATAGTCGTGAGGTTCCAAGCTGATAAACTTAGAGATTTTATCTGAGGATGAACGATCTGTCCGTTGTTCATGGACAGCAGGTTTGGCACTGGAGGAAAGAGAATGTGCGGAGATATCGAGCACAGGAGAAGCTCTGTGAACCAAAACTGCCTCGGCCAAGCCGGAGCTATGTGAATGAGATGACAAGGTTCCTTCTTCATCTTGCTCAACACTCTTGGGACGAGAGGGAACGGCGGGAAAGCGTAGGCAAACGTCCCCGTCCATTGCATCTGCAGAGCGTTTCCCCAAGAGTTTGCCTGAGGAAACCTGCTGGTGAACCTTTCGCACTTCTTGTTGCTTGCTGTCGCGAAGAGATCCAGTTTTGGAGTACCCCACAGTCTGAAGACTTGTCGAAGGTGCTCCCAGTCTAACTCCCATTCGTGATATTGGGAATTGGTTCTGCTTAGAGAATCCGCCCAATCGTTGTCCACGCCCGGAACATGCTCTATTTGCAAAGTTATTTTGTGCTGAATTAGCCACTTCCACATTTCCTGGGCCTGTTCTGACAATGTGAGAGACCTGGTGCCCCCTTGTTTGGCCAGATAGAACATCGTTGTGGTATTGTCTGTTCTTACCAGAACAGAGGATCCCTGGATTCTTGGGAGAAATGCCTGCAGTCCCAGAAAAACTGCCCTCAATTCCAAGAGATTGATGTGCAATAGCGTTTCTTGAACGGACCATTTTCCGTGGATTTGCAATTCCTGGAGATGTGCTCCCCAACCGTCCATTGAGGCATCCGTGGTCATAATGTAACAAGGCTGTGTTGCTTGAAACAAGAGGCCTGGAGAAATATTGCTTTCTTTCTCCCACCATGACAGAGCCTGCTTCATTGTCTGAGAGAGAAAGATGATGTCCTCGAATCAGCCCTGCGCCTTAATCCACTGCATGTCTAACTGCTCTTGGAGAGGCCTCATGTGCAGCCGACAATTCGGAATCAACGGGATGCATGATGACAGCATCCCCAGAAAAGACTTGAACACTCTTACAGAAGTGGACTCTCTTGCGCGTAGAAGGGTTGCTAAGCGCCTTATCTTGAGTTTCCGGTCTGAAGTAGGAAACGTCTTCATCAACTTGGTGTTCAGTGATGCCCCGAAAAAAATACGCTTCTGACTTGGAATTAAGTGCGACTTCTCTACGTTGAGCTGCAATCCTAGAAACTTGAAAAGTCGTTGACAAGGCGTGTAGATTTTCTTGTAGAGTGGAACGTAGTCCCTTTCACCAGCTAATCGTCCAGGTAGGAATAAACCTGGTGTCCCTGCCTTCTGAGAAAAGCTGCTACCGGAGCCATACATTTCGTGAAAACTCTGGGAGCTGAGCGAAGGCCGAAGGGCAAAGCACTGAACTGGTAGTGATCCCCAGCCACCTCGAACCTCAGAAATTGGCAATGCTTCGCATGAATGGGGATGTGAAAATACACGTCCAAGAGATCGAGGGACGCTAGAAAATCTCCCTTGTTTACTAATAAGAGAATCTCTTGTAGGGACAACATTCTGAATGATTGTTTCTTGATGTATTTGTTCAGCTGTCTGAGGTCCATGACCGGTCTCCATTTCCCGCACTTTTTCTTTGAGGAAGAAATTGGAATAAAAGCCCTTCCCTCGTTGACTGGAAGGCACCTTTTCTATTGCCCCTTTCTTTAGCAAGGTCGAGATTTCTTGCTTTAACAAGAGAAGATGATGATGATGCATTTTCTTTAGGGGCGGATTTCGAGGAGGCTTGTGGACAAATTCTAGGGTGTGGCCCCGTTGGATGATGTCCAGTACCCATTTGTCCATTGTAATGGCTTGCCATTGGCTTAGAAATGGAGAGAGCTGATGGGATTGCAGAGGTCGAAGTCGAGATGAGGTGGCTGTTGGGAGACAAACGTCACTGTCGTCTAGAGGAGTCCTGTGATTTTCCTCGTCCCGCAGGCTTGCGTCTAGCTGATTGCTGATTGTACGGCACATTGGAAGCACAAAACTGCTGTTGTTGCTGCCCTCCATATTGTGGTCTGTAACCTTGTTGGGTATATGGCTGAAATCTGTATGACTGATAGGACGATCTTTGTTGGAACTGACCACGCCCTCTACCTCCACGAAAGGATTGAAAGCGCCTTTTTTGCAACGTGCCTAAGGAACGTGCGGTTTCAGTATCCTTTTTGATACTGTGTAGCTCTTCGTCTACGTGCTTCCCAAACAGATTTTCCCCATCGAAGGGCATGTCCAAAACCTTCGTTGAACTTCAGGGCGGAAGGACGTCACCCTAAGCCAGCCCTGTCTATGAAGAACAGCGGCACCTGCCATTTGCCTGAAAGCAATCGAAGACAAATCCATTGCTGAGTCAATCACTTCCGAAGAAGCCCTAGCACATTCCTGCAGGAGGTCTTTTGCTTCTTTCCTTTTATCTTCGGGAAGGTGTTCGAGAAGAGGAGCAAGATCTGACCATAACTGACGGTCGTACCTCCCCAAAATCGCTAAGGCGTTAGAGGCCTTGATAGAAGTAGCGGCCATAGTAGCAAAGCGTCTGCCGATGCTGTCAAGCCGTTTGCCTTCCCTGTCTGGAGGTACCGAGCAAGGAGATTGCAGATTCCTGGAGCGCCTCTGCGCAGCTTGCATTATTACCGAATCCGGACGAGGATGACCAATTAAACACGCCGGAGCAGAATCAGGTGCTTTATATTTTTTTTCTATCCTCGGCAATACAGCAGGAACTGAGGCTGGATTCTTCATAATCTTCAAACCTTCACTCCAAATGTAATCCACAATAGGTATGGATCGAACCGATTTTTTAGCCGCATCCTTAAAATCATAAAGAAAGCATTCGGTTTGCACCACAGGCAAAGGCAAAATGATTCTTCTAGAGGCTCTTTCTAGTAATTCGTGGAAGCCCCTAATATCCCCTGGAGGAGAAGTTGCTGGAGGAGGGGAAGGCGATGGCAAAGATTGAGCCACCTAATCATCCCATTCCTGACCAACTAGGTCCGGATCCTGAATGAGCTCACCCTCCTCGGGCTGATCGTCTGCTTCACTCTCGATGTAATCATCTTGAATTGTAATGCATCGAGGAGCCTGTCTCTCTACCTGCGCCCCAGGTGGTGGAGTAACCACTGGCGGTGGCGAAGTAATTTGAATACCCGGACCGCCGGGCGTCAACGGAACTGGAGCGTGAGAGTCCGGAAATCTTTTATAATAGTCATTGAGCATGTGCCTAAGGTCGGTGACCAGGGAGATTGGCACCAGCATGGAATCTCTTCGAACCTTCTGACGCTGTTCGTAAGCTTCATAAGGATAGTGCTCTTGGAAAGCATCGTAACGTTGGGCCTGAGAGCGACCCGTGAAGGAGTAATCCCCTTCCATATACTCTGACGAGTCCTGCCCCTGTGTCTCCTCCTCCTCATCAGTGTCCTGGCATTTAACTCTGAGCTGTGAGGGGCTGTAAGCGGGACCAAACAGACTTTCATCCCCTGATTCCTGCGTATCAAGAAGGTGAGAGGGAGGCAAAGGTGATATCTTGGATAAAGATGACAAACCTGGAGACTTTGGGACAAACTGGAGACCTTTAAACTCCTGTTTTTGATCCGTCGTCGACGATGGAAGACAACTAAAAAGTGATCGTCGTCGATATTGGCAGAGAGGGTGACTTAAACACTGTCGTCGACGGAGCGCCCGTCGACGGGGCCATAGACGCCGTCGTCGATGGTGTTCCCGTCGACGGAGTCGTAGACATAATCGTCGGCGCAGTGTTCGTCGTCGTCGGAGCCGCCGACGAAGCCGTCGACGAGGAAATCGTCGTCACCGTATTCGTCGACGATGCCGTCACCACAGCCGTCGACGATGCAGTCGTCGCCACAGAAGTCGGGGATTTGGTAGAAGTCTTCGACGATGGGTCCGTCGACAGTGCTTTTTTCGTCGACGAAGCCTGTTTTAGAGGTGTGACAGGCAGAGAAGTAGAGAATTTTTTCTGGCCCGAATCATTTTGCTTAAGGGCTGTTTTTTTGGCAGTGGAGATTATTCTGCCTTCAATCTCTTAGAATCAGTTTTTAATGAGGTAGAGCCCTCATTTTTACACTTCCTCTCAGCTGAGAATGGCCCAGGACTCTCTTCAATATCAGATCCAGAGTCCGATTTTGATTTTTTCTTCTGTAGCCATAATAATAATCTTGCCTCTCTATCCTTTAGAGTTTTGGCTGAAAAAGTTGTGCAGTATTTACAGTCCTTGGCTGTATGTTTGGGGTAAAGGCAATAAAGACAGTCCTTGTGGGGATCTTCAGAAAAGAGCCTTGCCTTCCCACAAGATCTGCAGGGTCTAAAAAGCCTCTTCTTAGAACCCACTGACATTTTTGAAGCAAAGAAGGTAGAAAGACAGTACCTTGAGGTGAATTCTAGCAGGGTCAAAAGTTCACTCACTGACAAACTGAGCAGAGCTCAGGGAGACTCCCTTACACACAACGTGCGGTTAGAAATCTGAGGTCTGGTGGCTCTGCTTGGGAGTTGAGGTCTAGGGCTCGTCTCTGATTGGTCAGAGTTTGGACCTACATAAAGATGATGACAAATGTTAAAGTTTTCCTTTCCCTTTGGTGGTTTCTAATGTACTTCTATGGTACTACTTTTCTAACTACCGCGAGACTCCCACCATGACGACGGGGAAGATACAAGCATGTGAATCTATGAAAGATTCAATACTGGAGAATTTCTCCTCAACTGCCTGCTTTCTCAGGTCTCGGCATAAACATACATCCCTAATGGACACAGTCAGAGAGGAAGGACGCATAAGGGTCAAACATGTGCCATAGGTGCAGCCCATAATTTCACGATACTGCCATTAATACTGACTTGCTTGAAGGAAAGGCCAACAGTTTCTCGCTTTAGAGCTCAAGGCTGTTTGCCTCCTTGTCCATGAGGGAGAACAATGCTATAGCCTTTAAGGAGACTGCGGTCTCAGCCACTGACTAAGCATGGGGGGTACCCAATGCAAAGATAAGAATGCCTTTAGATGTCTGTTACTGTACAGAAATTTTGGGATGGGTGACTAAGCGAGGGGCCTCCTACAGACCACCTGAGTCTATTTGGAGGAACTGAGGCTGATAATCCGTGCCGGTTTCAGGGTGGAAGCTGTGCACGAGGAAGTCACTAACTAAAGCCCTCACCCACAAGTAGCAATACTTACAAGAACTGGGATCAATGCCAGGTCATTTCTTTTTATGAAGAGACATTTTGGGATGTTGTACTACTGAAGCCTTCCCTGCATCTGATGGCCCTGCCCGAGCTGCAAGAATGGAACAGAGATAGCAAAAGGCGCCAAGGGGCCAAGCATTTGAGACTTGCAGTGACTCAACTGTGATGGGGGGGTCTGGCATAGGAACACTCAGCAGCATAACTGAAGTCTATGCAGCAGGGGGTCTTAAAGGAGCCAAAGTCTCCTCCTTGACGAACAGCCTTGCACTAATAGTATCCAAAAAGAAGTTTTAAACCAGTAGAGATGATGACTCACTGGTGAATCCTAGATTAGAAACAGATGAGGTTGAAGCAAGGCGATCCCAGTGAATGTCCTGCTGTTTCTGCTCCGTGGCATCAGAAGAGTCTAAGATGTGTTCCAAGGGCTCACTACTTCTAACGGAGACTCGTTAATGGGAATCCCTAAATCATCAAAGTCCTGGAAAATGTATTCACTGATACTGGACTTCAGTGACATATGGCAATAGGGAAAAGACTAGTACTTCTGGTGAAAACTTTTTTCCCTGTATATTTTGATGCAGAAGAGTAGTGTGACATACTCTCAAGGTCTAGTCACAGAAAGACTGTTTCAGGTGACTGGGCATACACTGTGTGGGGACATCTACGTATAGATGGCAAGGGGAACTGAGTGAATGCAACAGAATCTCTGACGCAGATACATGATTTTTTCTTGGAGTATCTCCAGCTCCCATGCACTTGCTGCATCCTCCCCTTTATCTTGATAATTGGATTTGGCTGAAACAAGCTGGCAGATATCGGGGAGAAAGGCAGTGCAACCAGTAACTTTCACTTCCCCCGGGGTTTCTAGGATCCTTTGTGTATTGCTGGGAAACATTATGGTAAGGGGAAGGAAAGAGCTCTTGAAACAGCACATCTCGCTTCTTCATTCACCTAAAGTGAATTTGGCGAAACTCCATATTTCTAAAAGCAATATTCATATCATGACTCCAGGACTTGGTGTTCATATGAAACATCTCCAGTGGGCCAGGTCCAGGCTGGTCTGTGTGCATGCCTGATGCTTCAGGAGGAACGTGTGCCACTTGTAGCACATAGAAAGCAGGGGTGCACTGGAGGGCTTTTCTCCAAGTAGTGGATAAGGATGAAATTTGGTACAGTTGTTGCAAACGGCTGATGGAACAACATGTTTTGCTAGATTCCTGAGGACTGTGGCATTAATCCCCCCCATCTGAAGGGAAGAGGGGAAAAATCAGCAAAGCATTTGAAAAGAAACAGGGCCTGTTCCCTGAAGTATGAAAAGCTGCATACAAAAGAAGAAAGTTGTGATTCACACTGACGGTCAGCAAATAAGGGAAGCGAAAAGAGTGTGCACCCGCTTTAGTGAAATAGCTATAGAAGCACTTTCTCCTACTGTTAGACAAAATATACCGTTCCCAGAGTGAGAATGGGAGAGAGCCATGTTACAGTACATTTTGATCTACTTTTGCCATTAAAATCATCAACCTCAAACAAACATGACTCTGATTACATTTCATTTAGACATTGCGCCTGATTAACGTATTCACACTATTTCAGTGGAATCTGGTGATTCTGAGAGCCATGCAAATTGTTCATCCAGGTAATTAAACAGCTTTTCTTCAGTCTGTCCTCCTTGGTACAGTGAGACTTGTATCCCTGGGCATTTCTCTTTTACAGTGGTTCTTTCTGTAACATAAAATCAGCTCTGCGTCTGCTAAGTCTTGTTGAAGCGTGATGTCTGTACTTTATACTGAATAATCCTCTCATAGAATATAATGTGTTTAGCTGGAAGATTGAAGAGTATAAGGACTGATTGGCATAGTATTGACTGAAGATAAATACTTTAGTTACTCCTCTCTCGGGTAGTTCTTGTCAGCTATATGAGCATCTATGTTTGAGAACCTTGCTTGAGAAGGGAGAGATCCTTTTCTTATCCTTAAAGGGAAGGTCCTTAGTTTTTCTCCTAGAATACGAACTGCCATTTAAATGTCATCTCTAGGCCGTTGAGAATTCAGCCAATTAATAATTAGGAGTAGGCAGAACTCCGTTTTTTGCTCCAAAGAATTCCACAGAGTTGCATAAAAACTCTGCGAGATTCCGCAGAGTTCCGCCCACCCCTACTCATTATGAGGCCTTCTTAAGGATACATCATTGTAAAAGTAGTGAGGGGGTCAAAGGTTCAACTTTGTGTCCCCAGTGGGTCCGCTGAATGGTATAGCCAAAGACGGATGACATCCAATGTGCTTCATGTATAAGAACCGGGTCTGCAATTGGTGAAGGTTTGGAATGTTCAGAGAGTGATCCTGGACAGAAGTGCATCTGACACGAGTCACTGTAGAAATGACTTCTACGATAGGTGGAGGGGTGAAAGCTGACTGTTCCCTTCAGGGCAGCAAAGCTTGCCGAATGCATACAATATGTGGTGGGAGGGGAACTTCGCTGATACACAGGTGCTTGAGGGTTCAGAGACATTGTAAGTAAGGCATGATTGGACGGGCAGACGTGCTTACAGGTAGTTCGAACGGAATTAAAATAGCAAAATATACTGGTAGTGCATCACATCGCATATTTAGAAATATTTATTTTCAAAAATGCTTAACGGAATAACATGGCAATGGATGAGAACTTTCAAACAGAAACCGCAGCGGTGAGATCTTATTTTTGGAATCAGTAAGAGTTTGTTAGAAAATGTTTTGAAAAATGGGAGCTAAGATGGCAATTGTAATCACCCTGAAAAGAACATTCAATTTTCACAACATGTTTCTCTTTAAGAGTTGAGAATCTGCGAAAGCTTTAATGAGGACACAGCTGATTTCCAACCTCTCTGAATTAAAATGCTCACTTCACGGTTGGTATTTATGTATGTTTGGCTGTAGTGGACGTCTTAGCAAGTGTACTGCTTTATTAGCTGAACAGGACTCCCGGTGTCTGCTTGAGGGTTATATATTTACATATTGGTGGTGTCTCGTTGTGACAGTGCATCGATCTGCAAGAGCGTGCAAGAAAAACTCCGCCACATGGCGGTGACCTGAGTTTTTCTGGAACTGCACTCCAGGCGGAGCACGGAGTGGGCAAAACTCTGCGAACTCCATCGGCGGAGCGGAGTTTACCACCCAGCCATGTTACTAACGCTCCTGCTGAGGAAGCTAAGTCATCCTCCACTCAGTACTATTGTTTATGCATCCATCGGCCATTCCCCTTTTAGAAGATTCACTTTTCATAATTTATGTGTAATGTGAATTATTATAACATCATAAATGACACTCATTTTTAAATTTCATGATCACAACAGGAATAAAATAATATGCTTATCTCAACTTAGAATTAAATAGTTTTTTTAAGAGGTTGTAAACTAAAAAGCTAAATTTAAAGTGATTAATTTTGAATCATTACAAAAATACATTTTTAGAAGGTAAATTTAAATTTATTTTTGTATTAAAAAGTATTGCTTGTGGGTCCAACGTACCATTAATATGTATGAGAAATAAATGTTTAAACATTTCCATCCTGTTTAACAGTTTATTTGTGAGATCAAGTTCAATACCTGTAGCCTGAAAAACTATATTTGCTTAAAATATCAAATATATCATCAACAGGTTTCTGCAGAAGACCAAATAAATTTTACTTTACAGTGATTAATATAATGTTAAGTAAGCCTTTGATAATTATTAGCCACATTTCCCAAACAAATGTATAACAGTATTGAAAATACAACCTCAGAAGACACTGATAATAATGTGCTCAGGCAGACTTAAAAAATAACACTAGCCAGAAACTCTCCTTTCCTAGAAGCAAAGGGCTAAGGCAACAGAGCTGGGAACTTCTGGCCTTGCACTACTGTCTCTAACCATAAGGCTGTATATCTGCCGCATGAAATCCACGCTTGAGGGTACACATGTAATCAAACTTCTTAAAATTGTTTGTTCCCATTGGTAGACACATATTGTTAAAGGGTTATTTTCTCAACTTTGTATTTCGTGCCAGGCAGTGCACTAATCTCACAAATGTTTTCTGGAAAAAATCAGAAGTTTGACTGGAAAAGATGCATGCATGGATGTATGCGTAACACGGATGTATTTCACAAAAGTAAATTGAAACATAACCTATAAACTCTTTTGAGACATGTGTCTTGTATGCAATGCGTACATACATTACGTACATGTAAATTGTAGACTGGATTTGAAAAATTGATATATCAAGAAAATGTCAGGAAAGTGGATGACAACGAATGAAAAATTGGTTAGAACCCTCAAAGTAGTAGCTATTTGGGCTTCATGAATACCCAAGTATACTCATTCTTTCTCCACCCATAGTTCCATCTCAAGACCTCTTTGACAACATAGCTTAAGTTTGCTGAAATACCAAATGAATTCATGCATGCTTAGCTATAAAAGTACAATATATACCTGCTGCAACACACTCTAGTCAACCTCTGTCTCCCTTTACAGCCTTTCAACCGCTGTCTAAAGATCAATTCCATTCTCTGGTCCAAAGAATAAATGCTTAATTTTCCTATTGCCCCTTTGCTCACCCAATTTATTGAAGATGCCACAGGCCTGTCCTCCAATTGCGGAAGCTTTGATGCAATCATTAAAAGCTTCTCTTGCTTCAGGAGGGGCTCCTACAGTTATGAGGCTTGCAGTGCTCACTCCATTATTAAATACGAGCTACAGAGATTTAAAAGAGTTGTCTGTCTATAGGATAGTTTCCAATTATCAAAGGCTAAGACTCTCTTGGTACTCTCTATGAAGGGTTTTTGTCTGGGAAAGGGTCTCGTAGCTGCTTAGATTGGGGAACATCTTCCTACAGCCTTTGACACTGTGGGATCACCACACTCTACTGGTATCATCTAGATCATGTGGGCCAGTTCTGGACTTTGGATGGCACTTTCAGCATGTGGCCTGGCTGCCATTATTCTCTGTTTCTCAGCCTCTGAACTACGAGGTTTCTCAAGGATCATCCATCATGGCTTTGAGGGAATCTGTCAATACATTTCTTTCTTCAGGATTGGTTCCAACAGTTCTGAAGTATGCAGTGCTTAATCCCTATTTAAACAACCAGGAGCAAAGCCAATATAGGTCTTGCTTTGTCAATGATTATTGTTTGCCGCTACTGGCTTTGCCAATGCTTGTTAAATTGTGCCAACATTGGCAAAGCCTAGAGCGGCGGCCAGCCATCTGGCAATGCAGTTATGGATAAGTTACTTACCTGTAATCCTAGTTCTCTTCCAGGGGTATACTCATCAAAGTCATAAGCACTGAATTATCTCCGCCCACGTGCGGGAACCCGGAGCATATATAAAAATACATATATATGTGTATGTAGTAGAAAAAGAGTACATAGTACGAAATAAACACACACATATACATGTATAACATAAAAAATATGCTGCCCCAAACATATCCAATAGGCTAAGAAGCCAGAATTACATGTATTTCTCTAGTATGAAAATAACATATAAACATATAATGTAAGAGAAGGACATGTACAGTAAGAGCATTCCGCAAAAAAACCTTTTATTTTCATCAAAGAAAACAGTTAATGCCAGGCAATTAGCCCAAAGAAGGCTGCATAAATAAATAACATCCCTGTACAGAAAAGGAAACTGGCACCTCGCCTTTAAGGCCTCAGAGAACCTGAGCACTTTGCCTTTAAGGCCTCCAGGAGAACCCTGCTCCCATCATGCACCACAGGTGACAGTTAGGTCAGTTCTTTTGTACAGTATAAGAAACCTGTAGGAACCTGCATCAAAGATGCAAGAATACCGAGTAAACTGTTAATGCTCGTCCGGGGAGGCGGGAGGGTTGCTTATGACTTTGATGAGTATACCCCTGGAAGAGAACTAGGATTACAGGTAAGGAACTTATCCTTCTCTTCCAGGGGATACTCATCAATAGTCATAAGCACTGAATAGAGTAGCAAGCCCATACCCACTTCCATGCGGATGAGCAAAGAACAGAGAACTAAATTGACGTACACATATTAAACAGTATTTGCAAACAAGTTTCTCAGCGAGGCTTGCCCAACCTGGGCATCTGCCTGCGTGTCAGCATCTAAACAGTAGTGGCGAGTAAAGGTATGAACTGATCGCCATGTAGCTGCTTTACAAATCTCTGCCATGGGGACATTCCTCAGGAGAGCCGTGGTAGAAGCTTTCCCCGTAGTGCAATGGGCCTTAGGCTTACCCGGAAGGGATTTGTTGGCCAATTGGTATGACAGTAGAATACAAGAAACTATCCATCTAGAAATGGATCTCTTGGAAGCTGCAGAACCTGTGTTAACAGGACCATAGTTAATAAACAAACGTTCTGAGTTCCTCAGTGTTTTTGTTCTGTCCAAATAAAACTTCAGAACCCTCTTGAGATCTAGGGAGTGAAGAGATCTTTCCGGAGGATTCGAAGGATTCGGAAAAAAGTAGGTAAAGTGATAGTCTGGTTAATATGGAAGTCCGAGACTACTTTAGGTAAAAAGCTAGGATGTGTTCTGAGAACTACTCTGTTAGCGTGAAACACAGTATAAGGTTCCTTACAGCAAAGAGCCTGGATCTCACTGACCCTGCGAGCAGATGTAATGGCCACCAGGAACGCGGCTTTCCATGTTAAATGCTGTAAGGAAGCTTTATGAATAGGCTCGAAAGGAGACCCCATCAACTTAGTTAACACAATGTTAAGCTCCCATGGAGGAGAGGGAGACCTGACTGGTGGGTAAACCTTTTTAAGCCCTCAAGAAAATCCTTTACCACCGGAATTCTAAACAAAGAAGTCTGGTGGGGGACTTCCTATAGGCTGTGATTGCTGCAAGGTGGACTTTGATAGAAGAGAACTGAAGACCAGATCTAGCCAAATGCAGCAAATAGGGTAACATCACCTGTTCCTGACCCTGGATGGGATCATGTCCATTGTCCACACACCATAGGAAGAACCGCTTCCACTTGAAGGCATATGATTTCCTCGTGGAAGGTCTTTTCGCTTCTTTGAGAATAGCCATACAGTCTGGATTCAATTGTAGGTGTCCATATTGTATGACTTCAGGAGCCATGCTGTCAACCGGAGGGAGGACAGATTGGGGTGGAATACTCTCCCTGCCTGTTTGGATAGGAGATCCGGGCGGCATGGCAACCTCTTGTATGGCACTTCCGATAGTTGAAGGAGGTCCGGAAACCACCACTGGCGAGGCCACTCCGGGGCTATTAGGATCATCCTGGAGGTGGTCCTGTACAGCTTGTTGATCACAACTGGTATCAACGGAATCGGTGAAAAAGCGTACAATAAGCTCTGAGACCATTCGATCAAAAGGGCATTCCCTTGAGCTCCTTGTTGGGGAAACCTGGATGCGAAGACGGGGCATTTTGCGTTTACCGCGTCTGCAAACAGGTCGATGTCTGGCGTTCCCCATTCTCGAAAGATGCTGTGAGCGACTTCGTTGTTGAGAACCCAATCGTGGGCTTCGACGAAGTCTCTGCTGAGGAAGTCCGCCTGGGAGTTGAGAGAGCCCGGTAGATGAATGGCTACTATTGACAGGTCTCTCGCTAGAAGCCAGTTCCATATGGTTTGAGACTATGGAGAGTGTCCTTGATCGGGTACCTCCCTGTTTGTTCAAATAATACATCGTCGTTGTTTTGTCTGTTTGGATCAGAATGGAGCGAGACTTGAACGACGGAACCAGGGACTTGAGAGCTAGATGTACGGCTCTCAGCTCTAGCAGGTTGATGTGGTAGCTCTTTTCGGAGTCGGACCATAGACCTTGTACTTGCAGAGGGCCCATATGAGCACCCCAACCCTGGAGAGAAGCGTCCGTGACTAAAGTCTGGGTTGGAGGGTCCTGGTGGAAAGGGATTCCCTTCATCAGGTGCGATCGCTTCATCCACCACCGGATGGAGTTTTGGGCTGATTGATGGAGAATTACATGATCCTCCCAGCGCCCTGATACTTGCATCCACTGGTCCTCCAAACATTGTTGTAGTGGACGCATGTGTAATCGTGCGTTTGGTACTATAAAGATGCACAAAGCCATCGATCCCAGTAGTGATGACACCTGTCGAACTGTCGGTAGATGCATGTGAAGAAGGGTCAGGCATTTTCCTTGGATTGATGACAACCTCTCCTCCGAAGGACACACGCTTGCTTTTTCGGTGTCCAGGAAGGAGCCTAGGTAATGGATCTTTTGCGTTGGATTTAGTATGGATTTCTTGAAATTGACGTGAAGGCCCAAGTTGTGGAGAAGCTGAAGGCAGCACGTGAGATGATCCTGCAGCAGAGTTGGAGATGAGCTCTTCAGGAGCCAGTCGTCCAGGTAAGGATATATGAATATTTTCTGCTTGCGGAGAAAAGCGGCCACCACAGCCATACATTTGGAGAATGTTCGGGAGCTGATTTGAGCCCGAACGGGAGAACTGAGTACTGGTAATGTTGAAAAGACACTCGAAAGCGTAGAAATTTGCGATGTTTCTTTGAGATTGGTACGTGGAAGTATGCGTCCTGTAAGTCGATGGAGCACATCCAATCCCCTTGGTGAAGCTGTGGGAAAATTTGATGGAGTGCCAACATTCGAAATTTCTCTCTGCGAATGTATTTGTTCAACAGTCTCAAGTCCAGAATAGGTCTGTATTCTGTGGTGGGGCCTCTTTTTGCACAAGGAAATAACGAGAGTAGACTCCTTGATTTCTTTGAGGAGCGGGGACTTTTTCTATAGCTCCTTTCTTCAATAAGGTATTTACCTCCCTTTGTAACAATCGTTGGTCGCGGTGAGAAATGCCTCTCGGAGGTATAGATGGAGGAGGAGTTATGAACCTGAGAAGATAGCCATTCTGAACAATGTTGATGACCCATTTGTCTTTTGTTATACGTTTCCACTCCTCCAGATGTAATTAAACACTTCCTCCCACCGGAGTGGACAACAGCTTTGGAGGAAGACACACCTCATTGTTTTTGTGGCTGCTTTGGTGCTGTTGACTGTTGTTTGTTTCCACCTCTGCCACGTCCCGGTCTACATTGTTGGAACTGGGACCTTTGTTGCGTCTGACCTTGGTTCTGCGATGACCAGTTAGATGATTGACCTCGCTGTTGAAAAGAGCGTTTGTCATAGGGACGAAAGCGACGACGAAATTCCTTCTTCTTTTCGAGGCCTACAGCCTTGAGAGTATCCAACTCAGTTTTCATTTTTGCCATTTCGTCGTCCGCATGTGAACCAAACAACGATGATCCGTTAAAGGGCAGATTGACTATCTTTCTTTGAGCATCGGGCTTGAAACCCGTGAGTCGAAGCCAGGCTGATCTTCGCGAACAAATGCCATGTGCGTATCCGTGAGCTGCCAAATCTGCAGAGTCGGTCGCTGTACTAATGATCTGGTTAGCAACCAGACCACCTTCCTGCACAATCTCTAGAAAATCCTTTTGATCTTCTTTGGGTAATTTATCTGTGAATCTTGTTAAAGAGTCCCATAAAGACCGGTCATATCGTCCCAGTAGAGCGGCTGCACTAGCCACTCTCATAACGGACCCTGACGTATTGCACATTCGCCGTCCCAAAGAATCCATGTTTTTGCTGTCCTTCTCTGGAGGAGCAGATGACATAGAGGTATTGGAATGTGCTTTCCTGGCAGCGGCGACTATAAGAGAATCCGGTGGGGGTCAGACCGCAGAAACAAAGGATCCTGGTCTGGGGCCTTATACTTTTTGAAATTCTTGCAGGACCCGAGCCCACTGTGGCAGGTGTCAAAAAAGTCTTCATCGCAGGCTCTAACAATCCTGGAACCAAAGGTAGAAGGGGCTTTGCCGAAGCTCGATGGTGCAAAGTTTAAAATATAACGGATGTAGTCACCTGAGGCACCGTCATGGTTATGTTCAACTTGCTGGCACCTCTACAGAGCACCTCGTTGAATGTCCCCATATCATCAACCGGGGAAACCCTGGATGGCGGAGTTGAAGATATGGTAGGGGAATAGTCTCTATACGATGACCTTGTTGAGGAGGTCGTTGTAGGAGACCTCTGTCTTCTCCTTGGCGTATGCGATCGGCGGGACCTTGAGCGCTCTTTTGAACGTGTGCGCCGTCTTAATGGAGATCTGGAACGCCTCGGGGACCTACCAGCGGAAGACCTTGCGGATTCCGTTGGAGGAGGTCTCTCAGTAGGCCTGGGTTGGATCTTCCAGTGTCTAATGTCCTCCAACCATCTGGGTGACATGTTGATGGGAGGAGATTTGTTTCCTCTCGCCGGAGAGCCCTCCGGTGTAACTTGGATAATAGTTATACCAGGCGAGGAAGAAGCTTCCCTCGACGTCGAGCACCGTGATCTCGACGATGGTCTTTCTAACCCTTCAGCAGGAATAACTTGCTTGTCCCTCGGCGTCGAACGCCTCGACGTTGAACCAGAAAGAGCCACCATCGACGACGACCATGGAGGTGACACTCTTGACTGCGGAGATCTATGGGACGAAGCCCTCGACGTCGGTCTCTTCGACGTCGACCGCTGGTGCTCATGCGGTATCTTCGACGTCGACCCTGCCCTCGACGTAGACCGCTGACGGGTCCGAGAGGGTGAATCGGAGTGTCTCGACGCCGACCTTCGAGAAGGGGGCGGAGATCTCGACGTCGACCTCTGTATTGATGTCGACGGGCGTTTCGACGTCGACTGAGGTCTATCATGCTTCGAGCCCGAAGCATGTCTCGACGTCGACTTACTTTTCGACGGCGATCTTGTCCTCGACGTCGATCTTACTTGCTTAGTAGGTCTTGACGTTGATCATGCTTGCGTCATAGGTCTCGACGTCGACTTACTTCTCGACGGCGATCTTGTCTTCGACGACGACCTTACTTGTTTGGTTGGTCTCGACGTCGACGACATGCTAAGATGTTTTTCTTACTTCTAGCTTCTGGTGATGTAGATCTTCGCCGTTTTCTCGGAGAGGAGGGCCCTGCAGATGGATGATGACTTTCTGGGCCACTTTTCTTTCCTCTTACCAGCAAGCCTAGAAGTCTGATCTTCTCTCTGTCTTTCAATGTTCTACTTGAAAGTTGACGACAGTGGTAGCATGTCTCTGTGTCGTGAGAAGAAGGTAGACACACAACGCAGACCGAATGAGGATCGGATTTGGCCATCTTCTTCCCACAGGAAGGACATTTATCAAATAAAGGTGGCATATCTGACTAAAAAGAATGACCAATTAGTCAGAAAAAGACTGGTAATTACAACCAGTAAAAAGAAATATTGAAAAAAATAGTTAGAATATAAATTCTGACTGGAAAAAGTCAAAATCAGTTAAGCTCAAGCTCCAGGTTCCTCACAGAAGGAGCCGGAAAAAGAACTGACCTAACTGTCACCTGTGGTGCATGATGGGAGCAGGGTTCTCCTGGAGGCCTTAAAGGCAAAGTGCTCAGGTTCTCTGAGGCCTTAAAGGCGAGGTGCCAGTTTCCTTTTCTGTACAGGGATGTTATTTATTTATGCAGCCTTCTTTGGGCTAATTGCCTGGCATTAACTGTTTTCTTTGATGAAAATAAAAGGTTTTTTTGCGGAATGCTCTTACTGTACATGTCCTTCTCATACATTATATGTTATTTTCATACTAGAGAAATACATGTAATTCTGGCTTCTTAGCCTATTGGATATGTTTGGGGCTGCATATTTTTTATGTTATACATGTATATGTGTGTGTTTATTTTGTACTATGTACTCTTTTTCTACTACATACACATATATATGTATTTTTATATATGCTCCGGGTTCCCGCACGTGGGCGGAGATAATTCAGTGCTTATGACTATTGATGAGTATCCCCTGGAAGAGAACTATAGTTCCAAAACGATGCCACACTGCTTGTACATGCAACTTGGTGGCCATCTTGTACATTTAGAAAATATAGTTCCAAGATAATAGCCATTGGGTGTCACAATGCAAAGCGGTGTCCATTTTGGAAGTATAAAAATAACATTCTGAAAGAATGTTATGTTCTATGTTTCCAAGACGGCTGCCATGTTGGGTCCTCACACAACATGACAGCCATCTTGGAAGGATAAAAAATGTAATTCCAGGATGGGCAGACGTTGCTACTGGATTTGCCAATGCGGCCTCAAATTTACAAGCACATTGGCAAAGGCCAATAGCAGTGGAGAGCAGCAGGTAGTGGAAGAGAGGTGGAGGAGCAAGAGAGCGAGAGTGAGACAGTGTGCCACAGCAATGTTTGGTGCTGAGGAGGAAGACTGTGAAAAAAACTAAGGTACTTGGGGGGGAAAAAGGAATGGGAACAGAGAATGATGGATGGTGTGGAGAGAGAGATGAGGGTGTCAAGGAAAAGAGCAGCAGCGAATGTTAGAAAAGCACACTTGAAAGTGAGAGAGACAAAGAAGGAAATGAAGAAGGACTTGTGCACTCCTATGGTGCAATAAGTCACAAATGCTTTAAAAAACAAGTTATTTACCTTCGATAATGCCTGATCTGGTAGAGATTCTATCTAGCTGCAGATTCCTTACCTTAGAATTATCCCCAGGTGTCAGACTGGATCCAGAAAATCTTGAGCAGCACCCCTGCATGCTGGAAGTTGCTTTGTTCGACTCCACATTGGCATCATCGCCAGAAATAATGAGCGTGATGTCTATATAGGCAAACACAACCCCAGTGCGCTGACCATCAATTTCTTTTCATGACCTTTCCACACCAGAAGCGCAGAGTTAAGAAGGTTGCTGATGTACTGGTGTGCAGCACTAAGGGCCTCAGAGGATGACCCTAAGCAGAAATTTGTTCGCAGAGCGGGGAGGATGGGAGGTCGGTAAAGAATCTGCAACTACATAATCACTACCAAATAAGGCGTTACCGAAGGTGAGTAACTTGTTCATCTGATAGAAACTTCTAGCTGCAGATTCCTTCCCTTACAATAGAGACCCAAGCAATACCTCCTTGGAGGAGGGACTGCAAACTGATTAGACCAAAAAGTTCTGTAAGAACGAACAAGCAAAGTCCCCATCACGACGGACCTGACTGTCCAGAGACTAGTGCTTGGGGAACGTGTGCAAAGATGCCCACATTTGCTGCCTGGCAGATGTCCAGGGCAGGGATTCCACGAGCTAATGTAGTGGTTGCTGCTTTAGCTCTGGTAGAATGAGCGAGCTAGCCCTGAGGGTGGTTGCTTCTTGGCCAAATCGTAGCAGATTCTGCAGAGCACTATCCTTCGTGAAATGGTCTGTTTCTGCACAGCCCTTCCTTTCTTCCCCCGACATACCCAACAAAGAGTTGATAGTCCACCTAGAACACTTTAGTTCCTGCAATGTAAAACAACGCTCCTTTTGGGTCCAGTTGGGGGAGTCTCTTTTCCTCTTTAGAAGGGTGAGGAAAGAAGTTGAGAAGGCGCATCTCTAGAATAGGGCAGAGGACTCCGTCCATTTTGGGTACCAGAAAGTTGCTTGAATAGCAACCATGGCCTATTTCTGATGACGGCACCCTCTCGAAGGCTCCCTTGGCCAAAAAAGCCAACGCTTCCTGACACAGCATGAAGAGATGGTCCTAAGTCAGTCGGTCACGAGAAGGTGACTCCTGCCTCCGGTCAGCGCCTTGTGCTCTCCAGTCTGACCATTGCCCAAATCGATATCCCCGCTTGAACTCCTACACCCCGCTTTACTTGTACCGTCATTTTTATGCTCCCCTTCTCCCCCTCCTCCCTACCCATGTCTATTCCGATCCGACGCAGCGAGTGAGTCCGGCTCTGGATGTGGCTGATCTATCTGACACTTACCTATTTTTGTCGACTCGCTTTCCCTAACTTTTTGGTGTTCCCCTGATGTTCTATCTTCCATGACCGTTTACCTAGTTCTGTTCTATATTCCTATTCCCTACTATTCCCCCACTACTCTCTATGCACCTTTGGACTTGTCTTCTATATTAGTTAAGGTGAGAGCAATGGATGTAATATTGTAACTTGGTTCTCCGCTATGCCATGATTTGTTTCTTGTAATTGATGTAATCTATGTAAAATGTAACTGACAAAACTATGTAAAAATGCTTACCGTATGTAAAGAGCTCTGATACCTCCGGGTCTAGCCAGCGCTATATAAAACTCCTCAAATAAATAAAATAAATAAAGGTGACATGGGTGGTGGAGTGTCCAGAAAGGGGATGGAATAACCCCACTTGAGGATTTGGAGTACCAAATTGTCTGATGTTATGGAGTGACATTGGGGCAGGTGATAGAGAATCATGTGGCCCACTGAGTGCCCGTGTTGGTATGAGGGCAAACTAAATAGGTTTGGAGGCTGCAGCTGCTGAAGGGGTGGTGACTGGCTCGGCCTCTGTCTGGTGGTCTCACATGATGTGTGGGAACAGCGTCCGCAGCCACAATAAGTTGGGGAAGCCTGTTGGCTTTGTCAGACTGGTGGAAAAGGATGTGGTTGGTAGCCCCTACCATAGCCACGGAAGGGGTGAAAGGCAGACTGAGTTGGCAGGGGACCATGGATAGACCCAAAGATCTGGCAGTATCTCTGCTGTCTTTAAAGCGCTTCAGCGCAAGTCTGCCCTTTTGCCAAAAAGGTGAGAGCCATCAAAGGGCATGTCCCTGAGGGAGGCCTGGACGTCCCCTGAAAAGCCAGTGGGTCTGAACCAGGTGTGGCATCTGAGTGCCACCGAGGAAGCAATCGCTCTACCTAGCGAGTCGGTTGTGTCCCACCCATATCAAATGGTGAACTTTGCTGCATTTTGCTCGTCAGCAATAGCTTGTGACTTACCCGATGACTTGGACTAGGACGACGATCGTCAACAGAGGCTCTGTGGGTAATCCAGGGACCTTACGTACGACCGGGATTGAGAACGTCGCAGAGTCATCGGCATCAGAGGGCAAGAAGCATCAGAGAGCGTTCCCTCAGCACCATTTGATTCATGGCACTGCAGTGCTCACAGGTCTTGGAGTTGTGGTCCCGCTCCAAGCACCACAGACAAACCAAGTGTGGGTCTGTCACAGATATCTGCCTGTGATGAGCGCTACAGGGTTTGACACCTACTGTTGTTTTTAGGGGGCATCCCTAGCACACCAGGAGAAGGATCTCAAAAAGGACCTTCGAAAAAATGTCAAAAAAAGTCAGTCAAAAATTGACTGGGAGTAGCTCTCTCCAGATCTGTGCTGACTGGCGCGGAAGGAAAATAACTGATGTCCGCACGCTGGGGTGGCACCTAAATAGGCACTGCACATCACTTCAGCTGTGGAGCCGAACGACTTCACCAACCGCATGCCGGGGTACTGCTCAAGATTTTACAGATCCAGTCTGACACCTGGGTATAATTCTAAAGTAAGGAATCTGTGGCTAGAAGTCTCTATCATATAATAAAATGTAGTTCCCTGGTGTCAGCAGTGGAAAGATACATAAAACCAGTTGAAAAGGAGAGTGAAACATAAATGTTCCGGGGTGGGACAAAATAGGAGGAAAGTCATCTGATCGGGAGCAGGCAATGGAAGTAGACAAGAAAGTCATACAATCATGACCGAAGGGCAGAACTAAAGCTCACCTTAAGCACAAGTGGATGTATTAGTTACAATGCTGTCTATGACAGACAGCTAAAGCTGTCTGCAGAAGCACAGCAATAATGGCCCCCTAAATTTTAAAGTATAGGCTGATTTCTAATCTTCTCTACATGGCCCAATTGTTGGAAAATACTGCACTAGTTCAAAACCAAGCACTCTTCAACACTTTCTTAATCCAAGACAGACAAATGTCTGAGTTTGTTCAAGAACAGACACTCTTCTCCGAGCTATCCTTGTAGACAGCCGCCATCTAGAATAGAACAGAGGTGGAGTCGGGCCACTGGTATTGATGATATACGACTAGAATAGAACAAAGATGCAGGGGGAAGGCTCTGACCTTGATATCTGGTTAGAAGAGAACAAAGGGGGAGAGGCCCTGGTTTTGTTGGATATTTTTGGGATATTGCTAAAGAATTTGACAACTCATTAGGGCTTCTTCCCTTCATCAAGCTCTCGAAGGTAGCCATGTTGCCCATTACTGCTGCTCCTTTGTGTTTGCCTTGCTTAGTGCCTCAGGAATCAGCAGTCTCTTCCTTATGAGAATCTTTTAACACTTCCATGTTACAGAAGTGGGGTCAGAATAGTTGTAAAGTATGCAGTAGTTACCCTATTAATTTATCTAAATACAAACAGGTTAATTTCTTATCGTCTCTACGGGCCAAAGTGTTTGAAAATACTATACTTATATAACCTAAAACATTAGTGACATATTTGTGACCTATACACTTGGTTTCCAATATTTTGTAAAGTCGACCATCAAAAATAATAAGTAATGGAAACAGCGTCCTTATGAAATAATAAGCGCTGATGAATGGTTCGCTTTAATTTTTGTTGACGGCGTTTCGACCCCTAATTGCATTAATAATAAGCGCTAATGAATAGTTCGCTTTAATTTTTGTCGACGGCGTTTCGACCCCTAATTGCATTAATGTTTTAGGTTCCATGTTCACTGGGGACACTTCGCACTGTTGTTCTATTTTTTGTAAAAATTGCATTATTATATACATAAATAATGATTGGTATTACCAAAAATTGAGGTGTGTTTGGTTTCTTCTCCTTTGGATATCGACTTAACCCTTTTCCTTCATTGTGATTGCGCATATCAGTATCATTATTTACTATATTATTCCACAGGAACCACTGTTTCTGTTTATACTAATACTACCCTGGTTCCTTGTGAGTAGGGTCTCCCTTGTTTCTTGTTCTCTCCTTCCTTTCATCATCCTCTCAATTTGTGGCCCTGCCACCATTTATGTCTACCCTTCAGCCACTAACTCGTGGTCATCCCTCTTAAATTCGTTTGGTTATATCATCCATTTTTATGGACTATCCTTTTAAAATGACAGACACCGCACACAAACCTTCATTAAACTCCAGGTCCTTGAAGCCACTCCTGGTGCCTTTGCAGGATGCATGCTGGTGAGAGATCCATGGATACCTGTGCATCATCTTATACTTAATCACTCAAAGACGGAAGGTGTTTCTTTTCAATGTCAATCTTTGGTCTACTCGCAACTCTCTAATATGATCTTAGGCCATTGCCCCCTATTCAGCCAAACAACGTAAGGATTCTGCTTTACTTGCAATTTCTTCCACAGATTGCCACTGTAGATCAGATCTGTTGGTTTCAGCTGAGGTCTTTTAGACAGATTTTACAATCATTCCACTGTATAGCAGCTGTTCTTGCCTTACTCATCTCATGGCTTAATCATGGTAACATCTATTTAGATATTGCAAAGCGTGCATTAACCAAGCCGCAGAGTGCAGCTTTGACTACAAGCATGCTCGTCAACCGATCTTAATCTCAATTTGTCTGTGCCTCAGGAGCCATGCCCACTTTACACGCGCTTCCAGTCAGGAGGTCTCCAACAAGCCTTGTACAAAATATGCTGTCCCTTGTGTGTTTTTGTAAATACAACCTCTCTTGTAAAGTGCACTCCTTGCCCCATTTAGAGCCCCAAGGCGCATCACAGTGAGGCCGCCTATTTTCATTTCTGAGGATGCAGAATTATAATAAGTTACACCTGGTCATCAGAAAGGTTTGTAACATATTCAAGGTACACATCTTGCCTGTGCCAAGATGCCTTCTACGGAGACTGTTGCACACTATACAACTCTAATAACATAACAATAAGGCCAGCACAAGGTACAATAACATGTGTACCGAGCTTACGCATAAAAAGCTCAGAATTCTTAAGAAGGCATGAGGAGGTGTGCCACTCGAGGCAGTGTTTTCTAGTAATGTTTAAGATGGGTTGCCAAGTATGTTAAAATTAGTAGGTTACCAGAAACAAGTAGAATGCAAAGAAAGTTCTGATTTCCATTTTAAACGTAAACATAAGCATATGTAATGCTTGCACTTCATAAAGTATCCATATACATGGTTACAAAAACTGGTGTAAATCAGCTTTGTACAAGAACCTGCTACATGCATGTTGTACACCTGAAGGTTGGATGTCAGAATATCGTTAGCAAAAATATCATCTCAGAGAAATATTGATTCCTAAATATTTTTTTACAAAAATAGAATCCTGCCGGTTGTAGATTTTCTATTAATAGCTTCAAATGGGGCAAAAGTTTTGTAAACTACATTTAGGACCAGTGGCGGCTGCTCCCGCGAATCGGTAGTGGGGCAGGGGGCAGGGGGGGGGGGGGGGGGAGGTGTAAAAAAAAATAAGATCAGTGGCCGGCCGCCTCTGTCCTCTCTTCCTAGCTTCTCTGCTAACAGGAAGCAGGAAGCACCCAGGCTCCCTAAGCCAATCACAACGCTGCAATGCAGCGTTGTGATTGCTCTGAGCGATGTGGCTCGGAGCTCAGACAGGGAATGGGAGCCTGGGAATGTTTCTCCACAACGTGCAAAGTGCGCATGAATGTTTGGTCGGTCCGTGACGGCCGGCCAAACATTCATGCGCACTTACAAAGTGTGCTCACCACTCCCCCTGCTCCTGTCGTCAGAGCAGCCCCGCCCGCCTTGCAAAACTGCCTCAGCACGGAAAAATAAAATGATAATAACCTCGCCTTATTATCATTTAATTTTCCCGATTTTGGCAGTGCTGAAAGGCAGTGGGGTGACGATCCTCCACCTTAGTGGAGGAGCAGCCCCTGTTTAGGATACAATATTTCGGTCACAAGATATTTTAGTTACGATAGTCTGGTACCATACCACGCAGGAGTTACATAGAAATGCACCGGAATGGACAAAAAGGGTAGAATAACACACATCGGTTACGTTAATAAGCTTTTAAACCTTTACACACCAACTTGTACACCTTTGGGAGCACGAGACCAATTAGAACGTCCAATTCATTGATCTGTATTGCACATTCTTCCTACGGGTCACAGTGAGCACTGCACACTAGCTTTAATTTTGGCAAATGTAATAAAAGCTCAAGAAAATAATGTCTCTGAACACATCAGTGTGATCGGGCAAGTAAGCCCAATTTGCAAACGCTTGCCATAATTAAGCCCGTGTGGTTTTCAAAACATTCCAAGCGCTTCAATAACAAAGGACTGGTTTTCAGGTTACAAAGGTGGCATCTCATTTGCTAAATGCACTACTCAGCCTATTCTAGGAAATGGCCACAATGCACAGAGGAATAACATCACTGTAAACAAATTAAGCTGCCTATAGATGAGACATCAAGCTTACAAAAGACATTCAATACCTCCTGGTAGATGGCACATACCTTATGGCAAGTGGGTTCATGAACAATACATTTTCCAGTTGACACGTTTAAAAATGAATAAATATAGCTTCGAAGGAGCAGACCACAATACAAAACACCTGGTTTCAAAATGAATCCACAGTACAGTCACAGACATAGCAGCATGATTTAAGAGTACACAGTGTTTCCGTCTTCCTTCAATCCGACTTGTGTAAAATCTGAAAATACATGAACAAGCTGAACAAGTAAAAAAGGAGTGCATCTCAGAAATTTAGTGCACTTTTGGTAAACATCAGGAGTTTTTTACAGACTTTTCCTTCGCCTCTTTTCTCTTTTCCTCTAGAACGCATCGGAAAATTGTTTTCAAGGTGTCATGTACAAAGGGCCAAGTTTCCGAATACGAAGAAACCTAGTAAACAAAAAAAATTAGGATATAGTCTGTGACAGTCCTATAAAAATGTATAGTACATGTATTTCAATAGTATAGCTTTATATAAATATTCATATATTGGAGTTGAGGACCTAAAGTTAAGTTTCAATGTAACTTTTCCCTCAGAAATGGAAGTTCATTACTTCCCTGGCACTATTAACATCCTGGAGCTGGGTTTACAAAATCCTGTATGGTTAAATGGTGGCCACTTACGGTTAAGAATGTGAACATTGCCGTAGTATGCCATAGTTTAAAGCAAGTTTTTACAACTAATATTTTTAACGGGCGTTTTTAAAAAAATCAATTCGTGACAGATTTTTCATAAATATTTGCACCAAAATTGACTCACAAACACATTTGGTATAAACCGGTGTACAGTTAAAAAATGATGGGGACTGGAGGCAGTGCATATTTTTTTTTCTTTCTTTAAACAGTACATCCTAAATGGACTACACATCGGTGGTGGCTGGTGATCTTTCAAAGTGGTGCGATGTAATACGTGACACGAATCCAGCGCTAAAGTCAAGCGAGTAAGCCCAACTTCTCACTCAAATGCTCACTCATTTTCTCACTTACAGGCTCACACCTATCGTCTTGTGCACACTGAACTCGTGTTCACTCATTGTTCCACTCACACATACTCACTGCCTCGCTCACATTGGGTAACACACATTGTCTCATTCAGATACTGTCTCACACACTGCCTGACTCACTGTGTTGCTCATGCTCACACACTGTGCCCATTCACACACTCCTAATGTTACTCACATGCTCACAAACTCTGACTCACACACTCACTCACTCATTCACTATCTCATTTATATAGTACCAATGACATCCTTACAGCCATGCACACTAACACACGGTCTCAGTCATACGCTGCCCCCACTCACATGCTCACCAGCTGTCTCACTCATGGCTAGTCTCTCTTTCATACTCATACACACTCTCTCTCACGTGTTCACTCTCACTCAGACATGCACACACACATCGTCCTGCTGCCCCACACACAACTTTTGAAGGAACTTTTGACTTACTCTCTGCCTGCCTGGGACCCACTTGAGCTCCTCAGATGCCTTTGCTCCATTTGGAGGTCTGCCTCAAGCACCCAAGAAGGAAGCTGACAGATGGAGGCTGTTTCGTGCATCAGCATGGACTCAACATCAGAGTCCGTGCTGATACTCTGCGCAGGCTCCAGCTTTCAGCCTCCTGGTTTTTGACACCATCCTTTCCCCCAGCGGCGGCTCCTACGCTAAGGCGAAGGATCATTGTCACCCCCCCCCCCCCCACCAGCCTTAAACATGAAAAATAAAACAATAATAAGCCAGGTTTATCATCGTTTTTTTCCTTTTTCCTAGCGCCCAATTTTGGGGGGCGGGGCCATCTCTGGGTGGGGGGAATGAGGGACAAGAACGAGAGGAAGTGTTTCACACTGGTATCAGTGAGTATGATGGTTTGGCCGGCCGTCTCAGGCCAGCCAAACCATCATGCGCACTGAAGCGGTCTCAAACCCGAGCAGCGTCGCCAAGTTGGATACAATAGGCACAAACTCCCAGTATAACTGGGACTGCAAATTCAAGGCGCTCAGGCCAATCCTGACACTGCTTTCATGCTGCCACCAGTATCATCAGGATTGGCCGTCGTGGAGTCCGGGAGCCTGTGCCTGCAGTGGAGAGGAGCTTAGAAGAGCGCAATGCGGCGTTCCGGCGTCCGTCCTCAGCCTGTCTCCCCCCCGCCACGCCACTCTACCAAGATACTGGCCGCTACTGCTTTTCCCAGCTTTTTAACAAGTTGCGACAGGCTGTTTGGTGTGTAGTTCCTGGTATTGTAGCGTTTAAGCCTAAAGTGCCAGCATCAGGCTTTGCCAGTGATGCTGCAGTGTCACAAATGATAAGAACTGAGGCAGGGTAGGCATCCATGGCCAGTGCCATGACTTCGCAGCCAGGTCAATCGGTCTCATGCAGGCGCAACAGGTGTCACTGCCTGGTTCGGGCAGTTTGGCCCGAGGGTCGGCATTTCTTTCTGCTAAGCTAACAATAAATTATGTTTTAACGTTCACGGCTTGTATAATTGCCAAATTAACTCTATGAAAAAGCCTTCAGGCCCAAATGAAGTTATAAGAAAGTTCATTTTATCCTGTAAAGTAGTAAAATGGACACATTAAAATGCCAAGTTAGGGTTCTAGAAAACACCAAAAGAAAAAAATGGTGAAAAACAACCTTAATTCACATTTACTAATCAACATAACAGTAACAAAGAACAAAAACGCATGCCTCCATACAGTACCACGACACGTCAAACAGTGCAATACATTATCAAAGTTGAGCTGAGGTGACATTTAAGCATATATTTCCTTTGGTGCTTTGCAGCTATTGTCTAGTTATGGCCTTGGTGTGGTTTGAGAGTGCTAATTTGGCATCTCGGTAGTGGCATTTCACGACATTTAAGGCTTCAGCTGACTATGCGTCTGCATGCCATTTGTTTCACTTATGACTTTTCATAATCACACCTGATAAGACCAGTCTAACTCAGACCATCATGTAAGAAGAGGAGTGATTTTTGCTGCAGCGTTTAATAATTACCTTTCTTTCAATCGAGATTAATCTCTGGCGAAGAAGTTTTTGCAGTAGAGTGTTAATTTTAAAGCAATATAACTGTTGAAATCTGAAAACATGGCCCTGATGTTTAAAACATCATATTTTACTCTGAGTACTGTGGCTCATGAAAGCACGAATATAGGATAAACATCTCTCCTAAAGAAAAAACCTTACTGAATTTACAAACCCATACTGAAATAGAATCCACTATTAAAGAGCATTAGAAAAATGAAATCAAAGCCAATTTTAACTCTTATAGCCCCAATTAACCCTGCTGAAAGAGTGGTCCCTTATTATGTGTAGAATGTACTGTTCAAGATTTTCGTTGACTGTTATGATTAGACCATGTAGGAGTTGAAGAGATTGGAGTGGAGGTTAGCTGAGTATGGTTGTTACCTTTGATAATTCATTACAGTTCGCAAAGATACCTCTTGGAATGTGTGTGAGCTTACTTACTACAAAACGCTTCTGAGGAGTATGGGCCAGTGGCGTATCTACAGTTGGTGCAGTAGTTGCAGTGGCACCAGGGCCCAAGGATGTGATGGACCTATTGCACCTCAATAATCTCTGTTGTTTTACTATCTGACCAGGGAACAGTGGCCCATTGTCCTTACTTCCAATGGCACCTTTGCAACAACACTGTCAAGGTCCAAAATCTCAAATCTCCATTCCTCCACATAGTCTTATGACTGCACCTTCCCCTCCCGTTTCCCTTCCATCAGTCCAGTTAAGATAAACAAAGGAAACAGCACACAGTCGGGTTCCCCTCTGAAGGTACTGGCCACCTTGACCCATTATGCCCAAGAAATGTGTACCTGCACACCTGGTATTACACTAAAAACCCATCCTAGTGCCCAAAGCACAAATTTACCCTTCATTCCTTCCTGCAAATTTCAAGTCATCAAAGTGCAACTGGATCATCAAACGAACAAATTCAAGTCTTCCAGAACACACTTGACAACTCTCAGCCTCACAAAACCCTTTCTCATTGGCTCAACTAACACACACATCTCTGAACCACTTATACACACCCCTCTCCGTATTTCATGATCGTCCTCCCACGGAGGTTAACACTCTTAACACAACATTCTCCCAGCTCAGCACAACACACTCAAAAAGCAGACTTCACCCCACTTCGCCATTTGAAGAACCAGATGAGAAAAACAAAATCTGAGGTCTATCTACCCAAGCAACTTCAGAAATATCACAGTCGCTAACACTAGATAACCAACACCCATGCTTCACATCAATGCTACTCTCCTAAACTGTAGGTCAGCAGCTTCTGAAGCCACCTCTGTATCTGCCCTCATACTGGACTATGATCTGCACACTCTGGCTCTGATGGAGAAATGGTTAAGTCCATCCTCCACACTATATGATGCATTAGTCTCCAGACTACATAATTTACCTTGTAGTGTAGCTCCTATTTCCCTAATAGGCTCTGCGCATTGGAATAATATATCCTATAGGTTTGACATAGGACTAAGGTCAGTATGTCCCTATCGAGTATATTACACTTAATTACTTGTGCCAGCTAGCTCAGAGGCCACTAGAAACTCCTTGACAACAAGAAGGGAGTAGTTTCTGGCAGCCGCAAAACATGACCACTGTGTTTCCCTTTAGAATCAGAACGTGTCCCAGAGTCGTGGAAACAATAGATAACTATTTCACTCAGCTCAGTCGTGCATGCTTAGTTTTCTCCAAGTTACACAGAAAGAAATAGACGGGCGTTTCAATAAAAGATTTATTGAACAGTCTTGTTTCTGGTGTAAGTAAAATGTGTTGTTACGATCACAAGACAGTATGCGAGATAAATAATGTACAGGGTGAGCAGTAGAAATAAATAATACTGCAATAGCATTATCTTTTAGTACATATGCATTTACATAAATAACACAGACTAAGAATGCGAGTACTCATACGATGCGTTTCTAATCTAGTTCTACCCCAATGTACCTAACCTAACCTAGGTGTAGGAAGAGGGAAGAAGTAGGTGAAGTATTCCTTACTATGGTATACTAAGAGTATGTTAAGTCTAGTATGCCTAGTATGCCAAGTATGCCAAGAGTCTCTCTAGGTTCTAGTCAGCTCCATACCTGAAGAATGAGAGAGGTAGGAATCTCTTTGCCAGACTCGAACTCCAACACCCCGCAAGGGAAGTCAGATCACTGGAAGCTGGAAGCTGGGCTCTCTGCGTGCAGGGAATGGCAGCGTCTTCTCAGTGTGTCAGGCCAGGAAACGGGCTCCTCTGAAGTCGAGGTCTCCTCTAGTTTACAGGGGCTAAGGAAGGTATATTTATACCTGAGAGCACCTAAGAATGTTAGCATTGACGTGAGTTGGACAGCGAAAGACGTCATGAATGAACCCCCTAAGGAATAATGGTTCATGCATAATATATGAGTCCTTGAAGAAATCAATAGTCCTGGACTAGGGAAACTCCCGCAGCCTAAGGGTCTGTTCTTCATGAACTCGTTGTGACGTTAGGGTGGACGGATGTCAGAGACCATGCCTGTATTTGGAGTGCACGGTTTAATGCCTAAATAAGGGCTGGGATTTTATGCCTATATAAGGGCAGGGCGAATTGTGCCTAAATAAGGACATGATACTGGAAAGCCCGTTTATGGATACCCTAAGAGGAATACAACACCCACTCCTCTTTCGTGTGTACGATAATACTAAAATGCTAAACATTTAAAATGCTAAACATTAAAATGGAGTACCGCATATTTCTAAAATTTTTCATAAAACCATTTAAAAAAGGCATTTAAAAAACCTATTCGAATGCAAAAGGTACTGTACATTTGAAGCATTGCTTTTCATTACAGGCATAAAGTTCGAAAATAAATGCAATTGGAATGAAATAAGCAGTAATATTTACATTTGACAAAAAAAATGATCGATAAGTTTCTCAAAAATCAAAGTCATTTCATGTCATGAAAATTAATGAACTGTTTTAGACACACAAGATGACTAAGTGTCCGTGGAAGTTCCTAGAAGTCTGTATTATAAGGCTAATTCTACTTTAAGCAGATCGATGTGCCATTTTCGTTAAAAAAAAATGGGGAAAAAGTTCAATTTTGGTAGAGTTCCAAGTTGTTTAAAAATGAAGGCCAAATTGTCACTGCAGCTCTGGAACACTGTATGCTGAATCAGAGTTAGTTCACGGGTCTGGTGTAAACATGAGATCATCTATTTCAATTGACAAAACATCATCCACTGTTGTTGGTGTCAGTTGGAACACCTCGTGTAGTAGATTAATTGCACAGAGATGGGAAGCATTGCTTCCAGCATAGGTTGCCTCAGCAATGTTCGCGTCCGTTGTTACCTGTGTGCCTGGATTTCTTTCTCGTACCTCAGCAGCAGCCGGAAGCGTCTGTGAGATCTCAATGAATGCTGACAGCAGGATAGGAAGCCTCTGGGGACAACACAGAGCATGGGCCGTTATCGGGTCCAGCAGAGTATCGACATCCGTTGGCGTTGCTGATGGAAATGTTAGACAGGTGTCCAACACGCATTCTTCACCGCATAGCAGGCATCCTAGAACAGGTAAGATGCAATCTTGCCAGATTGGTCTGAATGACAGGAACCAGGTTGTATTAAGGTCCCGTAGACGAGTCATGCCCAAAAGCTTTACTATTTGCTCACGGCACTTTCGTTCAAGGAGAGCTTTCTCCAGTTTGCTCGGAGTGATGTCTGCGAATAGGCTGGCCATAGCGCAATAATAGAAAGAGAAATAGAATTCCGGCAACAAGTGCTAGAATTAATGGTATGCCACCAAACACCGAATGTGCAAAGTTCGGGATGATTCCGAGTATTGCCTGGAAAGGTGCTAACAGACCTGAGCAGATGCTCTTAAATACATGTACAATTCCGGTTGTATCAGACATGTTGAAGATACGTGATATCATTTCCACGAAATGTATAGGGCAGTTTGTACGTATTAAAGTCTGTATCTCAGCCGAAGACCTTGCAACTTGTAGATCATAGGTTTCTTTAGCCGAGGTCAAAGGCACTGTTTGCTGTAAAAGCATGGCTTTCATTCTGCTTAGAATATCAAATCTTATAAAAGAGACATTCAGCGAAGGCCATAGAGGCCTTGACTGTGTCTATTGGGGGAAACAATACTTGCATACAGCAAGTGACCCTGGAGTTGACCGTTACTAGATATGGGATGCCTGGCAGCATTCCGCAGCAGCTCTGATCATTCAACATGAGGTAACTCCCATTAGAAAGTTGTCCAAACGTTGGATTAATCACAGCAGCTGGAGTACCCTGCTGATGGCAAGACAAATTTTCCACTGAACCATTACAAGCCCCGTGCAAGGAAATGTCTTGACATATAAGTGAACCACTCAGTGCAAGTTTACAGTTTGAACCGCTCAAAAACACTTCACGATCCCCACTCCAACATCTATATGTATACGGTAAATCCCACGATGTCTTAATGTATTCCTTACCCAACCTTTCATATTTGCCTGCTTGCATTTGTCTGAGGCAAAACTGAAACTGAAAAGTACTCACAGGTAATGTTATTTTGCCATGAATAAGCCATTCTGTAGCTGGTTTTTCTGCCACAGTGAATGGTAACTTCTCCAATTTTTCAATGCTCAGCACTGAATACTTTGCTCCTCTTTGTGCCAGTTCGATCTGTTTATCAGTGAGATTGTATTCTGCAAACAGAGCCGTTGTGTTGATGAAACGCCAAGGCACATAGCCCGCTCGCAAAGATTGCAGCGTCCAGCTTAATAACATAATAGAACGTAATTGAGATTGGCCTTGTTGTAACATCGCCAAATCTTGTTCTAGTATGTCGATAGCAGAGGATACAATGCCATCCAATTAATATATTCTGGAGGATAAAGTTGTTAACCCATTGTCGACCACAGAGAGTGTTTTCTCTAAATTAATACGATCAAGTTCACGTATTCGTTCTGCGGCCTCTATCTGTGATACCTTCCAAGCTTCATTATAAGCAGCATAAATGCCGGCATATATGAAACCTTTTTGACGCGGTTTTCTTGGCCCAGCAAGAATTCCCTAAGGTCTGCGTCCTTTTTAAGTAAGGTTAAGTGTTGTTTCACATCCTGTAGTGTAGACTTATGCAGCCAATCGAGGCATAATTTTCCTACACTGTATGTTGTTACTACCCGGATGTTGTCTTTGGACGTATCTTGGGTCTGGCCTATGAATAGTAAAGCCCTGAGTTTTATTCAGGTATCTTTCCTGACAGTTATTCGTGTCTGTGGGCCAGATCAACCATTTTTTCCAAGTAGGATTAGATCTGTTGAGTTGTAGTATATTGTCAACTGTCACCACTGCCTTTGTATTATTAACACTGGCAGGTGTTGGTACAGAAGGTGTGTTCATCTCTTTTATCTTGGCTAATCCAAGACAAGATGTTTGTTGGATAGTTTCATTCAAAAACATTATTTGTTCTGGGATGATGCAGGCTCTAAATAAAGCTTCTATCCCCTGCACTTGCCAATATTTAGTACCCCACACAGTTTTTGTGTCAATTGTGTCTTTCCAAAAGTCGAAACCCTGTCTAGACAGTTGGGCATGAAATAATGCAGAATAAATCTGTTTTGTATTTGTTAACATAATTTTCAGTCCTGTCTTGTTTACATTTTTATAGTAAAACATTTCTGGATCAGATGTATTGTATCCTGAAAAATATGGAAACTTACTAGCAAATGTTTTTGAACTACCTTTAGGTGGTGTAGAACAATGTTCCCATTGGTTAAACTTAAACACATTTCTTGGATATGCAGATTTATGCAAATAATGATGACCATAGTGATTAAAACAATACATTTGTTCATAGTCTGATGAACCCTCTAAATATTCATGTTTAGAAAATGCAGCAGATTTTTCTAGGTCAAACATTATATCGTTTACAGTCTCAAAGTCCCAATCATCTGAATAGGTACTGGACGTAATTAGATCACTTAGTGAAATTTTAAACAAATGTGGAATGTTCAATTGTTCATTCGGGCCGAAGATATCATAATCTGTTTTGTCCCACACTATACCATCCTGTATAGGAACAGCTGTGATGTTCACTGATGATAAGTCTCTTGCTTCACGATGGGAAGATTTATGAGGTTTCAAAAGTACGTTTACGTCTTTTCCTTCAGTGTTCACATGGATGTATCTGCCACTTATAAGCACGCTTACAGATGTTACCAAAGCTAGCCAGAGCAGGAAAACAAAAAGTCCAGATGTAATCCAGAGTTCAATCCATGGAGAAACCAAATAAGTCTTTTTCACAAAATGAAGAAAGTCTTGTACTTGCTGCTTGAATTTCAATGACACTGGCGTCGTTTCAGGTTCACTCGGATCTTCTGAGAACGTATCAAAGTTAATGAAATAGCCAGAAGCAGTTCTGTCAATTGTTGGAATTGCATCAGGATTTGTAGAAATCACTGGAACCAGTTCATCACTTGCCACGTTGGTGTAGACAGGTGTATTTGGAAGAACTGTTACTTGGTGTTCAAGAGGGATGAGTTCCATAGCGTTGTTGCATAGTCCTCCGTCTGTTACAGCTGAATTCTCGATGGTTATCAGTCTTTCAGTCTGAACCTCTTGGATAGTAGCGAGAGGAGTGCGTCTGCTACTAGGTCGGAGTCCACGAGGCCTACTATTTAGTATTGGCCACATACTGTGGTTTGATCAGGTCGATGGACACAAATCTTTTCTCCTTTCTTCCAGCAAGGGGCGGCAGAAGTACTGTTCTTGTTCCTTGAACTGCTAGGACAGGTACTGGTTGTCTGTAAGAAAGTCCAAATTCCTTCTTGACCGCAATTTTTTCTCTGACTAGATCCCCAATTTTTGGAATCCAGACAGGCCTTGCTGGGACAGCCGGTTGATCCCCAGTGGTGGTTGACTGTAGGAATACGTTGCTTTGTTTCGTTCTTAATTTGTTTAAGTCCTGTAAAACAGCCAAACGATCTTTGATATCAAATGGTTTATTTTCCACCACTGTGCCTACGTGTTCAAGGTCTGGTACCCACATTCTTGTCCCAAATAGGATCTCATATGGAGTGACCCCCTAGAGAACTTCTTGGCAGATTGTTCATTGCGCGCTGTACGCCATTAAGGTGTTTGACCCACCCATCACCCGAACCTAATACCCTAGCTGTTATAGACTGCTTTATGCCCCGGTTTTTCCTTTCCACAACCGAATTTCCCTCAGGATGGAATGGAGAGGAGTACCGCAATGCAACGCCCAGACTGACCATGGCTTCTTTGTAAGCCCTAGAGCTAAACGCAGGACCCTGGTCAGAATGTAGCGTGCCTATTGCGTATGTGCCGATAAAGACTCGCAAATCTTTTATAACAGTTCGAGCGTCAGCCGAGCGCTGAGGCCATAACCATAGGAACCTAGAGCATGAATCCACTGCAACCAAGATGTATTTATAGTTACCGTCCCTTTGCAGGGGACCGCAGTGGTCAAGGTAAACACAAGCTAATGGTTTATCTGAAATTAACAGGGGTGTCTGCGCAGGACGTTTCACTGTGGAGACTTTCATCTGTTGGCATATATCACATTCTAAAACATAGTTCTTTGTTTGTTTTCTAATGCCAGGCCACCAATATCTTTGCTTGAGTAAAGATACTGTTGCAGAAACACCTGCATGGGCAGAAGCTATCCCTTCGTGTGCTGCTAGGATTAGTCCCAATCTGCGTTCCTTGTTTGGAATTACCCTATCCCCCACTCCAGGGATTTGAGCAAAAGGAACGTTGTTCGCATCAATTACATAAGAGTACTTGAGTGGAAACTTTTTTGGTAACGCTGCACTACTGCCTTTGCTCGAAGCATTGACAGCCAACATTATCTCACCGTCTATTTTTGTTTTTGAACGAGTGATCGCAGCTACGGAAGCCGTTTGCACAGCCCCCTTTGCGGCTTCGTCAGCCAATGAATTCCCTGCAACGTGAACGCCATCACGTTGATGACTCAGTGTGTGTATCACGTGAGCCTTTGGTAGTTCGTTTTTCAACTGAACTACTTGTTCCCAAAGCAATTTATGCTTTATTGTGCCACCTTTCGCATCTTTGAAACCATTTTCAAGCCAGTTTTGTATATAGTCATTATACGACTGAACACAGTAAAAGGAATCGCACACTATTAGTGTGGGGAATTCTCGATCTGTACTTTCAATTGCCAGTTTGAATGCTTGTAGTTCAGCTCGCTGAGCTGTACAATCCCCTAGAGATTGTGTTTAGGTGACCATAGGTCTGAAGATGCCATCTCGCATGCGTCCTTTAACGATAGCACATGCTGCACTGTAAGCTTGCTTACCCCCTATTGCGGGTTGTGCGGATCCGTCAGTGTAAATTATAAATTCGTACTGATCAAGAGGCAGAATTTCAGTAGGCAGAGGACATTCTTGTTCATATTGTAGGAATGCTTGTGTTTTTAAATCTGGATCAAAAACATATTCAACATCTGTTGCAGCAAGAGAATTAACCCATTGTATCCATCTTGGATGTAATGCTTTAGCATTTGGAATGCTCGCTTTGTGACAGCTTCTAAAGCCGGTACTGGGGTTACGACAATAATGCGTTTCCCTTGGGCTAAGGCTCTTTCTTTTGCTACAGCGGTTTGAACTGCTGTCAGAATTTTTTCAGTTGAACTGAAGCGCATTTCCGCTTGTGTGTACAAATGGGATTTGTACGCTATTGGTATTTTCTCACCCTCATTGAAGGTTAAGTATGTGAATCCACATTGACCCGAAATTATTCGGATCACCAAATTACGTTGACTTACACGTGTTTGTAAGTGATTTGTTGCTGACATGTTAGCCTGGAGTGAACGCAAGATTTCTGTGTGTTCCTGTGTCCAGTGTTTGATTGAAAAATCAGGTTTGATTAATGCGTAGAGAGGTTTAACCCTTTCTGCATAGTTTAGAATGTATGTTCTTCCAAAATTTAGGAAACTCAGGATGGATTGTAAGTTTTTAGCTTTTTTGGAGGTTGGAGCAGCGCACACTTTTCTAAAAAGTTAGCTGCCAAGCTCTTGCCTTCACTTGAAAGCTCATATCCTAAAAATAGGACATTGAGATGGGCAATTCTGGACTTTTTAAAGTTGAACTTATAGCCCTCAGAGGCGAAACCCAGTATAATGGTGCTCACCCTGTTCAAGTGTTTTTCAGGTCATCGTCTGTCAGATATATATCATCGACATAGGACAATGCCTCATTGTCATAAATTTGTAGTAACTCCGTTACCCTCGCTGAGAATAAACCTGGGCTATTTTTGAACCCTTGTGGGAGTCGACAAAAGTGACGCTGGGTCCCCATTATGGAGAATGCTGTTAAGTACCTGCTTTCAGGTGCTATGTTTTGACAAAAGAAACCATTTGAGATGTCTAATGTGGTTTTATATTTTTTACGCACAATGTTATTCATTAATGCTGTGCTATGTGCATTTTGCACTGCAAAAGTTTTAGAACAAGTGTTTAGGTGTCTGTAATCCAAAACTAGACGATATGTATTGTCTGGTTTGGAGACAGGAAACAAAGGATTGTTCATTGAGGAGGTGCATGTTTCAATCACCCCTTGGTATTCAAGTTGATCTAAGATCTCCCTGACCTGTTTTTTAGCTTCTTGCTTTATTGGGTACTGCCGTTGTGCAGTTGGTTCATGTTTCAGATGTATTTTATGGTGAGGTGAGTCCTCATCCCATCCTACATGATTTTTATATAATGCTGGGGCCTGGGCCACTGCCCATTTCCTGGCATATGTATATTTTATGTGAATTGGAATATGGTTGGAGAAGGCAGGCATAATAATGTCCTCAACGTGTGGGCACTCCCTGACAAATTGTGGGGGCCAGTCCTTTTCTGCTAGAAGTATGTCATAGCCTCTTGATAGTCTTTCCCAAAAAAGTGCTTTCACCTGTCTAGGTTTGTCTCCCTCCATCCGGAGTGTTATTTCATATAACTTTTGTGGAGTACTAACCCTGGTGTCTACAGTCTCTACTGTGATGTACTCATTCAAGTCCACTATCTCCAGAAGTTCCTTCACGGTTCTGGCAAACTATTGTGACTTCTGCTGCACTGTCCAGCATTGTCTGAGCCCATTCTCCGTTCTTGAGTTGTGTTCTCAGTATTCTCGGCATGTCTGATCTTCAGACCTGCTACCTTCTTTTTGGAGAATTGAGGTTTTGTTTTATTTTTTGGAGCGTGCTTGTCGTCTTTCGATTTCACGCATTCTTCTTTATGTTCTGATAGTCCTCTTCTTTCCGAAGTCTGTGATGAGATCTGAAAGGGACGAGAGGAACGTGTATCAGTATCTTGATACCTATCAGGTTTTCTCAAATTATCCCTATTCCTGAGGTTATACCTCCTTTCAGAGAGCTCCTTTTGAGGAGACCTACCTTGGGATTGAGAACGTTTCTCGTTTGATTTTTGTTTAGTAGACTCCCACTTCTTTTTAGAAGATGTAGGAGTTTGTTTTATTGAGTCCTTCTCAGGACTTTCCGATAGTTTCGGCTTCAGTGGTCTTCCACCCAAACTATCTCTGCCTAATTCTGCATAAGATTGTTCTATTATTCTGGGTAGCTCAGTTTGATGTTCTGTAACATCGAATTCCCTCAATTTTTGGCGGATCGCCACTGCTGCTGCCTCCCCTTTAATATTAGACAATATTATTGTTGAGACCTGTTCGAAATTTTTCAAAAACTTCATACCTAAATTTAGAGCAGGCTCTGCCCCATATTCATTTTGAATTTGTTTTAGGACATCAGGTATTACCGCAATTGACGGAATGCCATGTGTTTTAGTATAGATGGCAGCAAAGACTGAGCCCCAAGTGGTGCAGTCTTCCAGTTGTGGTGTGATCCCCATTGGTAAACTGATTGTTAGGATTCTGTTTTTCTCATGTGGGCTAGTATTTGGAAATACTGCTTCGATTTGAGTAATTTTTTAAGCTATCCAAAATGGAATTTGCTCACGTTTTGTGGGCATTTTACCCATGACTGCGTATAGAGACTGTGGTGTAATTTTTAGTGTATTCCCCTGTTGGAGAGTTTGATTTGGATATGTCAATGGTGGTCGGACTGTAAAAGCCTGCATGACATATTGGACCAATTGTCTGTAAATTTTTATTAACTCTGTGAGTTGAGTAAGTAACTCCTCATCTGACATCTCTTCAATGTCAGGATGAGGTGTGTAGCCGGCTAAAATCGGCCATGTTGCTCCTGGTCTACCTAGTGGACCGAGCCTAGTAATGTTTTGTGATGTTTTAGGGCGCCTTTAAACCAGAGCTGATGCTCTTGGTATGTTAATGGAATTTCTATATCCTCGAAAGGACTGTATTCCTCTGGTGGTTCATCTTCTTTGTAGAAGTGAAACATGTGTGTTACTGAATTGGATTCAGGAAATATTACCCATGAATAGAATACCTCTGTCTGAAAGGATTCATGTGCCTCTATCACGAAAACTGCTCTACCGCCTCTTGGTGGTAGGCCATGTTTTATAAGTTTTAGAGTGATGGCTCTTCTTAAGTTTTGATGGATGTGTATAACACCCTCCTCGGTTTCATTTAAACCTGTAATGTTAAAAACTGCTGCTAGGGCTGGATCAGCCACAGCTACACTGTCTCCGGTTTCATTGTCGGAGCCAGGCATTTTGTTGTTTGAAAAATGTAGAAACAAGTTTCAAGGAAACAAAGATAAGGTGCACAATATTGTGGAACACTGTATCCTTCAACGTTGAGCAAACCAAACAGCTAATATATAGGGTACTGCCCTATGTAGCCGTGGTGGATACTTAACCCTGCCCACTCCAGACGTCTTTTGGAGTATATGGGTAGGGGTCTTGAGAGAAAAAGCACGGCTCAGTTACTCAGTATCTAACGTTGAATTACTGCCTTACCAAACCGTTGGGCGCCATGTAGTGTAGCTCCTATTTCCCTAATAGGCTCTGCGCATTGGAATAATATATCCTATAGGTTTGACATAGGTCTAAGGTCAGTATGTCCCTATCGAGTATATTAAACTTAATTACTTGTGCCAGCTAGCTCAGAGGCCACTAGAAACTCCTTGACAACAAGAAGGGAGTAGTTTCTGGCAGCCGCAAAACATGACCACTGTGTTTCCCTTTAGAATCAGAACGTGTCCCAGAGTCGTGGAAACAATAGATAACTATTTCACTCAGCTCAGTCGTGCATGCTTAGTTTTCTCCAAGTTACACAGAAAGAAATAGACGGGCGTTTCAATAAAGGATTTATTGAACAGTCTTGTTTCTGGTGTAAGTAAAATGTGTTGTTACGATCACAAGACAGTATGCGAGATAAATAATGTACAGGGTGAGCAGTAGAAATAAATAATACTGCAATAGCATTATCTTTTAGTACATATGCATTTACATAAATAACACAGACTAAGAATGCGAGTACTCATACGATGCGTTTCTAATCTAGTTCTACCCCAATGTACCTAACCTAACCTAGGTGTAGGAAGAGGGAAGAAGTAGGTGAAGTATTCCTTACTATGGTATACTAAGAGTATGTTAAGTCTAGTATGCCTAGTATGCCAAGTATGCCAAGAGTCCCTCTAGGTTCTAGTCCGCTCCATACCTGAAGAATGAGAGAGGTAGGAATCTCTTTGCCAGACTCGAACTCCAACACCCCGCAAGGGAAGTCAGATCACTGGAAGCTGGGCTCTCTGCGTGCAGGGAATGGCAGCGTCTTCTCAGTGCGTCAGGCCGGGAAACGGGCTCCTCTGAAGTCGAGGTCTCCTCTAGTTTACAGGGGCTAAGGAAGGTATATTTATACCGGAGAGCACCTAAGAATGTTAGCATTGACGTGAGTTGGACAGCGAAAGACGTCATGAATGAACCCCCTAAGGAATAATGGTTCATGCATAATATATGAGTCCTTGAAGAAATCAATAGTCCTGGACTAGGGAAACTCCCGCAGCCTAAGGGTCTGTTCTTCATGAACTCGTTATGACGTTAGGGTGGACGGATGTCAGAGACCATGCCTGTATTTGGAGTGCACGGTTTAATGCCTAAATAAGGGCTGGGATTTTATGCCTATATAAGGGCAGGGCGAATTGTGCCTATATAAGGACATGATACTGGAAAGCCTGTTTATGGATACCCTAAGAGGAATACAACAACCTCAACGGATCTGAAAAAGTAGAGAGAGGGTTGGCACTCATACACAACATTGCACCTTCTCTAAACACAAAAACGGTGCCTACTTGGACCGATCTTCGCTAAGAACCTACTTCACTTCTCACACCCCATTCATGAGGAATGGCCAGATCACCTTCTCACCACCTTCAAAGTGTTTACCTCTACATACCTCACCAAAAACCAGAATGGTAATCTCTAGAGACCTCATACTAATTGGCAAAAATATCACTGACTCTTTAACCCATCTGGGCAAACCATCAGCAGAGCTCCGTGACAACCCTGCCAAGTTTGTAAAGTGATATAGCAAGGAGAATCTCACCACCCTCAAAAAAAAAATCAAAATGCCTAAGCTAACCTAAAACTGGTACAATGACGATGTGGCAAGTTGCATAAAAACCTAAGGGCGCCCAAAGAGGATGGAGAAAATCTCCTACCTCTGCCCAAATCCTCAAACTCAAAACAAGCAGGGAATTCTCTGAATGGATTATATACAAAGCTTGATCCTTCTTCTTGAGAATAAAACTTGCGCATGCTACAAACAGATCGTACAGTATCAAACTACAGAGGGTGCCCTACCTTGCATCACCAAACTCAAAAACAATTACCTATCCTTCCACTTCTGGAATAAAATCATGACGGTTAAACAAGAAGAAAAGTCCTGTGATCACAGAGAATACCTTCACCCCATTACCATGGAGATGCTGAGAAAAGCCATCTCAAACATAAAGCCACTGAACTTTGGTTCAGCTTTCTTACAAACTCCTTTAGCCAAAGATCACTCAAACACCCTTTCCCCTCTCCTATCTCTGGCTACAAATCATCAAATTCTACAAGGGTGTCTCACAGATTCCCTCAAAATATGGCACCTGATTCATCTGTTTACAAAAGTCGGACACGAAACCAGATAAACTGAAAAGTTACAGCTCTACCATACATACCTCCCCCTCTCCTTAAAGATCCGTGATAAACGTGTAGCCAGCTAGCTAGGATAATACATTACAAATTATCATGTCCTATGTGATTCCCAATCTTTCTTTATATTTCCTGCCTTCAGGTTTTTGCAACCTGACGGCCGCCTTTGATACTGGTCATCTCTATACATCACTTAAAATCTTAAAAAGAGAATGGACATGGAAGAAGCAGTATTAAAATGGTTCAGATCCTATTGCTCTGACAGAGGTGGAAAAGGCCAACGAATACAGATTCGTCCAAGATTTAAGACTTCGGCAGGAAAAACCTATCTATTGACAGAACAGATTGAAGCCATCTGTAAACTACCACATCCAGTAACTGTCTCACAGGTATGAACCATCTGTGGTATTATGGGGTACTAAAACAGTGGTATCTGTGGTGAAACCTCTGCAAAACTATCCTCAAATGATCACCTCTGAGCCTGTTCAATGGTCTAGAGAACCCAGACATGCATTTGTACATGCATGCCTGCCTTCTTGATTACACAAAAATGTTTACCTGTACTGTTACGAACGACATAGATTTGCCTTTGGAGTAGTAGTGCAAGATCATGATGATCTGAAAAAGCCTATAGCACACTATTCCTCTGCTTTAGACCCGGTAGCGATGAGGCCCTCTGTGCCCACCTTGTTGAAGCTTCTGAAAAAATTGTATTGAGTTCTACTTTGATTGAGGCTGTTCCTCATTCTGTTGTTGCTATACTCCTCACCACCAGGACCCAATATATTTCCACAACCAGGTTGTCCCAATACAAAATCGTATTGTTATCTGTTGCCCCCGTTACCCTAATTCAATGCCCCATCCTAAACCCTGCACCTCAAATGTCCATCAGTGAGAAGGGAGAACCCTATGATTGCCTGTAGTACCTGAACATGTCTTCTTAAAAAAAGAGAGGGACCCTTTGGAACCCAAAGGACTAGGATGCAAGCAGAAACTCAAAAAGGAACGTCCTTTGGGAGTAATTGAAATCTGACTTCACAATATCCTACCACACATATCATCCTCTTTTAACCCAACAATCAGAAAAGCATACAACCTGAGAGATCACTGTTGAGACCAACAATCCGTGTATTGGTACAGAACCTACAACTCATACATTGATGTAATCAATTTATTAAAAATATGATACAAAAATTAATACAGAATTTAAAAACTTTCCATACACAACATGGACGGGAATCCCTTTTTTTTCCAAAAGACAACAATACAAACGAAAATATCACACAGTAAATAGGTTAAAAACACAACACGAGAGTAAAAAAGACATTGCACTTTGTCATTAGGTACCATGACTCATATCAAAAACTATACAAAATCACCCGAATGTATCGTAATTCATTAACATTTGAGGTAGATTAAGAGTGATGAGTTTATGGCAGACAGGCGTCGACGCGTTTCGAAGGAGATATAGTTGAACCTTCTTTTTCAAGACTACAAAACACTACTCTCGCTGGTTAAAACATCTATAGTACGTTGTTCTTTAGAATCAGAAAGTCATTTGGCCACTGTTACGTAGGTCCACTTTCCTATCTGAAGGAACCAAGTGCTGATTAAACCTGGTTTGAGACCACTTTTACACCCTTTTGTAAAGGGGGAATATGCTACAGATCTAACTGTAGGGATTCTTAAATCAGTTGCAAGTTGCACTGGACTGGTAGCTACCTTAGGTCAACTAATTAGGTTCGCCACATGACTGGTTTCCCTTCCTGCATAGAGGTGGACTGGCCGTAGCGAAATCTAGATTTATTTTTATGCCCGTTTTTTTGTATGGGTCCTTCTTGTATTGTGGCCCTTTTGTTCGGCTCTTGCAGGGAACTAGCGGTATCTCAGCACTTCCGTTTCTGCCCTTCGAAACGCGTCGACGCCTGTCTGCCATAGACTCATCACTCTTAATCTACCTCAAATGTTAATGAATTACGATACATTCGGGTGATTTTGTATAGTTTTTGATATGAGTCATGGTACCTAATGACAAAGTGCAATGTCTTTTTTAACTCTCGTGTTGTGTTTTTAACCTATTTACTGTGTGATATTTTCGTTTATATTGTTGTCTTTTGGAAAAAAGGGATTCCCGTCCATGTTGTGTATGGAAAGTTTTTAAATTCTGTATTAATTTTTGTATCATATTTTTAATAAATTGATTACATCAATGTATGAGTTGTAGGTTCTGTACCAATACACGGATTGTTGGTCTCAACAGTGATCTCTCAGGTTGTATGCTTTTCTGATTGTTGGGTTAAAAGAGGATTCTATGTGTGGTAGGATATTGTGAAGTCAGATTTCAATTACTCCCAAAGGACGTTCCTTTTTGAGTACCTGAACATGTGACAAAACCCCCATATTGATTTTACAGGTGCTCCAGTGCCAAATAGTGGAAGGATCATGTCCTAGAAATGATCAAGACAAGCTTGGAGTCGGATATGCTATGTGTATTATATATCAGGTTGTTGAGAGCCACCACCTACCCAATGTGAGGACCGCCAAGGTTTTGGAGCTCGTTCTCCTTACCACAGCTTGTAGCCTTGCTGAGTAAAAGATTAACTGTATTCACAGACTCAAAGCATGCATTCGGAGACTCGTATGACTTTGGGCTTCTCTGGATGCAGAGGGGTTTCCTAAGTTCTGCCAGCTTACATGTCAATAATGTCCTGTGCCTGAGTGTACAGTCACCACCCCAGAAGATACTGAAGGCATTCATGACTCCTACCGCCCCAAAGATTACTTTGTGTCAAATATTATTCATCTTGCTTACTCAGGCGGTGGACAGCTCTGTAAACGTAGAGATCCATATAACTGGAGCATCTTTGTGGACCAAAGTGAGTGTGACACAGTTCTGGAGACTATGTTATGCCCTCTGAAAACTGTTTTCCCACTGGCCAGCTGTTTCCTAAGCACCGTTCACGAAAGGAGAATGCTCATTTCATTTGCAGTAAGTACACTTATTACAAGTTACCCCAAGATGAAGCGAGGTTTGTTAAATTGGATGTGTGTCCCCGTTCCCAAACACTCTGCTAAGCATCACCTTCAATAACTACGTAACACTGCATTGTCCACGCAATACTCAAAAGCACTGAGCACACTTGTCAGGAGGTTACTAAACAGGCGTCTGACAGACTATGACATGAATCTCACTCACTGTGTACATAGTGACGAGCTGTAAACCACAGCACAGCGGGCAGACCATCTCGATTCCTTGGGATTTTTTGCATTTTTTATTTAGTGCGAACTGGCACAGGTAGATTATGTATGTTCCGCTTACACTGGACTCGGCTCACACTCCTTAAGCCCAAAGGCCCCTGCATGCGCTGCTGATAACGAGCTACAGCTGTAGGCGAGCGCTGGCCAGCTGTGATTATTTTTCCTAATGAGCGGCTCATTCTAGAAACGGAGGCAGTCTCCACTCTTATATCGGCAGTGGGAGCAGTACTAAAATATTCCCGGGCTGGCATGCTTCCTGTGCGCCAACATGGAAGAAGGACTGCAGGCAAGCAGTAGCCTCACGTAAGGAGTTGGTGGAGGGGGCTTCTTGGGCTGTTGAACTGCACGCACCAGGCTCTGTGAGGCAGGACACGGGCAGACAGTAGCCTCACATAAGGAGCTGGTGGAGGCAGCTTCTTGGGGCTTTTGATCTGGGAGCACTGGGCTCTGTCAGACAGGATACTGGCAGGCAGAAGCCTCACGTAAGGAGCTGGTGGAGGGGGCTTCTTGGGCTTTTGAACTGCACGCACCAGGCTCTGTGAGGCAGCCGCAGGACACGGGCAGACAGTAGCCTCACATAAGCAGACCTGCCAAGTATCACGCACCAGGTGTGACACTCACGCATTTTAGTGCGGTGTTCCGCATCACCGCACTGAAATGCATTGTCACGCATTTTGCCGACTCGCCAGCTCGCGCCACCGGCGGCGCCTGTGGGCTCTACTGCTCCGAGGAGAGACGTGCTGCCACTGCCAGCAGCTGCTCTTGGCTGACAGTTAATAAAGTTAATCACCGGCGCGGCGGCATCATGATCTGACTCTGCTCGAGAGCGTGGCTACAATGTAACAATCGTGCCTCAGCCTGCCAGGTGCCTGGCTCTATATTCCTGCCGCGCGGCTTTGACACACACACTGCTCTTGCTGCCAATAACGGGGGGGGGGCGCCCTCTCAGCAGTAAATGCTAGTGGCTCACACAGCCAGGCACTCACCAGGGGCGTGATGGTAATGATGTGACCGGCTTGCGGCCGTGACGTCCGGAGGAAGTGAGCACAGAGAGGCAGAATCGGCGGGGGACTCAATTTGAGTCAGGGAGTCCGTCGTCCCCGCCGTGGCGTGCAGCACTGCTGTGTCTTAATGTTCTGGAGGCTGCAGTAAAATGTTCACATTAATGATTTTCCGCGCTGCCGCGGCGGCCGCTGGAGCCCAGAGCTTTCACTGAGCTGCTCTACTAGTCGAGTCTGAATGCCCAGGTGTCGGGGCCGCGGTTTGCCCCGGGAGTCAGTCATCGCGGCCACTATACAGCCCGTTAAACTGAAATGCCAAGGCTCGCCAGGTGAGTCAGACTGTTAATAAAAATGAGCTTAGTGGCATTCATACTTGTAATACTATATGACTCGCACTCCACTGTAGTTTTCGCGAGACAACGTAAACAGCGCCCTAGCACACTCCTAGGTTGCCGCCCGGCTAATTATGTCCCATCCGGAGGACCCCTCAATCAATGCCCCGTGCGCGGCTGTCCTAGAGTTGCGTGTGCCATATACTGACTTAGGCATCTCATCTCATCTGTGCTGCCAACCGGGCCGGACCGCTGCTAGGCTTTGGGGTAATTTTTACAGGCGGCCGGCACCTCTGCACTTCTGACCGCCACGGCACTATATTACACTGCATATTTGTGGGGCAGTTGATGACGCCACCTCTGCCCTGGTAAATCGGGACACCATTGATTGCGGCACTGGAATACCGGCCCCTCCCCTTGCAGGCCGAGAGCAGCGTGTTGGTCTTCCTCATACCACAGTGTACAAGACTTCCCAATACTTGTACTCGATGGCACCACGAGACCCAGTTGGCTGCAAGGGCGGGAACAGTGGCTTTGTGCTAAGCAGGGAAATCGGGCCCCTCTACCAGGGCAGACTGAGCATTGATACTACTGCACTCATATAGCGGGGGCCCGCTGTCAAAGTGGTGGTAACAATTGACTGTTGTGAGAAAATGTCACTCATAGTCGTTGAAATGTCACTCATAATTATATTGAAATTATGAAAATGTCACACCTAGCAATCTGAAACCTTGGCAGCTATGCATAAGGAGCTGGTGGAGGCAGCTTCTTGGGGCTTTTGATCTGGGAGCACTGGGCTCTGTCAGACAGGATACTGGCAGGCAGAAGCCTCACGTAAGGAGCTGGTGGAGGCGGCTTCTTGGGGCTGTTGATCTGGGAGCACTGAGCTCTGTGAGGCAGGAAACAGGCAGGCAGTAGCCTCACGTAAGGAGCAGGTAGATTATGTGATTGGTCCAGAACCACAGCGTTTTGAGCCAAAGCCAGGACCCGAACCTGGATCGCAAGTTCAAAAAGTCTGCAGCTCTGGCAGGCTATGTGGACAGAATTGCCAAATCACACCATATGTACATGGCTCTCCTCCTGCTTTCCTCTTACAAGTCATTGTTATTAGGTACATTAATTATAACATTTGGATTCTACCAAATGAATACAATTCTCATAATGCGCTAGGTTTGAAATGCAGGTTCAGGACTGAAAAAATTGGGCACTACCGGCAAGGGTATATCTGGCAACAATGGGTAATCTTCAACCCTATTCCTCAGGATGTGGCTTGTGTCCAATCTTAAAATTAAGGTTATTTTCACTGGAAAATCCACCGTTTTTCACTGCAGAGCCGATCTGATTATTTAAGTTTTTGAGCCTATCATTCTTAATTGCTAATCTGTAACTCCTTAAACGTTCACCAAAACAACTGAGTCTTTAAATGCTATGTATTGTACAATCAAATGCATATTGTTTCACTCGTTTTAGGGGTTGTGAGATAATCCTCCTTACATACTGCCCAAGTCAACCAATAGCAAAGCAATAACTTGTGTTTCAGCATTCCGTTACCAACAAACCTCATGGTGCCTCAAATTCAAATATTCGCGAATATGTGTTTCCACAGTAAACACTCGACTGGAGACAACCGATATTAATCACACTGCACTTTCAATTTCTTTGTTACCTAAAAGACTGCCATAGAAGAGCGACAGCATTACACAATGCACACAATGAGAGTGGGTACAGTAAACCAAGGGGTGACTGATTGCTGGTATGGCTAAGGTTCTAATCGTTCTATTTAAGAAGGCACACCAAGTCCCAGCCCTAGGATTCCACTTAATAATCTAATGAATTCTTGGAGTTATGGTCAATACACTCAAAACCAAAACACATAGGTGAAAAACATTGTCATTTACAACGTCAATAGCTCTAACTCTCGCAAATGCGAGACCTATTGCATTGCAAATGCTTGGTTTTTTTGTTTTTTTTAACATATGGTGAGATTAACTGATTTGCTCAGATTTACAGGGGTGTTTGTGCCGAGTCATAACAAGCATTGGCAAAGCCAATAGCTCTAGCCTTTGCGAATATTGGCCACTACCTCTCTTTTATGCTGTAGAAAATCTAAGCTCCTCCCAGATTACCCTAAAATACCTATGAGCATTGCTTGAAAGGCAACGATTCCCCCAAGAGCTTTAATCTATCAGACGTGTGTCCCCTGACCCTCTTTTCAGTGTCGTTTAAAGTTGCCACAGCCTTTAAATCATTGACCTTCTTTCTAATCGTTCCAATTGTGTTCACAAAACATTGTATTTTGCATTCCCGTTTTTAGTCATAACCCCTGCACAAAATTGTTAAGTATTCTGATGCACCAAAAGCTAACAGGCTGAAGGCCATTTAATATAATCGGAAGATGGCCTTTAAGAAGAGCAAGATAAAAGTGCGAGCGAGACATTGTGTCTTCCTTTGGACACCTCCCACGTTGACATTCAACTGCACGAAGCCATCTCTCCGTCACCTGCAGACCTGCCAGTCAAGCACTTCACGTAATGTGTTAAAGGGATGTTAAATCCAGGGCTTTAAGTGGGCCGGGTCTCACCGGTGCTGAGCACTGGTAGTTTTTTAAAGGAGGCCTCGAAATGGGTCTCTATCGGGCTCTGTTTTGTGCCGTGGCACAGGCGGTCCGTTTTTTGTCCGGACTGCAGTGACAGCAGGCACATGGTTGTGCGCGTGCTCACACTGCTCACTAGTGGAGAAGTCATGCCAGGTGAGCATAATAGGGGAAGGGAAATCCTTTAAAGAGAGTCATTTTCTCTCTGTATTTCCTTCTCTTTTTGACACTCAGGAGCAGCAACATTGTCGTGGTGTCATCAGGGCTTTAAGTGGAAGCTTTTTCAATATTATATACAAGCCATAGTTGCTGCTTATTTATCTTATGCAACTAACAACCATTGACAAAGCCAAAAGTTCTGACTTGTTGTAGGTATGATGTTACTTGTTGTATCATATATCTGGATGCAGTGACAGAAACAGCAAAATACAAGACGGGCAGCACACTATGCTAAGAACAGATTTTTAGCTTACGTGTTTTTATGCCACGCCCTTAATTACACTGGTCACGCCCCTTTGAGAGACCCTCCCAGTTTTTCTTCCCACTTAAAGCCCTGGTTAAATCACCAATCACATGAGATGAAGTTTTTCATCCATGACACCACAAAGACGTCGCCCTCCGAGGTCATGCCGGCCACTGTGAACGCGGTCCTGTATTTTGTGTATTAAAGCTGAAATCAAACGATTTATTCTATGCCATTGGATTACACAAATATACTTGCCTTGGTGAACGCTTTAATGGCACGCATAAAAAAGGCCTCTTCAATATTCGCTGGTATTGTGTGCAAGCTCACAACACAGTGCAAAATACAAAGAATGGTCTGGTACTGCCCCTGTTTGGGGGAAAAAGAAAAACATACGTGTAACGCGTTCCTGTGAAACATTTGAAGAATTACAAACTTACACATTTTACAACACCACTGAGCGTTATATTCCGTGTATCTTTCGTTCTTATGCTGTGCTTGTAAAATGTGTGAAAGGTGTTGAAAATCAGACATCATGTCCAGCAGTGGTGCAGCATACAGATTCGACATTACTGTGCTAATGGCGGCCAGCCTGATTAGGCGGAATCTGGTCAGACTATCTCAATACCATTTAAGATTTCCAACAAGGATGTCAACTTCCCTAGTGATTTTCATATATGACGTCATATAACTAAATACTGGTCCTTGGAATATCTTAAATCACTTGCTTTAATGCAAAACAAACAAAAAAAGAAATAGAGAGCGAAATGATTTTAGGGCCTACACTGAAATCAGCTATGGTCCATAAAGGAAAGGGCCGAGTGCTCATTGTCTGCCACATAAAAAAGACACCCAGCTTCCCTCTTAAGGAGACAGTAAGGTGACTGCCAAGGGAAAAGATGCGAGGTAGGCATGGACCCACCCAGGGCAGGACTGGGAACCAAAATCACCCATGGAATGTTTGGTCATACAAGCCCCCTACAGCCTGTGACGAGAGCAGGCACAGCGAGAGAGCCAGACCTCTCTGCAAAGGCTGGCTGGCAAGGGCGTGGTGGGGGAGGGCTGTTTGGGGTGTTACACCCCCCCTAAAAAATGTATTCTGTAGTAAATAGTTGGGTACCGGGGCTTTCATTTGGGTATGGTGAGGTGTCTTTCAGATTTCACCCTGGATTTTTTACATGCACACACAGACAAAAACACATACATAATAAACACAGTTTGTCTCTCGTCTCCGCCTTAAAACTTGGTTCGTTTAAAAACAATTGTGTTTTAAGTACCCCTAACAATCCGCTCTCTTCTCTCTTTCCACTGCCTCTTAAGCCCCCCTCGTGTCCTGCTTCTCATCATGTATTTTAAGATATGCCAGCAAGATTGTTGGAAAATCTGAAGCTTACACCCCCGCTCTTACTGACCAAGCTATGCCCCTGCGTGGCTGGTAGGGTGTTCCACCTTTCCCGTCACTCAGAACTTTTTTAAAGAATGGGACAAAACGGTTGATTTTACAAAACATTTTCAACACACACAGAATAACAAGTGGGAGCATTACAGCATAGTACATGACGAGACAGTGTATAAAGAAACTTGAGGGGCCCCCCATCCAAGGTACATTGAGGGTCCCCTCCCCCCGGACTCACCCAGGAGGTCTCAGGCCAGGGTACTGTGCTGACGGGGTCCCCTGGAGCTCAGGGCTCGGGGGCCTATGTTACGCCACTGCCATGCACAAGAAGAACTGCCGGTTCAGGCCGCAGACAGCAGAGCTGCTTCTCTTAAAAAACAGATCCACACAATCATGCCTTGGTCAAGCCTTGGACGGCCGAGCTACTCTCCTGGATCCCATGTACAGGCGCAGGTTCTTGACACCTGAGCTATCCTAGCAGCCACATAGTTCATGTAGCTGCAGGTCTTATGTACAGAACAATCCTTTACATCACACAGATTGGTAAAGCCTTTGCTGCATTTTATGGACGACAATGTCAGCAGCTGTTGCACCATCCATCATCAACTTGCACCCAGTCACACAGCCCAATCCAAATTATACTGGCCTCCGACCACTTGTGTGCAGCTGTGTAATCCACTGCTAGATTGCACAAACTATGGACCAAGCCCAGCAGAGCCATGTACAATCCCAGCCTTTTGTGCTAACGGGGACAACAGACAACTCATGCTTTGAGTTACCCACCCATTAGTGGGGAGCCACTGTATACCCTCCTTCCTACTATGGATTAACTTTTCTATCTTGCTCCCTATCCCTGCTGCTGCAAGTGGTGCCCTGGTATTGCAGAGGAACAGGGAAGGACTGCAGCAGGTTGGTGACAGAGATGAATTGGTCACATGTATTGTAAAGGGTGACCAGAGTTGTGCAGCAGTGACACTGTCATAGACTATAGTGCATCAAATCGTGTCCTAAAAAAAGACCTGTGAAACATTAACACTAGTAAAATCATGGCCTTGGAACCCCTTGATTTCAATGCCTTTAAATTCAATGTTTTAAATAACACTGTCCTTCCCTTTGTTGTGTCTATTAAATCATTGGGCCCTAAATATGAGTAGCTCTTTTTTCAATCCCTGGGCAAACAGCTGTTTACACAGGGATCGAAAACACAAGTTTGACAGAAGTTACACCCCCCCCCAATTTTCCCCAGGTGAAATTCAGCAGGTTAAATGTGCTGAAATTTACTGGGGGGAAATGCCTGGTAAATACCAATAAATGCAGACTTTGGTGCAGACAGCTATGAAAGCCTTGTGCTCCCAATGGAGTGCGAAGGAAATACGGAAAAGGTAGTTCTCTCAAGTCAGTAGTGGAATGATACCGATACAACTCACCCAATCAAACAAGTCACTTTCATTTGGTAATGTTATTTCTGGTGGATGCTCAATCTAATCACAGATTCCTCACCATGTGAATATCCCCAGGCACCAGAATGGATCCGTAAAACTCAAAAGCAGTGCTCCTGTGCACCAGTAGGTGGCGCTATGTAACTCAATCAACACTGTGACCGTCCAAAAGTGACAAACTGAGCCACATATAAGCACAACACAGGCACGCGGACATCAGCAAATTGAAAGGTCCAGATGGATGAGACATCCCACTGAATGGGGAAGTGGGAGTGCGGTAAAGAATTTAGGGTTAGATAGAGTATCCACCAGAAAGAGCATTACCGAAGGTAAGCAACGTGCTCTTCGGATGGATACTTCTAACTGCAGATCCCTCACCTTGTAAATACATAGCAAAGCAGTAATTCCTAGACTAAAAAGTCCAGCAGGACTGAGCAGGCAAAATGTCCATCTCTACACACCTGGCAATTGAGACAGTAATGCTTCATGAACATGTGCACAGATGCACACGTAGCTGCCTGACCGATATCCAAGACAGGCAAGCTGTGTGCCAACACAGGTGAAATGAGCCTTTAGACCTTCTGGGGGCTGTTCTTAGCCAGTTCACAGCAGATGTTATTGCAGAGGACTCTCCATCGACAGATGGCTCGTTTCTGCACCACCTTGCCCTTCTTCACCCAAGAGAACCTCACAAAGAGCTGATTGTCCACCCGATGATCCTTGGTGTGAGTGATGTAAAAGCTCAGTTGGGGTCCAAACAATAGAGTCTCCCTTTTAGTGGGTGAGGAGGAGCGAAGGAGGACAGGAAGGTGATGGCTTATCTAACATGAAAAGGTGTCACCAACTTCGGTGGGACCGCAGCTCAAGTCCTTAACACCAGTTTGTCTGGTAAGAAGGTGGTGGAGGGATGCTAGAGCCAAAGAAACAGAAGTCCACTCGCCTAGCTTGAGGATGCTATTGCAACCATGAAGACCCTTTATAAGGTGAGTAGCTGCAATGGACAATTGTGCATTGGTTCAAAAGGAATACATATAAAAAAAAATATCTTGTAGCAAACACATCATAACCTGAGATCTAAACAGTAACGGGTGGCCCAGCAAATGTAAGAAATCCGAGATGGCAGACAGGTAACCCTTAACTGTGCCCGGAGCAAGACCCTGATGGCCAAAACCAAAGCAACACATCAGACAGTTTTGACTGCAACAGTTTCCACTGGCTGGTACCACTGATCCAGCGGGTTACTAGCAACAAGCATTCATACACAAAATACTCACTTGGGCCCATACATTCATACTACGCTAGCAATTTCCGCTGGTGGGTCAGTTGGTACTCTTTATCAAGATCCCTGCTACCAATTACTTTTCCGATTGAAGAGTAATGACTTACCAATGGACCCTTTGCTAATTGGGAAGTTTAAAATGAGTGACGTTCCATACAATTCATAATTTCTTGAAATAATCACTGAGTCAAGAAGTTTTAAAATATTTATCTAAAGATTTAGCAGAGTAAAATACAGAACCACATGATACTTAAATCGCATATCAAGGATGAAGCATAATAATCAATTATCGATCAATGACGGTCCCTTAGGAAAGGAGAAGATAGAGACAGCAGCGCACCTAAGGGTTGTATTTATATTTACCTAGAGTGCGAGAAACAAACCCCTTGGCCAAGGAGTTGGAAAATAGGATCCTGGAAGGATGAAGAGCAAAGACCTCCTCTCGGATCAGGATAGGACCGGTGACCTCTCTATCAACGACACCTGCGTCGTTCCCCTCTCTGGTACTTCGCTTCTCCTCGAATTCTCCCGTGATTTCCTTCTAATGGACTCCGCCGCCCCCTCCTCAGGACCTCTCTGGACAGCGGTTCAGTCTGCAATCGATCAGCTCGTTCTGTGGTCCTCCAAGCTGACAGCCTCAACGCCAAAAGCTAATGCGGCCACTAATTAGCTAATTCTATATCTATTATACCCTTCTACGCCCATGTACCTCCCATTAATGTTGCAAAAATATAGGGCCACTACTTCTGATTGGACAGGGACAGGGGGTTGATCCTCACACCATATTGATTTAATTCATTTTTCTTAAAGCCCATTGTTATAAAAAAAACGCCCCTCACTTTTAATACATTTGCTTTATTTCCCACCCGTCTCATGACAAAGTTTATACATTCTTCATGTACATTGTTGCATATTGGTAGGGACATTCATGAATACAGCAATATTGGCCATCAGGTCATGGCCTTGGACGACGTCCAGGTTGACTTCATCCTTTTCTTTCTGGGCAGCCATGCAGGACGCATGCGCAGAACCATGGTCACACGAGTTTTCAGTTCACCAACCCCAGGCCCAAATTTACGAACTATTAAAGTCAAAGAGAAAATATTAAAATCACAGATAAATTGTTTCACTATATTCCCACTCTTTCTACTCTATTCCCATTTACTTATAAATTCTATCCCGCATTAGTAGCGTTAAAATACCACAGTTTAAGTGAAACATGAGAGCAAGCTGTAGCACGTGAAAACATAAAGCAGCCATTTTAAGGCACACTGCGCAGAAGCAAGAGTTTCCTTCCAAGCAAAGAAAGACGTCACACCACGTGATATGGTTGAGACATGCGCAATAAAGTTCCTGCGCTTTAGCGGCCATTTTTAGAATAGACAAACGTTACTTGTTAGTTAAAACACATACACAAGCTTCCTTGCTACTCATATTTGTGTGTGCAGTTGTTAGAATGAACAATACAAGTTTAATACATTAATACTTTTGAGAAGATTGCATCCGAGCAAGTCTCATTTGTGAGTCCTTGCTCCATCAATCCCCTCTCTGATGGCGTTTCTGAGCCATCAAAATGCTACCCACAACCAGATGCAAACTTTTAGCATAATATAGTTTCACTTTCATTTTTACACTTTCTATTTTTCACATCTCCTTTCAGTTTCTTGTATAATTCACTTCTCAAATCTTCAAGTTCAATTTCATCAAACTTTCGCTTCTTTCCTTTTCCTGTCACATTATACAATTCATTCCTTCTATAACATTTGCACCATATTATTATTGACACTACTATTATTGCTATCCCTGCTAAGGGTACTAATATTTTACCTATAAGTCCTTTCCCTATATTAGCAAACCAGGTACCAATTGACCTAATACTATTGGTCAATCTTTCCCATACACTATCAACTGCCAGTGGTTTTAGTTCCTTCTCAAGTTTAGTTATATTCTGTATATACGTTTCAATTTCTGCACTTTTATCAGGTATGTAAGTGCAACAGTGTTTCGTCTTCAATAATTTACAGACTCCACCCTCTTTTGCCAGTATAATATCAAGAGCAAGTCGATTTTGCATAACCATAGATCTAATCGCAACCATTTCCGCATTAATCATTAGAAATCCTCCAGCAGTGTCAGTTGATAAACGATCAACCACTGTAGATAATTTACATATTTTCCTTGAGTTCAGAATTATTCCCACTGAAGGTATCAATGCACCAAATGTATCACCTACAATTTCTGAAAAACAAGCTCTTTTTCTACGTGTTAATTCACTAGTATTTTCATTGCTGCCAGTGTTTCTTTTTACGTGGTATATTTTTGGAAATACTATTCCAAAATAACAACTTCCATACCACCGTGCAGGAAGCCTAAAGTAAGCCTTATTCCCACACACATAATAGATTCCAGGAAAAACTGAATCTGTTCCTCCTTTAAGTCCCCAACCTCCAAGAATTAAGAAATTGTGTTCACATTCACTGGTACCGATGAAAACATTGTTATACTCAGTCTTTAACCTATGTAGACAAATTTTCCCTGTTTTTACAAAATCTAGAGCCATAGCAGCTTGAGCCTTGCCAGGTGTGTAACTACCTTCTTTCTCAGCCCAAGGTGGCAAATGAGCCTTATGCTCAGAAGCTTTCTTTTGGAAATCTTGTCTTCTACTTTCCACTAAATTCAAAAATATCTTTTCTTCTTCCTGTAAAGAACATGTTAAATTGCGTCTATGTGCGTGAGTTATGTCTATTGATTTCATTGTTAAGAAAAATTCTCCCATAAACTGTGCATCTTTGCTACTAAGCACTGGATTCATATTCTTTCGAATCGGAACCTCAGAAAATATCACATCTATATTTGAATAATACTGAAGTCGCCCTGTTCTATAAAATAAACTAGTCAGTACACTACATGATATGCCATAGGTTAATGGCAAGTGATGATACGTTAACCCTTCTGCTACTGATTCAGGTAGTTTCATACAGACATAACAATTACTAACTTCCATGGTATTTACATATTGGAATAATAACTTTGTGAAAACATTCAAACTAGTGTCGTTATCTGTTACTGCATGATGAAATTCTGGTTCGTCTTCTGCCTTTAGTTCTACTCTATTACTTTTCAAGTTATCTGTTCTTTCCTTGGTTTCGTTGTTAATCTTTTTATCTATTATCATAAGGTAAGGAATTGCTACGATCACAATTAACCATACTATAAGCATCACTACCAGATTGCATATGCATATAGCACAACATCTTTTACAACCTTTCTGTTTTGGTCTCCCAGTAACTCTATCGTCAGACATTTTTGACAAGGAAGATTGCTCTTCTTATCGTATTCTTCAAGTCTCTTTACGTTCTCAAGGTGGTTCTATTTCTTTTTCATAAGTCAGTTCCGCACTTGTTCCTTCGTCACCACTTTCACTTGATTCTGAGCTTTCGTAATCTTCGAGAATAATATAAGTCCAATCAGGACCTTTAAATTTGTTGTTCACAAGTTTCAGTCTTTTGCTTCTTCGTTTTTCACTTTTATTTTCTTGTCCCGTTTGGCTTGTTACTTCGTTCACTTGTTCTGGATCTTCACTTCTGGTTGTTATGTGGTATTTTACTCTTTTAATGACACTAGGCCAATGATCACCTTTTCTTGTTTTCTCTGTTTGCACTGTTTCTTTATTTCCTTCTTCAGAAATTCTTTTATTTTCAGGTTGTGTTACAATTTGATGTTCTTCAATTTCTGTTTCTCCTACTATTTGTTCTGTTTCCGGTCTGATTTGTTTTTCTTCAGCTGCTCCACTGTGAGTCTCTAGTAATTGGTCTTGTTCTTGATTTACGTTTTCCTGCTCGAAATTCTCAAGATCTTCTTCTTCTGTGTACTTTTCTTGATCTAACTGGTTCTGATCAGGGCTTATTGCACTTTGTACTTCTGCAGCCTGACCGCGTTCTTCTAGACCTGTCTGTCCCTGCTCAAAATCTGTTGGTTCTTCTTTAATTTGAGCCCAGTTTCCTCTCCCTATCTGTTCCTGCTCAGGTTCTCTTATTATCTCTTCTTCTTCTTCCTGAGCTGCTTCTTCTTCACCTATCTGATCTTCTTCAATTTCTTCTAAATTTACTTGACTTCTTGTTCTGTTGTAGACTTCAGGTATTTCCACCACTGGTATCCAGTCCTGACTTGTGCTCGGTTGTTCTTCTTCAGCTTCCTTTGAATCTCGGACCTGAGATTCTTCAGCTGGGCAACCTTCAGCTTCCTCAGTTATCGGTGCTGTCTGAGGATTTTCTTCTTCAGGGTCTGGTACTCTTTTGGTGTGACTTACATGAATCCAATTAGGAAATCCTGCACACTTCACTGCTGTGTTCGTAACCAGTATGACCTGACAAGGTTCGCCCCATCTAGGTGATAGACACGTTTCTCTGGTGTGATTCTTCACTACCACCCAGTCTCCGGGACTCAGATCATGTTCTTGTTCAGGCTGCCTGGAAACTGCGTCTTCTCCAACCTGGTGAGAGACAGAACGCACTAGGTCAGCCAATCCTTTGCAATAATCCAGAACCATATCATCAGATATATTCAGCAGTTTATTTGTGGGAACATGTGCTTGTCTCATTGCTCTTCCCATCATTATCTCGTGCGGACTCAATCCGGTGTTTCTATCAGGAATGCTTCTGAGTCCCATTAAAACAAGAGGCAATGCATCTGGCCAATCTAATGATGTTGATGCACACATTTTTCCCAGTCTGGATTTTATCATGCCATTCATTTGTTCCACCACTCCAGAAGCCTCTGGACGATATGCACAGTGCAATTTTTGCTCAATTTGGAATGCTTCACAGATTATCTTAATCACTTCACTGTTAAAATGCTTTCCTCTATCTGATTCCAAAGTTACTGGAAAACCAAATCTAGGAATGAGTTCGCGTAGCAACAACTTTGCGACTGTAATACTGTCATTCCTTCCGGTAGGGTATGCCTCCACCCACTTTGAAAACAGACACACTATGACTAGTACATATTTCAGCCCTCTACATGGTGGTAACTGAATGAAATCAAGTTGCAATCTCATAAATGGACCAATCTGCCTTTCCAATTTTTCCAAATCCAATTACTGTTTTTCTTCCTGGATTATGCATTTGGCAAGTTAAACATCTCTGACAAAGACTCTCTGCTACTGCCCTAAACCTTGGATTGTACCAATTTTGTCTAAAGAGCCTAATCATTGCATCTCTCCCTACGTGTGTGTCTCCATGATACATCCTAGCCATTTGTGAAAGCAGACAATCAGGCATGACTGGTCTGCCATCGGCACAAATCCATACATCATATTCTGTCTTTTGAGAACATCCCGTTTTAATCCATGTACTCCTTTCACTCTCATCAGCATCATCTTGCAATCGTTTTACATCATTCCATGTTTCCGGAGGTGCATACAGCATAAGTTGGCAGCTGATTCCCATTCTTTCCACCCTTTTATTTACTGACAATCTGTTTTTGGCACAATGTTGAGCCACAAGATCTGCGTATCTGTTGCCGACTACCACCCAGTCATCTCCTGACTGATGTGCGGCACATTTCACCACAGCTAATTCTTTTGGTGAGTGTATTGCTTCCAGTAGTTCTTTTACGAACTGTCCATTTTTAATGGGGGATCCTGAAGAAGTCATAAAATCCCTCTGCATCCATAATTGGCCAAAATCATGCACAACCCCGTAACCATATTGGCTATCAGTAAATATAGTTACTTTTTGATTCCTCCCAATTTTGCAAGCCTTTATCAATGCAATCAATTCAGCTATTTGTGCAAATTTTACTCCTGGTAAATAGGATGCTTCGACTATTCCAGTTAGTTCACACACTGCATATGCTGCAGTTAGTTTTCCATCTTCATGCCTTTGGCATGAACCATCAACAAACAGCTCCCTGTCTGGCTTCCTGAGGGGTAGTTCCTGAATATCAGGACGTGGTTTTGTGCACAACTCTGTGGCTTGTAAACAATCATGCTCTTCTTCGTCATCTTTAACTTCTTCATGATATGGGTCTGGTAGTAAGGTAGCTGGATTTACTATTGTGCACCTTACAATGGTCACATTTTCAGCACCCAGTATTATTCTTTCATATTTAGTCAACCGACTAGGAGTAAGATGCTGAGTTCGGGTTCTTGTCAACAAAATCACAACCGCATGTGGAATGAACACTTTTACAGAGTGTCCCATTACAATTGACTCACTTTGTTCAATGCTCAAACAGGTAGCCGCTACTGCTTTTAAACAGCCTGGCAACGCAGCTGCCACTGGGTCCAATGTAGCAGAAAAATATGCTATAGGACGTCTGTCTAAACCATGTCTCTGGGTTAAGACTGAAAGTGCACAATTTTCTCTTTCATGGCAGAATAATGCAAATTTTCTCTTATAATCAGGCATGCCTAGGGCAGGTGCTGCACATAAAGCATTTCTTAATTTTACAAACGCACCTACGCTCTCATCATCCCACTCAACTGGGTCCTTTGCCTTCTTTCTCGTCATTTGAATTAATGGCTTTGCCAACAGGGAAAATCCTAGTATCCATTGTCGACAATAACCTACTATTCCAAGGAACATTCTCACTTCTCGTTGAGAGACAGGCATCTGCATTTTCTTTATTAATTTTATTCTTTCAGCTGTTATTCTCCTTTTGCCCCTCTCAATCTGGTGTCCTAGGTACTTAACTGCTGTTGTACAGAACTGCAATTTTTCAGGTGAAACTTTATGCCCTTCTTCAGCTAAATGATTTAATAATGCAATGGTGTCAACAACACAGTCCTCTCTGGTGTTAGTTGCCACTAGTAAGTCGTCTATATACTGCACTAAGACTGAGCTTCCTGGCATTACTAGTTTCTCTAGGCACTTTTTCAATATCTGATTAAAGATGGAAGGACTTTCCGTGTACCCCTGAGGAACACGATTCCATACATAGACCTTGTTCTCAAATTTAAATGAAAATAGATACTGACTATCTGGATGTAATGGTATGGAAAAGAATGCTTGGCATAAATCAATCACAGTAAACCATCCTGCACTCCAAGGAATCTGGTATAGAATCACTGCAGGATTTGGTACTATAGGACAACATGGTTCCACAATCTTATTTATTTTGCGCAAGTCTTGAACAATCCTATACTTTCCACTAGGTTTCTTCAGACCCATGATTGGTGAGTTACAAGGGCTACTCATTACTTCTTTTAGTATTCCTTGTTTTACCATTCTGTTAATTTCTTCAATGACTCCTGCTTTTACCTCTGCACTTATTTTATACTGTCTAGTATTTGGGAAAATTGCACCTTCTTTTACCGTAATCTTAACTAGGTCTATTTTGGCCATAAGTCCTACTTCTTTTCCCGTGAAATCCCATACCATGGAATTCACTGTAGTTTTCAGTTCTTCTGGTAACTCCTCTTTTGTTATCAAAGAAAACATCTCATCTACTTCTGTACCTTGCTTTGCAATCATAAATTTATATACATGGTCTTCATCTGGGGTCTGAACTGCCACCCATCCGGTGTGCAGAAAATTGTGCAATTCATTTTACATAACAAATCCCGGCCCAATAAATTTACTGGACTGGAATCACACACTACAAATTGATGCATTTCTCTAAAGTTTCCGATTTTTACTTCCATTGGTTCGGTAAGAGGTGTTCTAATCTTTTGATTAGCCACCCCCACAACTTGGATAGCTTCTCCAGAGAGAGGAAGGCCTGGGATGTCTACTGTTCTCACAGTAGACCTGGTAGCACCAGTATCCAAAAGGAAAGTAATATCATTACCTTTCACATTCCCTTCAACATATGGACCTGACTGATCTACCGGTAAGGATGCACCAAGTACGCACTCCTTCTCCCCCTCTCCTAGGCACCGTCATTGGCTATAGGTACAAAAGTCGTCCTGTAAAAGAAATTGTGATGTTACATAATCATTCTTACCACTTCCTCCTTGATATCCGACGTCTGTATCGTGCTTTGCTCTGCTTACATTACCCTGTATAGGTGCAGGTGGCAACTGACTCTGAGGATTTACACCCTGCTGTGAGTCATTCTGCGTCTGTGGATTTTAATTTTGATTTGGGCCATTATTATTCCGAATCTTTTTACATTCATCCTTCCAATGCCCTAATTTTCCGCACCCGTGAAAAGGAAACTTCTTTTTAGCTTCTTCTCTACTCATTCGTCCTTTCAATTTTCCTCCATTTCCAGTGTCACCATTCGTTCCAGAATCTTTTCCCTGATTATCACTCGGATTATCCAAGTTAATTCCCTGTTTCTCAGCCATCTTTACCTGAGCCCACATCACTTTTTCTTGCAATTTCTTGTGCCTATCCTCAATGTCATCTCCACAATATTTTGCTTATTTCAAGATCTCGTCAATCGGTTTCCCTTGCCAGCACAACATGTGCTGCTTAATCATCTGACAAATCTCTGGCTTCAGACCGTAAACAAATAGGTAAACAAACTGACTCATGCTTTTATCTCCAATGTCCTCAAATCCACTATACTGCTTGAATACCTGCAATAAACGCTCATAGTAGGCGTGTACCGATTCACTGGCTTCTTGGGTAGTTCTGTCTATTTTCACCCAATCTGTTTCTTTTGGTGGTATTTTCCCTTTCAGGTAAGTTATTACCTGCTGATACTTTTTCATTACATCATTGGACGGGGCACCTGTCTTTGGATCTCTAGGATACTCCTCACTGGGCCAATCAACTGTGATTTTGCAATCTGTCCACAAATCGGCAGGTACCACTAAGTCGAACAACCCATCCAAATCTTTCAACAATACCTTTGACACCTTCACAAACCTCTCAACCTGCTTGTACCATTCAATTGGCTTTTCCCTCAACTTTGGAAAATCATTCGTAAATGACAAAATATCCTGTCTGCTCCATGGGACATGTACATATCCCCCTCCTGGAACTTCTCGCATCGGGTACATTTGATCTCCTTTCCCTGTTTCCTTCATTAAATATTCAGAAGTTGTTCTACTGTATCGGGCCTCTTCCTTTTTCTTTGTCCATCTAACTTTCCATTTATCTAGCTCTCCCCATTTCTGCAAAACTGTCATTAATTCTTTTACTTGTAATTTTCTTCCAGAGGCATTCATATTTTCCAAATCCTTGTCTGAAAAATCTGCTCTGTAGGGCTTTTGTAACACTTTTGACTTCCCTATTTCAATTCCCATCTGTTGAGCTAAATCTGATAATTTCTCATGAAATATTTTTACATTTCTTGTGATGCTTCTGCATACGAACAATAATTCTTCTTCATCGTACGTATTTAGGCGATCTACCCCTACATTTCCTGCTATCATTTCTTCTAACTCAACTTTTAATTTATAAATGTCCATGATCTTTGGGTGTGAACTCTGTTTGTCTGATCCTTGTGCCCACCTTTCTAAGTCTTCAGGTGTAACTACTGTGGCACTTTTCGTTCCTGATGAAGTTATTATGTTTACATCTTTTGCACAACCAGGTGTTACTCTTCTGGGAGTACTATTTACAGAATCTCGAATGGGCAAGTCCATTAATGAAATCATAGACTCACAATCACTAAAGTGATCCTCAACCATTACTACTGCTTCAGGTTTAGGAACATTCACAGGTGTAGGCATAACTAGAGGTTTGGGATAAGTTACTTTGTCACCATATAAGGGAACCACTGGACCAATCGTTACAGGTATGGTCAATGAATCAGGATGAACACTCAATTGTGTTACTTTCTGAATTAATTCTGCTCTGTTTTTATCTATCGCTTCCTTTTCTTTATCGTGAAGTACCCTACTAACTGGTGAATCATGCAATACTTGTGGTACCAAAGGTGTTCTTAACAAGGGTGCACTTGGGTTGCATCCACTTGTCCCTTCCTGATATGGTGGCGGATTCTTTAATATATCCTCCATAAATTCATCTTCGGAATCTCCAAATCTAGTCAGATGTTTTGTCTTTTCTGTGCATTTACTCCCTACTGATTCTTCTGCCATTAATATCGGATATAGACCCTCTGTAAGCATTGCTCTTCTCCACTGTTTCATCTGACCATCCCTTGACTCGTTTTGGTATCTGGGGAAAAATCCCCGATAACCCCTATTACTTCTGGATCGATCACGTTCGAATGCCTCGGTTTCCCACTCTTCTAAGGCTTCGTATTGAGTTAATCTAGGTCTGGGTTCTAAGTCATTCATTCTTAATCTCAAATTTTGAAGAATCCTCCCATTGAAAGTACCATTCTCGGGAAAAGCTAATATTCCATCATTTTTGGTATATTCCATCCAATTTTCTATCCATACACAAGTATGATAACCTCTCTCCATCATCATGAATGAAGCGGGCGTTTTAGCTGGTGGAATGATAATTCCTTCCCTAGTTTTGATTGGTTTGTCCTTCTTAAAATAATTCTTAATCTTTTGTAGAAATGACATTTTCCTCTTTTCTCCGTACATTTTTGGCAAATTTCGATGTATAAAATTATATTCTGCAAAGCCTAAAAATCTCCTATCCGGACGAATTCCTATTAAAGTCGGATCACCTTTTAACATACAATCTCCGCTATCCACTAGGATTTTTGCTTCTATGGTAATAACCAATCAGATTCCAGCTAACTTTTGTCTCTGAACCAATCCTAGCGCGGCCTTTCAGTGACGTCTTTTCTGACGATCCCTCCTTTACAATCTGCGCTTCTCTGTCCCTCGTTGTTTTTCTACCAATCCCAGCGCAGTACCTGTGACGTCAGTAGTGCTCCTGACTACTGACCCCTCCTTTACAAGAGTCGTTCTACGCCCGCGGTTTCAACCAATCCCAGCGCGGCGTTTGTGACGTCAGCTTCCTCTCCGGTAGCTGACCCTCCCTTTACAAAATCGTACGCAAAACTTTATTTTCTCTATACTTCTTTAAAATTCAGTAACAACATAAAACATTCGCTATTGTGCCAGTTTCTCTAAATTGAAAAAGATAGTTTCATTCGTACTTAGTAAAACCTTTCTGTTTACTATACATACACTACGAGTAAACCCTTCCGTTTACTCTTCACACAAGCTTCAGAAATACCTGCTACTTCTTCAATGTTACCCTTTGTAGGTGATATAACATCAAATTTTCACTAGCATATTCCTTTGCTCTTACTCACACGCATAGAGTCCCTAACAAGTACTGATAGCCCTACTTAACTTTTCAGTACTATTTCTGCCTGACAGATAACCTCACTGCAGTATGGCTTCCACTTACCATCCGCTATTCTTTCCCCGGGGATTCTGGACAACATAAAACAAACTTTAAACAATAACGGATGTTAGTTCATAAAAATAAAATTCTCATTACCCAATTAACAAAGTGCAACCATCCTCTGCTACCAGAAAACTGATCCAGCGGGTTACTAGCAACAAGCATTCATACACAAAATACTCACTTGGGCCCATACATTCATACTACGCTAGCAATTTCCGCTGGTGGGTCAGTTGGTACTCTTTATCAAGATCCATGCTACCAATTACTTTTCCGATTGAAGAGTAATGACTTACCAATGGACCCTTTGCTAATTGGGAAGTTTAAAATGAGTGACGTTCCATACAATTCATAATTTCTTGAAACAATCACTGAGTCAAGCAGTTTTAAAATATTTATCTAAAGATTTAGCAGAGTAAAATACAGAACCACATGATACTTAAATCGCATATCAAGGATGAAGCATAATAATCAATTATCGATCAATGACGGTCCCTTAGGAAAGGAGAAGATAGAGACAGCAGCGCAACTAAGGGTTGTATTTATATTTACCTAGAGTGCGAGAATCAAACCCCTTGGCCAAGGAGTTGGAAAATAGGATCCTGGAAGGATGAAGAGCAAAGACCTCCTCTCGGATCAGGATAGGACCGGTGACCTCTCTATCAACGACGCCTGCGTCGTTCCCCTCTCTGGTACTTCGCTTCTCCTCGAATTCTCCCGTGATTTCCTTCTAATGGACTCCGCCGCCCCCTCCTCAGGTCCTCTCTGGACAGCGGTTCAGTCTGCAATCGATCAGCTCGTTCTGTGGTCCTCCAAGCTGACAGCCTCAACGCCAAAAGCTAATGCGGCTAATTAGCTAATTCTATATCTATTATACCCTTCTACGCCCATGTACCTCCCATTAATGTTGCAAAAATATGGGGCCACTAATTCTGATTGGACAGGGACAGGGGGTTGATCCTCACACCATATTGATTTAATTCATTTTTCTTAAAGCCCATTGTTTTAAAAAAAACGCCCCTCACTTTTAATACATTTGCTTTATTTCCCACCCGTCTCATGACAAAGTTTATACATTCTTCATGTACCTTGTTGCATATTGGTAGGGACATTCATGAATACAGCAATATTGGCCATCAGGTCATGGCCTAGGACGACGTCCAGGTTGACTTCATCCTTTTCTTTCTGGGCAGCCATGCAGGACGCATGCGCAGAACCATGGTCACAAGAGTTTTCAGTTCACCAACCCCAGGCCCAAATTTACGAACTAATAAAGTCAAAGAAGAAAATATTAAAATCACAGATAAATTGTTTCACTGTATTCCCACTCTTTCTACTCTATTCCCATTTACTTATAAATTCTATCCCGCATTAGTAGCGTTAAAATACCACAGTTTAAGTGAAACATGAGAGCAAGCTGTAGCACGTGAAAACAAAGCAGCCATTTTAAGGCACACTGCGCAGAAGCAAGAGTTTCCTTCCAAGCAAAGAAAGACGTCACACCACGTGATATGGTTGAGACATGCGCAATAAAGTTCCCGCCCTTTAGCGGCCATTTTTAGAATAGACAAACGTTACTTGTTAGTTAAAACACATACGCAAGCTTCCTTGCTACTCATATTTGTGTGTGCAGTTGTTAGTATGAACAATATAAGTTTAATACATTAATACTTTTGAGAAGATTGCATCCGAGCAAGTCTCATTTGTGAGTCCTTGCTCCATCACCACACCAAGCCACAAATGTGTCCCAGCACCCAAAAATACACAGATTTTGTGGAAGGGTGCCTGGCTGCTAGAATGACAACTACCACCTTGGGAGGAAGATCAAAGGAGATCAACTGTCACTCTTCAATCTCCATGAATGGAGATGCAGGGTGCGCAGGCATGACCCTGCCCTGCTTCTGTGACAGGAGGTCCTCCTGAAGCAGCAGCCTGATGGAGGACTGATGCTCAAGCCCAGAAGTTCCAGGTACCAAACCCTCCTGGCCCAATATGCAGCCACTAGAATGACCTGGGCCAAGTGTTAGAAATGGGGGTCCCTAATTAGCAGAGGTAGGTTATCTTTGTCCAATCAGGGACCCTTGCTTCTAGTCAGGGTAAGGGGGATACACACTTTGGATAACCCCTGCTTACCCCCTTGGTAGCTTGTCACGAACAGACAGGCTTATCCCAAAGGCAATGTGTAAAGTATTTGTACTCAAAACACACAGTAACACAGTAAAAACACAACAAAAGGACACCACACCAGTTTAGAAAAATAAGGTATCTTTATCTAAACCAAACAAGACCAAAACGACAAAAATCCAACATACATATATCAAACTAGCACTTAAAAACAGTTACTTGCAGAAATAGCACTTGTAGGAAAAAATAGCTTTACCTGGGGCTATTACGACGTCGTGACAGGCATAAATCCAAAGTATGGCACCGACTGCGAGGTGCGCGGCGTCAGGCATGGACTCACGCGGACCCCCAAACAACAGTACCTTGGGAAATGAAGTCTACGGACAATGCACGGCATCGTGGAGGTGAGGCGTCGGTGCCGAGGTTGAGGCCGGTTCCCTGGTTGCCACGGGGGAGGCGAGGTGTCGTATCCGCAAGGAGGCGACGTGTTGAGTCCAGGACAGGGGAAGTCGCGGCGGTGAGGTGTTGGTTCCTGTGAGGCGAAGTGAAGTCGAAGAGTTCATGAAGTCACCCTAGTCGGTCATTGGCTCCGGCATAACGGTATGCTGGCGGTGACGGCTTCGGTGCGAGCACTGGCGTCGAGAAGGCCGACAACTGTGGGCGTCAGCAGGCGTCAGAGCTACAGTGCAGGCGGGTCGTTGCCCCCGGCCTCGGTGCAGGTCGCGGCATCACTGGAGGCGTCGCTGGTGGCATCAGAGTTGTTTTTCTTGCTTTCTTTAAGTTTCTTCCAGCTCCCAACAGCAAGAACAACCTCCAGAGGCCCAAAACTGGAATAGGCACCTCCTGGCAGGTCAGAACTCCCAGCAGTGGAGTTCAGGGGAGCTGGTGGTGAAGTCTTTGTGTCCCTGAGACTTCAGAACAGGAGGCCAGTACACACAAGCCCTTGGAGATTCTTCTTCAAGTAGGATCTCAGCAAATTTGCAGTCTTTGTCCTCTTCCTTGGCAGAAGCAGCAACTGCAGGCCAACCCAGCAAATCACACAGCAAAGGGGCAGTACTCCTCCTCACAGCTCTTCTCCTTGGCAAAAGGTTCCTCTTGAGTCCAGAAGTGATCTAATTCTCTGGGGTTTAAGGTCCACTACTTATACCCCATTTTGTCTTTGTTCTCTTTGTGGCAAGGGTCTCTGAGCCCAGTCCAATCCAGTTCTGGCCTCTCTAGTGCAGCATCACTACAGGAGGTGGGGACAGCATTGCATAGGGGAGACAATGCCTATTCAGGTGTAAGTGAAACTCCTCCCACCACTCTAAATGCAGCCAAGGTTTATTCAGCTCAGTTCTGAGTCACCCAGGAAAGGCAGGACACACTTCAACCCCCCTTCTTGCTGTCTACAGTGAATGCACATCCCCAGCCCCTGTCACTCCAAAACCAGACAGTCAATACACAAACCAGCAGAGGCACACAGAATGGTTAAATAAGAAAATGCCTACTTTCTAAAAGTTTCAGTTTCAAACACACAATTTAAAAACCATCTCCCTAAAAAGATGTGTTATTAAATTATGAGTTCAGAGAGCCTAAACTCAATTTCTCTATCTTGTTCCAATGGAAAGTTATACTAGAAAGATGTCACAAAGTAACTCCCATGTTCGCCTATGAGACAGATATCCTTTCAATAGTGAAAAACGAAATTGGCAGTATTTCACTATCAGTACACGTAAAACACACCAGTACATGTCCTACTTTTCACATACACTGCACCCTGCCCATGGGTGTACCTTGGGCCTACCTGAGGGGTGCCTTACATGTAAGGAAAGGGAAGGTTTGGGCCTGGCAAGTGGGTGCACTTGCCAGGTTGACATGGCAGTATTAAAACTGCACGCAGACACTGCAGTGGCAGGTCTGAGATACCTTTACCGGGGTACTCATGTGGGTGGCACAATCAGTGCTGCAGGCCCTCTAGTAGCATTTGATTTACAGGCCCTGGCACACTCAGTGCACTGTACTAGGGACTTACCTAGTAAATCAATTATGCCAATCATGGATAACCAATTATGTTCACAATTTACACAGAGAGCATATGCACTTTAGCACTGATCAGCAGTGGCAAAGTGCCCAAAACATCTAAGCCAACAAAAACGAAAATCCAGCACAGAATCAAAAATACAGGAGGTAGAGGCAAAAAGTCAGGGGAAAACACGCCAAGGATGCCAAGTCTAACAGAAGGTCATTCCAGTTCTTCTTTAGAACTCATGCATGAGAGGTAGCGGCGGGAAGGCGTACAGATGTCCTGTGCACCACTCTAAGTGGAATGCATCTCCTAGACAGAGCCTTCTGTGGAAACTCCAGTGCGCAAAGTTGCAGACATTGCATGTTCGGTGATCGCAAAGAGATATAGTCAAGGTTCTCCCCATTTTTAGAAGATGCGCTCTGCCACCTCCAAGTGTAACTGCCATTCAGGATATACTAGGTGTCCCCAGCTGAGTTTGTCTGCCTTAGCATTCAAAGATCCCACCTGGTGGTGTACCATCAGGCAAATTCTCTGAAGATTCAGCCAGCTCAAGAGACACAGGGCCCCTAGGCAAAGAATCCAGGACACAAACCCAACCTGCTTGTTGCAGTACCACATGACAGTAGTGTTGTCCGTGAGAACCTGCACCAGCAGTTCCTTGATGGAGAACAGAAATGCCTTCAACACCATCAATTTGCCTCCAGCACCTGCAAATTGATGTGGAGACAGGTCTCTGCCATCACCTTTGTGAACGGCTATGGGGTACTAGTGAGGCCAAAAAGGAGCAGGGCAAACTGAATGTGCTCATGACCCACTTCTGAACCCCAGGTAGTGCCTGTGGGCCTTCAACATGGGGATGTGAAAATAAGCACCCGGAAGGTTCAGCGCCACCATCCTGGGATCCAGGACAGATCGAACTTGGGCCAGAGTGAGAATTTTGGATTTTAACTTGTGTAGGAAGGCACTGAGAGGACAAAGATCTAACATAGGCACGAGGAAATAATGGGAATTGCACAGAGTTCTCACTTCTGAGGCGGTAACCTTTCTATAGCTCCTCTGACCAAAATAACCTGCACTGCCTAGCATAAAAGTTATAGATGGTCCTCCGAGAACTAGTCCAGTGTGAGTGGCAGGTGCGGTTGGTTAAAAAGAAATAGAACGGTGTAGCCCCGTTGGACAATCTGCACTAAACATTTGTCGTATGTAATGTGTTGCCACCTCTGTAGAAAGTGGCTGATCCTGCCTACTAGCGGCTGGCTCTGTGCCACTAAGGCAACACTAAAGGAGCTTCGAGGTTGTTGATGGAGGACTGGGATGTGAGTTGGCCCTGTTGGCCAAGTAGTTGTCTGTTGGGCCCATCAACCTAGCCTCGATAGGCCTGAGAGGTTTATGTGATCATGGTGGGGCCTGACACTGTTGATATGCCAAGCTCCAAGTATATAACTAAAACAGGAGAAAGTGTTGCTTGACTTGAGGTCCTTGCGTATCCTTGGGGCACAATGGTGTGCCTGAGAGAGCTGGAAGTGTGCCAAAGGTGTGCAGCATAGCCTATCGAAAAGTTTCAAACTGCTGCAATGTTGCCGATGGGCCTGGGAACTCGGGGTGCATTGGGACCTAGGATGGAATTGGCTCCTCTGTGGAAAGGGAGCAAGACCTGGAGGCATAGTGAAGCTCCTGCTACTCCTCTGGAGAACAAGAGTGGTAGGAAGGGGCCAAGTCCCACTTGGACTTCTTATGTTTCTTCTTTGACTTACCCAAAGACTTTGACTGTGAAGACAATCTGCCCTGGGAATGACTTCGAGAGTGGGTCCACATTCTCAACTTCGACTTGTAGCTGGACCAGCATAGAGCCTTCTGGTGCACTGCTACATAGAGCTTTGCTTTGAGTCTCGGATGGCTTTTTGATGCATCTGAAAGCAGTCATCGCAGGTCTTGGAGTTATGCGTCGAGCCCAAGCACTATAGGCACACCTCATGGGGATCAGTCACAAACATCTATTTGCGACAATCCTTACAAGGTTTAAACCCTGTCATTTTAGGAGATTAACTGTCCCTTACACACTCAAAAATTTGCAAGAGTACAGAGAGATAGAGCAGAGCTCCAGCTTAATGACTGAAGGCACAGAAAGAATGAAACTGAACGTCAGAGCATGAGTGGCACTTATATGTGGCTCTGTTCATCACTTTCAGAGCTGAACGGAGTCGACGCTCAGTTACATGGCACCACCTACCAGCACGCAAGAGAACTACTTTTGAGTTTTCCAGATCCAGGCTGGTGTCTGGGGATTTTCAAAAAGTGAAAAATCTGCAGTTAGTAGTATCCATTAGAAAAAAGGTTAAAAAAGCTTTGCTCCAACAGCGGGAAAAACAAGAATAGGGAGAAAAAACATTGAATCAAGAGCAGGCAACTGAGACACACAAGTCATTCAATCATGAGCAAAAGGCCGACCCAAAGCCCACTTTATGTATTGTCCTGTTCTCAGTTCTTCCCCAATATTAAAATCTAAAGCGGTTTGTAGGTGAGACCTTTTCAGCTTTCTAACAGTAGCCTGGATCTGGTGTTCTTCTTTGATGGCTGCCATTAAGTCTAAACAACCAGTCATTGCATTGTATTCAAAGCAGGTCTCATATTTTTTTATGTCAAAAACAAATTAAAGCTTGGAAACCCATTTCAACACATTCGTAGCCAGTGAATGGCCTTGCTGACAGTATAGTTCTCATCTTTTCTGATTCTGAGTGAAGATAAGACAGACGATCTCCTGGGATAGAGGTAGATGCGGGCATGCACATCGGTGAGCAGAAGTGCATAGACATCTAATACCACTGTGAATGCACACAGGGTGATACAGCAGCCACCAATTAATTTTTAAATGGTCTGAGGCAGCCTGTGCCACAGTGTCATTAAAACAATAAACAAATGTTTGGCATATAGGTCAGCCAGCTGCAGTACATCATACATCAAGCGTTCCCTGACCACCAACTATCCTGGGGCAGTATTAAAGAAAGTGCCCTGTGGGCTCATAATACATTTGCGCCAGATCTTGCAACCACTAGGAACTTTGATATTATAAAAGGAGTCACAGATGCCTAAAGGCTACTTCTATAATATGGATCATGCAGGTGCATATTTTGCGCCATCACAATAACAATGGGGTATTTCCTCCTTTACTTGGTGGCTTGGCCTCCTGCAAAATTAGAAAACGCTTTGCATTTGAACCTGCATCATATTACACACATGGGCGCAGAGGCTGTTGGGAGGCACACTAACTGTGCACCATATAGAGGTGGTGCACAGTCAGTGACCCGCAAGCACGAAACTAGGGAGGGTGCACGGAGTTAGAGGGACCCCACAGTCTTAAGTCTGCAGGTGGGTGCAGTATTGCACTGCACCCGCCCTTAAGGAGGATGCTATTTCCTTTCTTCAAAGAGAGGTCAGTCCACCTCCAGTGAAAGAAGGAGCCATGGTTTCAAACCACAGTCCTCTCCTGTACTAATGCATTGGCCTAAGTGCAGGTCCGAACTGTGAGTGTTCACACTTGCACACAGGACAGCATATTTTTTTCTAATTGGGTGCATTCTCCCAATCGGCAAGGAGAACTGTGACGCAACCACAGAAAGTGTGCCTGATATGTAATTTAGGCCCTGGCCTGCTTTAACTCCTGGAGAAGCTGCCTGGTAGTGGTACCATCTCGTGCAGCCCCGGCTAAATCAGCTTCCACCTCCCCAGCCTTCCATGGGTTAGCCTGGTGCACTAAACAGCCAGTCCGGTAGAGGACCCATCGCTCTTAAAGAAGCCAACCAAGTATGATTTGATTTGAACATTTATATAGCGCACAACTGCCCGAAGGTGTCTAGGCGCTCATACCTGCTAGACAGTAAAAAGGTTACCACACAAACTAGGGACTGACAGGTTAATTTATAAAAAGCCAGGTTTTTAGAGCTTTTCTGAAAGCCAAAATCGTAGGAGCAAGTTCCACGTTTTAACAGTCCCTAACACAAAGCTTCTTCCCCCCAGCAGGCTCTCTTGACTCTAGGGGTTTGTAGGAGTTTGCAGTGAGCCAACCTCAGATTTCTAGTTGGTATATACCATTTCAGTTGCTTTTTCAAAAAGTCAGCACCCCGACCATGGAGAGCCTTGAAGGCTAAACATTGGGATTTGATTATGATTCTTTTATCCACCGGGAGCAAATGCAGGGTCTTTAAATTGTGCGAGACTGGCTGGAATTTCGGGATATCCAGCAGCAACCTGGCTGCTGCGTTTTGAAGCCGTTGCAGCTTTTGAAGGTGCTGCTTTTGGATCCCTACATACAACGCATTTCCATAGTCCAATTTGGACAATGCCAGTGCTGTCACCAAGATTTTTACTGACTCCGATGGAATGAAAGGGCGGATTTTTCTAATCATCTTCAGAATGAAATAGATTGAGGAAGTGAGGGAACTAATCTGATTTTTAAAGGTCAATTTATCGTCCAAGATAACGCCTACATTTTTAGCTTTATTTACCGGAGTTGGAGTGTCTCCCAGTCTGGTCGGCCACCATCTAGGTGTCCTGAAAGAAGTGTCTGAGCCAAATAAGAGGACCTCAGTCTTTCCACCGTTCAGTTTCAAAGAATTCAGACTCATCCACTGCTGTACCTGAGTCATACAAAGATTGAAATGATCTGCTGTCTCTTCCATATTGCTGGAAACTGACACCACAAGTTGGGTGTCATCAGCGTACGAAATCACTGAGAAACCACATTGCCTGATGATTTTGACCAAGGGGGAGACATACAGATTGAACAACGTAGGGCTAAGGGCCGAGCCCTGTGGCACCCCACAAGGGAGCGAAAACTGTTCTGAGGCGAAGGCCCCGGCTTCAACTGATTGGATTCTATCAGAAAGGAAGGAGGTCAACAGTTTAAGGGCCAATCCTCTAATGCCTAGTTCTGAGAGTCTATTGATTAAAATAGCGTGGTTCACCGTGTCGAAGTATGAGTTCAATGAGCTTCCATGTGATGTCCATTCTGTACAAAAAGTGCTAGTTCTTTGAAATATAATGTCAGTCATAAAACAAACCGGTATTATTAGACCTGACAGCCTTAGGGTGCTCTTCCCCCAAACGTTTTGCCTTCCTCCTCCATTTTTTACTGACCTCGCTTTTGTTGGCCTTAGGACTCTGCACTTTACCACTGCTAACCAGTGCAAATATGTGTGTGCTTTTTCCTCTAAACATGATAAAATTGCCTTGCACCCAATAGGGACATTTAGTATACTTGTAAGCCCCTAGTAAAGTGGTACTACATGTTCCCAGGGCATGTAAAGTAAATGCTATTAGAGGGTCCGCAGCCCTTATTGTGCCACCCACTTAAGTAGGCCTTTAAACATGTCTCAGGCCTGCCTCTTGTGCTGTTTTAAACTGTTATTTTGACCTGGCAAAATAAACCTTTTGCCAGTCCCAAACCTTTCCTTTATTACATACGAGTCACCTGTAAGATAGGACCTAAGTAGTCCATAGGGCATGGTGCAATGTATTTAAAAAGTTGGACATGTACTTCTAACTTTTACATGTCCTGGTAGTTAAAAATTCCTACATTCGTTTTTGACTACTGCAAGGCCTGCCCCTCCTTTAGGACAACATTGGGTTAACTTATTACATTTAATAGGTGATAACTTTCAATTGGGAGCAGATAGGAATGTCGAGTTTGGTGGATAAAGAATTGTAAGTGTTAGACCTGGCATCCTTGGCATGGTTTCCCCCCTAACTTTTCACCTTCAGACCTCTTGATTTTGCTGACTTCGTTTTTGCTAGCCTAAGGATTCTGCACACTTTACCACTGCTAACCAGTGCTACTGTGATTGTGCTCTCTCCTTAAAACATGTTAGATTGGCTTTTACCCAATTGGCATATTTACTTTCCTTGTAAGTCCCTAGTAAAGTGGCACTACCTGTGTCCAGGGCCTGTAAATTAAATGCTACTAGTAGGCCTGCACAGCTGATTGTGCCACCCACTTAAGTAGCCCTTTAAACATCTCAGGCCTGCCACTGCAGCCTTGTGTGTGTGTGTGTGTGCAGTTTTAAACTGCCATTTCGACCTGACAAAGTATACCTTTTGAGGGCCCAAACCTTTCTTTTGAATACATATACGTCACCCCTAGGTTACGCCATGGACAGCCCAGAGGGCAGGGTGCAATGTATTTAAAAGTACAACATGTACTTTTAAGTTTTACATGCCCTGGTAGTGAAAAACTCAAACTAATTTTTCACTACTGCAAGGCCTACCTCTCCCAAAGGATAACATTAGAGTTACCTTATTACATTTTATAAGTGTAATTTCCATATGGGAACAGATACGTTTGGTGTCCTGAAAGTTTAATGAAAAATCCTAAGTTATGGTGAAGCTGAATTTTAAATTCCAATTTTGAAAATGTCAATTTTAGAAATTTTGCATTTTCTTGCCTTTGCCATTTGATGCATGCAGCCTGTCTCTGGGTCACATCACTGGCAGATGGGAGAGAGGAGATGGGCCCAGCCCCACTTACACATGAACAAAACAGTCTGTGTCCTGCCTCCACACAAAGGGCTGCATACCCCCTGCAGTTAGTCTGGATCCAGGGCCAGGAAGGCAGGGCACTTGTGCACTTCAAAGTCCTGCCTCTAGAAAGCTTCTCCCCATTTCAAAGGCACTGAGTATAACTGAGTATAAATATGGACCTCTGACACCAACTCTTCAGTACACTTCTGGACCTGTGGACACTCTGCCAGGGAGAAGGACTGCCATGCTGCTGAAAGGACTGCCACTCTGAAGGACTGCTGCCCTGCTGACCTGCTGCCCTCTAACCTGGTTGAAAATGACTGGACCTGCATCTCTTGAACCCAGAACCCAGAGTGACTCCAAGGTCCAGCTGGATGGCCTCCTGATCTGAAGCCTCTGGAACACAACATGATTCTAACAACCTTGCACCTGCACCTGCACTCTGCCACATGTGTGAGTCTATCCTGCCAAGTATTGCTCCCCCAGTCCTAGACCCCTTAGAAGTGGGCTTAAGGTGTTCTGCCAGCCTCTGTGGATCCAGTGGAACTGCACATATCATCTGCTGCATGGCGCAGACCCGAGCAAAACCGATGCATCGCCGCTGCTGCATGGATTGGATCAGTTGCAAAGACCTCCATCGCCTTCGCAGCCATATCGGAACTGCCACTGCGTGACGCATCCTTGGTGCAGATCCTCGCATCCCTCGTCGATGGCAGCCTCAACGACAACTCCAAACTCTGCATCACAGCCTCACAGCTCCTCGGAACCGGCTCAATGCCCCGAATATGAGCCACATCCTCGACGCCGGACTTTGCATCGCAAGCCCCATCAACAGGATCCTTGACGATTACGCAGGTCCACGCATTGCAGGCTCTACGCATCTCAGAATCGATGCATCGCTTCGGTTGCACAACACAACTTCAAAGCAGATCCTCACAACGCTCTGCAAACCAGGATTTAGGGTGCTTTGTAAAGTGGGCCTAAATGGGTCCCTGTAGCCAGCCCGCGCTCCACCGCAGTCGGCTTGAACTTGTGACTTTGTCCCGGTCCGGCGCGGCCAGATATCCATAGTTGGTGCTTTGTGCTTTTTGGCGCGATTTTCACTAAAATCTTTTAAATTGCATATCTGGGGTACTACTGATTGGATTTATGGTTTTTTGGTCTTGTTTTATTTATTAGAAATTACTCTATTTTTCTAAATTAGTGTGGGAATCTTTTTCCGCGGTGTTTCACTTTATTACTGTTTGAAGTGTTGCACAAATACTCAGCCCATTGCCTCGAAGTTAAGCCGGACTGCTCTGTGCCAAGCTACCAGAGGGTTGGGCACAGATTAATTTTGGGTTGGCTTGTGCCTCACCCTGACAAGAATTGTGGTTGCTGCTTGACCAGGGCTCACACCCCAGTCAACCAACAACCCAATTTTTAGGACTTGTGTTTGTGCAGTGCCATATAGTGATTTTGTGTCAGAGACTAATTCGAGTTTAAAATCCCCTTGATTGGCATTTTTGCTTTTTCTAAATTGTCTTTCTGACTGTTGTGCCTAAAACCACACCTGCAAGGATGGAGTTTATGGTGGCCAACATGTAGGCCTATACTGTAGCCCAGCTTCAGGAGCTCTGCAAGGAAATGGGCCTTCCAGCCAAGAGCAACACCAGGAAAATGGAGCTCTAAAGGCGCTGAAGGCTGGGTGGAAGTTCACCATTCACTGGTTACAGAAACAGAAGGAGATGATGATGTGGAAAGGCAAGGAGAGGGCTTGAATACCAGTCCTGAGATGCAGCATTCCACTGAAGAGGATGAGCTGTCCTCTGAATTGGAGCTCCCTGCCAGAGCAGAGAGCAGTGTGTCTTCCAAAGGTCTGTCCATGGAGGTGCTGGTGGACAGGAAGGCTGAAAGGGAGTTCAGACTGCAGATGGCTCAATTAAGGATGGAAGAAAAGAAACTGGCCAGGGAGGCAAAGAAGGCTGAGGCTGAGAGGGCCTTAGTAATGGAGAAGACTGAGGCTGAGAAAGCCCTAGAGGAGAAGAGATTAGCCATGGAGGAGAGGAGAATAGCCCATGAACTAAGTCTCAGAGAGCTGGACATCAGAGCTAAGCAGGTGGAATCCAGCAATACCTACAGAGCCCTCTGGAGACAAGAGGGTCTGTATTCGTAAAGGTCTGGTGCCTGACTTTGTTGAGGGGGAATCCATTGACAAGTGGTTCGAAGCTTATTAGATGGCTTTACAGATGTATAAGATCCCTGAGGAGGATTGGGGGCTAGCCTATGGAAGTATATTTCTAGCAAGGGGAGGGACGTCCTACTGGTCATGGAGAAGAGGGACAGGATGATGTACCCCCCCCTCCATTTTACCAACTTGGTGTGGGTTCCTTTTTGTGTGGTGTTTTTACCTTATTACTATTTGAAGTGTTGCACAAATACTTTATACATTGCGCCTAAGTTAAGCCTGACTGCTCTGAGCCAAGCTATCAGAGGGTTGAGCACAGGTTAATTTAGGGTTATATTGTGCCTCACCCTGACAAGGATCGTGGTTGCAGCTTGACTAGGGCTCACACCCCAGTCAACCAATTACCCAATTTTTTACTATAAGTGATAACTTTCAGTTGGAAGCAGGTAGGAATGTTGAGTTGGTGTCTAAAGAATTGTTATTTAAAGGCCTTGGTAAAGTCAGATTTTAAGTCACAGTTCTGAACGTGCCACTTTTAGAAGGTTGTAAAAGAAACAATTTATGGACGGAATGCTGGACAATGCAAACATTCACCCCCAGTCACAAGGATCTGGGTTAAATCCATCATTATTTTGCTCACCACACCACCCCAGTTTGGACCCAGCCCTATGCAAATCAGTCTTGACCCTGTTCCTTGTGGGAACAGTCCAGCCCGAACTGCCAAGCCAGGTCCTCCCTGGACCGGAAACAAGCATCCTGGGGCCGGTTTCAGGGCATCACCCTTCATCAGCCAGGCTAGCTTGAATCCAGTGGTGTAGTGAGCACGGGACCCACTTCTGGGCATACCCTTCCCACTTAGGGCGACATATGAAAAAGAAACAATTGATGGACGGAATGCTGGACAATGCAAACATTCACCCCCAGTCACAAGGATCTGGGTTAAATCCGTCATTCTTTTGCTCACCACACCACCCCAGTTTGGACCCAGCCATATGCAAATCAGTCTTGACCCTGTTCCTTGTGGGAACAGTCCAGCCCGAACTGCCAAGCCAGGTCCTCCCTGGACCGGAAACAAGCATCCTGGGACCGGTTTCAGGGCATCACCCTTCATCAGCCAGGCTAGCTTAAATCCAGTGGTGTAGTGAGCACGGGACCCACGTCTGGGCATACCCTTCCCACTTAGGGCGACATATGCAAAAGAAACAATTGATGGACGCAATGCTGGGCAATGCAAACATTCACCCCCAGTCATAAGTATCTGGGTTAAATCCATCATTCTTTTGCTCACCACACCACCCCAGTTTGGACCCAGCCCTATGCATACCAGGATTGACCCTGTTCCTTGTGGGAACAGTCCAGCCCGCACTGCCGAGCCAGGTCCTCCCTGGACCGGAAACAAGCATCCTGGGACCGGTTTCAGGGCATCACCCTCCATCAGCCAGGCTAGCTTGAATCCAGTGGTGTAGTGAGCACGGGACCCACTTCTGGGCATACCCTTCCCACTTAGGGCGACATATGCAAAAGAAACAATTGATGGATGGAATGCTGGACAATGCAAACATTCACCCCATCAATTGTTCTTTTTTGCATTTGTCACCCCGAGTGGGACGGGTATGCCCAGACGTGGGTCCCGTGCTCTCCATGCCACTGGAGTCAAGCTATCCTGGCTGATGAGGGGTGAAACACCGAAACCGGTCCTAGGATGCCTGTTTCCAGTCCAGGGAAGACCTGGCCTGGCAGTTCGGACTGGACTGTTCCCATTGCGCGCAGGGTAAAGACTGATTTGCATATGGCTGGGTCCAAACTGGAATGGCGTGGGGAGCAAAAAAATGATGGATTTAGGCCCAGATCTCTGCACTGGGGTGAATGTATGTTATTGTTCTGCATTCTGTCCATCAATTGTTCTTTTTGCACTTTTAGAAGGTTGGCATTTTCTTGTCCCAACCATTCGGTGTCTACAGCCTGTATCCTCGGTCTCATGGCTAGGTGTAGCTAGCAGTTAATCTTTGTATATTGCTCCCAGACAGTGAGACAAAGAGTAATGGCTGTTGGCAGGATGGAACATCTCTAACTTGTGTGAAAGACTGAGAAGGACTGCTGTGCTGCTCTGCAAGAAGGACTGGTACTCTGCAGCACGAGTGTAAGGACTGGATCTGCATCTTGAACCCAGGACCACCAGAGTGACTGCAAGGGCTAGTTGGCTGGCCTCCTGATCAGAGTCTCAGGGATAGAAAAGGCTAGAACCACCTTGAACCCAGCAACTAGACTCTACTTGCTGCGAGTCTTGCCCCCCAAGTGGTGCCATCCTAGTCTGGGATCCTTGGAAGTGGGCCTGAAGGTGCTCTGCCAGCCCAGCTGTGGTCCTGTAAACAGATCCTATGGAGCGTGACACATCTCCTCACAGCCACTTTGGAACTGCTGCACCGCAAATCATCCCGACGCTAGACTTCGAATCACAGCCTACAGTTTTATCGGATGCATCTTTGACACAGAACGTCACATCTCAAGCCCATTGTCGACAGCATCCTCGGCGATGATGCAGGACTCCGCATCACAGCCTCTCAGCTCCTCAGAATGGCCGTTGCACGACGCATCTTTGATGCTGGATCTCGCAATGCTCCGCAACCAGGATTTAAGGTACTTTGCTCAGCATTCCCAACTTGGTCCCTGCATCTGGCCAGTGCTCCGTCGCGGTCGTCCTTAACTCGTGACTTTGTCCTGGTCTAGTGCAACCACATAACCACAGTTGGCGCTTTGTGTTTCTAGGCACTATTTTTACTTAAAACTTCGAAATTACATATCTCCGGTTCTACTGATTGGATTTTTGTTGTTTGGATCTCAAATGATTTATTACATTTTACATTATGTTTCTAAGTTGGTGTGAGGTTTTTCCTGTGTAGGGTTTTTACTTCATTTAGAACTATGGTGGCTGCTTGAGTAGGGTCTTCACCTCCTCAACCAACAACCCAATTTCCAAGAGGTATACTAAAGGTAATCGAACCACCTGACACTATCAAACCATCGCATATGGATTATAACAGGCATAATTTACAACTCTGCACGGTCACAGTTTACAAATGGATTACTACTTCACAACATCTGTAATGCATGCGCAAATTAACCACGTTGTAATTTACATATGTTAGTTTATGCTATTAATGAACAACACATTGCAGGCTTATGGCTCTTTATCTAACCAAACAGTGCAAACTATTTCTGCACAGTCTTTGTGGACGAGGGACGTTTTGGAGCACTTTCGGATACTCTGGCACGCAGTACGAGTGGCAGTATTTCACCCGGAGGAATACATCCAGGTTAGATTCGGACAACTGCAGTTACTTCGGGCCAGGAATTATCAGGTCCATGAAGCCCACACCTCATAATTCTGGGCCTGGAGACGGGGGCACTACAGGCGCCGCAGGGACTGTGGGCAGCAGCACAGCTCCTCCCCAACCCCTGCAGCATCGTAGGTGGAGTAGATGATGCTCAGCTCTCCCCAGACAGGCATAAGCCATCCCTCACTAACTGCACTTCTCCTGGCATCCCCCAACCAGCCCTCCCACTGACACAAGTTTCCACCTGGTCAGAGGAGATGGGTGTCAGCGGTTTCCCCCAGGCATCTCCTTGCCGTACAGTTATTCTCCATTCCTGGTAGAAACGATGCAATTGGTCCGCTGTAATCCCGCTCAAAAATAAGTTGAACATGTATTCATGGCCCGTGAGCTCCACTCCTACCTGGACCCGTTAGGTACGCAGATAAGTGTGGGGAAATCGTAACAAAAGACGAGCTGATCGAGGGAGAAAACGTTACTTTTTGGCACAGGCAGATGCCACACTTTCAGTGGTAGACGCAGGGTGATTTATGTGACAGCTGGTAAAATAGCTTAGTGGGGTAGGTATTTACCGCCTAAACATCTATATGTGAAATGACTGAATTTCAACAGGGTAAACACGGTCTTTTATTCCGTTAAGTGAATAAAACGAGTACCAATGAATGTGGAAATAATATTTGTGCCAAAATAAACTCTACTGCACATTATAAGGATATTCCACAACACCAAGGAAATCAAATGCAGGGATCAAATGCTGAGTTCCTTTATAAAGTCACAGAATTTCAAGATGTCTTGAATATCCATATATTGTACTCTAGGGGGCATCTTATTCCTTATAATACATGCTCCTATCATTAACATACACAACAGCCTTACTAATCCTTATTTTCTTGTTTTTTCTTATGAAAGCATGGTTTGCAAAGATGTCGAAAAAATGTGGAACCTGTACTGTGAAAATAAATGCACCAATATGAAGCTTGTAATAGGTTGTAACATATATTTCAAGTAGTCACATTCAATAGATGCTTCAGTTTAAAATGCATGGTAAGGGCAATTGGACACCTTGTCTCTTTTTTTCCTTTCTTTTGCAACTTGATGTATCAAGCATATTTAACTTTATCACATATTTTCTCTGTTTGATATCTAAGTGTCAGGACGCCCAAGGTTTTGGATTTAGGAGGTTTTTCATGTATGTGCATTTGCCCTTAAGTTTGAATGGTAGAGGTTTTAGACGTCTGTTGTACAGAGTGCCATATGTAGGCAAAGTCTGGCCTCTCAGGTGAGTTATGTATGTCACAAACCATGTCGGATTAGGACGAAGTTGACTGGAGTACCTTACAAGGCTAAAAGGGACCCAAGTCAGCATGAGGGAAGGACTGAAAAAGCATTTCTACTGGTATCATACATAGATTTCTATGGCAAGGCCTATGAACAAAAGGAACCTGTAAAGTGCACATATTGAACAGTTACACATTGCTCTCTTCCTCAAGGTTCAGCGCTGAATGCACAAATGAACCTCAATAACGTAGGCTTGCCTCAAAAAACCAAGATGCACTGCACATTATACATGCTGGCAGCTCAAGGTGCCTAATTATCAATAATTACTCAGAGCTCTGTAGTTGAGAGTAATGTACCTGAAGAACACCATTAGTAATATGACTAATGCACCCTTTTCATTGCATCTAGAAAAGGGTAGGAGGCTGATCACACCAGAAGTGTTAGAAAGCTCAGGAGATAGCCGAGAAAAGAGTACCCTTCTTTGCAGCAAGAAAGAAGAATTGTATCCTGACACGCTCAAGGTAATCACGGTGATTCATTTAGCTCACAGTAACAAACAAGCCAAGGACAATATACAACGTTCTATTATAGTGTAAGCTACAAGATAACCTTGGAGAGTTAGTAAACAACCAGCTGAACCTGAGTGCACAATGCAATGCTGTGACTTTCAAAGCAGACCATGTTTATTCTACATTAAAAGTCGCAGGGGGATGTGAGATAAACACAGCACTTTGCAACAGTGCACTGCTGGTGCTAGGCCATACTTATATCGTGTTCAATTTGGACACCTTATGTGATAAGGTATTGCAGTGAATTAGAAATCATCAATGATCGACTACCAAAGACATTTAAATGATGAGAGCGCTAAGCATGAGAGGCCAAACCTTTTGACTGCTATGATTAGAATAATGTCTACTTCATTCTTGGGACTGACAACCAAATTGTTCTGTGAATGCTTTAAGTATTTGACGGCCCTTGCACATAAGATCTTTTTGACTTCCATGAAAGATTTTCTGGCTTCCTACACAATGGGGATAAAGTCGGGATAGAAAGCAATGGAAGAGCCAGTGTACTGAAGATCTGGGGTGGTTCTGTTGAGCCGGAAGATTTGAGATCTATTCCTGTATTTTAAAAGTCTCGCGATAATAGGCCGAGGATTTTGTCCCGGGCATGGTTTGGGAGCCAGGGGGCGGTGGGCATGCTCCACGATAAAGACGTTGGAGAAGGAATCACAGTCAAAGAGGGACTCCAAAAGTTGTTCCACAATAGTTCCGTATCGACAACGTGAGTGGCTTCTGCAACGCCCATTATGCGAACACATTTGCGGCGTGAGCGCCTCTCTATGTCTTTATTCTTGGCTCGTACCGTATTTGTAATTGTAATTGCATTTATATAGCGCTTACTACCCCTGACGAGGCGTTGAAGCGCTTTCCGGCGAATAGCACGCTACTCCGGAACTCAAAAAGGATTAGTGGTGAATTAGTATAGGGAGATATGAAATTTATTTGAGCGGTGGAAATATGAGTCAGTTATTTGGGTTGAAAAGGATAGTAGAGAGATAGAAGAGGGAGGGGTTTACATTTATATAGTGCTTGATACCCCTGATGAGGCATCAAAGTACTTTTGAGGAGTACCACGGTACTCCGGAACCCAAACAGATTAGTAGTGAATTAGTATAGGGAAATATGAAATTAATTTGAGCGGTGGACATGTGAGTCTGTTAGTGGATTGAAAAGTATAGTGGAGGGATAGAAGAGGGAAGGGTCTAGAAAGTGTTTATTTGGAGATCATAGCAGCAGGAGCAGGTTTGGGATGAGTAGAAGGGGTGGGAAGAGTTACAGGGAATGTGACAGAGGCTGAACGAGGCACTTTTGCGAGGAACTCTCACTAGAAGCAAATGGTGCTCACAGGTTTTATGCTGCATTTGAAGTAAAGAGGAGCCAATTATTGTTGATGGGCCTCAAATTGGATGTTCACCACTGTGTGCATCCGCTTCTATATCTCCTCAGCTAGCCAAAACGGTATAATGGCACTTGAGTTATACAGCTTGGAATGAACACCTCCCATCATGTTTTAGCTCATGCTTCAGTGTACCCCTCATTACCCTGCATCACTCACCTGTAGGATCCTATAGTAACTCCTGACCTCAGTAGAGCTTCTCCTAGCACTGGAAGGACAGCTTATTTGTAAGGTAAAGCAATTTTCTTAATGTGATTTCATCCAGACTATCCCATATACACGTTCAGTAGGTGCATAAACCAACAAAGCCATCTTACGGTCATCAGAACAAGTGACCTGCATGTTATCTACAGACCACCCCAGCAGGCACTGGACTTCCTGACCTCTCTCTGTGAGACTGGACTGTGTAACCTGCAGGTGACAGTTTATGACAAGGGCTCTACTCACCTATTTATCAACAGTTTTTCTCTAGCTCTTTTTGTACAACTCACAGACCTCAATACTAAGATATGTTTGAAGGGTTTCAAGAATGATTTTACCTTTTCTACTATAGTCCACTCTGCCACTTGCATGGTCCCTCACAACTCACTTTTACCTCCATCTCCTGTTTCTCCCATTCTAGTGGGTTTCGTATGATGTCTCAGTGAGGTTGTATGTCGGTAAAACGCATGCCTTTACCACGCATTGCTTTTACCACACATTTCCTTTACCACGCAAGTCTTTATATATAGAGACGAACCAGGCAGCACTTCAGTGAGCAGTGTGTAATCCACAAGTATTCTCCAGGTTAAGGAGAGCCCTCAGTGAGCAGTTGCACCAGAGCGAGGAGTGCCCTTCAGTAAGGAATGTCCCCAGTGTGCAGTACATAGTGCACAATTGTTGTCCAGTGAAGAGAGTCCCAGGTGAGCAGCTGCCCTGGAGAACCACCAGCGAAAAGTGCCCCTCAGTAAGGAGTGCCATCCGCGAGGAGCATCTTCCCAGTGAGGAGTGCCCTTCAGCGAGGAGCGTCACCAGCGAGGAGTACCCTTCAATAACGAGTGCCCTTCAGTGACTAGTGACCCTCTGTGAGAAGTGCCACCAGTGAAGAGTGCCACCAAAGGATCCTCTTCCCAGTGAGGAGTGCCCTTTAGCGAGGCCAGTCCCTCCCCAGTGAGGACAGCTCACTTGTCCCATCTTCCACCACACTGGTGCTTGAAGGAGCTCCGTGGCCTGCAGCCCCTTGGGGCCGCAGAGCTTGCGGACATCTTTTAATGCATGTTTACTGTGCCCTCAGGGGCATGCTCAGGGTTGTACCCACATTCATTGAATAGAGGTTGTGGTGTAAAGGACTGAGCTGCGGACTTCGAAACTGTGGACTTCAAAACTTAACTCCTGGGTAAGCTGGGAGAGTATGTATAAAGTTTGTTGCTGTGAATCCACCACATGATACTCTAGATTCCACTTGGGAGAGTCTAGTATTCTGTCTATCCACACATTCCTGAAAGCGGTTCATCCTGCTCGTCAGTGTATTAGTTTTATAATAAATGAAACTGAGACTGTCCTTTATATCGTGGAGCAGTGCAGCTATAACTCCATCCACGAATTCCAGGGGATGTGCCTGACATGCCTCATCCCAGGAATAATCAAGCATTTTATCAAATTGCAGCATAGAGTGCCTATGATCCAATTTGCCCATTATGGCGCACTTTCGAGCGTATCGAGTACCAATTAAAGTGCGATAGCGGCGCAGACCACTAAGAGTTGCAATTATAACACCTCTTCGGGGTACATAGCAGTGTAGATGTTACTGTTATGTTTCAACCATGCCTGGAAGCCTCATACGATGGAAGGAGAGCCCAGAAACGTTGTAGCAGAACATGCGTTGGGGATTGTGCCTAGCAGGTCATCTGCAGTCACCACTTCCCAGCAGTCAAAAATGACCACACTCCGAGAAATCCACGCAGCACCACGGGGGCCTCCCCATGGATCAGTCCGCGCGCCCCAATGAGACAGTTTTACCAGACTTCCGTTTGGCCCCTCGGACCTGCAACAATCATAGGGCCTCCGGATGAAATCAGTCATTGAACATCAAAACAGTACAAGTTTGGGGTGCTACATGGGGCCCAAGCTCCCCGACATCTAGTGTAAGGGCCCAGCTCTGGATCCCCCACAATAGCATGCTCCCCACCAGTGGCAGTATTAAGCCACGCTCGATCATTGCCACAGCTCACAGCCTTCAGGTAGCTGCCTATAGAGTCTCACCTACAAGGGTGTGCCACCAATCGCCTAGGCAACAGGTCGATCCCAACAGAAGAGGCCATGGGGCAGCGATTCAGCCTCTCACCTTCAGGTGGCAGCAGCCCAGCTGCAGCAGGTGCATGCAGCACTCCTCCAGTCAGGGTTCAGATCCCAGCGCTGACCCTGTGCAGCAGGCCGCCACTCAAGCACGCCCTACGCGCACTCCAACAATCAGTGTCTCACAAGCCACCAGGCAGTACGCCGTCCACCACTCGTCCGATCACTGCCAATCACAACCCACGCATCTGTAATGGGACGTTTGGATTGCCCTTAAGGCCCTGATCCCCACTCCACAGCAATAGCTGGTTGGACCCACGACAGCTGAACCCAACCTCCACAGGCCCTAATCAGTACTCAGCAGCTGCAGTCAAGTAGCACGATATGGATCACAGGGCCAGGCAGGCATCCCTTCCCAAAGGATGTGTAGGCCATTCTGACGCAGTTTGTTACAATCCCACAATTGATGTGACTGCAGAGTTATAAGCTGGGTCCCTAAGCACACTCCCTAGTGTCCATACTGTTGATGGTGGTGAGGGAAGACACTTTCTAAAAACAAGTTGGCGGAGCTCATTAACCAAGCCACCACCTTCGATTCTGGCTCTCTGCCACCTCAGTGATTCTGGTGTCTAATAAAAATGAATTACAGGAGAGTAGCAGCTGGTGGAGCAGCTTCTCACCCTAGGTAGGTTGTGAGTTGATTACAGAAGAGCAGATGTTGCCGCCCCCCTTAAATACATTTGTATTCTTTCTGGTGGATATTCTATCTAATAGCAGAATCCTCACCTTAGAATATTCTCCAGGTGCCAGACTGCATCCAGAAAATTTTCTATCAGTGCACCAGCGCGTCGATAGATGGCACAGGGTAGCTAAGCGCTGAATCCATACCTCTGTGGAAGTGATGGAGCGAGCCACATATAAGCGCACTGATGTAATTTCTTGTCTACTCCCTATGCATGTCCTCAGACGTGGAGTATAAAATAATTGTTGGTAACAGAGTGCTGATCACTAACTTGGGACATTTTTAGATGTTAAAAAGAGACCACTCCACAGAAACAGGAGGTGGGAGAGCAGTGATGAATCTGCGTTATAGTATCCACAAGAAAAAGCAACACCAAAGGTAAGTAGCTTGTACTTTTGATGGATAAAGCCAACTACGGATTCCTCACCTTGTAATAGATACCAAAACAGAACCTCCCTAAGGTGGAGGGTCTTTGGAGTGGACCCAAAGCAAACAATCTTGCAGAACCAAGCAGGCAAAATGTCCTACCCGTCTGACCTCGCTGTGAAAGCAATGGTGATTTGTGAATATAAGCACTGATGTCCACATCACCTCCTGGCAGATATCAAGGACAGACACCCTTCACGCCAACGCAGAGGCAGCGGCCTTGGCCCTGGTTGAATGGGCTCTCGGACCTGCTGAGGATTGCATCTTGGCCAATGGGTAGTAGATTTTGAGACAGAGGTCTTTCCACTTCGAAAGGGTCCACTTCTGCACAGCCTTCCCTTTCTTTGCTACAGAGAAGCACACAAAATCCAGATCTTCCACTCAACAGTCCTTGGTACGATCAATGTAAAAACCTAAAGCCCTTTTGAGGTCACACTGAAGGAGCCTCTACTCCTCTTTTGATGGGTGAAGGGGAGCAAAGAACACCATTAGAGTGATCAACTGCCCAACATGAAAGGGAGTCACACCTTTAGGCAAAATAGTTACCCAAGTCCTCAGCACCAATTTGTCTGGAAAGAAGGTGGTGCAGGGCAGTTGCACTGAAAGTGTATGTAGTTTGCTCATGAGATGAGCTGATGTAATCACAATGAGACAGTTCTCAGAGTCAGGAGACGCAGCTAGCAACTAAGCACAGGTTTGAAGAGCATACACATGAGGAATGTCAAGCCCAAGTTAAGGTCCGACTGGAGCATCAGAAATGGTATGGGAGGGAACAAGTGCCAAACCTTTAATAAACCTCATCACAACTGGTGATGTGAACAAGCCTGGTTAGTCTGGCAAACGTAGAATGGTTGACAGAGGAGACAGATAACCTTTTGCCAACTGCAAGACCTCGCTCAGCCAACGACAAAACAAACAAAAGAACGTCTGACAACTTTGCTTGTTAGGAGGTTAGTGTTCCAGGCACCACACCAGGTTACAAACTTGTCCCAGTACCCAGCAAAGATGCATTTCGAGGAATGGATTTTGGTGGTGAGGATGACATTCACAACTCCAGACAGCAAATCAAATTGTTTTTACTTTGGAATGCCAGTAAAACATGCAAAAAATGTTGTCTGACGTCAGCAATGGAAGGATACATTCAGCCAATCACCTCAAGGTGCCTGCCACACAGTGCAGGGATTAACAGGGGGGCACCATAGGTGCTCCCTCGGCCCCCAACCGGAGGCCGCAGGGTGAAGAGGGCCCTGCTAGGGGCCCCAAATGTCGCTTTCTGACAGGCTTTCCATGTCGGAAAGCCCGACATGGAAAGCCTGTTGGAAACTGACATCGCAATCCCTACGGCGGAAACGCCGTCCATAGGGATTACGTGCCGGTCTCCGACTGGCCGACGGGCTCCTTGAGCCCATCGGAATCCAGCCAGAATGACGGGCCGGTTTCACTTTCGACCGCCTGCATCTTAATGCGGCGGTCGAAATTGAAACCGCGATGAGGCTCAGAAAGCCTCCGACCTGTGGTCGGAGGCTTTCCGACTCTCATCACATTGAGGGCCTTAGAGTGGGCTTTGGGCCCCTTGCTCATGATTGCATGGCTTTCTGACCAATGTTAAATACATGATCCTGATTCAAAAGCTCTCCTCCATGTTCTTGTGTTTTTCCTGTCCCTTTGTATAAAGGTTTTATCCTTTTTTTGAGTGGCTGAGTGTATCCTTCCACCGCTGACGTCAGGCAACTATTTCTGCATGTTTTGATGGCATTACAGTGTGTAAACATTACTTAGCAACGTGTTCCTTGCCAAGTGTGTGCATCTTTGTTATCACCCTAAACATGTTTAGCTAGCCGTGATAAAAATGAAATGACAGAAAGCGATATTTAAACATTTTAGCTGATTTGAAGCAATTTTGATTGCTTTGTACATCACAGAAGTGTCCTCACCCACTTACATGCATATCATAGTCCTAAACACCATTGCATATCTTGTTCTGCATGTAAGGAACATTTTCTGGGAAAGGTACACAAACAAACATTTGCAATTGCACCATTAGTGAATGATCTGTCACTATATTGATATATGTCAGTGGATGTGGCTAAAAACGACATACCTTTTCAAGGAGATAAAGTGCACTCTGCGGCTCGTTACAATTGGCCGCTAACAGGTCAACATCCTCTTTGGTGAGGACGGGTTCTTTGAGCTGCTCGATCCAGGACCACATCAAATTGCAAAGGATGAACGGATCTCTTTCTGTGCATAGTTTATCCCAGGCTCCTTCACGAGTATTCAGGTTTTTCTATTATAACACAAAACAGCATTCAGACATCTTAAATGTTCTTCTTAGTTCGGAACTTAACCAAAAATGCAAAAATGATTACATGCGTATGATAAAAATAAAGCCACGACAGCATCACAATGCCACATTTGAAATGTTATCTCCAAGAATGCATAATCTGCATGGCCACAGTACCCACTAACCCACGTGAGTCTTAGTTAGCATACAAGAGGGCAATATATAAAACAATTAAAAACATTTGCTCAGTAAAGACATGAAAATGCATTTATGTGGGTGGTGAATAAGACCAACACTTTTTCAAGCTGAACTTTTTATTCATACTTCCTGAAACGTTTAACGACTCATTTCAGAGATTCAACAGATCCATCCAAACTTTTAATACCAGAGTGTACAGAATGCGCTATTCTACCCTATTACCTACCAAATATTAGCAGATGATGCCTACGTGGACACCGAACAGGACTGGCATACATAACATTCTTAGAGTGGATCCTCTTGCAAGGCTCGCCCAAGCTCTGAGATCAGAAAAGTTGGGTAACTGCAATAGGCAGTGTGTGCTCCCCAAAATACTCCCTGCTCCTGCAGAAATCCAACTAAAGAGCATGGCAGTGGAGAGAGTAACCATGAGTCTGCTACCTGCTGAAGTAAATAAGGATTAATGTCTGAGGATGTTTATATTGTAAGGGGAACCAATCAGAACATTAAATTAAGAGACCAGAGCTGCAGTAATGGGCGCATTTGAAATCTGTACTGATGTGCCTTCTGTCATGGAACAAGCATACCAATAAATGAAGGAACATAATGCCACGCGGTTTGTAATGGTTTATCAGGTTCAGCTCAAGCACTGCAGATTTTCAGTTCTAAGGTGAGTATCACTGACTGAAGAGGGTTTTCCAGAGATGCCCACTTGCTCACTGTGCAGTAAGACTCGAGACACCACACTGTGAAGTGGACCTATGAGGCCGCATGTGTGTGGTTCAATATTGTCTCATATAGAGGAAAAGTGGTCTAGTACTTTCAAACAGACTCTTCCTCTTGGGGTTCAGCTGATCTTATTTCCGGAGGATGCTGTCCTGTGTGATGGCACCAACAAGCTAGGGAATGGTTGCAAATGATGTTGGGTATACTCGGTGGATTAGACGTGTTTTTAGAGCACTTCCTCATCATCTTTGTTCTTTTTATTGTAAAGTTTGCATTTACATTTCGCCTTTCCTTCTAGTGTTCGTCAAAAAACAAGTGATGATCTATTAAAATGCTTTTAAAAAGAACATAAAGCATTAATTTACAGCATCATGCAGACATGTTGGCCACTGACCAGCATGTCTATTTGAAATCAACGCCATTTCATATTACTTGAAGGTCTAGTTTAACTGCAGTGTCCATCGAATTCCCCCTTCAGATTGATACAAAACACTTCTAAAATGTAGTGTGTGGCATGGGAATGAGCAACGCCTGCATTTGACAACTTAACTTTTTGGCCCCATAGGTTTTAGCGTATATAAAACATGCAGGAACAAAATAGTTCCTAAATGTTCCATTTTCTGAAAATCTCACCTCCTTCTGACATGCATAAGCAAACATAATTAAACAGGCGTTGCCCAGTGTTTTAAACATATTAGGCCTGGGTATGACGTAAATCTTACATTTAAAGAAGCGACTGGCTAGGGAGGTTATCCCATTTTATCCATCTCATTTTATCTCGAGCGATAGATGTATTTGAACATTTACAAAAATTAAAAAGCTGACCACATCTAACCAAAATTACTTTCAGATTTCAGCGCTACTCTCTCGTACTTCTTATACTTTCCCCAATGCACGAATAAAGCTCTTTCGCAGCATGTGCAGTTTATGCAATTGTTAGTGTGCGTTCTCTTCTGCTTATATATGTTATTTGTTTTAATTGATCAATGTATTTAGTCTGAGCAAGAAATATTTTAACATAAAAGTAAGTGAAAGAGCCCTACAGCATATTAATTTCAATATATTTAAGTATTAACATTACCAGTATATCTACTTTCCTGTACCTAGTGATGAAGGACAGATGATAAATAATGTCAGTGAGTCTGATGTGCAGAAACTGTATAAGAATTTACATAATTACCTTCCTTCCACAACATTTCATGAGACAGGGCCTGAAATATGTACAGGCAGGCATCACAAAATCCCCATTTGGAGAAGAGCACAAAATGGACTGCCTGATGAATATCAACTAGGCAGGTTGCAGTTTGTGAGCCCCCTACGACTGAGTACAAACACAGGGATGGTGGCCAGCGAGGGACAGCAAAAATCACCATGCTCCCTAAGCTGGTTGGCGTGATTCCCAAAGGGGAAGCTCTTGTCTTTGCAAATCGGATGTCATCCCAATTGGGAAATTGATATATGATTAATGGTTTGCAACTGCAATTGAAGCAAAAAATGACTGATGCATGTCACTGTGAACTGCAATTGGGGTGGGGGCGTGCCTAGCAGCCTCCTCCAAATTGCGATTTGGAATGGGCCACAGAACCTGTTTTGTAAGTCGGAACGGTTTTTCCAACAGCAAAAGAGATTTAGTAAACAGTAAAATACCCTTCTACTACTGCAAATCCTGTGATTTTGTGAATCACAGGCTCTGTGACTACAAAAGGGACCTGCACACCAGGCCCAGAGCAACCTAAGGTAACCAGTAATCACTCACAGTTGATACAACATATTCTCCCAAATTACATGCAAAATTGTTAAATAGTATCTTTATTCCACATACCTGCCACATCTTCACTTTATCTGTTACATCATCCTCCTCCTCCATAGACTCACTTACACCTGAAAGTGCCTTCATTGCCAGCAGTCTTCTGGCTTCAAGGTTTAATTCGGACTGTAGAACATGTGGAATTCCATCAGCTGTGTCCCCGGTCTCAAAACCTAGTGATTCCCTTATGTCATGAAAGTCGTGTCCTCCAAAGCGCTCTGATTCACAGGTCCTAGACTCATTGCACTGAAATGGAGGAGTACCACTTCCACAAAACACAGACTCTTCCTTTTTCTTCCCATCACATGGATTCCTCTGTAGCTCACCCATCTGTTGCATCTCATTTTGTGCCAAACTGAAGAAGTCATAATTTGGTTGCTCTGGCTGTTCACTATTATCAATGGATGAAAACCCTAAGGAAAACGTTCGACTTCTTTGTATGTCCTTTGGAATTTTTCTTCGATGAAAAAGTGGAGATCCATCTCTTGGCCCTTCCAAGCTGTTAAACCTAGACTGAGTCCAGAATGAAAATGGGCTATGCACTGACGACTCTCTTTTGAAATCTGCAGGGGGAGTGAGTTGCAACTGTTCTGCGATGGCTGCAACAAAACACTGCTTCACACTGTTCTGCTGCCTTAGTCTCCTAAGAAAGGGCAACTGTGCAGGTACTGTCCAAGGGGTTTCTCCTTGTTCAAGGAGAAATTCAGCTCTCGTTAGGTCAGAATCACTGTAGCTTAAACGTTTTTTTAAATGCGATAGAGGCTGGAGACATTCAACGTTACGCCTCTTCCAAAGAGGATCAAACTCTTGCTCGCTAGCCAAAATGGCATCATGAGCCATACAAGGCTCCGCTGGCCCTGCAGAATGGCAGAACGCATTTGCAGTGTTGATGCTATCCTCCAACTCCTTCTCAAGTTGTGATGAAGTCAGCTGGGAAACAGTCTTTTCTATTTCAGCAGATAGATCCGGCATCTCTACAACTTCCTCCTTAACAACTTGCCTATTTTCAGCCATATCCAAAAGCAGTTTGCAAACCATATGAACAAGCTTTGGCACATGCTTGAGATAGCGAGCCTCATAACCATGGAGAAGGTGCCTCTGTCGAATGAGGTACTGAGTCAGGGTCACAGCATGGGCTTTGGGTTCGCAGCAAGAAAATACATTTCGTAGTGGGTTCAAGAACTGGGAAAACTCCCTCACACAGAGTAACTGTAACCTGGTTTGAATGGCATTTGGTCTCTTTGCTCGAACAAAAAGGATAGCTTGATCTGCAGTCATTCTTGTTGCGAAAATTAAATAGCAGGCTATTAACACGCCTACAACAAAGTTGAAAGACAGTTTAAATACATGATTTTTATTTGTGCTACAAAAAAAACAGACACGAGTAAAAGTAGCTGAATAAAGGTCAATATTGTCAATAACAGTCTTATGAACCAACAATAAAAATAAAGACTGTCTCAATAATTGTTTTTCTCGTTCATGAACAAGACTACATCTTGTACAGAGAAGGAATGAGTCAAAATGTTAGACTTACAAGGTATAGAGGTGCAGGAATATTTTAGATTTTAAAAAGTGCATCAGCTAAGACAACAGGATACAGTAATGAAACAGCTAGCTTGTTCTACAAAGCAATGAAAATGAGACAAATTAAGTTGAACCATTTTTTGTCTTTTGGATCCTGTTCATAATTTGAAAGATTATGGTCTAACAAAAGTTTTTTTTAATCTGTTTTATGGTATTACAGAAGTTATTGCTGAGTTCTAGGAAATACATATTGTTCAACAAAACATTTGAAATATTAATATCCTGAACGTTCATAAACCTCTGACCTTAGTATCAAGTTAACATTTATCCCCAAATCTGGATCCCACAAGTATGAACAAACAAATTGCTAACCTACTGAAAAAACGATTAATTAATTTGTACCTCAACATTGTGCATAAAGACTTCAATATGAACTTTCATCTAAGCTTGATTGTATGGACCCTGATTTGAGCCCTTAGAATGGTGCAAACCAAATTTTTTCCTTTCTCCTAAACTTAAACAGTAAAACCTCACAACCTAATGCCAACACTGGATGATCTGAAGATTCTCACTTACCTGGAAGCACCAAGAAAAATTGCTAGCTTGTGCAGCAGAAGAAAAAAACCGACAGATGGCTAAAACAATGCAGTACTACAAGCGCTTTCAATTGAAGGGTTACAAAAGGGGATGATGGACGGAACGTTTGAGCCAATCAAACACTCACCCCCAGTCAACTGATCTGGGTTTAATCCATCATCATTCTTTAGCTCACTCCACCACCCCAGTTCAGACATGGCCATATGCAAATCAGTCTGACCCTGTGCCTCATGGGAACAGTCCAGCCCGAACTGCCAAGCCATGTCTTCCCTGGACCGGAAACAAGCATCCTAGGACCGGTTTCTGGCATTTCAGCCGCCATCAGCCAGGCTTGCTTGAATCCAGTGGCAAAGTGAGCAAGGGACCCACGCCTGGGCATTCCCTCCAACTTAGGGCGACACAAAGCGATACAAAAGGGGATGATGGACGGAACGCTTGGAGCCAATCAAACACTCACCCCCAGTCAACTGATCTGGGTTTAATCCATCATCATTCTTAGCTCACTCCACCACCCCAGTTCAGACATGGCCATATGCAAATCAGTCTGACCCTGTGCTCATGGGAACAGTCCAGCCCGAACTGCCAAGCCATGTCTTCCTGGACCGGAAACAAGCATCCTAGGACCGGCTTCTGGCATTTCAGCCGCCATCAGCCAGGCTTGCTTGAATCCAGTGGCAAAGTGAGCAAGGGACCCACGCCTGGGCATACCCTGCCAACTTAGGGCGACCAAAGCGATACAAAGGGGATGATGGACGGAACGCTTGAGCCAATCAAACACTCACCCCAGTCAACTGATCTGGGTTTAATCCATCATCATTCTTTAGCTCACTCCACCACCTCAGTTCAGACATGGCCATATGCAAATCAGTCTGACCCTGTGCTTCATGGGAACAGTCCAGTCCGAACTGCCAAGCCATGTCTTCCTGACCGAAACAAGCATCCTAGGACCGGTTTCGGCATTCAGCCGTCATCAGCCAGGCTTGCTTGAATCCAGCGGCAAAGTGAGCAAGGGACCCACGTCTGGGCATACCCCGCCAACTTAGGGCTTACCAAGCTGATACAAAGGGGATGATGGACGAACGCTTGAGCCAATCAAACACTCACTCCAGTCAACTGATCTGGTTTAATCCATCATCATTCTTTAGCTCACTCCACCACCCCAGTTCAGACATGGCCATATGCAAATCAGTCTGATCCTGTGCTCATGGGAACAGTCCAGCCCGAACTGCCAAGCCATGTCTTCCTGGACCGGAAACAGCATCCTAGGATCGGCTTCTGGCATTTCAGCCGTCATCAGCCAGGCTTGCTTGAATCCAGTGGCAAAGTGAGCAAGGGACCCACGCCTAGCATACCGCCAACTTAGGGCTTGACCAAGCTATAGCAGGGGATGATGGACGGAACGCTAGAGCCAATCAAACACTCACTCCAGTCAACTGATCTGGCTTAATCCATCATCATTCTTAGCTCACTCCACCACCCCAGTTCAGACATGGCCATATGCAAATCAGTCTGACCCTAGCCTCATGGGAACAGTCCAGCCCGAACTGCCAAGCCATGTCTTCCTGGACCGGAAACAAGCATCCTAGGACCGGTTTCTGGCATTTCAGCCGCCATCAGCCAGGCTTGCTTGAATCCAGTGGCAAAGTGAGCTAAAGAATGATGATGGATTAAACCCAGATCAGTTGACTGGGGGTGAGTGTTTGATTGGCTCAAACGCTCCGTCCATCATCCCCTTTGTATCGCTTTGTTCGCCCTAAGTTGGCGGGGGTATGCCCAGACGTGGGTCCCTTGCTCACTTTGCCACTGGATTCAAGCAAGCCTGGCTGATGACGTCTGGAATGCCAGAAACCGGTCCTAGGATGCTTGTTTCCGGTCCAGGGAAGACATGGCTTGGCAGTTCGGGCTGGACTGTTCCCATGAGGCACAGGGTCAGACTGATTTGCATATGGCCATGTCTGAACTGGGGTGGTGGAGTGAGCTAAAGAATGATGATGGATTAAACCCAGATCAGTTGACTGGGGGTGAGTGTTTGATTGGCTCAAACGCTCCGTCCATCATCCCCTTTGTATCGCTTTGTTCGCCCTAAGTTGGCGGGGGTATGCCCAGACGTGGGTCCCTTGCTCACTTTGCCACTGGATTCAAGCAAGCCTGGCTGATGACGGCTGGAATGCCAGAAACCGGTCCTAGGATGCTTGTTTCCGGTCCAGGGAAGACATGGCTTGGCAGTTCGGGCTGGACTGTTCCCATGAGGCACAGGGTCAGACTGATTTGCATATGGCCATGTCTGAACTGGGGTGGTGGGAGTGAGCTAAAGAATGATGATGGATTAAACCCAGATCAGTTGACTGGGGGTGAGTGTTTGATTGGCTCAAACGCTCCGTCCATCATCCCCTTTTGTATCGCTTTGTTCGCCTCTAAGTTGGCGGGGGTATGCCCAGACGTGGGTCCCTTGCTCACTTTGCCACTGGATTCAAGCAAGCCTGGCTGATGACGGCTGGGATGCCAGAAACCGGTCCTAGGATGCTTGTTTCCGGTCCAGGGAAGACATGGCTTGGCAGTTCGGGCTGGACTGTTCCCATGAGGCACAGGGTCAGACTGATTTGCATATGGCCATGTCTGAACTGGGGTGGTGGAGTGAGCTAAAGAATGATGATGGATTAAACCCAGATCAGTTGACTGGGGGTGAGTGTTTGATTGGCTCAAACGTTCCGTCCATCATCCCCTTTTGTATCGCTTCAATTGAAGGGTTGCATTTTTTATTTTGATAATCTTTACATATTTTTTTATTTTTTGTTAAACTTTATTTATTATGTTTTGTCAAACATCAAAATAGACCATGGCTTCAGCATTAATCAGACTTTGCACGGTACACAAGAATATCAGAAGGAAGTTACATGCATGTAAAACCCCATATTCGGGCCCGCATGGTGCAGTCACATCCGTATAGTTCCTTGAATTATCTCGCTCTTACACCACAGCACATAGCCCGTCCGGGGCTCACAAATAGTTCGTCGATAAAGAAATGTCCAGTGTCCCACACGTTTTACACACAATCCTGCTATATACACTGTTCACATTATAGAGTTCCCATGCAGTAAATTGCTATATTATACTTCAGAGGTGTCCCCCTGGGATACCTCCGGGGGAGGACCCCATCACGCTCACTGTGCTCCCGTAGGTAGGATATCAGCGGTTCCCAGATATCCCTGGGGCGGGAAGTGGTCGGCAACAGTTCTGCATAGGTTGTTAGTTGGCCTTTACCATATATAAAATCATGAAGCCAGTCTTTAAATTTAGGAGCTCTCCCCCTACCCCATCTGCAGGCCACCTTCCGCTTGGCTAGGAGCAGGCCCATGGCGGTGAACTTTCTGTGGGTCTTAGGGATGTCTGCTGTGTATCCCATCAGCGTAAGCAGGGGCGAGCACGGGAGAGGGGTTGCAATCATCTCGGATAATGCTTTAAGTACCTTCCGCCACTATCCCTGGACCTGAGTGCATGTTCATGCCAAGTGTAAGAAATCAGCCCCCTCCAGGAGGCATCTCATACATCCGTCATCCTCTTGTAACTTGTATTTGCGGAGCAGTGTGGGTGTATAGTAAGCTCTATGTAGAAACTTAAAGTGTATGATACGCAGCCTGCTGCTAGCTGTAATTTCTGCAGTCTGCACGCAGCAGAATTTCCACTGCTCATCTGTCACAGGAGAGTCCTGGTCCCGCTCCCAGGCGACCCTGGCACCTGACGGAGCATGCGGTCTCTCTAGCAGCGCCGCGCGGTAGATGCGAGACACGGCATGTGAGGGGCCAGACATTTTTAGCGTGGTTTGCAAAACCTCCAGTGGGACAGGTTCCTGCGGAAAACACGGTATGTTGGCCCGTATTTCGTGTTTCAGCCTTATATAAAGGAACATCTCCAGAGGGGTAACTCCCTCCGCGGTCAGTAACTCCTTTTGGTCCTTGAACCGTCCCTTGTGGTACAGATCACCCCATGTGTGCAAACCCCTTTTACGCAACATGTCCTGGCATACTGCTTCCTGTGTAACTGGGGCGTATGGAAGGTGTGGCAGAGGCATAAGGGGGGAGTAGAGCAAGGCCTTACCCATTACCTAAGTCAAGCGTTTCCAGGCATTATTGGTGCATGAGACTGTGGTGTGTTACCTTTTCGAATGGGACTTGCGCCCCTAGCAGGGAAGTTAGGGGTGTAGGTGACATGTAGCCTTGCTCAATGGCCAAGTGTGGCATGGAAGGTGGTGGGTGAAGCCAGTATATTGTGTAGTGGGCCTGAGCACTGAGATAGTATAGCTCCATGTCCGGAGCTTCAAAGCCCCCCCTAGAGAATGGCTGTGTCATAAGTTTCCAGCTTAGTCGGGGTTGCTTCCCGCACCAAGCTAGTTTGATGAGCAAGGAGCAAAGAGTGTTAAAAAAATTGCGCCCTGGGTAGTAAGGTATATTGATAAATAAGTAGAGGCGCTTGGGGAGGATGTTCATTTTCATCAGGGCCACTCTGCCAGCCAAGGAGAGCGGCAGGGTAATCCAGCGATCTATCCACGTGCCAATCGTTTCAATCACAGCCCCATAGTTTGCTCTAATGGTCTCCTCGGGGTTCCTGGTGATGTTGATCCCCAGATACTTGATTTCGTCATTGCACCAACTTAGCGGGTACTCAGGTGTGAATCTAGGAGTGTTAGGAGTGAGTGGAAAGATCTGCGATTTGCTCCAGTTTAATTTGATCCCCGATAAATGACCAAATCTAATGAATTCCCTCAAGATAGGATTAAGACTTACACTGGGTTCTTGGAGGTATAAGGTAATATCGTCTGCATACAGAGATATTAGGATTTGGCGGGAGGGGTAGATTATGGCGTATTCTCTATGATGTTGCCAAATTTTGGCTGCCAGGGGCTCAATGGCTAAGGCAAAAAGTAATGGGGAGAGCGGGCATCCTTGACGGGTGCCTCGTTTAATGGGGATTGGGTCAGAGTATAGCCCGTTGATCTGGACCTCCGCCTCCGGTTTAGAATATAGCAGATGAATCCAGGCCAAGAAAGGACGAGGGAGGCCCATTCGACCCAGGATGGCGTGCATATAATCCCACTCCAGGGAATCAAATGCCTTTGTGGCATCTAAAAAAATCCCGGCGGCTGAGCTATCAGGATCAATGTCGTGGAGGAGCGCAAAGGTGGTGCGCAGGTTATGGGTGGTGGCCCTGCCCGGGACAAAGCCTGCCTGGTCCGGCATGACCAACCCCTCCATGAGTAGGGACAGTCGGTTGGCTATAACCTTGGCAAGTATCTTCGTATCGCAATTAATTAAAGATAGGGGCCTGTAGGCCTCGCACTTATCAGCTGCCTTTCCCGGCTTAAGCAGGGATATGATTAGAGCTTGTCGCATGGAAAGGGGGAGGTACCCAGAGTCTCGTGCCTCTTCAAATACTTGTTTGAGGATGGGGTCAATTGTTCACTGTAGCACTTATAAAACTCGGCTGGTAGGCCGTCTGGCCCTGGGGCCTTACTGGAGCCCAACCCCATTATTGCAGCTCGAATCTCATCCTCCTCAATGTCCGTGGATAAGAACTCCCTACGGGAGCCACTGATCCAGCCTAGAGCCGTATCCTCAAAATACGTAGCTATGTCTGGGGGAGCCCGGTCGTCAGTATGGTAGAGCGTGACGTAATATTTAGTCAAGGTGTCGAGGATTTCCAGTGTATCTGTATGTCTCTGCCCCTCTTCGTCTGTGATTTCCAGGATTAGATTAGCAAATCTAGGGACTCTACTGACTTCCACCAGGGCCCTGCTAGGGCGTTCGCCCTCACCATAGGATCTGGCAGTATAATACTTCGATCGGAATTTGGCCTCGTGTTCAGCTTCCTCTGAGTATTCCACCAGGAGCTCTTTGAGCCGAGCTCGTGGCAGTGCATCAGGCGAAGATGCAATTTGCGACTCGACTCGTTTGATGTCCAATTCTAACCTGTACAACGTGCCCCTAATGGATCTCAAAACCCTGCCGCTCTTGGCTATGCATAGGCCTCTAACTGTGACCTTAAAGCTCTCCCAGACACAAACAAGGGTGGGGACACTGTCAATATTACGTGGGAAGAAGTCTACTATCTCCTGACGTAATTCCTCCAGAAAGGCGCTGTCTAGTAGGGCTGTAGGTAGGAGTCTCCAGGATCGGTATGGAGATTCCTTGCCTGGCGGCTCCAGCTTCATAAGGACCGGGGAGTGGTCCGAGAGGGTGCGAGCTAATTGCGTCACCTCCCTAAGCCACGTGTTTAGACCGGCCGACAATAGCTAGTAGTCTAGGCGAGACCAGCTATTATGCACGGGCGAGAAAAATGTGCCCTCTTTTTGTGTTAGGTGCAGAGAGCGCCATGCATCGAAGAGCCGATGATCGGTCATTATGGCCGAGAGGTGTTTGGTAGCCTGTGGGTGGGAGGGCAGGTGCGGGTCTGAGAGATCTACCTCCGGCTCTATCGCCAGGTTGAAATCCCCTCCCCATATAAAAAATGTGGAGCCTGCTTCCAATATGTGCCCCCATACCTGGTTGAAGTAGAGCGCATCGTCAATGTTGGGTGCATAGCAGTTTACCAGGGTAATCGAGTGCTCCGCTAATCTACCCCACATTATGCTGAATCTACCCTGAGGGTCTCGTAAGGAGCCCAGTGGGCAGTAGCCCAGACCTTTCTTAACCAAGATTGCGGTGCCTCTATCATATGTGGAAAATGAAGAGAAGCAGCTGTGTGCAGTCCATTTCTTGCCCAACGTCGGCAATACCCCGGGAGCCAAGTGCGTCTCTTGTAGCATTGCCACCTGGACATGATGCCTATCTAGATAGTGTAGGACCTGTCTACGCTTGCGGGGATCCCGGAGGCCCCGCACATTCCACGTTAAGCACTTAATGGTGGGCTTACGAGTCTGTGGTTCACTAGCCATACAGCGTTAGGTAATTGCAGAAGTGACATTTGCAGGACAGCATTTTCCAAATATGTATGTTCCAGGCACAATGCATGCAGCAATAGAGCATACAACTATGAATGGTACCGTGCAAGACAAAGCAATATAACATTCTGATTAAGCATCCCCCTCCTCCACCCACACCTGCGGCCCAATCCCGCAGGGAATGAAATTCCCCCCCAACCCCAAGAACCAACAGCACAGGCATTGTGACCAGCATTCTGTAGGAATCTCGCCCCATATCCCGGTTCCGATCTGAAGGAGAGAAGAAGATATAAAGGGGGCCCAGGCTACTAAGCTCTGCACTAGCCATGTCAAAATAACAATTATTAACATCCCGTAGAACTTGTACAACATTCGTAAGGGGAATTCCCTCTGGGGGTGCTAGCCAGAGAGACCGTCAGCGCACCTCGCGGATGAGAGGGAGCCCTGGAGGAAAGTGTCACAAGGAACGCCACAGGGCTGAGTCATTTGAACTAGGGGCTCAGCGGCCCAGTTAAAACTTCAGAGTTCCTGGGGCGACACGTATCTCGCTCCAGTCTTTGGTGCAGCAAAAGGGAACAGTCTTACCAGCTCGCAGCTGCGTCATTGGTCTTCTCGAGAATAGTACTACAGTTCCTCGTGATCAGGCGAGGATCGGCCCGATCCAGGATCATCAGCCAGTGAAGTGGGCGATCGCCTCGTGCAGGTCTTCAGGAAATCCAGGGTATGTTGAGGGCTGTTGAAGATGTGCGTCTTCCCACGATGCTGCACTTGCAATCTCGCCGGATATAGCATTGCATAGGGGATGCCAGCCTGCTGGAGCTTCTTTTTAACTGGGAGGAATTTCTTCCGCGCCTCCTGTACTGCCATGGTGAAGTCCGGGTAGAGTGCAATTTTCACTCCTTCATAGACCAGGTCTTGCTTCTCCCGCGCGAGCCTCAGTGCAGTGTCCCAATCTTTATAATTTAGGATGCGAGCCAGGATAGGGCGCGGCGGCGCTGCAGGCGGCGGTCTCGCCATGAGTGATCTGTGGGCTCGTTCAACTATCAGTACTTTGGAGAAGGCTTCAGCTCCGAAGAGACCCAGGAGAATGCGCTCCACATAGTCCTCCATGCGGCCAGTGGCCGCAGACTCCAGGACTCCAACGATGCGCAAATTGTTTCTGCGCGAGCACGCATCAAGGTCTTCATTTTTTGCCGCTATGACTTGGAGCAGTTTCTCCATACCTTGTAGTTTGGCGCTGCTGGCACCAGTGGTGTCCTCGAGGGTGGATATGCGTTGTTCAGTCTCAGATATTCGGCCATCATGTTTTTCCAGCTTTTGCGCCAGGAAGTCCATGCGCAAGTTCATAGAGTCCATCTTGGACTCAATGGAGGTTAGACTTTGACGTATTGTGAGGAGGATGGCTTTGAAGTCCTCATCCTGTGTGGGTGCAGGGGGGGGCTGATCATCTTCTCTTTGCGACTCTGCCTCCTCACTAGGGGCTTGTCTCCACGCTGGAAATTGTATTTTCGCTTGTTTGCCCTTCTCTCCTGTGGGGCTCTCTCAGTATCTCACTCGGTGCTCAGATACAGCCCCCGGCAATGGCAGGCCAAAGGCGGTGGGGATTCACAGGAGATTTTACAGGGGTCGTTCCCGGTCCAATCACCAGAGTCTTTGTGGTTCCCCACTGTTTCCCTCTTCACGCAGGTTGAGCTTCCTCTCAGGCCTGGAGGTGTGCCGTATTCACCACAGCCCGCGCGTGTCACGAGGCACTTCAATATAATATGTTGGAGCCCAGTGTAGCCTGTCAATAGTTTAGGCCAATGCCACTAACTCAGGGCAGCAATGTGGCAAAGGTAGATTCTCCCTTCCAGGCGAGATGGGCTACTCGGGTTCTCGCTGCAACACACCACTGAAGCCTCCGGTGCGTGCCAGTCGACGCAGCCTGTGCTCAGACTGCCCACAGTATGTAGTAGCACATTCCCCCTCCAGACGCAGCCGCTAGCGTAAATTCGTTATTCCAGGAAGGGACCCTGCGATCAGTGCAGTATCTGCGCGCCCCCCGATCACCGCGATGTGCCCCGCATGGGTCCAGAGCGACCCCACCGGTTCGAGGATTTCCTGCCACTCGCGCTGCTTAACACAGTCGGCCCAGGTCCGGGGCTGCAGCTCTATCACAAATATTCCGTGCAGCCGATCAGGATTTTGCAGCTCCCTCCACCACGCCAAGTCTCATCGGCTCATCAGGCACTCCCCCGCAGCGATGTGGATTCTCCGGCCGCTCTCACCTTGTCACAGGTTGCGGGAGCAGGGCTGCGAGGTCTCGTGTGCTCCTGCACAGCCCCCTCCAGTCATCCTGGCCGGCGGCTCCGTTCAGGTTCGGCAGAGCAGTTTGACCGCGCCGGGCCCCCACCGCGAGTCTGCTTAGCGGGCACCAGCGCTCAGCGACTGCAGCACGTCTCGGTCTGGAGCACCCGACCGCGAAGCGAAGGGCATGTAATGGCACAGGCCTCCTCCCTCAGCACACGGGCGCCACCATCTTGCGATCCGCCTCGTGGATTCGGGCCGCTACGACTGTATCAACGGCTCGGCGGCTGCTTCCAGGCAGTTTCCCAGCCGCACGCTGTGTTCACGAGCTGTATTCTTGGGGTCTGAAGCGTGTAGGCGCCCTGTGTGCGCAGGATATTACAGGATAATGCCTCCGGGCTGACAGAGCCTCCCTAAGGTGCGGCCATCTTGTCCGCCGGCTCTCTAGCGCCCCCGATAACCTTTACATATTTTAGCCTCATATCTAAATAAATCAGCAATCGAAAGCAAAAAAGAATATCAACTAGAAACGTCAAAAATAAAGAGGCTCTTAAACAGCTCTAGCTGAAAAAAGTACTCGATAGTAGGACCACCAATGGAAAACACGAGAAACCTGCTACAGGCATAAGTAACTGTAGTTAAGTAAAGCTTTACTTAAAAAGATTATAAGTAATTTGAGGAGAATAATAACGTATTAATAAGTCTTATGGAGTTCTTCAACAGCACCATGAGAACACAACCTGCAACCATGGATAACCATCATGCTAGGAAACAATGTTACCAGATTCCGCCCCCAACACCCTCCCCACAAGATTAAGTCATAATAGTGTGTTTATCCTTTCATGTCCAAAAATCAGAAAGGAAAAATAATATGTAATAAGACAGAGGCACTATGTGCCAGATGTACAAAGCTATTTTTCAGTTTCAAACTGAAAAATAGCTTTGTACATCTAGCACATAGTGCCTCTGTCTTATTACATATTATTTTTCCTTTCTGATTTTTGGACATGAGAGGATAAACATTATTTAAAAGCAATCACAGACATGGTGGTCTGCTGACCCGAGCAGGCCAACATCCCTGTGATTTTTGCAATTCTCAATGGGTTGCAAACGGAGACCTACCTCATGAATATTATTGAGGTAGGGCTATTTGCGACCCACTGAGAAAAACAAATATGTGTAAGACGCATTTGTACATAGCTGTTTGCAATTACTAAATAGCGAATCACAAAAATTCTCTATTAGGTAATCGCAAACCCAATGCTATGTACATCTGGCCCCATGTTTCCTGTAGTGTCCCCAACTCAATGTTTGCACTTAGTCATACTATTACAGCTACTGAAGGATAAACAATTTCATTAAGTTACTAAAATCATGCACCCTGCGTAACTGAACAATGTTCAATAAATCCTGCCCATGTTCCTAGCTGTTGCACAGTGCGCAATGTCTTTTTGCATAGATGGAAAGAGTGTGGTAACCTGCCCGTGTGTGTGTAAGTGGATGTCTTTCTCTATCGCTCAGCTCATGATGTAATGCACCATACAAGTGTATGTGTTGGAGAGTGTCGGTCTGGAACTTGGACTACTTGACCAACAGACATGCTTTGTATGAAGAGTTGAGACCTTCGGGGAATGGAGGAGGGAAAGTCAGAAACGAGAAGCCCATTTCTGCTATTAAAGTTATACATCTAAATGGAGTGGAACCTGATACTACTAGTCACTAAAGAGTCTCACTAAAGGTCTGAGGTACTTGTCTTCGGTGCACTTTACTGCAGAATGGTAGTGACCTCCGTTAGTCAGAAGTTAGTGTCCATAAGTAAAACCGGTTTACAGTCTTTAAGGCGCTGCACCAAATAGTTACCTACACAAAGACACACCAGGTTTCAAACATTGTCTTGTGCAGTTAAGGAAATGAAGGGCTCATAGGATGCAACTAGAGACATGTGCTACTGCTCTTGGACAGCCTCAGCAGTCGAAGTGCATTAAAAAAAAAGTATGGTAACTGTGATCCTGAGTGCAATGGGGTGCGGGTCAATGAGTATGGGGGCAGGGTCAAAGGTGTGGCTAAAAAGAACAAAATATTCTGTAACTATTTTGTTGGTCTTTCCCCTTCAGATAACTACATATACAATAAGGCACACCTTAAATGAGGAATAAATGCAAGTTAAACTAATCAGTGGAAAATGCACTATTACACACAATATAAGGTAGGCTGCTACAAATTGTTCAAAAAGATTTACGTTTAGGACAAAGAAGTGCATTCAAGCTACAGATTTTAGTAATTCGCAGACTACACCTAGTGCAAACATATTTTATGTGCCCATTACTCCATGAACTTCAAAAGGTTTAGCTCCCGTTTGTTACATGAAGTCGATGGGGGTGATCCAGGCACGATGACTGACATTATGTGCTGATCACATATATGTGGCATGACTCCCAGTCATGAGAGCGATTAATAATCCAAGAAGAGGGGGCAGAAATGGGAGAGGAGGCCCAGTTGGAAGCAATAGAGGGATAGCGCTTTCATTCAGAACTGTAATGATACCATGTCTCACAGCTGGACTTATCAAATGGATTTGTTCTACACCATATTCTCTAACAATACCTCTCAAAAAGAATAAAATGTTGTCACCAGCAAGCTTTATCTGACTCCATCAATTGAAACCAATAACGCTTCCAAGCAGCCTTTCTATTTGCAGGTTAACCAACCAACTGCACACATTTACATTTCTTTCAGGTAGCAGACACCCTGGCAAAAAGGCGGGTTTCTTGCTCAGCTGTCTGTCCCTCCCTTGGTTTCACAGCACAGGACAATCCCGCCTTCAATTCAGCTGAGGCGGCAACTGTCAGAATTAACCGTCCCGGGATGGTTGTCTTTTAACACAAAGAAGGGGAACTATCTTTGTTAGATTGAAAAATGTACGGGCATGTCGTGCCCCACAGATCTCACGCACTTCACCCTCTGGACAGCCTTGACAATAGGTGTTTGTAGCACGTGGCCTTTCCCTGTGCCCATCAGTACAGAAAGTCACCAGAGACACATGATGGAGAAATGGTGGGGCTGAGATATCAGAGGATATCTTCAAGCTACTGGATCAATAGTAGATAGTCTGACCCTGCTTTACCTGGACGAAAGTGTCTTATGGTCCGGAGATCCAGTTTAACTGCCGTCTCTTTTTGTCACTTCTTCTACTGACAACCACCAATTAGCTGCACTCCAGCCTATGTCATCTGTAAAATGCAACAAAGGTGAAGGAACCTCAGAGAAGAAATGTTCCTTAGTCAACAGACTTTTCCGGAATCTTACAATGCACCATTCTAGGTTGTGAGGATGTCGAGAACTGCTGTCAGATGCCTGCATTTTTCAGTGGGAATTAATATTCGTACTGCGGGCAATCATTTTGCCTTAAAACTGCAGTATTTAGTTTGTCTAGTTGTAATTCCTGTAGGGTTGGACTGTTTGCGGGCTGTTTCCTTCTGTTGTGGTAAAGTGGAGTTTTTACTGTTCATATGCTCTTGTGATTATGTAATGTGTGTCCTGGTGCTGGACCTGTGAGTGCCATGTGTGTCTTAGGGTCCATGCTAGGCGGGCTACCATGTCAAAGGTGCCAGTATGTTATTATGGTAAGAGTGTTACATGGGTTCTGAAACCTAACATTTTTATAGTAGGTTTCAGTTTTCATAGGTGGCCGAGTGGATACATAGTTGGATTTTGGTGCCTGCCACTGTGAAGTTGCAGCAATAGGTGCTTGGTCTAAGGTGAACCTGACGAACTTCACATGTGGGACAAAAGTAGGAGAGATAGCCAGAAGCACATTTCTGGAGGCAAAGCCACATTTCCGTGTACAGAGGGATACATTCTGTTTTGGAGGGGTTCCGTTTTATAGAAGGAGGAAAGATTTCATTTCTCAAAGTCCAGAGGATTGGTCACTCTGAAGGAGATCTAGAGTTGTCCACACATCGGCGCATGGTATTGTTTTTCAGGCAATTTGTTTTAATTATCCATGACACCTCTTTTTGTCAAATGCCCTGCATGTGGAAGGAACAATGTTGAGACTGACCCAAAACTTTGTTATGTCTCGTTTGACTCCCTGATTCATATGCAGGGGTGGAATATGACAGAGGGTAAGTCTGTTTGAGGGGAAAAAAGGAAAGGCACTCAGAAGATCCAGCGATGCAGTGGTGGGACATGCTGGAGTGGACAGAGAACATGACCTTTCTAGAGTAAGACAGTTCTCATTGACCATTTGAGAGGAAGACTGAACCAAAATTGAACAAAACAAAATCGATGAAAGATACTGTAGCAACATGTCCACCTTCCAAGATCGATAACATAAAGGGCCTTGCTGATGTAAATTACGAGATATCACTCAAGACTGAGCACTCCATTAGGTCAGGCTACAGGTCAATGTCAAGACACTCAACATCGAAGCATTCAAGACCGATAGAATCATATTGATATTGATGTTAAATCTATCAACATAAAGACATTTTCCATCTACAACATACTCTTTTGCATCTTCCAAGACTTCTACTAAGAAGTCTCCTTAATTCCTACTGTATGCAGATTAGAATACATACTTTCTGACTTCTTCCAAGTATGCTCCTAGGAAGTTCCCCATCGATCATACTGACCACAACCAAAGAATGATCATAATGAGTTATTTCCTCTGTGTTTCCAGAACAGTTAATACCTTGGAAATGTCAGGATGTTGCCGTTGTTATTCTAGTTTCTTTATTATGCACTTGCTGTGCGATACCTCCTAGCTGTCCAAGAAACAAAGGGTTTCTCTTTTATGGTCTGAGGGAAAAGCCCTAAGCCAAACAGATGAGTCAGCAAGATTACCCCAGGTCGATGATGACAGTACTGACGCAGGTGAGGCTCTGGGAACTTCTTCTGATGCAGTTGTGCAATATCTTAGTGGGCTTCTCAACTGGTATTGCCACTCATTAAGAATGTTTATGCTGTTACTCTGAAGAATTGGAGGGATCCTGATGTAATCAAAATACCCACATTCATGGCACAGCTGTACTATCGAAGAAATGGAAAGAACCATTACTGACATCATGCAAATAGACACTTCTGTGCCTAGTATATTCTATCCGCTTCAGACGTCTAAGTCCTGCAGTTGTTGAAGGAGGGCAATAACAAAAAATTCTCTATCCTTCCTCCAAATTCAAACACCAAACTCTCATTCTCTTCTGAAGATAATGGTCATGTCTTGGGCATTTCTGTCCTTGCTTCAAAAGAAAGTAATGGCATCAGTATCCAGGGAGGAGCAGAAGTCCAGCACCTACTCCATTGTGACTGTAGTACTCAAGGTAACAGTAGGATTTAAACTAATCATTAACCTCATGGGAGTGAACTGATGGACTCTAAAGGATTATTCCTCTAACTTTGAAAGGGGCCTACATAGTGAGCACGGACCTCTTGAATGGATACCTCCATATTAGTGTGCCATTCTGTCATCAGAAGTCTATCCAGTTCTGTTTTCAAGATGAGTGCTTTCAGTTCTGGTCTTGCCTTTTGGTCTCCGATTGGCCCTTCAAGTGTTCAACGAGATAGTTGCTTCCATTTTAATGCTGCTTCGCTTGCATGATTGGCTGATATTTCTGTACTTGGACAATTGCCTGCTTTATGCTCCTCTCAGGAGGAAGATTTGAGAGGGCTGAAAGTTTGCCATTCTTATCTGGCTTAAAATCAAGTTCTTCTCAACCTTCACAAGTGTAAGATTTCATCATCTCAAGAAAGCCTGGGAGTATCAAGCTAGAAAGCTCTACCAGGCACATAGGATGACCTACCACTCCGGTTTCCTTAAGAGTGATACCGGACAACCAGCGAGACAACCATTACAATTTGACTGCTAAGTAATAGCATTCAAAGTTGGGCGCTCCCTGTCCTCCTTGATCGACTGGGAGGCGTAGGAAAGCATAGGAAAGCCATGGCAACTCTTCGATGACCATTACAGCATATAAGGTCACCTGAAAGATCGGAATGTTTGCAAGATAATATAGAAGCCTGGGCAACATTACTATTAGATATGGCAAGCACACCAAAATTGAGAGTGGGAGTGTCGTCCATAAGGCCACTTGTACCTGAGACAGTTTGCAGCTCTGGTAAGATTGCCCTCCAACAGGTCTTGCTCTGAATCGTATATGTTAATACCTAAGTAACAAAAGGTGATGCGTTCCAATTTGATAGGACCCCCTCCCAGGTCTATGGTGTGCGAAGGTGCACCTGAACAAAAAGAGAATAAACATGACTGCATAGTTGACAAAAAGTCCAGAGGCCGCCCAGAAGTGCTCCAGTGCCATTACAATCACAGAGTAGTCATGATGGGAATCTTTTACTAAAAGGATAACATCATCCACGTAATGAGATATTGCGTACATCCCACCTGGAAGTGGGACACCCCATGCTTGGCCATTATGTCTGAACCAGATGGGTAATTGTTCTGCGGCAAGCACAAACAGGAAGCGGTAGAAAGGGCATCCCTCTCTAGTTCCTCTGCCCACCCTAAAAGGTGCAAAATAAGTTTGCCTAATCGGCTCCTTTCTACAAGGTCCCTGTAAAGTAATTGCAATAGACGTATGGTACATGCCCCAAACCCAAATTTGTGTAGCACCTCAAAGAGGTAGCTCCACGCTAGTATGTCAAATACCTTCTCCAAATTAAAAAAAACTAGAGTGGTGGCGTAGGGCCAATGTCTGTGGGGTTGCTTCCATGATTTTATACAGTGTTCTGATGTTGTGAGATGTATTCCTCGCTCGAACGAAACCACTTTGGTCTGGGTGGATCAAAAGGCAGAGCATTCGATACAGCGGACTAGCTAGGATTTTACTGGGATCTTCTAGTCAGTATTTAAGATATTGATTTCTTGATTAGTGTTGCTTCATTTTTGTGAAGTTTCACCCGGGATTTTCAGGTCAACTCATCGGACACCAGCTGCTGCGCGGTTTAGATATAGGCCTTTTCTAATCCAGCCAGATTTCCTTATAGGGTTTTACCCTGCCCACTACTGTTTATATCCATTACCCCCACACTACTACCTTCAGCGCTTCCCACTCCATCGTCATTTAGGAAGCCATTCTGTCAATGATTTTGAAGTGAATCTCTGATAAGGTTTGCAAGGCATCTTACAGAACTGGATCTTTCAGCAGCTAGATCTGAAGGTGCCAAGTGGGAATTGACAGGGGAGGTGGCCCCAGTCCACAGGGAGTATTAATGAATTATGATTGGAGATGTCCCGGCCTGGATAATCTGGAAAGGAAATTTGCAGGCAGAGCATCGTAGAGCAAACTACCCTATTGAGGAGTAAGTATAGGTTGTGCATAGGGAAGTGAAATAAAAATAGAAGGAAAGCAGGGCTTTGGAGCCACCAGATAACTGTTAATGCCCAGTGACAGAGTCACTGAGACAACATCTTCCCATTTTGAACAGTCTATCCATATGGAAGAAGGGAGTGGAATCTGCCTAGAGTCATGTCAAGGAGACTATGGAAGTCACCCCCCCCCCCCCACAAGTAGCCATAGAATATGCACTCAAGTTGCCAGACGGGCAGATCATTGACATAAGAAGGCTTGCTGCTATGTATGTGGGGCAAAGATGCAGGCACGGCTCCTCCGCTAAGATGGAGGAGCATCGCCCCACTGCTCTCAGAGCAGAGCAGCAAAACTAAATGATAATAACGCTGTTATTATCATTTTATTTTTCGTAGCTCTGGGGTGGGGCTAATGGCACAGGAGGAGGAGTGGTTTGCACATTCCCTAAGTGCACATGACTGTTTGGCTGGCCCTCTTGGGCCGACCAAACAGTCATGCGCACTTTGCATGTTCCCTACCAGGCTGCATTACACAGCCTGGTGAGGAACATGCAAAGCCTCCCTGTCCCCATCTGAATGCCGAACCACGGCGCTCAGACCAATTACAATGCTGCATTGCAGCGTTGTGATTGGCTCAGGGGAGCCCAGGAGCTTTCTACTGCCGGGACTGCAGAAGAAGGAAGCTGAACAAGACTGAGGAGAGGAGGCGGCTGTCGAAAAGGTAAGTGGTATTTCTGTTTCTCCCCCCCGCCACCCCTGCCCTACACCGCCGTTCCCTGCCAGCCGCTACTGCACAGATGCTACCTACGACTAATGGGTCACCATTTGGCTAACCCTCCAGTATAATGAATCTTCCCTCAGGGTGTATTATAACTGTATTCACTACATAAGGGACTACAGCTTTAACCCAAATTAGGTTTCCCTGGCGTGTGTGGGGGTTAGGATTTGGACTCACCAGCACTTCTGTAGTTTAGAGCCCTCTTCCTGGGTTGTATGAGACTCTTGTAACACTCTGAGACCACAATGGCATCCTTCCCAGGAACCTTTATCACTTCTATCTCCGGGTTGTCTGATGGTGGGGCAACTTCCTCTGCTCTTAAAGCGATTCAGAGGATTTGGTTGCAAAATTAGGACTTCTGACACACCTTGCTGGAGCCATTCAGAAATATCAAATGCTCTTACCCCTTCAAGCACTATTCTCACAATTGGTGAGCCTTTTAGAAGTGGTGTGGGAATTGTCCTCCCTCTCCTGTGATGTGTAGTTTACCTTCAGTTTTGCAGTTTCTAAGATGGGAGGGGTGTGGGATGAACCCTTCAATATCTACTTTTTATGTTAAATACTTGTAAAGTGCATAGCTGCCCCAGCAACGGGGTCTTTGCAGGCCCACATGGACTTTCAGTGAGACCTAGGACAGTCTTAGTGGTGATGAGTAACTGGCCTTTCGCCTTCTGAGATGCTCTGCCCTGTCCTAGCCCACAATTCGTCCTCTCACATGTCCTAAGGTTTTACCACTAGTTCTTCGTTTGCTGCAGGTTTCTCCCTTTGAATCACTTTATTTGGTGGATCTTAAATTCTTGAAAGTTGCCTTTTTGGTGGCAAATACCTCAGCTCATCGTATAGGCAAAGATGGGGCTTTGTTCTGTAGACTTCCTATTCTAAAAATCCATGATAATGGGGGAGGTGTTACAAGCTGATCCTGATTTCCTTCTTGAAGCTGTTACTTTGGCTCACAGGGATAAGGGGTTTATTTTGCCTGCATTTGTCCTGTTCCTTTGTTCTCCAGAGGAAGGCTTGTTACATTCCTTGGATGTGACATGGGTGATCCTAGTTTTTCTGAATTAGTCTAGGTAATTTGCATATTTGACCATCTGTTTGTTGGTTTTGGAGTGGCCTGGAGGGTGGCAAGGTTACTGCTTTAACTTCCAGTAGTGGAATTCACTCAGCAATGGCTCCCTCCTATTATTTGGCTGGGAATCCTCTTCCTGGGGAAATTCAGAGTAGTTCCACTTGGGGTTAGGCTGCCTCTTTAGAAGAGGTTCAGGGAGTTCCTTTAGTTGAGATTTGTGATCAGCAACTGGGTTTATCGTCAAATTATCATAAACCATTACCATCTTCAGAGTCTTGGAGTCTTTTAGACAGTTAATACCCAGTTCCAACCTGGCCAAAATTTTGCTTGTGTCACTAATAAAATTACTGGGTATTGCAGTATAAGTGTCTTCTTGGCATCTTTCTTCTTGGTCAAGGGCCAGTTCTGGCTCTGCTACCGTTTGTGAGTAATGACTGGGATGAGGATAGGGGACATGCAGTAGTGTCCTGGATACTTAAGAGCAATCTACATTATTATTCTCATTCTTGTCATAGTCACTATGAATAGCTGGCTGGCCTAGAGAAGGTGTAGATTTATCAGGAAGGATGCTAAATTACTATAGTACCCAACATGGCAGGTGGGACTTACATTGTTCTGAGGTTTCTTCCTTTCTAAAGGTGAGACTACCTAATGAGTAATGACTGTGATGAGGATGAGTAGGACTTGGAGTAATAGGATTATTTGAAAGTAATCGGAAACAGTAGCCACCTGATCCTCCCACTTTTTTTCAAGCCTCTTAGTCTATGAGGCCAGGGGGTTAGCCCTAGGGAGTACTTCTCGGGCTCCATCACTTCTATTTAAACGGAGCCCGATGTGGACGCGCACCGTGCCTACTCCAAGCATGAGCTTTTAAAGATTGGGAGTGTCAATTTTTGTCCCTTTTGTATGGAGAAATTACCTCCCCTTGTGAGGGATGGACCTTGGCAATGTAGGAGGTGTAATTTTTTGTGTACCCCCTCTCTCTCCCAAGCTAATTATGAGGCGTCTGAGCCTACAAAACACTATCTGTCATCAGGCATGCCTCAGGCCAATATCAAGAGTACCTCTCTGGATAATGACAATTGTATTATGCCCCAACTTCAGGGCCTCTACCTTAATGCCTGTTCCATCCCAAAGCATTCATCAGAGCTTTGGAATATCTTAGACACTTCCAAGCCCGACCTGTGTTTAATCACGGAAACCTGGCTGCACTCGTCAGCCTCCCCTTCTATAGCTGTAGCATTTCCAGCCGATTACAAGGTTACCAGACTTGATAGACAACTGAGAAAAGGAGGCAGAGTTGCTACTGGGACTCGAAATCCGCTACGTATTAAACTCTTGGACTCTTGTTCCACCCCTTGGCTGGAAATGTTAATTTTTCAACTAGAAACCGCCTTCAATCCAACCTGGAAGGGGGCGCTGGTCTATCGCCCACCGAGCGACAAAAAAGATTTCAGCCCGAAGCTTATGGAATGGTTAGCTCCGCACATTTTATCAGCTGACAATTTTCTGTTGTTGGGTGACTTTAACTACCATTTTGATTGCCAATTGGACCCTGATTCCATTTGTCTCCTGGCAGACATGGAATCTCTTGGCCTCCACCAAAAGGTATCGGTCCCACGCACACTGCTGGGCACACTTTGGATGCCGTTTTTACTAATGCCCCCAGTTTAGTGGTGCATTCCCCTATGTCCTTGGTATGGTCTGATCACTGTTCCTTAAGTTTTCGTTTTGGTAATCAGAAACCCATGGCTGCCCCTAATAACAACTTGAAATCCTCTAGACCTTGGAGGAAGGTAGCAAATTCCACCTTCTGCTCTGTTTTTATTCCTCCTGTTGTGAACGAATTTGAGGACATGGACCTTGCATTACAGGCCTTTGAGGATTCCCTCATTCAGGCCCTAGACACCATTGCTCCGCTAAAATTATGTAGGACTAATAGGAAAAATCCTCCAGCTCCATGGAATTCTGAACTTTAAAAATAAGAAAAATCCACCTGTAGGAAATGGGAACGGAAATGGAGAAAATCTAAATTAGAAGAGGATAAACTGATTTATAAATCAGCATTTATGAAATATTTTTAAAAACTGCAACACTGCCAGAAGGACCCACATTAGGGATAGAATCAACTCTGCTAACAATTCCCCAAAAGAGCTCTTCAAAATTTTAATATAACTCACGAATCTGTGTAGCCCGGAAATCCCTTCATCCCAGAAGCACTGTGATAATTTGGCAGAGTTCCCTGATAATGCCTTACAGTTAACTTTACACCACCCAGATGACAAGGCTAATTTCCATCATCCTATTTTGGAATCTTTCAACTTGGCCTCCCCTACCCAAGTGCAGTTCCTGTTAAATACCATCAAAGCGGGGTTCACCGGCTGATATTGTCCCCTCTCATGTGATCACTACTCTGGCTCCTATCCTGTTGACCCCCATCACTAACCTTTGTAATCTTTCATTTAAGCTAGCGACTCTTCCACTTAAATGGAAGACTGCACATATCAGACCAATTCTTAAAAAACCTTCAGCTGATCTTTTGGATATGCTTAATTACAGACCTATATCACTACTTCCTCTCTTTTCCAAGATCTTAGAGTCACTGGTCAATCGCCAATTAGTGTGCCATCTCAAAACCAAATGTGCCTCTTATAGCACGGATTCAGCCTTAATGGAAGTAACCGATACTATCAAACTTGCCTTAGACAACGGGACCTCAGCCATGTTGGTCCTCCTGGACCATCAGCGGCATTTGATACCATCTCCCATCGGATCCTAGTCCATAGACTGAGGGAGATTGGTATCAGCGGTAGCGCCCAAAAATGGTTGGAAAACTGTCTATCAGATCGTACCCGTTTAGTGCAGATAGACTCATTCATTTCGAAGTCCAGGGCTTTGGTTAAAGGGGTACCACAGGGATCAATTTTGAGTCCCACTCTTTTTAACATTTATTTGTCCCCCTGGCGAAGCTCATTAGGTCATGCAGTTTTGATACCATCTCCTATGCAGGTGATACTCAACTGGTCATTACTATTGAGTCTAACCCCTCGCTTACCAAGGCTAAATTTAAAGATTGTATGCTAAAGATCGCTGCATGGATGACTGCTAACTTCCTTCAACTTAACTCAAATAAGACAGAGATTCTCTTATTCGGGAAAGCTCATTCAGTTTGGTCCTCAGACTGGTGACCACCGGAATTGGGACCTTCCCCAACTCCCAAGAAACACGTGAAAAACGTAGGTGTCACACTGGATGACAATATGTCCATGAAGGAACATGTTAAAACTAACCCTGTGCACAAACTCCGCTCCGCTGGCGGAGTTTGCGGAATTTTGCAGACTCCGCGTTCCGCGGAGAACGCAAAGTTCCTGCAAAACTTCCGACTCCGAGCCCCGGACCCTCTCCCGCCTCCCACCCCTCACCCCCCCCCGCAATAAATATTTTTTAAATAAAATTTACAATTAAAGTAAAATAAAGCGCACTTACCTTACCCTGGCATCCCGGGCTGCCCTCCTCCTCCTCCTCGCCGTAATCCCCTACGTCAGAAGTACGTCATGGTAGGACTGCACATGTGCAGTCCTACCATGACGTACGGGATTACGGCGAGGAGGAGGAGGAGGGCAGCCCGGGATGCCAGGGTAAGGTAAGTGCGCTTTTATTTTACTTTAATTGTAAATTTTATTTAAAAAATATTTATCGCGGGGGTGGGAGGCGCGGAGCGGAGCTCCACGGAGTTTTTGGCCAATTCCGTAGAGCTCCGCGTAGAGCAACTCCGCCTGCTCCGCCCGGGGTCAGTTCAAACCATCTCTGGGACTTGTATTGGCCTGATGCGCATGCTTAGGAAGGTATTTCATTGGACTCCTTTGCAAGCTAAGAAGACCCTAATCCAGTCGCTGGTAGTGAGCCGTCTTGATTATGGGAACTCCCTTTTGGTTGGGATGAACGAAGGTTTTTTTTCCAGACTTCAGGTAGTGCAGAACACTGCTGCGCGCCTTGTTCTCAATCAGTCCCCGCGTTCTCCCACTGACCCTTCTTTGCCCCTCCTTCATTGGCTGCCTATAAAAAACTGGCTCTCTTTAAACTTCTATGTTTGGTTTTCAAAACCTTGCATAGAAAAGGACCCAGCTATCTAGAAAGCAAACTACAGCCTTATAGGCCTATTTGCCAGTTGAGATCCAGAGAAATGCGTTTGTTGTGCCCCAAACGTATTCATAAAACCAGATTTGGGGGCCGCTCTTTCTCGTTCTTAGCTCCCTATCACTGGAATCGTCTGCCCTTGCCCATCCAATCCTGTTCAGATCTAATGTTTTTTAGAAAATCTTTGAAAACCTGGTTGTTCAATCTTTAACCGTTGTATCGCTCTATAATCGGTATACTGCGGCCACGGATCCGAGATATCCCCTCGGGGATGATTCATTGCGCCTAATAAATAAATAAATAAAAGTAAAAGGAAGGCTTCGTCAGGATGATCCAAGTTGGTGGACTGCCACCATCGGTAACAACAGTGGGGCCAGCACACCCGCCTGGCAGTGCAGATTATCGATCTGGAGGTACAGCTTCCTCTAAGCCAGTGATACTCGAAGTACAGCCCGAGGGCCGCATGCGACCCTCCTGACCTTTACATGCAGCTGCCTGGTCAATAGCAGCACTGGGCTGCTGTTTACTCAACTTACCACCAATATTAAAAAGATGTTATAGAAACGTGCAAGAATTTCTTTAAATGTTAGCTGAAGTTAAAGAAAGGAAGTAACTAGGGTGTCCTGCACCGCTTAACTTTAGGAAGTCTTCATTTTTAAAGACATATTGCAGTAGACGTGTAAAAATATGACAGAATCTCTTCAGAACTCAATTATATCAGTGCATTGAGAAGTATTTTTTTTAAGTGATAGTTTTCCAACATGAATTTTGAAACATTCATGCTTCCCTCCCTCTCAGACTGCAATGCCAATAATGAATTAAGAAGCAAGTCAGTTTTAATGTGAACCCTTTGGGTGGCCTGAGATACTATTCTACAGACACAACTTTATAGTTTCTTAAATCAAACACCGGAGAAGGTTTTATACAGTGCACATCCTGAAGTCATGCATTTGGAGATCCTCTTATATGTGATAATGAAGTAAAAGGAGGAAAAATGAAATAAAACAATTGCATAGCATCACGCAATTCGATCATGTGATGGAGCCACTATTGATCCAGATTTTCTGGTTTCCCATTGTGAATTCAGCCACTAGATGTACATGCTTTGCTTTCCCTACACCCACCTTACCGCCCCATGCCCCTTCGACAGCCAACCGACTGGCATTAATGCGGCCCTTGGTCACATCACAGACCAAACATTTTGGCCCTAGGGAAAATGTTTGCAAGTAGACATGCTCTAAGCGGATGTCTGCCTTTGGTCTACTAGGTTGTTCCCTACTGGACTACAGCATGCGTTCCAGTGCTACACTAGAAGAACAACAGTTTTCTTAGTGACTGTATTCTGCAAATATTCCCATAACTGGACCTTTGCTGAAACTGTGAAAACATGTTTAAAGGTTTCTTTGTAATTTTGCATGTATTTATTGAAAATAAAATCAACTTTTTATTAGAAATGTACCTGTTCGGCCAAGTCCAGCATGGCAATGAATAGCTACTTTTCCTTCTTGCAGTGCAAAAGCCATCACCTTCACCATGTCAAGTATAGTAGTGAGAGAAGCAACGCCATAATCCTTCCATCCAAAGTTATAAAAGTAAACTGAAAAATAAAAAAACATTAGCCCTCTTTCTAAACGAAGAATAAGGCACGTATAATTAAAACATAGATTTGTATGCATAAGCAAAATTCTAAATAATTTGTGAGTATCTTTGAGAAGTATCACGTTTACACTCATTAATCATGCATGACCTGGAAAATGTGTCCTTATGTGCTGAAGTGCGCATGCTGTGCTCATTTCCATTTTCTTCAAATTGTTTCCCAGTGAACATATCTGATGCAAAAGCACAGCTGGAATCCCCTCACAGAACACCTCTACCTAAGATGTTACCTAGCTAGCTATGGCACACTAAAATATCAGTGTGATATTTAAAAAACAGGACAGACATCTTTAGTATGCCTTTAACCCCTTCCCTGGTGAGGGTTCTCAGCAAGAACTGAAATATGTGTTCAGATATGCAAAACGTAGGCCTACTTGGGGGAACACCGAGCAATGCTTTGTAATGTTTTTGCACAGAATGTGCGGGAACATAATGGTCGCTGGTTTTCTCAACTCGAAAATGGGGTCAAATGTATCAATTGATCATTAGCATTGAAGATTCCGTATTGACATAGTGTCTACGATGAGACCAGGACACTTGTCTGTGCATTGCCAAGTGTATGGATCTGTATGCATGGATTTGCAGACATTCTGCCTCAGAAATACTGGCGTGGGTTTTGTGTTTCCAATAAAGCTGGACAGGAGACCTGACTGTAATTTTATCGAAAGAGTAGCCGGGTGTTACGTCTGGGAGATATAACACCATGCTACTCCAGAAAAGGTGCCAGCGACACCGCCTTTAGGCCCTGACTACAACATATGCTGAGGCGTCTTTTGATTGTGTCCCCTGGAAATATCTTGGGCAAATTATAGTAAAGGCGAGCTTCAAATCTAATCTGATATGGAGTACACAAGCATTTTAAGAATCTCCCATTGCTTCCATAAGTATTAACAGGTGTTTAAGCCCAACAATTTCAGTTTTAACATGCAGTCGTCAGAGAAGTCCCATAATCATTAAGCGCAGTCATACTTCTTCCCTAAATACAACTAATATATAAAATCATAAGAAATCACACCGAAGTTACCTACCACACACTTAAAATAAGATCCCAACACCATGCAGACATTTATTGATTTATACTGTAGATTCAAACAACATATTTCATATATTTCACCAAGTAAACATTGAAAATGGTGCCATTTCTGCCGGTATATATATTTTTATTTGCTTCTCATTATACAACATGTATTGGTTTCGAAATACATTCCCACACTTTTTCTAATGTAAGGTTTGTTCAAGCATACTCCGCAGGAAGGATGCCCGAGGCCTACGGAGACGTCCTATAGCGGGGTGTGGGCGGATATACTAGAGAGCTGGGAACACCCGGTTGGGGACTCAGGTTCTGAACAAAATGACTCGGAGGACAGAGATGGCGACGGGACAAACAGAAGTCGGGTGGAGTTGGGAACAGCACCACACAAGTCCAGGACTGAGCACAAGCAGGGAGGATTACACCCACCCTGCATACAAAATTGTCAACTAACACCAGGCTCCAGCTGGGACTTAGAGCATGTTATAGGCTGAGCCATCACTCCCCTACATAATTTTGACATATAAACATCGGGGCTGAAAGGATGCCTTTTCTCTCAAAGCCGGATGTGTCTAGATTACTCCCCCTATCGGAGTTCTGCCCTGAAACAACCAGGGTCCAACTCCCAGAGACCTTTTGTTTGTTATGTTTGTTTACACCTATTTATTAATGCTTACTTATCATCTCCCTGATTCCCTCCTGTACTTGACATTAAATCAGAGTCCCTCAACTCTAGAACATACACTTTTAGACTAGTTACCACTCTATGTACCATGTAGACCTGAATGGTCATGGACCAAAGAGAACCGCACATCCACGTAGGTGGCAAGCCCTCTCTAGCCATACAACTGCTGACCTACGAGCACTTGGTTACGTGAAGGGTGGGCAGTCAAGGACAAAAAGGAGTGTACATGGTTCCTGCGTGATGGCGATCTTTGCGCACAATGTATGGGCTGAAATGTAGATGTACTGTGAATATTCTGCACTGTTTTAAATGCCAATAAAGATATGTTTAAAAAAAAAAAGTAAGGGTTCATTAAGTCAACGATAATAAATATTTTTATATATCTCCACCAAACAATACCTTTAATCAAGAGATTACCAGGACACTTCGAGATGCTTCATATATTTATTATCTCAATGTTGCCTCGTACCAACGTGTTTCGGCTTTCGCCTTGTTCACGGTATGGTGAGCGGGCCGCCATGCTTGTTTACATAGACATTCTCAGTGAAATTAACAAAGGACTACATTACGAGTAATGCAAGACGGCGCCATCTTAGCCTGTGCAATTTGCGGCAATTTAACATTAAAATAAATCATTATATCACATGATGATGTCCCCTCAAAATATATTTATCATTACCTTAGGCCATTTGTGACAGCATTACCGGCCTACCTGAAAGATACCACTCACTTTCTCACGATGATAGAAGGTGTGACATGGGAGAAAGATGATGTCCTAGTCACACTATATGTGGGCATTCTCTATACATGCATAAGACATGACCTGGGGATCCAGGCCATTAGACACTTCCTGAGGGCAAGACCAATATCCTTGCTATTACAGACTGAGAAGCTTATTGACATGATTTTATACTGTTTGACTAACAACTTTTTCTACTTTGATTAGAGAATTTACAAACAGGTACAAGGCACTGCAATGGGCACCTGCTTCGCCCCAGGTATTTGTTCATGGACTGGGGGGAGGAGCATGCGGCCGTCCAATATGAGGGTAAGGACAGCCAAGTTGTGATGTGGACTAGGTTCATAGATGATATTTTCGTCATCTGGAAGGGAGATGAGAATTCTGCTCGATCATTTGTCACTACTTTGAATGATAATGAATTTAACCTACAGTTCACAGTACATACAAGTAAAAGTAGGATAGTGTCCTTGACGTGGAAGTCAAAGTCCAGAATAGTCAACTGGTCACGAGACTTCATCGGAAACAAACTGCAGGCAATAGCTTATTGAGCGCCACAAGTGCACATCCATCAAGCCTTATTTATAGCATCCCATATGGGGGGTTACTGAGGGCCAAACGAAACTGCAGTACCCAGGAAGAATATGAGCATGAGAAGGGAATTATGATCAAAAGATTTATGGAGCGAGGGTACAATAAAAAAACAATGGAACAGGCCAGTGCCAAAGTTGATTCCCTCCCCAGATCCTGCTTAATACATCCTAAGAGAACTGAAACTGAAGGGCAGGATCATGTCAGATTCATCACTACAAATTCAAATCAATCTTTTAAAGTCAGGACATTTTTAAATAATACTGGCATATTTTGAAAATTGACCAGATCTTAATTAAGTACTTATACGATACACCCCAGATATTGTTCAGGAAAAGTAGATCTTTAAAGGATGATCTTAGCCATAATACGATTACATCTTGTGTGGCTCGACACCAAACTAACAGAGATAGAACAGGGTTCATGTGCTGCATGAGATGTAAGGCCTGTATTAATTGTTCCAATTGTACAGCAATTAAGGTCCCCAATAGCAATAGAGAATTTAAAATCAAGGAGAACTATAACTGCAACACGGATTTCTGTATTTACTGCCTTAAATGTCCTTGTGGGAAATACTACATTGGTAGTACGATCCACAAGAGATAAGAGTTCTTGAACACAAATGAGAAATAAGAAGTAACAATGAGCACTATCCAGTAGCCTGACACTTTAAGGAAATACATTCTCAAAATGATAGGGTGTTGACATTTGTTGTACTGGACTCTATAAAACCACAGGAGATGGGTGGCAATAGAGAACGCATATTAAGGATTCTCGAATCTAGGTATATTATTGATTTTGAGACACTTGCACCAATAAGACTCAATTCCAGTGAGGAATTATCAGTACATCTGGGATAGTTCAACAGAACGCGGGTGTGCATAGGGTAATACAATATTATACAATAGATATTGTGTGCTTGGCCTTAAAATATTGACTGTCAGAGTATAGATGCAAAATGGATTTAATCAATTCAAGGATCTTTTTTATCTTTGGAAATTTTCTTTGCAATATTATCACTGTGGTCGTTGTGAGGCGACTTGTTAAGTATGATCTTAACATATTTTTTTATTGTCATTTTTATACACAGGTTTTGAGCTCTCGTTTGATTATGGAGAGTAGCAAGATGGGCAACGCATCTTCATTGTGAAGATCGACATGACAATAAATGGGTAACTAGGAGTACATCCAGTGACTAGCCCACTTGGGCAGAACACCCTGATGGTCTATGCTTGGTGAGAACCGTGTATCCGCAGTCTAACTAATAAGGAGAATAGATTTCCTGGATGGGTGAAGGAGGTTTTTGGTATATTAGTCTGAGTTCTCTCTCTTCCACTCATGTTTGCACATAAGTACATATGCTTGTATGCAAATAGTGTTACACAAACAGTGATATATAGCATGTCTGTTACTAGTCCAATGGAATGCATCAAATGTGTAACTAGGATTATATCCAGTGACAAGCCCACTTGGGCAGGACACTTTCATGGGCTATGCTTGGTGAGAACCAATGTGAATGAGATACTCATTGGTGAGAACCAATATTAATGATATACTCAGCCCACATGGGCAACCAGAGTTTTTTCTCTTATTTACTCAGGTTTGCACATTAGCACATATTTGTGTATGCAATTGGTGTTAAACAAACAATGGTAATAGTCTAACGGACTGCATTACATAGGACATTCGAACTACAAAATGTATACATGTGACACGTGATAAATTTGGATTAACATCTATAATGATTTGTGAAATATGATTTTGATTTGAATTTTGGTTCTGTCCGCGATTCAGGGACATCATCATGTGATAAAATGATTTATTTTATTGTTAAACTGCCGCAAATTGCACAGGCTAAGATGGCGCCATCTTGCATTGCTCTTGTAATGTAGTGCTTTGTTAATTTCACTGAGAATGTCTATGTAAACAAGCATGGCGGCCCGCTCACCATACCGTGAACAAGGCAAAAGTCGACACGCGTTGGTGCGAGGCAAAGGTTGCGATAATGAATATACGAAGCATCTCGGAGTGTCCTAGTAATCTCTTGATGAAGGTGATTGTTTGGTGGATGTTTGGGGCTACCGGAGCCCGGCCAGTACCGCTGCACTGTTCAGCCCTTGGTCTCCGGATTTACTTTGGGGATATATATATTAGATTTTACAGCTTGAAAAGCACGTGCATTCGAACCCAACTGTAAAATCATTTAATCTGTCTAACAGAAACCTAACAAAGTTTTCCAGAGTTCAAACACGACCCCTATTTCCATATGAGAGTTTCTCAAGACCATATAAACTCATAATCTCCAGCAGACACAGATCTATGTAAAAATGTGTTCAACTATTCCTATGCTTCAAAACCACAGGCATGCCCACCACCTAACCTTTAAAAAGTCAAGATCAGCCTCTACGTGATCTACTCAAAACACCTGAAACATATTCACACTTATTAGCTTCTTATCTACTACCTAATCTTTACCCAGTATCATTCCACTTCTATAGAAAATGATCACACAAAAAGATTGCACTACTTTACTCTCTACTAACAAGTGTAATATGCCTGCATCCCCTTCTCCTCATTGCCAACAGCTTCCTTCTTCAATTAAATCTACTGCAGCTAGTTTACTTGAAGACCAATACAATATTAAAATAATGTCCTAAAGAGTTAATTTACAGCTCTTTTCCTGATTCTGTTGCCAGATCTTATTCTCAACATTTTCAGAGACTCATTACCACTAATTACATTCTTCATTGCTCTATCGCTTCTTAATATCACCCCGAATTCCTCTGCCTTTTCCTCCAAAATTATTTTTATTCTCAGGTAATTCAAAATTTTGCCCTGAATAAATACATACAACATTTTCTCTGCAAGGTTAGGACTTTCACATTGAGCGACAATTGATAAAAGACTAGGGGCCAGATGTACGACGCTTTTTAGCCTGCGCAAACGGGTCTTAGACCCGTTTGCGCACGCTAAAAAGCATGGGCCCATGTACAAACAATATTTTGCAAGTGGCGAATAAATTGCGACTCGCAAAATACTGTTTTGCGACTCGCTATTAGGAAGGGGCGTCCCCTTCCTAATAGCGACTGCAAAGCAATGTACCAATGTTTTGCGACCGCAATTGCAGTGGCAAAACACTTGCAAATTACCACCTACTTCAAGAAAACAGACAACACGAAAGAAGGCAGGTGGGGGAGGAGATGAAATGGGGACCGGGTTGGGGAGGAGAAGAAATGACGGGGCAGAGGAGAGAGAGGGGAGAAAAGGGACATGGACGGGGAGGGTGGGAGGCGAGAAAAGGGACATGGACGGGGAGGGTGAGAGGGGAGAAAAGGGACATGGAAGGGGAGGGTGGGAGGGGAGAAAAGGGACATGGAAGGGGAGGGTGGGAGGGGAGAAAAGGGACATGGAAGGGGAGGGTGGGAGGGGAGAAAAGGGACATGGAAGGGGAGGGTGGGAGGGGAGAAAAGGGACATGGAAGGGGAGGGTGGGAGGGGAAAAATGGGACATGGAGGGGGCGGTGGGAAAGGAGAAAAAGGACCTGGACGGGGTGGGTGGGTGGTCGAAAAGGGACATGGACAGGGTGGGTTGGAGGTGAGAAAAGGGACATGGACGGGGCGGGTGGGAGTTGAGAAAAGGGATATGGACAGAGAATAGGGACATGGACAGGGTGGGTGGGAGGGGAGAAAAGGGACATTGAGGCGGCGGGTGGGAGGGGAGAAAAGGGACAAGGACGGGGCGGTGGGAGGATAGAAAAGGGACATGGATGGGGGGTGGGAGGGGAGAAAAGGGACATGGACGGGGGTGGGAGGGGAGAAAAGGGACATGGACGGGGCGGGTGGGAGAGGAGAAAAGGGACATGGAGGGGGTGGGTGGGAGGTGAGAAAAGGGACATGGAGGGGGCAGGTGGGAGGTGAGAAAAGGGGCATGGAGGGGGCAGGTGGGAGGTGAGAAAAGGGGCATGGAGGGGGCGGGTGGGAGGGGAGAAAAGGGGCATGGAGGGGGCGGGTGGGAGGGGAGAAAAGGGACATTGAGGGGGCGGGGAGAAAAAGGACATGGGGGCGGGTGGGGAGGCGAGAAAAGGGACATTGACGGGGCAGGTGGGGGGAGAAAAGGGACATGGAAGGGGGGGTGGGTGGAGGGGAGAAAAGGGACTTGGACGGGGCGGATTGGAGGGGAGAAAAGCAACATGGATGGGGCGGGTGGGTGGCTAGAAAAGCGGCATAGACGGGCAGGTGGGAGGGTAGAAAAGCTACATGGACTGGGCCGGTGGGAGGGGAGAAAAGCGACATGGACTTGAGAAAAGCGATGTGGACGGGGCGGGTGGGCGGGGAGAAAAGCGATATGGACGGGGCGGGTGGGCGGGGAGAAAAGCGATATGGACATGGCGGGTGGGCGGGGAGAAAAGCGATATGGACGGGGAGGGGGGCGGGGAGAAAAGCGACATGGACGGGGCGGGTGGACAGGGAGAAAAGCGACATGGACGGGGCGGGTGGGCAGGGAGAAAAGCGACATGGACGGGGCGGGTGGGCAGGGAGAAAAGCGACATGGACAAGTGGGTGGGTGGGTAGAAAAGCGACATGGACGGGGCAGATGGGAGGGAGGGGAGAAAAGCAACATGGACGGGGCGGGTGGGAGGGAGGGAAGAAAAGCGACATGGCAGGTGGGTGGAAGGGGAGAAAAGCAACATGCAAGGGGCGGGGAGAAAAGCGACATGGACGGGGCGAGTGGGAGGGGAGAAAAGCGAATTGGACGGAGCGGGTGGGAGGGGAGACAAGCGACATGGATGAGGTGGGAGGGAAGAAAAGCAACATGGACGGGGCTTGGTGGAAGGGGAGAAAAGCGACATGGACGGGGCGGGTGGGAGGGGAGAAAAGGGACATGGACGGGGCGGGTGGGTGGGTGGGGATAAAAGCGACATGGACAGGGCGGGTGGGAGGGGATAAAAGCGACATGGACAGGGCGGGTGGGAGGGGATAAAAGCGACATGGACAGGGCGGGTGGGAGGGGATAAAAGCGACATGGACAGGGCGGGTGGGAGGGGATAAAAGCGACATGGACAGGGCGGGTGGGAGGGGATAAAAGCGACATGGACTGGACGGGTGGGAGGGGATAAAAGTGACATGGACAGGGCGGGTGGCAGGGGAGAAAAGCGACATGGACAGGGCGGGTGGGAGGGGAGAAAAGCGACATGGACAGGGCGGGTGGAAGGGGAGAAAAGCGACATGGACGGGGCGGGTGGGAGGGGAGAAAAGGGACATGGACGGGGCGGGTGGGAGGGGAGAAAAGGGACATGGACGGGGCGGGTGGGCGGGGAGAAATGGGACATGGACCGGGTGGGCGGGGAGAAATGGGACATGGACGGGGCGGGTGGGCGGGGAGAAATGGGACATGGACGGGGCGGGTGGGCGGGGAGAAAAGGGACATGGACGGGGCGGGTGGGCGGGAAGAAAAGGGACATGGACGGGGCGGGTGGGCGGGGAGAAAAGGGACATGGACGGGGCGGGTGGGCGGGGAGAAAAGGGACATGGACGGGGCGGGTGGGCGGGGAGAAAAAGGACATGGACGGGGCGGGTGGGCGGGGAGAAAAGGGACATGGACGGGGCGGGTGGGCGGGGAGAAAAGCGACATGGACGGGGCGGGTGGGAGGGGAGAAAAGCGACATGGACGGGGCGGGTGGGAGGGGAGAAAAGCGACATGGACGGGGCGGGTGGGAGGGGAGAAAAGCGACATGGACGGGGCGGGTGGGAGGGGAGAAAAGCGACATGGGCGGGGATTAGAAAAGTGACATGGACAGGGCGGGTGGGAGGGGATAAAAGCGACATGGACAGGGCGGGTGGGAGGGGATAAAAGCGACATGGACAGGGCTGGTGGGAGGGGATAAAAGCGACATGGACAGGGCGGGAGGGAGGGGATAAAAGCGACATGGACAGGGTGGGAGGGAGGGGATAAAAGCGACATGGACAGGGCGGGTGGGAGGGGATAAAAGCGACATGGACAGGGCGGGTGGGAGGGAAGAAAAGCGACATGGACGGGACGGGTGGGAGGGGAGAAAAGCGACATGGACGGGGCGGGTGGGAGGGGAGAAAAGCGACATGGACAGGGCGGGTGGGAGGGAGGGAGAAAAGCGACATGGACGGGTGGGAGGGGAGAAAAGTGACATGGACGGGGCGGGTGGGAGGGGAGAAAAGCGACATGGACGGGGCGGGTGGGAGGGGAGAAATGGGACATGGACGGGACGGGTGGGAGGGGAGAAATGGGACATGGACGGGACGGGTGGGAGGGAAGAAAAGCGACATGGACGGGACGGGTGGGAGGGGAGAAAAGCGACATGGACGGGGCGGGTGGGAGGGGAGAAAAGCGACATGGACAGGGCGGGTGGGAGGGAGGGAGAAAAGCGACATGGACGGGTGGGAGGGAGAAAAGTGACATGGACGGGGCGGGTGGGAGGGGAGAAAAGCGACATGGACGGGGCGGGTGGGAGGGGAGAAAAGCGACATGGACGGGGCGGGTGGGAGGGGAGAAAAGTGACATGGACGGGGCGGGTAGGAGGGGAGAAAAGCGACATGGACGGGGCGGGTGGCAGGGGAGAAAAGCGACATGGACAGGGCGGGTGGAAGGGGAGAAAAGCGACATGGACGGGGCGGGTGGGAGGGGAGAAAAGCGACATGGACGGGGCGGGTGGGAGGGGAGAAAAGGGACATGGACGGGGCGGGTGGGCGGGGAGAAATGGGACATGGACCGGGTGGGCGGGGAGAAATGGGACATGGACGGGGCGGGTGGGAGGGGAGAAAAGCGACATGGACGGGGTGGGTGGGAGGGGAGAAAAGCGACATGGACGGGGTGGGTGGGAGGGGAGAAAAGCGACATGGACGGGGCGGGTGGGAGGGGAGAAAAGAGACATGGACGGGGCGGGTAGGAGGGGAGAAAAGCGACATGGACGGGGTGGATGGGAGAAAAGCGACATGGACGGGGCTGGTGGGAGGGGAGAAAGGTGTCATGGAGGGGGCAGGTGGGATGGGAGAAAAGCGACATGGATGGAGTGCATGGGAGGGGAGAAAAGCGGCATGGACCGGGTGGGAGGGGAGAAAAGCGACATGGACGGGGCGGGTGGGAGGAGAGAAAAGCAACATGGACGGGGCGGGTGGGAGAGGAGAAAAGCGACATGGGCGGGTGGGAATGGAGAAAAGCGACATGGACGGGGCGGGTGGGAGGGGAGAAAAGTGACATGGACGGGGCGGGTAGGAGGGGAGAAAAGCGACATGGACGGGGCGGGTAGGAGGGGAGAAAAGCGACATGGACGGGGCGGGTGGCAGGGGAGAAAAGCGACATGGACAGGGCGGGTGGAAGGGGAGAAAAGCGACATGGACGGGGCGGGTGGGCGGGGAGAAATGGGACATGGACCGGGTGGGCGGGGAGAAATGGGACATGGACGGGGCGGGTGGGAGGGGAGAAAAGCGACATGGACGGGGTGGGTGGGAGGGGAGAAAAGCGACATGGACGGGGCGGGTGGGAGGGGAGAAAAGTGACATGGACGGGGCGGGTAGGAGGGGAGAAAAGCGACATGGACGGGGTGGATGGGAGAAAAGCGACATGGACGGGGCTGGTGGGAGGGGAGAAAGGTGTCATGGAGGGGGCAGGTGGGATGGGAGAAAAGCGACATGGATGGAGTGCATGGGAGGGGAGAAAAGCGGCATGGACCGGGTGGGAGGGGAGAAAAGCGACATGGACGGGGCGGGTGGGAGGGGAGAAAAGCGACATGGACGGGGCGGGTGGGAGGGGAGAAAAGCGACATGGGCGGGGATTAGAAAAGTGACATGGACAGGGCGGGTGGGAGGGGATAAAAGCGACATGGACAGGGCGGGTGGGAGGGGATAAAAGCGACATGGACAGGGCTGGTGGGAGGGGATATAAGCGACATGGACAGGGCGGGTGGGAGGGGATAAAAGCGACATGGACAGGGCGGGTGGGAGGGAGGGGATAAAAGCGACATGGACAGGGCGGGTGGGAGGGGATAAAAGCGACATGGACAGGGCGGGTGGGAGGGGATAAAGCGACATGGACAGGGCGGGTGGGAGGGGATAAAAGCGACATGGACAGGGCGGGTGGGAGGGGAGAAAAGCGACATGGACGGGGCGGGTGGGAGGGGAGCAAAGCGACATGGACGGGGCGGGTGGGAGGGGAGAAAAGCGACATGGACGGGGCGGGTGGGAGGGGAGAAAAGCGACATGGACGGGGCGGGTGGGAGGGGAGAAAAGCGACATGGACGGGGCGGGTTGGAGGGGAGAAAAGCGACATGGACGGGGCGGGTGGGAGGGGAGAAAAGCGACATGGACGGGGCGGGTGGGAGGGGAGAAAGCGACATGGACGGGGCGGGTGGGAGGGGAGAAAGCGACATGGACGGGGCGGGTGGGAAGGGAGAAAAGTGACATGGACGGGGCGGGTAGGAGGGGAGAAAAGCGACATGGACGGGGTGGATGGGAGAAAAGCGACATGGACGGGGCTGGTGGGAGGGGAGAAAGGTGTCATGGAGGGGGCAGGTGGGATGGGAGAAAAGCGACATGGATGGAGTGCATGGGAGGGGAGAAAAGCGACATGGACGGGGCGGGTGGGAGGGGAGAAAAGCGACATGGACGGGGCGGGTGGGAGGGACGAAAAGCGACACGGACAATAGGGGAGAAAAGCGACATGGACGGGGCGGGTGGGAGGGGAGAAAAGTGTCATGGAGGGGGCAGGTGAGATGGGGAGAAAAGCGACATGGACGGGGTGGGTGGGATGGGATGGGAAAAAGCGACATGGACGGGGCGGGTGGGAGGGGAGAAAAGTGTCATGGAGGGGCGGGTGGGAGGGGAGAAAAGCGACATGGACGGGGCGGTTGGGAGGGGAGAAAAGCAACATGGACGGGGTGGGTGGGAGGGGAGAAAAGCGACATGGACGGGGTGGGTGGGAGGGGAGAAAAGTGTCATGGAGGGGGCAGGTTGGATGGGAGAAAAGCGACATGGATGGGGTGCATGGGAGGGGAGAAAAGCGACATGGACCGGGTGGGAGGGGAGAACAGCGACATGGAGGGGGCTGGTGGGAGTGGAGAAAAGCGACATGGACGGGGAGGGTGGGAGGGGAGAAAAGCAACATGGACGGGGAGGGTGGGAGGGGAGAAAAGCAACATGGACGGGGAGGGTGGGAGGGGAGAAAAGCGACATGGACGGGGAGGGTGGGGAGGGGAGAAAAGCGACGTGGACGGGGAGGGTGGGAGGGGAGAAAAGCGACATGGACAGGGCGGGTGGGAGGGGAGAAAAGCGACATGGCAGGGCGGGTGGGAATCGGAGAAAAGCGACATGGACAGGGCGGGTGGGAGGGGAGAAAAGCGACATGGACAGGGCGGGTGGGAGGGGAAAAAAGCGACATGGACACGGCGGGTGGGAGGGAGGGGAGAAAAGCGAAACGGACAGGGCGGGTGGGAGGGGAGAAAAGCCAAATGGACAGGGCGGGTGGGAATGGAGAAAAGCGACATGGACGGGGCGGGTGGGAGGGGAGAAAAGCTACATGGACATTGAGAAAAGCGACATGGACGGGGCGGGTGGGAGGGGAGAAAAGCGACATGGACATTGAGAAAAGCAACATGGACGGGGCGGGTGGGAGGGGAGAAAAGCGACATGGATGGGGTGCATGGGAGGGGAGAAAAGCGACATGGACCGGGTGGGAGGGGAGAAAAGCGACATGGACGGGGCGGGTGGGAGGGGATAAAGCGACATGGACGGGGCGGGTGGGAGGGGATAAAAGCGACATGGACGGGGCGGGTGGGAGGGGATAAAAGCGACATGGACGGGGCGGGTGGGAGGGGATAAAAGCGACATGGACGGGGCGGGGGGAGGCGCTGAAAGCGACATGGACGGGGGAGGGGATAAAAGCGACATGGGCGGGTGGGAGGGGATAAAAGCGACATGGACGGGGCGGGTGGGAGGGGATAAAAGCGACATGGACGCGGCGGGTGGGAGGGGAGAAAAGCGACATGGACGGGGCGGGTGGGAGGGGAGAAAAGCGACATGGACGGGGCGGGTGGGAGGGGAGAAAAGCGACATGGACGGGGAGGGTGGGAGGGGAGAAAAGCGACATGGATGGGGTGCATAGGAGGGGAGAAAAGCGACATGGGCAGGTGGGAGGTGAAAATAAATTTACACTACTAAGCCAGAACTAACTGAAATGTTCATGCAAGCAATGCGTAATAAGAGTTCTGAAAGCTGCATAACATACAGCAGAAATACCAACAAAATACCCAGACTTACTGAGTAGAAAGCCAAGCAATACAATATGCTCCTCCCCGTCAAAAGTCTGAAAAGAAGATACATCATATATATATATGTTGATTCATGTAAGATACACTGTATCACTGTATAAACGAGCACGATGAATGTGGCTAGTGTGAAAGACAGACTGATGGATCCAGAGTATGGGAACCCATAAGCATATTGGGGGAGTCAGTGTGCAAATAAACAATGTAAAAATGAGCCTTCCTCTAAACTGGGACAAAAATGTGTGTTCACGCTCGATAACCCCATGATACTAAGTATCTACGCTGAGCAAGAGGGTGCACTAATAAAAACATGATCATGTTTAATATGTAAACAAGTCTGTAGCCTGAAAAAGTAATACACCTGTTGGAAACACATACTAGTTTCAAAAGTTACAAACAGGACATAAAGAAAAACACTTGTGCCACACTAGTGATGTTCGAATTATGAATGAATCACATTATTTACAGATTGTAATGTGAATTAAAATACACTGGTAATTTAAAACAAATGCTGCACTGCAAACAGCGTCTGACTTTTGACCTCGGTCTTTGAATGCATAGCAAATGTGATGCGATAAGAACAAGATTTACAGGCCTGTTTACATAAACAGAGCAATGAGCGAGTAAAAACATGAGCAATGCTCAGAGGCCTCATCCCAAGATGGCAGCCAATAGGAGGCAGTCTGGGCAATGTACAATTACATGTATGTAGAGCGTGGTGATTGGAGTGGGCCGTGGGTAAGATAAAAGACACATTGTATACCTGTAAAGTCGAGCGCGAAGACAAACATCAGCATAGTAATGAAAACTATTGTCCGATCATAAAATAAAGGGGTATGCTGGTATGGTGATTCATGTAAGATACATTGTAACCCTGTGGAGCAGAGAGCCAGGGCTGACATCGGCAAAATAATAAAAAACTAAAGTCCGATCACAGAATGAACGGAGCAGGCCGTGGGTATATCTGACATTTGACCTTGGTCTTTGAATGCACAGCAAATGTGACAAGATAAGAACAAGATTTACAAGCCTGTTTACAGAAATGGAACTCGGTGCAAGTAAAAACACAAGCGCTCATGTGAAGTGGTCTTAAACCACAACAAAAAGTAGTTCCTAAAACAGTTCCTAAAATAGAAATTGGTCCATGCTTTGGGGGAGGGCTAAACACAGGAAGAGGAATGAAGCGTGTATGCCAGGGACAAATGGGGAGAAAGAATATGAGAGCGACGATGAAGCCAGCAAATGGGAAGCCTATGGGAGGGCTGAAGCCCATACATTGAATACAGTTTATGCCCTGTCTAGCCGAGATCTACAAATGGATGCCAACTAACTATACAATTCGCTCACCAAGGATTTTGACAAACTGATCCCTCTTAAAATATCTAAGCACTGTAAACAATGGTCACTGTGCCACTGGAAGCAAGCTGCACCCAACTGAAGAGGCCCAAATAGGCCGAAATGAGTCTTCGGTTGCTTGTGTTCTGGTTCAGAAACGACCTGGTATGGAAGCTTGGGCTGGTCTGTTCCTTCTGGAGGAGGACCAAGGCTGATCTGCATGTGGCTAGGTTTAATCTGAGGTGGCATAGTGGAAACAAATGATGGACTGGGATGCATCTCCAGCGATCACCTGTGGCTGAGATTAATTCAAGCATTCTATCCATCACCTTAATGTTTGTTGCAGTTGGCACCCATAGTGCGATAGGTATACATAGCAGTGGGTCCCATGCTTACTGTGCCACTGGAACTAAGCTGCACCTGACTGAAGAGGGCCAACGACCGAAATCGGTCTAAGTTGCTTGTTTTGTGGTTCAGTGAGGGACCTGGTATGACATTCTATTCATCACATTCTAATTTGTTGCAGTTAGATACCATGGTTCATTGAGGATAAAGAGGACTAAATCCCAGCTGGATGCAATAGAACGTCAACGTAAGAAAACAAAAAGCACACTGAATAAAACCTGCTTGCAAATATGCAACACATTCTACAAACCAACCATTAAGAAAGCAAAAAGGCACCACTAATCAGGGCCGGACAGGTGATGCCAGGCATAGGGGGATCACCCAGGAGGCTGGAAGGGAGGGGGCTGGTTTTGTCTTAGGGGGCTGATTTTGTTACTGGGGGCCGATTTTTAGTAAAATCGGCTCCCAGTAACAAAATCAGAAGGCCACTCTGACAGTCTGTACCAATCCCATGCTACCGGCCTTCCCTTCTCCCTCCCGGCCGGTGCCAGCAGCACAGCACGCACACGCTTCACACGTGCTGAAGCCTGCACTGTGTTTTTAAAAAATAATATATATATTAACACCACACACCCCTTCTCACACAGGGCCTCATTCAATTTGGCAGTGCTAAAGTGCTACAAATTTGACGGGTGGTGGTTGGCCTGCCCTGCCCTCGCTGTCACCTCCTTAAATCCCCTCCCTCCGCCCTCTCCTCACATGCCATCATGTAGGAACAGAGCATCAGGTAAGCAGTAATATGCAAATACCATGGGCCCGTATGTAATAGCCGGGGGTGAACTCAGTGCTGGATGAGTATGAGGGTTTATATTAGTGATCCTTTCTGTGTCTGGGGGTGGGGGACCAGAGTTTGTCTATCCATGGGCCACTTCAAATCCCATTTGTCCAGACTCGCACTTCTAGTCACACCTCTGGCAGAGGAAGAGAAGGGGTATGTAAACACTTGTTGACTGCCCCTTGCCTTGCAAATGTGCACAGGGCTCCCTGGGTTCTTCTGAGGCAGAATGACCGAGTTTCAGACCAGCACTGAGCTTCACTATTGGCTTCACCTTTCTTCAGGCTCCTGTGCAGTGACAGACAGACGGGAAGGAGACTGTGTGGGGCTTTCTCCAGTGTCCAGTCACGAGGATAGAGGGCGGCACAGGCACAGCAGACTGGTGGGGAGTATGACCATCGCTGCTAAGTTTGCAATGTCCGACCGTAATGTGTGACAATGCCATGATTTCAGCATGGGTGCTTATGTATGCCATTTCCATGCTTTCTGGCCGGGGTCATCATAGGTGGTGGGGGCAGGGGCTGCTGTAGCACCCCCAAAATAATCAGGGTAAAGTTCAAAAGGTGAATGGGCAATAAAGATGTCTTTACTTTTTTGTTTTCATCTCGTCACATTTGCTGTGCATTAGACAGGTCAACTGTCAGGCTATGTTGTCTGACAAATTGCTGTTTATTCTTTTTAAATGGAGAATTGTGCTTGCTTTTATTTTTAAGACGGCAAACTTAGTTCGTTCTACAAAATCCTCTATCTGTAAAGGAACTGCACAAATATTTTAATGTATATCAGCATTTAGAAAAACGAAGCACATTATCTTGTAATTCTGAAGTGTGATGAAAACAATAATTTTAATTGGACAAAATAAATCAAGTCACCTTACTAGGTGGTGTGCAAATTATAAACATTTTCTGAAGCCCAATTTCCACACAATATTGTTTGAATGATTCATAGTTTTAGCAGTAAAACTGCATGTCTTTGGAATTTTTAGAAATTTCAATGGAAAATGTGCTGTCTGTAAATGACAGAGCGCTACCACAGCATGCTTTAGTAATATATTTGCAACAGTGGTCTTCAAAATGCTCCGCTGCGTACACACCACACCCTCATCACCTCCGCTGGAATGGGCGAGGCGCAACGCTTACACTTGTTCTTTGTGTGATGCTTGGAAGGCTGGGCTGTACGCTGCCCAAGTTATCCACGAACTCAATGGGTGCCACGGCCTGGGACAAGAAGGGCTGATGGGTGTCCTGGACTGGCCTAAATTCTTGACGGTATTATGGAAAGCCTCCACTGTGGCCACAGAGGAGACAAAACTGGCGGTGCTGCTGATGGGGTAGAACAGAAAGACCTGAAGAGCCTCCTGGGGCCTTACTATCTTTAAAGCGCTTAAGGGCCAAGTCTGCTTCTTCTATCTAAACAGGCGAGAGCCATCAAAGGGAATGACCATCAAAGTGGACTGGACGGCGCATGAGAAGCCTGTGGATTTTATCCAAGTATGCCATCTGATGGCCACACAGGTGACAATCTGTGGTGTCTAATCAACAGCTGATAGTAAATTTAGCGACATCACAGCCATCTTAAATGGTTTGCACGAGAGTTGGATACAAAATTATATCATGCTATGGTTGAATGCATATCTTGCATAGCTCCTCCAACCACATCTCAGGGGTGACCTATATGTAATAACCCATATTGGAAATGTTGTGTAGAATGTGATGCCAACTTTTTAATAATAATCAGTCTTAGCCAATATGCAGCAATCCCAAATATCAGTCAACATTTAGTTTCACCGGGATTTGCAGACCTTTGTGAGTCAAGCAGAGTGCATTAAAGTGCACTCGCTTCTTTACTGGCAGCCAATGAAGAGGTCTCAGTCCTTCCCTAACCGAGGCGAATTTGGGTAGACCCAGAACCAGGCGTGCGGCAGCATTCTAGATGATTTGGAGCTTATTTAAGGAATATTGGTTGGCATTTAGATAAAGAGCGTTCCAGTAGTCTAAGCGGGAGGTGATAAGAGCAATGACCACTGACACCCTCAGCTCCTTTGGAAGAAAAGAAAATATTTTCTTCAGAATACCGATCATCCAGAAGCAAAAACTCACTGTTCTATTAATATGGGTGTCGAATGACAAGGTGTTATCAAAAATCACACCCAGATTTTTAGCCGCAAGTACTGGAGTGGGGAAATTCCATCTGTTTCTGGCCACCAACGGTTAGGCCAGATAGAGCTGTCAGCTCCAAACACCAAGATCTCAGTTTTTTCCCCATTCAATTTCAACCAGTTCTCACTCATCCATCTGCTGATCTCCCACTTACAAGCACTGAACCTCTCCGCCACCTCATCTCAGTCATCAGATATGGACACGATGATCTGGGTATCGTCTGCATAGGAAGATACTTGGAAACCAAAAGAACGTACTAGTTTTTCTAAAGGGACAACATACAAGTTAAAGTGGGGCTAAATGATGACCCTTGGGGAAACCCACAAGGAAGCTGAGGGGGGTGCTCTGAATTATCCGCAGCTGAGTCAGATCATTCTATTCCATTGGAAAGATTCCAACAGTCTAAGAACCACCCCCTTCAGCCCTGCCTGTCGCAGCCTCTGCACCAATAAAGATGGCAATATGGTGTCAAAGGCTGCTGACAGGTGAAGCAAAACCAGGATTGCCGCGCCTCCCTGATCTATTTGTCTAAGAATAATATCAGAGGTAGCTATAAGTGCTGATTCAGTATTATGATTTCTCCTGAACCCATTTTGGGGAAGGTCTAGGAGTTCTTGATCCAATAGGTAATTAGCTAATTCCTGGTTTAAATGCTTCTCGAAGATCTTACTAGGAACAGGAAATAAGGAAATAGGATTAAAGTTTTTCAAATCACATGAGTCTCCCTTGGGCTTATTCTTTAAGGGAACGACAACCGCCTCCTTCCAGCTCTGGTGGTACACCCCTGAGTCCAGGACTTCCCCGTAAGTCTTCTCCAAGGCCTCTGCCAAAAGATCTGGAACTAGCCACAGAACACTGGGGGGACAGGGGTCATGGGGAGAACCTGAGGTAGTGCCACCTAACAAGATTTTCATTTTAGGCGCAGTCAGTGGGGAGAATCTGGCTAACCCTTCAAGGTTAGAAGGCTCAGGGGCTCCACCTTCCTCACTAAGAGGCGGCAATATCCCAGAGATTACAGGGCTAGTGGTGACCAGATGAAAATCAGCATAGATCTTGGTGATCTTATCCTTAAAGAATTCTGCTACTTTATTGCAGAAGACCAGGGAATGTTCCACCCCCTGATACATGGGAGGTGACATCAAGCGGCAGGCAGTATTAAAAATTTCTCTTGGGACATTGATGGCTGACCTTTTCCTAAGGGAGAAATATGCGGATTTGGCTATTTTAATCTCACTTTTATATTTGAGAGTGAGCTCCCTCAGTTTGATTTTCTCTGCAAGCTCCAGAGCTATTCTCCATTTCTGCTCTTGCCTCCTACATTGTCTTTGGAGCTCCTTGAGCTCTGTAGAAAACCAAGGGGCTGATGGTTTCTTCCTGCTCTTTGGACTGACCCTCGTCAGAAGCACCACCTCTTCCACCGTTGACCTAACCCAATCATTGAAATTCTCTGAGGGGCACCTGGGCCTCTCAGAGCCTTTTTCTTACACTTTTCAACTGCGTTAGCGAGCTCCCCCACTTTAGTTTTCCCTCAGTTCCTGATACTCTTAATGGTACTCTGTAGCTTTCTCTCATGCATGCCTTATCCATTTGAAATGAAACCAGGCTATGATCAGACCAGGATAGTGCCATAACACACGACCATAATCAGGGTTTCTAGCTTGAAAAAAATCCTGTCTATATTAGGAGTAGCTTTATGAGTAGCATACATGACTCGTTGAGTCAAGCCGAAGCTGCGTATGAGATCCAGGAAAGCCCAAATATCGTGGTCCCCCTCTTCCTCCAGGCAAAGATTAAAATCCTCCAGAATTAGGAGGTTATTGCAAACATTAAAAGGCTCAAGCACTTGGTGCCAGTTAGAAATGAATTCCTTTTTGGGACCGGGCGGACGATAAGTCAGCAGTCTCTCTATTAGTACGGAGTGCTTTTTTTTTTTTTTTTTTTAAAGTGTCCCACCTCACACCCTTCAATGGCAGTGTTGACATTCTCAAGTGTGCAACTCAACAGATCTCTAAAAATAATGGCCAGGCCTACCACCTTCTGTGTACTTCTGTCCACTCTCACCACCCCAAAGCCTGGTGGTGTGGCACTAACGAAATCTGTGCCCGAGTCCTACTTGGCCCAGGTCTCTGTGATAAACAAACAGTCCATCTGGGCTGTCCTGATCATCTCCTTAATCTCCAGACTATGTTTAATCAGGCAACAGGCGATCACCAATGGTCAACAGAGGGCATCCTTAGTCCTGGGAATCCTCTCCCCCTGCTCAGCTCCGGAGTACCTGGAGGAAGCCAACTCTGGTGGCGGCACTTCCCCAAAGAAGGGACTCTCAGTAGTCCAGCTACATAACGGACAAGACAAACAATCCTCCCCCATCCGGGATTGCTAATCTCTCCCCATCACAAGTTCCCTTGGGCAGAAGGATCATAAGGGCCTGCCTTGTATAAATCAAACGACGCTTGTCTATGTCAAACTGGTAGCATTCCTGGTCCCTGGTCCCATAGTAGCTGCCTGTGATTTGAGTGTTTCATTAGATAGTGACTTTGACTGTCTCCTTCAGAAAAAATAATAACATGGAAGGCAGAACTGAAAGGGTTGGTATTTTAAAATCATTAATACCAAACAACAACATCAGTGAATGTTTTTACATTTTAATGCGTTATTGCAATCACACAGAAACGACATTAGGAGTATGGCACATTTTCTTTTTCTTTTTGCGCCATAGTCTTGATATAAAAAATTCAAATAATTTAACCGTTGCACCAGACTGCTACTGTGCATGCCAATTGCTTAGTTTCTAAAGGGATTATTAGGATAACCGATTTCATAATTTCAAAAGCAAATATGCATTAATGAAGGAAGACTTACATAGTATGATTTAAAACCTTGTTTTCCAATGGGGAGCACAAAAGAAAAATGATATACTAGAGAACACATGAAATCTCACAGTTATATTTATTGACCATCCTTTACATGTGAGATTATCATATGGCTGTTTATATAAGAAAAAAGAACAATATTCCCAAATATGTACGAATATAGGCTGTTATACAAATATTCTTTAAGAACAGTTTCATGGAAGTTATAATACAGAAGAAAAGCAATGTCCCAATATTGTCCACACAAAATATATTGCATAGCTGTTCGTGAAATCCATTGCCATAGACAAATTCTTGAATTCTTTTCTCTTTTTTACACCAACTGCGATATACCAAAAAGCTCTGTTAATCGACTATAAGAGGTAAATTCATTCTCACTCTTGGCACTACCGGTTATCCAAATTTTCACACAAGAGAACTGAAGGAATATTGGAGTACGTGACCCACTGTTGCGGTTTGGCAAACAATAGCAGTAAAACTTGGTTCATATGAAGGTTGTAAGATGACAACACAATGGCGTGAGTCTATTGTGAGCTGAGGAAGCAAAAAAGTCATAGCGGTTGAAGCTAAAAGACAGATACCACGAGCCGTTGCTGATCCAAGAAAAACAAGCATTGGCATAGCCAATAGGTCTCGCCTTTGGGACCTTATAAGTGTTTAGATAGAGATATTGGCAATGTTTTTAAGGTATGTTGTAGAGCAATGTAGCTGCTGTGTTTAGTACTGTAATTAGTCTTTTCAATACTGGCCACAGAGAAAAGCAGTTCATAGCAGACTGCTGCACTGCTAGCGACAGCAAATAGACTAGAGTGGAATATGTATGTGGTCAAACTGTCCGACCCCGCTCCCTCCAGCAGCGTTAAGCAGCATCTTGCACTTTGACGGTGAAAGTGTAAGATGCTGCTTAAGGCTGCAGGAGAGACGGAAGACAGTGGCTTGCGCTCCTGTTTGATTAATTACATGAACAGCCCCATGGAGTGTACGGATTGCTGCTTTTTACCAACTTCCACGTACCTCGCCGGCCATGGTATACACACTGGTAATGCTCCGGAAGTGGAAGCATAGTGTGCCATGGTATACACACGGGTAATGCTCCGGAAGTAAAAGCCTAGTGTGCCATGGTATACACACGGTAATGCTCCGGAAGTGGAAGCGTAGTGTCCATGGTATACACATGGGTAATGCTCCAGAAGTAAAAGCCAGTGTGCCATGGTATACACACCGGTAATGCTCCGGAAGTGGAAGCGTAGTGTGCCATGGTATACACACCGGTAATGCTCCGGAAGTAAAAGCCTAGTGTGCCTTGGTATACCCACCGGTAATGCTCCGGAATTGGAAGCATAGTGTCCATGGTATACACACCGGTAATGTTCCGGAAGTGGAAGCGTAGTGTGCCACGGTATACACACCGGTAATGCTCCGGAAGTGGAAGCATAGTGTGCCAAGGTATACACACGGGTAATGCTCCGGAAGTAAATGCCTAGTGTGCCATGGTATACACACCGGTAATGCTCCGGAAGTGGAAGCGTAGTGTCCATGGAATACACACCGGTAATGCTCCGGAAGTGGAAGCGTAGTGTGCCATGGTATACACACCGGTAATACTCAGGAAGTAAAAGTGTATTGTACCATGGTATACACCGATAATGCTCCTGAATTGGAAGCATAGTGTCCATGGTATACACACCGGTAATGCTCCGGAAGTGGAAGCGTAGTGTGCCATGGTATACACACCGGTAATGCTCCGGAATTGAAAGCATAGTGTCCATGGTATACACACCGGTAATGCTCCAAAAGTAGAAGCGTAGTGTACCATGGTATACACACCGGTAATGCTCCAGAAGTGGAAGCATAGTGTGCCATGGTATACACACCGGTAATACTCCGGAAGTAAAAGCCTATTGTACCATGGTATACACCGGTAATGCTCCGGAATTGGAAGCATAGTGTCCATGGTATACACACCGGTAATGCTCCGGAACTGGAAGCGTAGTGTGCCATGGTAAACACACCGGTAATGCTCCGGAAGGGAGGCATTTTTAGTAATCGGAAGTGGAAGCGTAGTGTGCTATGGTAAACACACTGGTAATGCTCCAAAAGTAGAAGCGTAGTGTGCCATGGTATACACACCGGTAATGCTCCAGAAGTGGAAGCGTAGTGTGCCATGGTAAACACACCGGTAATACTCTGGAAGTAAAAGCCTAGTGTACCATGGTATACACCAGTAATGCTCCGGAATAGGAAGCATAATGTGCCATGGTAAACACACCGGTAGTACTCCGGAATAAAAAGTCTAGTGTACCATGGTATACGCGGGTAATGCTCCGGAATTGGAAGCATAGTGTCCATGGTATACACACCGGTAATGCTCCGGAAGTGGAAGCGTAGTATGCCATGGTATACACACGGGTAATGCTCCGGAACTGGAAGCGTAGTGTGCCATGATAAACACACCGGTAATGCTCTGGAAGTGGAAGCGTAGTGTGCCATTGTGGTATACACACCGGTAATGCTCCGGAAGTGGAAGCGTAGTGTGCCATGGTGGTATACACACGGGTAATGCTCCGGAAGTGGAAGCGTAGTGTGCCATGGTGGTATACACACGGGTAATGCTCCGGAAGTGGAAGCGAGAGTGCCATGGTAAACACACCGGTAATGCTCCAAAAGTAAAGCGTAGTGTGCCATGGTGGTATACACACTGGTAATGTTCCGGAAGTGGAAGCGTAGTGTCCATGGTATACACACTGGTAATGCTCCGGAAGTGGAAGCGTAGTGTGCCATGGTATACACACCGGTAATGCTCCGGAAGTGCGGCGGTCTGCTAAGCTGACATGACTATGCCTGCCTTGCAAGCGTGCGCTGCCTTTTTAGACGACGACTTTTAATTAAATAAGGTGCTTGCAATCAAATAAACCGATGGGAGATAGCGTGACAAATTAAAAAGTGCAAGAAACAAATAAAGGAGTGAACATGAAAAAGAACCACAGACAAGTGTGGAAGACAAGCATGCGCGGCCGCGAACATGAAAGCGACCGCGCTATGTTTAATTTGTAACATGATCCACGACAAGGGAGGAATGCAGCTGGCAGCCTGCGCGCCACTGCTCGCTCCCGACAGCTGGAGGCCGTGGGAGTGAACATTTAGAGAAAAGGTGGGACCTGCACCCGCCTTTGGCCAATTGCGTGCTTTCATTTTTGAAAGCCACACGCAATGGCCAATAGAATGTGTGGAAGTTGAAAAACCACACGGAAAAGTTTCGGGGAAGTCTGGAGTGATTCCAAGAGGCCTCCCCACAGAGGTGGAAGTTGAAAAACCACACGGAAAAGTTTCGGGGAAGACTGGAGTGATTCCAAGAGGCCTGCCCATAGAGCAGCGCATACGCGCTGCGCTAGGCTCAACCTAAAAAGCAGCTACAGGCCATCAAATATTTGAGTTTTTAAACACTACAGAATCATAACACAAAGTACTCAGGGCAGAATTATGCTTTTTATCACTACACTGTATTTGTTTGTATCTATGTGAAGGTTCACCCACCTGATTTACAGACAGGTGGACCTTAAACATGTCCGCAATGGAGACTACTCCGTCTCCGTTGCTGACATAATCCTCCAACCGCCCGACGGTGTATGGGCATTGGAGGTTTGGTGATTCGACTGCCCACCCGATCTAGAGTGAGCAGTCGAATGATCAGAATGTACCTAGCGGTAAGGGGCATTGAAAACTGCAAAATGATCTCCAAACTATGGGAGATAACTCCAATGGTAAGGTGGTCATTCGTTTTTGTATTTTCCAAACAAAATCCAGCTTTGGTATTTTTGTTTTTGAAAATACAAAAACATGTTAAAAGTTAGACAGACGGTACCATCATTATGAAGGTACCGTCTGTCAAAATATTAAAACATTGACATGAATGTCAATAATAGGAGATATCCACTGGCCCGGCAGACGTCGCTAAATTTGGTAGGTGAAAGAAACTCTGGCTCAAACTGATGCCGAAACGTTCCCAACACAGTAATTGACAAACGTATGACAATCCCAACTTTAAATGTGTTAAACAACTGCACACAAGTGCGACCCGTCCCAACTTTAAATGTGTTAAACAACTGCACACAAGTGCGACCCGTCACTACCTATTTTAGGATTTTATAGGTGAGTCAGAGAACCCATGCAATTTTCCAGGTGCACCCGACGGCAACTAAGTGGCAAAGGTTTACCTCTGACTGATACAATTGGTTCATTCTGACTTTCTGTAAGCACTGCACTTACGATAGGGCCCTAGCACATCTATAGAAGGAAATTACTCTCAAGTGCATTTCACTGGTGACATAATAGGTATTACAATGCTCGCCAATCTTCATAGAGGTTCATTGTGTGACTCCTCTTAGCCCCAACCCCCGTCAAGCTGCAGGCTCAGCAGCCGCCATTCTGCATGTGATTAAGATTTCATGAGGGCAGCAGCAGGACGGAACTTACTTTCAGCCTCCATGAAAGCCTCGGGAAGGTAGGTGAAGCCGCTCTCGTGCTCCAGCGGATTGCCACAGCTGGCGTGCTCCCCAGGACGCTGGAGGTTAATTACTGTCTTAATGCGGCATCTTAAGCAAGGAACAAATCAATTACATTATTTAGTTCATGACTGTAAACATATACACAGACTAAAAACACAAAATGGCTAGCTCGGGAAAATTATCATGGGAAGGAAAATGCTTCATGCAATTAGATTAACCAAAAACATTAAAACTGGATTACAAAAGTATTGCTAGCTGGAATTAATGAGAAATGTGCACCTTTGAAATTGTGCAATGATGTTATATTTTTCGAGGATTTCAGTTGAGGGGCGTGCCATTGCTAGTATGTTTTCAGTAATCCTGTAAAAAAAAGAAAAAAGAAAACAAAGCTCAATTTGTTTTAATTACATTGTGGGTAGTTAAACTACAAGAACCTGGTATATTTGTTGACCGGGAACGCCAGGGTCATGTTGCTTTGTACTTAGCAATGCAGTCTGGACAAACGATCGTTTGCTACAGTTTCATACTCAAGGGAAGGTTGGTGGGGAATCCAAGCTTCATTCCATTCGGCACTCACTAGGATGCAGATCACTCCAGAACGAGCAATGCTGGTGACCTAAGTCTTCCCAGCACACCTTGTTGTGTCGTACAGGTTTATTTTGCTTTGAGTATTTCATAGAAAGCGAACATTGTTCCTAGGGCAGTGGAGTACGGTACAGATAATATGTTTATAGCAGCACGGTCAATCTTGACGAACTGCACATGGAACAGCATTACCTTACAGGGTGGGAGGGCCAATTTAAATCAGAACTCTCATCCCCAATGGCCTGAGAACGTTCAAAAGGTACAGAACTAGACAACACATTTATTTTACACAACACGCATGCAATAAGAAAAAGATTGATTCCTATGGAAATTGAGTGTGTGATTACGAGTTTAGCGGTCCATAGGACCACCAAACCTGCTGTGGCACGGCGGCCTCACCGGCGGTTCGACCGTCCTATTTTGAGTTTGGCAGTCAGACCGCTGCAGGCCCGCTGGCAACCGCCGGGGAACCGCCGTTCCCTGGCTGTGTTGCAGCGGTGTGAGGCAGTAATTCGCTGTCGGTGCCGTTGTGGCACCACCAAGCATATAACGAGTTTCCTCACTGCCAGCCTTTTCATAGCGGTGAGCCCGCCATGAAAAGGCTGGCGGTGAGGGAACAAAGGCCCCCTGGTGCTTCAGGCCCATGGGGATGAATGCAGGGGGCACATGGTGTGCCCTCCTGTCTGTATGCACGCCCAGTTCCTGCACGGCATGGACTTAAAAGTCCATGCCGTGCAGGAACTTGCTTTGGCGTTCCAATTGCAGTGCCTTTTTAATAGGCACTGCTGTGGGAACGCCACAGGACCACCCGCCATACAACAAGAAAACTCATAATCTGGCGGCCGGGCCAGCGGTGAAGGAGCGGGGCGGTGGCATACCATGGATTCTGGCAAAATGTTGACCACCTATAGTTTTAATGGTGGCTCTTTTATAACATATGAGCATTTTTGCTGGCAGTCTGGCTATCTTTCACATATTATTTGATAAACCAGGACACGTGGGCATTTTCAGTGACATTCTGATTATCCCTGGTAAAATAATGGCCCATATATGCGACATTGTGGTCATTTTTGATGATAATTTGACCATCACTGGTATAATAGTAACACAACATGACAACTATGGGTATTCTAAGCAACATTCTTAATATCTCTGGCATGATGCTGTGCTTCTCTGCTATATTATGGATTTTCTTAACATGCTATGGCTATCCATAACATAAGGGTGGCTTTGATACAAGTTTACCCAACCTTGACCTACTGCGGCACTTAATGATATCATTCTGTCTCCCCCTGCCATAACAGAGACGAAAACCCTTAGCCTATCACAGCAATCACTGGTATTTGATCATAGGAAATGGGTATGAAAAGAAGAATCTATCCGTGTGTGACAGTACTAAAAAATGAATAATATTTCAGAGCACAAAACACAGTTTTTTTCCATGAAAATGTCAAGTTTCCATTTGAGGGAATTAGAGTTAATATTGAAAATTCTGTATTTGATAATAAAACGTCTGCATTTTAAGAAACTAATATGCTGTAATTTCCGAAAAAGTCACTGCGTTTAGTAAATCTATTTCAAAGCTGGTATTTGAGGGATAATTCATCCTGAGTTCAGGAGGTGTACTGCTTACCTTGGTTGCTTGATGCCAGAAGGCAGTTACTGCTCTGTCAGTTAAAGATTCGTGTGAAGGAATTTCATCATCAAAATTAATAAAACTTGCTATGACAATATCACTATTAATGTCTCAGGCCTAAGCATGTACAGACCTGTCTCATCCTGTAGTTTCTATATAATTGAGCAGCAATACCACTGTCTGAGCCACTAGGATTTGCTTACTTCGGTGTATCTAGCCTGTGATTATGAGATTTGCATTACTTTTGATTTTCCCACTTTGTCACTCCACGCAGAAATCCAGAAAATAAATAAGACTGAGAACTTACAGTGAAGATGCAGGATTGGAAAATTAGGTAAAAAAAAGCTGCTATGTATACATTTCGACAAACAAGCATTATCTAAGTAAATAGGTCTGACCTTGGCGAGCCATGTAATGGTTTATTTCTTCACTTTATATTCTAGGCATATGTCACAAAACTAATTTAAAAAAAGAAAATAAGTTGTCGCCTAAACATGGCGGCCATACACTTGCAATAATGATGTTTAAATTTAAAACTAAATCACCAATTGCATACGATTTTAATAGCACAGAAAGACGCTTCTTAGCAGGCAGGCGTGTAAACAACAAATAAAGAATCCATTTTTGGTTTGAATGCACATCATAGGTAAATATTATTACTATTGGCACAAAGAGAATGTACTATTGGTTTTGAACTATTGCAACCTGGAGCAAACGTTTATAAACATAACATGGCTAAAAAGAAATTTGAAAAAGATACAGAAAAAAAAGTATATGCAAAGCAACGCATTGGCACACAATCTCTGACGCGAAATGCACTTCTTTTTAGGTGGATGTGCACACGTGTACTACGAAGGGGCTGGCATGACAACTAATCTGTCTCTATGCTAGAGCTTATGATGGGCCATGTAGAATTGCATAACCAGGTTTTTCATCAACTGCCTAGAAAATAAAGAACTCTTTTGCACATTTTGGGGAATTGTGTTGAAAAATCCATGATTTTGAAACCATTTTTCAAGATTTTCTTGGGGAGGGTAAGCCCGGAGGTACCGGGCGGGGTAAGGCCTGTCTAGCATTCCACAAAAGTATTTGAATAGTTCATACAGAATCTTTGTTTTTTGTTCTGACTTATGTTAAAACTGTGTTAATAAATGTGTCATTTGGCCTTGTTTCTTCAAGACTTTGTGGGGAAGTCCGCCCCTCAGAGCCTCTCAGAGGGAGTCAGGCTTGCCTGCTAAATCCTATTCGAGGTAGTTGTTTGTACCCCAGCACTTTCAAAGTTCACCAGACCCCACTGTACATGTCCCTGTCAAGAGATTCTTGTCCATCATCCAAATTATGCTTCACAAGAAAAATCCAAAGGGCATAAAAGCTATCCTGGCTGACGAGGGCTGAAAGCCCGAAACCGGTCCTAGGATGCTTGTTTCCAGTCCAGGGAGGACCTGGCCTGGCAGTTCGGGCTGGACTGTTCCCATTGGGCGTAGGGTCAAGACTGATTTGCATATGGCTGGGTACAAACTGGAATGGCATGGTGAGCAAAAAAACGATGGATTTAGGCCCAGATCTCTGTACTGGGGTGAATGTATGACATTGTTCTGCATTCTGTCCATCAATTGTTGTTTTGGCATAAAAGGGTGCAGCCAAATATCACAACAATATTAGACACCAGGATGTGTATGAAGGCTGTTAAGACACAGTCCTTCAAAAAACAGCAAAACTAATTTTGAAGTTGTCGTATAACAACCAAGCGTACTGTGACTTTTTCCTAATGAGGCTGTTAAGCAATGTTGCATTATGAACACTGTGGTGTGACATCATAAATGTACCCCGAGATGAGCTACATTCTGATTGGGCGGAATGATATCACAAGGTTCAGGGCTGCGGTGTGCGGTCTTTTCCCACCAGTTAATGACCTGTTTTTGAGAAAGCTGAATTATCTGCACTGCTCGAACATTCCTTCGCATATTCTGATCTGGCATCATAGCTCACCTCACAGATGCAAACGTCCATTTTTAAATGCCTCCTATCTGAGGTTTAGGCCCATGCCCAAGAGAAGAGTCTGCCCAAGTCTATATCATGAGTCAGGGCAGAGAACAAGAGATCTAGCCATCGGCGTTAGAGATGCAATGCTCTTAAAATTCCACCAGTTGAGGAGAAAACGGAATTGTAGAGAAAGAACGAAATTACTGGAATGATAAGAATCCAGGGCTTGCCTCAGTTCAGCCACCTTAAAGAGGCTCTATTTAACTGCTGCCAGTCAATTAAATGCTTTCAGTCAGCTATTATAAAGCTTCTGCAAAACTTGAGTTGTGTTCTCAACATCCCACTTTCTAAGTTAGCTAGCCCTACAGCCAGCTACTCCCAGCAAATAACAAGGAAGTGAGACTTTAATGCGATTTAGCCTATTGCAGCTGGCTGCAAGGTAGTAGAACATTCTATGCTATGATGCAGAATAGTGGCATTAAAACTCACTGGAAATACTGTGGGGTTGTTAAAAAATACTCCAGTAGCTGTCACTGTTTCCCCTGCCTAGCCTTCCACAATGAATGAAGCTGCAAGGGCAGGCATGTCCTGTGTACGGTCCAGGTGCCACATACACTTTCGATGGCCACACCCCTGGAGGAGAAAGAGCATGGTCAGGGGCAGGAATTAATGCATGTCTGTGTACGGTCCAGGTGTCACATGCACTATTGATGGCTACACCGCTGGAGGAGAGAGAGCAAGGCCAGGGGCAGGAATTAATGCATGTCTGTGTACCGTTTATGTGCCACATGCACTATTGATGGCCACACCCCTGGAGGAGAGAGAGAGCATGGCCAGGGGCAGGAATTAATGCATGTCTGTGTACCGTCTATGTGCCACATGCACTATTGATGGCCACACCCCTGGAGGAGAGAGAGCATGGCCAGGGGCAGGAATTGCATGTCTGTGTACGGTCCAGGTGTCACATGCACTATTGATGGCTACACCGCTGGAGGAGAGAGAGCAAGGCCAGGGGCAGGAATTAATGCATGTCTGTGTACCGTCTATGTGCCACATGCACTATTGATGGCCACACCCCTGGAGGAGAGAGAGCAGGGGCAGGAATTAATGCATGTCTGTGTACGGTCCAGGTGTCACATGCACTATTGATGGCTACACCGCTGGAGGAGAGCAAGGCCAGGGGCAGGAATTAATGCATGTCTGTGTACTGTCTATGTGCCACATGCACTATTGATGGCCACACCCCTGGAGGAGAGAGAGCATGGCCAGGGGCAGGAATTAATGCATGTCTGTGTACCGTCTATGTGCCACATGTACTATTGATGGCCACACCCCTGGAGGAGAGCATGGCCAGGGGCAGGAATTAATGCATGTCTGTGTACCATCTATGTGCCATATGCACTATTGATGGCCACACCCCTGGAGGAGGGCATGGCCAGGGGCAGGAATTAATGCATGTCAGTGTATGGTCTAGGTGCCCCATGCACTATTGATGGCCACACCCCTGTAGCACAGACAGCATGGCCAGGGGCAGGAATTAATGCCTGTCTGTGTTTATGGTCCAGGTGCCACATGCACTATTGATGGCCACACCGCTGGAGGAGAGAGCGCAGGGTCAGGAATTAATGCATGTCTGTGTACCGTCTATGTGCCACATGCACTATTGATGGCCACACCCATGGAGGAGAGATAGCATGGCCAGGGGCAGGGGCAGGAATTAATGCATGTCCTGTGTACGGTCCAGGTGCCACATGCACTATTGATGGCTACACCGCTGGAGGAGAGAGAGCATGGCCAGGGGCAGGAATTAATGCATGTCTGTGTGTGCGGTCCAGGTGCCACATGTACTATTGATGGCCGCACCCATGGAGGAGTGAGAGCATGGCCAGGGGCAGGAATAAATGCATGTCTGTGTAAGGTCCAGGTGCCACATGTACTATTGATGGCCGCACCCCTGGAGGAGTGAGAGCATGGCCAGGGGCAGGAATAAATGCATGTCTGTGTGTATGGTCCAGGTGCCACATGCTCTATTGATGGCCACACCCCTGGAGGAGAGAGAGCATGGCCAGGGGCAGGAATTAATTCATATCTGTGTACGGTCCAGGTGCCACATGCACTATAGATGGCCGCACCCCTAGAGAAGAGAGCGCATGGCCAGGGGCAGGTATTAATGCATGCATGTGTGTATGGTCCAGGTGCCACATGCACTATTGATGGCCGTTCCCCTAGAGAAGAGAGCGCATGGCCAGGGGCAGGAATTAATGCATGTCTGTGTACGGTCCAGGTGGCACATGCACTGTTGATGGCCACACCCCTGGAGGAGAGAGAACATGGCCAGTGGTAGGAATTAATGCATGTCTATGTACGGTCCAGGTGCCACATGCACTATTGATGGCCACACCCCTGGAGGAGAGACAGCATGTTCAGGGGCAGGAATGAATGCATGTCTGTGTACGGTCCAGGTGCCACATGCACCATTGCTGGCCGCACCCCAGGGAGAGAGAGAGCATGGCTAGGGGCAGGAATTAATGCATGTCTATGTACGCTCCAGGTGCCACATGCACTATTGATGGCCACACCCCTGGAGGAGAGAGAACATGGCCAGGAATTAATGCATGTCTGTGTACGGTCCAGGTGCCACATGCACTATTGATCGCCACACCCCTGGAGGAGAGAGAGCATGGTCAGGGGCAGGAATTAATGCATGTCTGTGTGTGCGGTCCAGGTGCCACCTGCACTATTGATGGCCACCCCCTGGAGGAGAGAGAGCATGGCCAGGGACAGGAATTAATGCATGTCTGCTTGTACGGTCCTGGTGCCACATGCACTATTGATGGCCAAACCCCTGAAGGAGAGAGAGCATGCCCAGGGGCAGTAATTAATGCAAGTGTGTACGGTCCGGGTGCCACATGCACTATTGATGGCCACACCCCTGAAGGAGAGAGAGCATGGCCAGGGGCAGGAATTAATGCATGTGTGTACGGTCCAGGTGCCACATGCATTTTTGATGGCCAAACCCCTGGAGGAGAGAGCGCATGGTCAGGGGCAGGAATTAATGCAGGTCTATGTACGGTCCAGATGCTACATGCACTATTGATGGCCAAACCCCTGGAGGAGAGAGCGCATGGTCAGGGGCAGGAATTAATGCATGTCTGTGTGTACGGTCCAGGTGCCACATGCACTATTGATGGCCACACCCCTGGAGGAGAGAGAGCAGGGCCAGGAGCAGGAATTAATGCATGTCTATGTACGGTCCAGGTGCCACATGCACTATTGATGGCCATACCCCTGGAGTTGAGAGAGCATGGCCAGGGGCAGAAATTAATGCATGTATGTGTGTACGGTGCAAGTGCCACATGCACTATTGATGGCCGCACCCCCGGAGAGAGCGCATGGCCAGGGACAGGAATTAATGCATGTCTGTGTACCATCTATGTGCCATATGCACTATTGATGGCCACACCCCTGGAGGAGAGAGAGCATGGCCAGGGGCAGGAATTAATGCATGTCTGTGTGAGCGGTCCAGGTGCCACATGCACTATTGATGGTCGCACCCCTGGAGGAGAGAGAGCATGGCCAGGGGCAGGAATTAATGCACTCTGTGTGTGCGGTCCAGGTGCCACATGCACTATTGATGGTCGCACCCCTGGAGGAGAGTGCGCATGGCCAGGGGAAGGAATTAATGCATGTCTGTGTGTGCGGTCCAGGTGCCACATGCACTATTGATGGACGCACCCCTGGGGGAGAGAGAGCATGGCCAGGGGCAGGAATTAATGCATGTCTGTGTGTGCGGTCCATGTGCCACATGCACTATTGATGGCCACACCCCCGGAGGAGAGCGCATGGCCAGGGGAAGGAATTAATGCATGTATGTGTGTACGGTGCAGGTGCCACATGCACTATTGATGGACGCACCCCTGGGGGAGAGAGAGCATGGCCAGGGGCAGGAATTAATGCATGTATGTGTGTACGGTGCAGTTGCCACATGCACTATTGATGGCCGCACCCCCGGAGGAGAGAGCGCATGGCCAGGGGCAGTAATTAATGCATGTCTGTGTACCATCTATGTGCCATATGCACTATTGATGGCCACACCCCTGGAGGAGAGAGAGCATGGCCAGGGGCAGGAATTAATGCATGTCCTGTGTACGGTCCAGGTGCCACATGCACTATTGATGGCCACACCCCCGGAGGAGAGTGCATGGCCAGGGGCAGGAATTAATGCATGTCAGTGTACGGTCTAGGTGCCCCATGCACTATTGATGGCCACACCCCTGTAGCACAGACAGCATGGCCAGGGGCAGGAATTAATGCCTGTCTGTGTTTATGGTCCAGGTGCCACATGCACTATTGATGGCCACACCGCTGGAGGAGAGAGCGCAGGGTCAGGAATTAAAGGAATTAATGTACCGTCTATGTGCCACATGCACTATTGATGGCCACACCCATGGAGGAGAGATAGCATGGCCAGGGGCAGGGGCAGTAATTAATGCATGTCCTGTGTACGGTCCAGGTGCCACATGCACTATTGATGGCTACACCGCTGGAGGAGAGAGAGCATGGCCAGGGGCAGGAATTAATGCATGTCTGTGTGTGCGGTCCAGGTGCCACATGTACTATTGATGGCCGCACCCATGGAAGAGTGAGAGCATGGCCAGGGGCAGGAATAAATGCATGTCTGTGTGTATGGTCCAGGTGCCACATGTACTATTGATGGCCGCACCCCTGGAGGAGTGAGAGCATGGCCAGGGGCAGGAATAAATGCATGTCTGTGTGTATGGTCCAGGTGCCACATGCTCTATTGATGGCCACACCCCTGGAGGAGAGAGAGCATGGCCAGGGGCAGGAATTAATTCATATCTGTGTACGGTCCAGGTGCCACATGCACTATAGATGGCCGCACCCCTAGAGAAGAGAGCGCATGGCCAGGGGCAGGAATTAATGCATGCATGTGTGTATGGTCCAGGTGCCACATGCACTATTGATGGCCGTTCCCCTAGAGAAGAGAGCGCATGGCCAGGGCCAGGAATTAATGCATGTCTGTGTACGGTCCAGGTGGCACATGCACTGTTGATGGCCACACCCCTGGAGGAGAGAGAACATGGCCAGTGGTAGGAATTAATGCATGTCTATATACGGTCCAGGTGCCACATGCACTATTGATGGCCACACCCCTGGAGGAGAGACAGCATGTTCAGGGGCAGGAATGAATGCATGTCTGTGTACGGTCCAGGTGCCACATGCACCATTGCTGGCCGCACCCCAGGGAGAGAGAGGCATGGCTAGGGGCAGGAATTAATGCATGTCTATGTACGCTCCAGGTGCCACATGCACTATTGATGGCCACACCCCTGGAGGAGAGAGAACATGGCCAGGAATTAATGCATGTCTGTGTACGGTCCAGGTGCCACATGCACCATTGATCGCCACACCCCTGGAGGAGAGAGAGCATGGTCAGGGGCAGGAATTAATGCATGTCTGTGTGTGCGGTCCAGGTGCCACCTGCACTATTGATGGCCACACCCCTGGAGGAGAGAGAGCATGGCCAGGGACAGGAATTAATGCATGTCTGCTTGTACGGTCCTGGTGCCACATGCACTATTGATGGCCAAACCCCTGAAGGAGAGAGAGCATGCCCAGGGGCAGTAATTAATGCAAGTGTGTACGGTCCGGGTGCCACATGCACTATTGATGGCCACACCCCTGAAGGAGAGAGAGCATGGTCAGGGGCAGGAATTAATGCATGTGTGTACGGTCCAGGTGCCACATGCATTTTTGATGGCCACACCCCTGGAGGAGAGAGGGCATGGCCAGGGGCAGGAATTAATGCAGGTCTATGTACGGTCCAGATGCTACATGCACTATTGATGGCCAAACCCCTGGAGGAGAGAGCGCATGGTCAGGGGCAGGAATTAATGCATGTCTGTGTGTACGGTCCAGGTGCCACATGCACTATTGATGGCCACACCCCTGGAGGAGAGAGAGCAGGGCCAGGAGCAGGAATTAATGCATGTCTATGTACGGTCCAGGTGCCACATGCACTATTGATGGCCATACCCCTGGAGTTGAGAGAGCATGGCCAGGGGCAGAAATTAATGCATGTATGTGTGTACGGTGCAGGTGCCACATGCACTATTGATGGCCGCACCCCCGGAGAGAGCGCATGGCCAGGGACAGGAATTAATGCATGTTTGTGTACCATCTATGTGCCATATGCACTATTGATGGCCACACCCCTGGAGGAGAGAGAGCATGGCCAGGGGCAGGAATTAATGCATGTCTGTGTGAGCGGTCCAGGTGCCACATGCACTATTGATGGTCGCACCCCTGGAGGAGAGAGAGCATGGCCAGGGGCAGGAATTAATGCATGTCTGTGTACGGTCCAGGTGCCACATGCACTATTGATGGACGCACCCCTGGGGGAGAGAGAGCATGGCCAGGGGCAGGAATTAATGCACTCTGTGTGTGCGGTCCAGGTGCCACATGCACTATTGATGGTCGCACCCCTGGAGGAGAGTGCGCATGGCCAGGGGAAGGAATTAATGCATGTCTGTGTGTGCGGTCCAGGTGCCACATGCACTATTGATGGACGCACCCCTGGGGGAGAGAGAGCATGGCCAGGGGCAGGAATTAATGCATGTGTGTGTGTGCGGTCCATGTGCCACATGCACTATTGATGGCCACACCCCCGGAGGAGAGCGCATGGCCAGGGGAAGGAATTAATGCATGTATGTGTGTACGGTGCAGGTGCCACATGCACTATTGATGGACGCACCCCTGGGGGAGAGAGAGCATGGCCAGGGGCAGGAATTAATGCATGTATGTGTGTACGGTGCAGTTGCCACATGCACTATTGATGGCCGCACCCCCGGAGGAGAGAGCGCATGGCCAGGGGCAGTAATTAATGCATGTCTGTGTACCATCTATGTGCCATATGCACTATTGATGGCCACACCCCTGGAGGAGAGAGAGCATGGCCAGGGGCTGGAATTAATGCATGTCTGTGTGAGCGGTCCAGGTGCCACGTGCACTATTGATGGTCGCACCCCTGGGGGAGAGAGAGCATGGCCAGGGGCAGCAATTAATGCATGTCTGTGTACAGTCCAGGTGCCACATGCACTATTGATGAACGCACCCCTGGGGGGGGAGAGAGCATGGCCAGGGGCAGGAATTAATGCATGTCTGTGTACGGTCCAGGTGCCACATGCACTATTGATGGACGCACCCCTGGGGGAGAGAGAGCATGGCCAGGGGCAGGAACTAATGCACTCTGTGTGTGCGGTCCAGGTGCCACATGCACTATTGATGGTCGCACCCCTGGAGGAGAGTGCGCATGGCCAGGGGAAGGAATTAATGCATGTCTGTGTGTGCGGTCCAAGTGCCACATGCACTATTGATGGACGCACCCCTGGGGGGGAGAGAGCATGGCCAGGGGCAGGAATTAATGCATGTCTGTGTGTGCGGTCCATGTGCCACATGCACTATTGATGGCCACACCCCCAGAGGAGAGCGCATGGCCAGGGACAGGAATTAATGCATGTCTGTGTACCATCTATGTGCCATATGCACTATTGATGGCCACACCTCTGGAGGAGAGAGAGCATGGCCAGGGGCAGGAATTAATGCATGTCTGTGTGAGCGGTCCAGGTGCCACATGCACTATTGATGGTCGCACCCCTGGAGGAGAGAGAGCATGGCCAGGGGCAGGAATTAATGCATGTCTGTGTACAGTCCAGGTGCCACATGCACTATTGATGAACGCACCCCTGGGGGAGAGAGAGCATGGCCAGGGGCAGGAATTAATGCATGTCTGTGTACGGTCCAGGTGCCACATGCACTATTGATGGACGCACCCCTGGGGGAGAGAGAGAGCATGGCCAGGGGCAGGAATTAATGCATGTCTGTGTGTGCGGTCCAGGTGCCACATGTACTATTGATGGTCGCACCCCTGGAGGAGAGTGCGCATGGCCTGGGGAAGGAATTAATGCATGTCTGTGTGTGCGGTCCAGGTGCCACATGCACTATTGATGGACGCACCCCTGGGGGAGAGAGAGCATGGCCAGGGGCAGGAATTAATGCATGTCTGTGTGTGCGGTCCAGGTGCCACATGCACTATTGATCGACGCACCCCTGGGGGAGAGAGCGCATGGCCAGGGACAGGAATTAATGCATGTCTGTGTACCATCTATGTGCCATATGCACTATTGATGGCCACACCTCTGGAGGAGAGAGAGCATGGCCAGGGGCAGGAATTAATGCATGTCTGTGTGAGCGGTCCAGGTGCCACATGCACTATTGATGGTCGCACCCCTGGAGGAGAGAGAACATGGCCAGGGGCAGGAATTAATGCATGTCTGTGTACAGTCCAGGTGCCACATGCACTATTGATGAACGCACCCCTGGGGGAGAGAGAGCATGGCCAGGGGTAGGAATTAATGCATGTCTGTGTACGGTCCAGGTGCCACATGCACTATTGATGGTCGCACCCCTGGGGGAGAGAGAGCATGGCCAGGGGCAGGAATTAATGCATGTCTGTGTGTGCGGTCCAGGTGCCACATGCACTATTGATGGTCGCACCCCTGGAGGAGAGTGCGCATGGCCAGGGGAAGGAATTAATGCATGTCTGTGTGTGTGGTCCAGGTGCCACATGCACTATTGATGGACGCACCCCTGGGGGAGAGAGAGCAGGGGCAGAAATTAATGCATGTCTGTGTGTGCGGTCCAGGTGCCACATGCACTATTGATGGTCGCACCCCTGGAGGAGAGTGCGCATGGCAAGGGGAAGGAATTAATGCATGTCTGTGTCCGGTCCAGGTGCCACATGCACTATTGATGGACGCACCCCTGGGGGAGAGAGAGCATGGCCAGGGGCAGGAATTAATGCATGTCTGTGTACAGTCCAGGTGCCACATGCACTATTGATGGTCGCACCCCTGGGGGAGAGAGAGCATGGCCAGGGGCAGGAATTAATGCATGTCTGTGTACAGTCCAGGTGCCACATGCACTATTGATGGTCGCACCCCTGGGGGAGAGTGCGCATGGCCAGGGGAAGGAATTAATGCATGTCTGTGTACGGTCCAGGTGCCACATGCACTATTGATGGACGCACCCCTGGGGGAGAGAGAGCATGGCCAGGGGCAGGAATTAATGCATGTCTGTGTGTGCGGTCCAGGTGCCACATGCACTATTATAGCCACCAGGACGAGGGGATTCAAGGCAAAGGAAGGTATCACCTAACCTAGGACTGAAAAAATATCTTACATCGGCATTGCCTGACAAAGATGTAGATTAAGGAAGTTGTAAACACTGCTGTCTTAACAGCAGCTTTATTCTTCCAATGTACCTAGTTTGAACAAAAGGTAGAAATACTGAACAGTTGTTTTCTACAATCATAGCAACAGAAAAGTGTCCGTTTTTTAAAACCTGAAGTGAAAGTTGTGCTGAATCAGCTGTATTTAAAAAGTATTGCTAAACCCAGCAGGTCTTCCACCTTTAAGGATAATGCGGACATATTTAGTTTGCCATGCGCCTGGCGGCAGCTGCAAAGCACTACTAGCTCACGCGCTACCCTTTTTCTGCAACTGCCCACTTTATTCTTTATATTTTTATCTTACCATTCTGAAGTAGTCATCAACCTTGTTGGAACAAAATTAAAAAAAATAGACAAAATGGCACTGGTGCGAGGAGAGGGACGGGGATGATGGGGGGGGGGGTGCGGGGGGGAGGGGGGCACCAGGAAGCAATAAATGAGCGTGACCGGATCAAAGGCCTTTATGGTAACGAGAAAAGAAAATCCAGCGTATGTGAGGCGGTACATTTTTAGGATGTTGACATCCACGAAATGCCATGGAGTGATACTACACAATCAGTAAGAAGCCACATTATGCTCTAGAGTGAATATGATTGCCAGTATTTAGTGTTATTTGTCGCTTTCATTTTCTTCTGACAACTAATGTGACACAGCTTTTCAATATAAAGTGCTCTGGTGTCTTTCTGGCTAGGCACTCGCAGATGTGTACAGTTATAAAAGAAATAAATAAATAAACACAGTTTCTTTTAGTGCAAGACTTTGTAGGACAAAAGTCCACACATAATGCTCACGTGTGAACTATGGACCCTAAAACTTTGAGGGTGCACGCCTGCAGCCTAAACATCGAATGCACTTGAATTTTAGCATTATCGTTTTGTTGCACATCTGTCTGCTCCATTTACTGCGCCTGAGTGAATCACTCCTGTGTTTATGGCACAGATATATATTTTACTTCAAGAATACGAAAGAGCATACAATGATGAGGAGTTTATAACAATAGGGCGCATTGTGAAGGAACTTTAAAGGTGAATTTTCCTTTCAGCAACGTAGACATTTTTAAGAAATTGGAAATATACGCACCCCTTTTCAACTATAACAATGTCAAAACAACACAAAATAAACAGTTCCTTTCTTCACAACGGCTGTCACTATACGAAGTATTTCTTTGCATTAGGTGTGTGTTTTGTAACGCCGGGTCGCCATAGTAGTTATATGTGTGATACGCCCTTACCATGAGGAGTACAGCCCCTTCACGGCTTGCTCCTCGTCGCTCCATCGGGCCGGGTTCTCGTACTTGCACGCCCGGCCTCCGCAAGTCATCGAACACTGCATGTGCCCCGGGATTACATGCCGCAAGCGCTCGCCCACTTTTGTGTACTTCGAAGTTGGGCGCCTTGAACTTCCTGCAATAGAACAACGACAAATATCATACTCGTGCAACTGAATAAAGTTTCCATCAAATCACCTTGGTAGGAGCCTTAAATTAGTGCCTGGTGTTTGAATCATTGGCACTTAAGCGCTAGTAAATAAAAATAAAAAAACTTTACTTTTCGACTCTTTGAAGCTGGTGGGCGTCTCCATGTTGTCCACGGACGCCACGGCCACCATGACCCTGTGCGTGGAAGACGAGAGCTCCTCTATGACCGAGCTCCGCCGTCTCTGCAGCACTCGATGCACGGTCTCCGTGGCAGAGTGCCTCCTGCCCTGCATGAAGGTGTTCAGGGCGTGCACAGCCGAGAGGCGCCTGGGTGAGCCCTGCATGGTGCTGCGCTCTATGCTGAGCTCGCGCCGGCTGGGAGCAGAGCTGCGCGCGGCATCAAACTTCCTCCTCAGCACCAACTTCGAGATGTGCCCTTGAATCCATAAGATCAAACACTGGCTCGGGATAGGCTGGGCTGTTTCCTTAGCAACGAGTAGTCACTAACTGGAAACCAGTTCCAGTGACATTAGAATAAGCAGCATCAATGTGATATACGAATACTCCATGCTCTTGATAAAGAAACGGTGTGTCTTTGCTGATTTATTGGAAACTGAACTGAAAACATAAAAAAAACGTAAGACTTCAAGCGCGCAAGACAAATAGATTAAAATTATACTGGGCAGTCTGCAGGTGTTCTTGCTACCACTTTAAGTAAAAGTGATGTATGGCATCTCACAGGCTTCTGAATACATTGGAAGAAATCTAGTGAAGCCCGCACCCAAGTGACAGTTTTAGTAGTGATTCTGTGAAACAGGATTTTGCACGGACAAGTGAACTAGTTTAATTTTGACAACATTATCCAATGTGCCATCACCAGAAAATGTGATGTAAACTTTGACACTCCACATCAAAATGCGCAGCGACTCATCTGTTCAAACGCTCGCACTTCTCCAACAGGCCCTCTTCTGCCAAGAAACTCTTTGAAGTTTGCAAAGTCCCGTACCAGAGCCTCAAACATACCTTTGTTGTACAGAAATCTTTAATGCCAGCAGGTCAGTGAGTGACGTTGGTATCCATACACTTCTATGATTTGTCATTCCTATCAAGGCACAACTATCATGTAGTGGACTGAGCGCCATTAGCTGTTGCAAATTTTGCCCAAATTGAATCCCCAAACCTTTCTAGTGACGTACCATGCCACAGAATGTGTGATAGGACACATATACGAACACCACATCCCCAGCATTTCGAGCGAGGTAATATATGGACTCAGTGTAACTTGTGGGGTGTCCAGTACCAGTCAAACACGATATTGAAAGAATGGAATTTAATTTTGCTACTTTGACTAGCTTGTCATGTCTCTCCAGGAGAGTCACCGGTTCTGTCCCTATGAATTCCATGTTCAGAGCTATTTGTAAATGCAAGTGAACGTTTCAAGAGACAGTGGTCAATGGGTGCATTGTACAGGTCTGATACAACCCCTCGGTAAGCCCCCCAGGTTTTTTATGTAGAACAGGACGGGGAAATTGGTGATGGTTGATCACTTGGCCTTATCACAGAGCCCAGATACGCTCAGTAGTACCAATCAGGGATCAAGAACACTGTGACTAACTCTGCAAATGGATTCAGCTGCCTCTGTCTAGGAGTTAGACCAAAAATGGCTCAGGGTTGCCTTGAGGGAACTCTTGTCCAGGGAAAGGGACTGTGAAATGCAGAAACCTGCAAATAGAGAGTATGTGGCCATATAAACAAACTTGGGTTGGAACCTTATTTTGGCATGGTACCAAGTGCTTGGGACAGGGCCCTTCTCACCAGGTTTAGGTTGGGCCAGATCAGGTGCCAAGTTTCATTTCCTCTGGATCAGTTCAACCCAAAGGAAATCCCAATCTGTCCCTGCGACAAGCGATCTTTGCAAACCCTTGGCCATTTTACTTTCTTTTGCAGATTTTATAATCGTTGTGCCAGGAGGTGGGTGTTTCTCCTGTTGTGGGTGTTTCTCCTAATCTCTGAATACATCCAGGCTCTTCTGTATCTGCAGTCCCTCCCAAATCCCAAGGTTTGTCTCAGAGTGGCCACCTTTCTTAAACGCTCATTACAGCTTAGGCGTTCTTTGATGTTCTAATTTGACTTATGGCATGTACTCCATACTCACAGCCTCCTGCTATGTTTAATTTTGCTTATGGGCAAGTGTTTTTAATATATGCATTTCAGCTTTTTATGTTTTTAATTTCATGATATTTTATTGTATTTTATTATAAGTGTGCTTTTATGGTTTATTACAAACATCGAATAAAGATGGTGAATTGAATTGATGAATGTTTTTAATTCTTTTCGTACCATTAGCAAAAGCTGCAGATGCCACACTTTAAATAATAAGGCGAAGCAACCAAGACAGAGCACAAGGGTCCATGAGTAAAAAGCCAGGTTTTCAAATCCTTGTGAAACATGAATACAAAATGTTTTGAGCGCAGTGGAAGAGGAAGCAAGAGCCATGCCCTGGCAGCCTCCACAGAAAAAGCTCTATCTCACAGCAGTTCTGGATTTGGGGCCTTCGTGAAGTTGACTGAGCTCAATGCTTTTGGTACCTATTGAATTCCATTACCATGACCCCAGGGTAGAGTGGTGGACCACTGTGTTCATGATGACCAGAGATTTGAGAATAAATCTCTTGCACATAAGAAGCCAGTGACGGAAAAGAAGAATCTGACTTATTATCTTGTAGATAAAGCCTGGTGAGAAAACACAGTGCAGGACATTGCACTAATTTGGGCATATTTCGGCATTTTGTGGGGTTTGTTCAGTGCTCCAAACATAGAATGGAGGGTTTCCAGAAGAGGAGCTTTTGATTTTTGTGGCCAAACAGTGAATATGTGGCATGCATCTATGGCAGTCTGAACAGTCACTGGTTATGTTTTTTTTCTGACCCCCCCCCAGGCATCTGAGGGCCTAGCACAGGCACCTGGCATCTTGGGATATTCTAGGAGTAGTAGAGCAATAGGAGTCTTAGCATCATCATCATGGGCCATCTGGGGCAGCCTTATAAGGGCCATCATTGGCTGTGTATATGAGATGCACGGTGGGATAGTGATTCTCTGCAGAATGGAACACAAGAGCATGATGGCCATTACTTTATCTTTTATTATTTCTGTATATTCTCTTTGACCATACCAGACGGGTTACCTCAGTCCGCATTAGTTCCCATCAAGGCTGTCCTTGTTATAATCATTGAGCAAGTTCAATCACATCTTGTCCTTTCTGAAGGAGCTACACCGGCTCTGTATCAACATGATCCATTTAAATCAACCTCTTTTTTTTGCAAAACATTATCACCATCTCAGGTCTAAGATACAAACATTCTCTTTATCAGGAAATATCAAAATTTAAGATTTCTGAAGCACTGCACCAAACTTCTGTTGGAGCCGCCACTGTCTTCTCCCGGAGACCTATGAAATGAACCCACCTCCACCAACTTTAGAAATAACAAGTCACATTACTGTCATTCTGGAAAAGTCCAATCCCCCTCCACCCTTTCACATTTACCTGAAAGTCCCACTCAAAACCCAGAATCCAATCCACAGCCACCTGCTACAGCTCAAATACTTATTGTTGGTTATCAGTAACCTCAATGCCACCCCTACCACCCTAATGGATACTGTTTGTTATATGCACTACTTCTCCGTTTTCTGTACAGCTCACCAATTCCCGATGGCATAAGTGTTATGTAAAAACGCACAATAAAGAAATAAGTCTCATCTCAAACAAAATTTGTATCATAAAACATTTTCAGCAAAGTTATTAAAATTGAGTGAATGCCACCCACTGAGTTTTTTAATACATTATTTATATAGATATGAGATTAAAACGCTGGAATAAAATGTATACATCCTATAACAGAGAAGTGTTATTAAGTGCCCCATATTCTTGATTATAACAATATGATTTAGGAGTAGCCTGATGGATTTTAAAGTGTTACTCTGCTTAATTCATTCGTTGATTGACCTCAACTGTATGTTAATATCGCGAAAGCCACTAGCTACGTGTAAAGGGCAGCATAAAACCAAATCAACAGGGTGATAGTCTTAGTAAACGGAGCTATTAACACAAATGCTGAAAAGCCCACGGATGTCTCCTGTGGCCTGTGACTCAGTCAGCTGCTGAAGGACTTCAAGAGTAGGGCATTCCTGCGCCTTGCAGAAGTCAGCCTCAGTGGGTCCTCCTACAGCATGCAAGTAATATAGCTCAGGCGGGTTTCCAGGGGCAGATCCATCCTCTACGATAGGCGTTGAGTCCTACCCTCAAGGTTAGACTCCTCCCATGCAGTGGGAATTTCTAAGGCTGCTTTTTGTGCCTCCTCCCCCCATTCTTTTTCATGGGAACCTGGTCCTCTCTTTCAGGATTCAGGTCACCTTGAGGAGCTGCTCTGGCCTTTGTGGTTACCCACTTAGGTGGTCCCAACATTTGATCATGTGCCTTGAGCTCTACCTTCTTACATTCAGAGTGCTCTAGGTCACTGTTCAACAGTCAACAGGAATGGGGGCACCGTAATCCACGGTAAGCATCACCACAGGACAGTAACTCACATGATTGTCAGTATTCTACACATGGTGGCGAACATTATGAATGATTTTCTCTAGGGATGGCAGTAGTCATGCTGGCTCCTGAGTCTATCAGTGCTTCCATCCTTTTCCCATTGATGAACAGTCACTGCTGGTACTTCTTAGTGTTGGTAGGCATAAAGAACAAGTTACTTACCTTCTGTAACATTTTATCTGGTAGAGACTCTATCTAGCCACATATTCCTTACCTTCGAATTATTCCTAGGCGTTAGGCTGGATCCAGAAACCTTTTTGAGCAGTAACCCTACGCATCGGTAGGTGGCGTTCAGCTCCACGTGTTGCCGAAAGTGACATGTGCGGTATCTATATAGGCGCTACCTTGGTGTGGTGTTGTCAGTTACTTTCACAACTGACCATGCCAGGAGCACAGAACCATGATGAGACTGACTACTAGTGTGACAAACTAAGGCCCTTGAAAGGGTGTTCCCTACACCGTAATTGATTCACAGAACGGGGAGGATGAAAACAAGTTACTTACCTGTAACTTTGGTTCTCCAGTATTGGAAGCTTTCATAGATTCCCATGCTTGGAATCATTCCCCGTCGTCGAGATGGGAGCCTCGGTAATTATATATATATATATATATACAACAGTAGTAAATAACATTACAAAAGAGAAACAGGCCTAGGCCTAATCCCATTTTGTAGTCAGACCATGTCTTTTGTAAAAGAGACCAAAAAGAATCATTAGCCAATCAGAGCAGCCTCACCCTCTAGAACCTTGGTGAAAGAACCTCAGCTCCTCAGATTTTCGTATACGTTGTGAAAACATACACAGATAGAGGCTGAGCTTTCCCAGGGGAGGAGGGTGGGTCGCATGGGAATCTATGAAAGCTTCCAATACTGGAGAACCAAAGTTACAGGTAAGTAACTTGTTTTCTTACTCCAGTATTGGAGCTTTCATAGATTCCCATGCTTGGAATCAGAGTAGCTAGCAGTAAGGATACACATTTTCCATAAGACATTGTTTGTCCGGAAACACATTATCTAAATACATGCTTTACAACTAGCCGAAGGCATAGATAAGTTAGTGCATTTATAAACAAGAGAAAATGTGTATAAAGCAGATAAAAGAAGGAAGGAGGGTAGCAAGGGAAAGCTCACCACTCATTGGAAGAGGTTCCTCAGAACTGCCTGTCCCACCGCTGCGTCGTCTTGGAGTGATGACTCCAGGCAGTAATGCTTCGTAAAGGTGTGAGTGCTGCTCCAAGTTGCAGCCCTACAAATGTCCTTGATCTGGACCCCAGCAAACAAGGCAGCTGAAGATGCCATAGATCTTGTCGAATGTGCTCGGACAATACCCTCCAGGGGTTTGCCTGCTGCTGTGTGACAGTATCGAATAGCGCTCACAACCCAGCGAGATATCCCCTGTTTGGAAATGGGAAATCCCTTGCGGGGAGCGCTATATGATACAAAAAGTTGTGAAGACTTGCGGAAAGACTTAGTTCGGTCCAGGTAAAATTTCAAACATCTTTTTAGATCCAGAGAGTGAAGAGCTCTCTCAGCCGGCGACGTAGGCTGAGGAAAAAAAGCTTTAAGGATCACTGGTTCGTTGAGATGAAAAGAAGAAGGTACTTTAGGAATAAACTTAGGATTAGTTCTCAAGATGACAGTATTTCCCTTGAACTGAAGGAAGGGTTCCTGAATTGTAAGAGCTTGTAATTCTCCTATTCTCCTGGCTGAAGTGAGGGCCAACAACAGAGCCACCTTCCAGGAGAGGAACTTGAGATCCGTCCGATGAATCGGTTCGAATGGATGTCTCATAAGTTGAGAAAGAACCAAATTTAATTGCCACGAAGGCGGTGGAGGCTTCACTGGCGGAAACACCCTGAAGAGGCCCTTAAGAAACTGTTTGACAATTCTGCTTGACCAAAGAGAAGGCCCAGAGGACGTGCGTCGAAAACGAGAAACTGCTGCTAAGTGCACCTTAATGGATGAAAGAGCCAAACCTGCCTTAGCCAAGGACAGGAAATAAGGAAGGACCTGGTGTGGTTCTGATAAGAAAGGATCCAAACTATTGCTTAGACACCATATACTAAAACGCTTCCATTTCAAGCGGTAGGTCCTGTTCGTGGAAGGAGCTCTCGCCTGCGAAAGGACATCCTTAATTTCTTCTGGAAGATTTAGGTGAAGAAATTCCCGCTGCTCAGGAGCCATGCTGAGAGCTGTAACGAGCGAGGATCTGGGTGCAGTATCTGACCCTGAGACATTGTAAGAAGATGCGGAATTGGTCGCAGTCGAAGAGGATGGTCCAAGGAGAGAAGGTGAAGTTCGGTGAACCAAAACTGCCTCGGCCAGGCAGGAGCTATCAGGATCATCTTGCACCGCTCCGCTTTCATCTTCTTGAGTAATCTGGGAATTAGCGGAATGGGGGAAAGGCGTAGACAAATGCGCCTGACCAGGCTATCGAAAGCGCATTCCCCAGTGACCCTCGATGGTGTAGCTTGCTGGCGTAACACTGGCATTTCCTGTTCTCTGGTGTGGCAAACAGGTCTATGGAAGGTCTGCCCCACCGGCGAAACACCCTCTCCAGCGTTGTCTGATCCAGTTCCCACTCGTGTGTAACAGACTTCAGCCTGCTGAGCCTGTCCGCCTTGTCGTTTAGCACTCCTGGCAAATGTTCTGCTTTCAGAGAAATTCCATGAAAGATAGCCCACTCCCAGATCATTTGGGCCCTCCTTGTTGATGTAGTGCATGGCTGTGGTGTTGTCCGTCCGGACAAGAACCGACAGACCCTGCAACCTTGGAAGGAAAGCTTGAAGAGCTAGACGAATCGCTGTCAACTCCAAGAGGTTGATGTGAAGGAGGCGATGTTCTGGAAGCCAGTGCCCACTGACTTGCAGATCCTGCAAGACTGCGCCCCAGCCCTCCAGTGACGCATCCGTAGTTACCACTTGAGGTGTTGGAGCGGTTACGAAGGATAGACCTCGGGACAAATGCTCTTGTTTTGTCCACCATAGAATGGCCTTGCGCATGTCCTGAGTGATCAGAAGCTTGTCGTTGAAGGATCCGCTCACTTGCCTCCACTGCAAATCCAGGAGCTCTTGCAGGGGACGCATTCGCAATCTGCAGTGAGGTATCAAGGGAATGCAGGAGGACATCATCCCCAGCAGGGATTTGTAGAGGCGAACAGAAAGATACTTTTTCTTCGCACTAGGTGGGCCATTGAGATTAGATTTCTTTGTCGCTCTAGAGAGGAAAAACCTTGCTGAGAGATGTGTTTAAAATCGCTCCAAGAAACTGAACCCTTCTGGAAGGGCGAAGAGAAGACTTGGTGGTGTTGAGAGTCAAGCCCAGATTGGAGAAGAGGCAGGTGCAAGAGGTGACCGCCTCCGCTGCTGCCCCCCTGGACTGGGCCTTTAGCAACCAGTCGTCCAGGTAGGGAAACACTTGGAAATGATGCTTCCTGAGAAATGCCGCTACCGGTGCCAGCACCTTGGAGAAGACTCTCGGAGCTGAGCGAAGGCCGAATGGAAGCACTTTGAACTGGAAATGGCTCTTGGCGACTGTAAACCGAAGAAACCTCCTGTGGGCCGGATGAATGGGTATGTGGAAATACGCATCCTCGAGATCGAGAGTGGCCATAAAATCCCCAGTGTTGAGAAGACGCAGAATGTCCTGGAGAGACACCATCCGAAAGGATTGTTTTGTGAGATAAGTGTTGAGCTCCCTGAGGTCGAGAATAGGCCATTTGTCCAACGTCTTTTTTACCAGGAAGAACCTGGAATAGAAACCCTTGTTCCTCTGGGATAAAGGAACTGGTTCTACTGCCCCCTTGATCAGCAGTTTATGAACTTCGAGCCGAAGAAGACGCAGATGTTTCACAGAGATGGCGGAAGGGGCTCTGGATGGTGGTAGATGAATGAACTCCAGGGTGTGGCCACTCTGAATGATGTTTAGAACCCAACGGTCTGATGTAATCCGTTGCCAGTTTTGAAGGTAAAGAGATACCCTGCCTCCTACAGATGTCTTGGAGGAGGAGGAGGGCACAAGCGCAAAGAGCCAGTTCGCCGCTATTGCCTCTTAGCGGCGTCTCGTCCCTGACGATTCTGTTTTCCCCTAAAATTGGATCTGGAGAAAGATGACATCTGGCCTTGTTTCTGGTTGTAAGAAGGCCGGTAAGATTGGGATGCGGGAGTATAAGAGGAATATCGCTGTTGTTGATAGGATCCTCTGTATGAAGGAGCACCCCTGCCCCTAGCACCCCGAAAGGGGACTTTCTGGTACTGAAGGGTCCCCAATGATCTAGCCGTCTCAGTGTCTTTTTTAATGTCTTGGAGAGCATCATCTATGTGCTTGCCGAACAAAGCTTCATCGTCAAATGGGAGGTCCAGGATCTTATTCTGAACCTCTGGCCGGAACTCACGTCGCTTTGAGCCAACCCTGTCGGCGAAGCACCGCTGCCCCTGCCAAGGAGCGGAAAGATGTTGTAGCGATGTCCATCGCACAATCGATGATCTCTGCTGAAGTTAGTTCTCCTTCAAGTAGGATCTTTTTTGCTTCAGACTTAGCTGTATCAGGCAACTAATTAAGGTAAGGCGAAAGGTCGCACCACAATTGGCGGTCGTATCGGCCAAGTATCGCTAATGCATTAGCAGCCCTAATCACCAGACTTGCCATAGAGGAAAATCGTTTCCCTGCATTGTCTAGGCGCCTGCCTTCTTTGTCCGGTGGTGTGGTCAGAGGTGCTGAAGGATTCTTAGATTTCCTCGGCGCTGCCTGGGAAATGACTGAATCTGGCTTTGGTTGACCAGTCAAAGAGGCTGGGCTGTCCTCAGAGGCTTATATTTTTTGTCTAGCCGTGGTAAGACTGGGACCACTGTAGCTGGATTCTTCATGGCCCTTATCCCTTCTTCCCATACATGAGATACTATGGGAATGGAACGTATCATCCTCTTACTCGGCTCCTTAAAATCATATAGAAAACACTCCGTTTGAACAGATGGCATAGGAAGTTCAAAACGTAGCGAAGCCCTTTCCATCAGCTTGTGAAAACCCCTATGTCAGCAGGAGGGAATCCACAGGGGCAGGAGTTGGAGAAGCGGGATCAGGAATGACGTAATCATCCCACTCCTCTCCCTGATCCGTCTGCACAAGTTCACCTTCCTCCTCATCAGAGGAAACATCCTGAAGTTGAGGAACTGCCTCCGTTGGAATTTGTGGGCTAGCCAATGGAGGTGGTGACACTATCACCATGGGTTGAGGAGTATGCACAGTCTGTGGTAGGAGAATAGGTTGCGGAGGATGCGAAGACAACCTCTGACGATAGTCTAGAAGCATCCCTTGTAAGTCCGATAACAGAGAGGTGGGGACAGATATCATCTGTTGCTGACCGTTCCCCTGTTGTGGATATTTTTCATGTTGAGTAGCCTGTTCCTGATAGTAATCACCCTCAGAATCAGTTTCTTGACATTTTACCAGAAGCTGAGAGGGACTGTTAGCATAGCCAAATTGGCTGTCCTCACCATCAGAGCCCTCTTCCTCCTCAATAATAATGCAGGTGGTAAGGGATCCACTATCTTGGGTGAAAGCCTCTCCGGCGCAACCCCTTTTCTTTTAAAGGAAATCGAAATTTTCCCCGTCGACGGCGTCGTCGGCGGTCTCGTCGGCGTGGAGGTGAAAACCGTCGTCGAAGCAGTCATCGTCGACGGGAGCACCATCGGCGAGAAAGTAGAATGAACCAGCGGCGAAACCCTCGGCGATGAGCTGATCGTCGACGAGACGATGGGCGTCGTCGAACCTGTCGTCGACGAAATAAGCAGTACCCCTGCTGACGTCGTCGTCACTGTCGTGGCCGTCATCGTCGACACTCTCGTCGTCGACGCCACAGTGGTAGACGGAACTGTAGTCGCAATCTTCGTCGACACCGTCATCGGCGTTGTTGTAGAAGTGCTCGTCGGCGAGCCCGTCGACACTGGGAAAAGAGACGGCGTCGACACAGGAGCATCTTTAGCCTGTGATTTTGACGTTTTCGTCGACGAGGGTTCTGCATCGACGACGAATGAGAACTCTTATCCGAAGATTGTGAAGAAAGCTTCTTCAATGACTTCTCCTTGCCTGGGATAGTGGTAGATGAAGATAATGGTTCTTCCCTCTCCTTTACACCGCAGTGAGGAGATTTGATAGAACCTTGGTCCTCTGACTCCTTTGGGGTCTTTTTTGAGGCCTTAGAGGGGTGACCCAGAGTTGATGAAGGGGAACCCCTACCCCTCTTGACTGACCTTCTTGATGAGACAGCGGAAGAAGCGTCCTCACTGTCACTGGACTCTTTCCTTGACTTTAACTTGTGAAGCCAGGTAAGTAAACGACCCTCACGATCCCGGAGAGTCTTAGTCGAGAAGGTGCGGCAAATCTTGCACTCCGCAGCCTTGTGGTCCGGGTACAGGCAATATATACAGTCCTTATGCCTGTCCTCCACATAAAGCCTCTTTTTTCCACAAGTGGCACAGGCCTTGAATAACGCTTTCTTTTCTTTTCCAGACATCTCCCCAAGAAAAAACTGAAGAAAACAGCTGAAAAATATGAGAAATAGTCGAAATAGAGCAGAGCTCAAGGAGACTCCCTTCTGCACAACGTGCGGTAGAAAATCTGAGGAGCTGAGGTTCTTTCACCAAGGTTCTAGAGGGTGAGGCTGCTCTGATTGGCTAATGATTCTTTTTGGTCTCTTTTACAAAAAGACATGGTCTGACTACAAAATGGGATTAGGCCTAGGCCTGTTTCTCTTTTGTAATGTTATTTACTACTGTTGTGTATATATATATATATATATATAATTACCGAGGCTCCCATCTCGACGACGGGGAATGATTCCAAGCATGGGAATCTATGAAAGCTCCAATACTGGAGTAAGGGAGGTTCGGTAAGGAATCTGCGTCTACACAAAATCTCTACCAGATAATGCATTACCGAAGATAAGTAACTTGTTCAACTGGTAGAGACTTCTAGCCACAGATTCCTTACCTTAGAATAGATACCCAAGCAATACCTCAACGGAGGTGGGACTGTGAAACCAATAAGATTAGAAAATCCGTCAGGACTTCTCAGGCGAAGTGCCCGTCACGACGGACTTGACAGTAGTGCTTGGTGAGCGTGTGCAGGGCTTGGACCAGGACCAAAGTAGGACATCTGTAAGGGCTTCATTGAATGTAAGAAGGGGTTCAGAAGGGGAGACTCCTGGCTGAAGCTCCTCTGTCAAAATTTTCATCTTGACTGTCACTGTGGGCAATTGAAGGTCCAAAATCTCAGCTGCCCTACACACCACCATTGCAAAAGAGGCTCCCTCCTCCGTAGCCGCGGTAGGAGAGACAAGGGCAGTGTTGGGTGAGTTGTCTAACCCAATGGTCTCCGCCAGTTCCTTATACCAGTTGTCCTGTTCTTCTTCAGGGAACTGGTAACCATAAGGGTCTGTAGACCCCTCCCATTCGTCTCCTTCTCCAAGCCTATCAAGTAAATAAGGCACTGGCTTCACTCCAGGAAGCATGGACTCGGTCAGCACTGTAGTCAGTGTCAGTCAACCCCACTCCGGCTCCTTGTCGGAGACGGAATTAACTATGAGGGCGTCGGCACTGGAGTGGGCATCGAGGAAGGTCTCGGCCTCACCAACGGCTCTGCTCCGGATCCAGCAAGGGATCAATGGGGCCCGGTTGGTGCTGAGGGCGAACCTGCCGGCGTGGAACCAGTAGGGGCCGCTCCCGCACCCAGGGGGCCCAAAGGCGCTCCAAAAGTGCCAGGCTGCCCAAATATAAGGCGCATGGCTTTATAAAACTCACTGAGCTTGGCGGGGTTCGCTCTGGCTCTAGGAAAATCATGGAAGCGTGCAGCAGACACGGGTTCGGATTCTGCCGACTCTTGGGGCCTGGAGTGCCGACACTCCCGAGTCTCGTCAGAAGACTTCGACGGACACAGTGAAGACAAAGATCTTTTTGACTTCTTGGCCTTCTTGTGTTTGTGGAACTTCCCCTACTTCCCCAACGATTTTGAATGTGGTGACGACCATCAGGACGGGCTCCAAAATGGTACCGGACCCTTTTGCGCAAACGGAACCCCAGGCGTCGCAGAGTCGGACTATGTCAGTCGGCGAGGAGCTTGTGGGAGAACTACCTCAGCACCTTGGGGCACATATCGTGGCAGTCCTCGCAGGCCTTGGAGTCATAGTCCAGCTTCAGGCACCACAAACTCACCAAGTAGGGGTCTGTCACCAACATCTGCCTGTTACAGGCACCACATGGTTTGAAACCAGCTGGTTTCTTAGGTGACATACCTGCACACCAGAGGATATCTCAGAAAAGTTCAACAAAATGTTGTAAAAAGCCAGTTAAAAATTGACTGAAGGGTAGCTAGGACCGGATCAGCGCTATCTGGCATGGAAAGGAAAGAACTGATGTCAGGGCACCAAGGTGGCGCCTATATAGGTACCGCGGATGTCACTTCCACAAAGACGACGCCACGTGGAGCTGAAAAGCGCCACCTACTAGCGTGCAGGGGTACTACTTGAAAACAATTCCAGATTCAGTCGGACGTCTGGGGATGATTCTAAGGTAAGGAATCTGCGGCTACAAGTCTCTATCAAATAACTGTGAGTTCAACTCCCTCCTCACTCAATGAAACTAGGTTAACCTCTGTCAACCCATCTGTTTCACACCTAGTTCCACAGCGGCAATACCGGTGACAGTGGCATTTAGAGCAAGTTAATGCCCTCTATGATATCCTGTTTATTGGCAATCAAAGTACTGCCCTTTTCCAGGTTGGGTCCAGAGACTGCTCCCATTATACCCACCCCCTTCTGCCCAAGAGTGAACTGGGGCTCCCCCAGTTTTTTTTTTTTTTTAGGGCCATTTAAAGAACTTCTTTTTATTATCTATGGTCCCCCTTCCTTCCGCTCTCTGGTGCCAACCCACCTTTCTTTAAAGCACAAAGCGCCTATAAAATGTAAAGAACAAATATAAAGTCTCAGTTTACACTGGACAAAGATCTAGGCAGAATTTCAAGGTGACCATAAACGAGCACAGGTCGGATACAAAATGTGAGATGTGTTATTCAAAGTTTTTATATGTATGCTTCTAGAGAGAGAGAAAATGTAGGAAAAATGTACCTGTTTAATCTACGGAGCCAGGGCCTACGTTTTGTAAAATGGCAGCTATTACCTCCAATCCATGACATGGACTATATTTTGTAAAAGATGTGTTCCAGGGTCCCCACCTATAGGTGGGAACATTTTACATTTATGAATATAAGTAAAGATCCTACGATGCAGAACAAATCACCAAAAAACATTACAGAAAATAATAAAAATGATGTATATGAGAATAAAAAAGCAAAATGAGTTCAATGGTAGCCAGAGAGAAAATAAAGAAAGTCCACATGTCTAAGCCCCCTCGTGGAAATTGTTTCATTACCAAAGAGTCAAGTTAGAGTTACCTGTAAGTGCTCATGGGTAAGGTAATGTTTTTATGTTCTTATTTTTATAAAAGTAAAACCAATCCAGTGGGGGGTCAATATGTATTAATGCAGAGTTTATAACCTGGGATGATCTGAGAAGGAGCCCACAGTAAGCCACAAAGATGTTGAACAGGGTTGTGCTGGTGTCTGAGCGATGGGCTGAGTTGCTGCAGCGACAACCCCAGCAGTGGCCACCAAATGTGATGGAGAGAGGGCAAGCAATAGGAGAGATCTGATGGAGCTGTATTCTATCACAGTTCTGCAGCAATCCTTGCAGGTAGGTCCAAATATGGTGTGACACAAGAGAGCAGAGGGGCCAAAGATAAATCGAAGCAAATGTGGGCTAATGACCACAAAGTGGTGGGTCTACGATCATCCTTTGAAAGACAGCAAACCAAGCAAAGATCATAGAGGGAAGGTTTGAACATTACCAGAGGGATTACCACGATTGAAAGAGGAGGTTGATTCACAGGGGGAAAAGCATATGGCACACAAAACAAGCATTAGAAATGCAATCGGTCTCGCATTTTTTTGAGTTAGAGCTATTGGCATAGCTCAACAGTTACCGGACAGAAATTGCCACTTTGCAGGTGCCGAACAGAGCCTTGCTCCGTGAAACAGCCTGAAAGCCTAAAACGATGTTGATAGCCTACAAATTAAAAAGGCAGATCAGGATGACCAGGAGGAACCGCAGACGTATTGGGGTGGCCAATGCAAGCAAACAATGAGTGAAATTGCCTGGGCGTGACCCAAGCATGCAAAGGCAGGAGAATCAGACCCAATGCACCAATAAAACCCCCGTATTTCTAAATGGCACAACAACGAACAAATGGCAATTCATGGGCATGCCAAAAGCTGATAGAGGAGACAACAACAGATTTTGCAGACAGCGCATGCGCGCTGCCTAGGCTCGACCTAAAAACAGAGGACGTACCTTTGTTTGAGAATACGTTCTTGCCATTCACGTGGAACAATGCCATTTAATAACACCAAGAAAACTTCGCACAGCGGTGAGAAAAGAGAAAGTGAATTGGCGTTTGATGCACAGGAACCTGTACTGACCAGAGGGAAATCCCTTTTGATTCCAGCCTTAAAAGAGCTACAAAGATTCCTGAAGTGTGGAACCAACATCATTTATAAGGGAGAAGTATCTGTGGTCAATGTCCCCAAGGAGTTTGTGTACTTCACAAGGCATTAACATGAAATTAGATCATCATAAGTGAAAAAGTGAGCCATGGTGGCCTCAAATACGCCAATCAGGAAGTTTTCAGATTGCATAGTAGGCCAAACTGGAAAGATCTGAGAACACACTGTGACTGGCTTCCCGGTCCTACAACAGGGAAAGGATTTGAGAGATATAATGGGATCGTTCCTTTGTTTATTTTGCAGTATTTTTTTTTATTGGGAAAGGAAAATGATATCCAATCAAAGAATATGCTTCAGATTTACAGAACTCATTATGTATTTGAAATATATGAATTGGCAAAGAATTATATGAGGGGGCGGGTGAAGAAGGAACAGTATGAGGGATTCATAGCTGACAAAATGAGATCAGAGGGGAACAAGTGCAAGGGTAGGAATAACTGTGTCCTGCACTTCGTTCGTCAGGAGGGGGGAGATGTAGCCTCTCGATCATCGCCATTTAGACCGGCAATAGAAGGTAGGTCAGTTGGAATAATATGGGACAGATCTGCCATGGGTAGGGACAGGGAAAAACAAATGAATCAGGATAATCAGATGCAGCGCGCGCAACGAAATTCGTTTTATTTATTTATATGTTTACTTACCTCTAATCGGCCGTAATCCGTAGTTTACTACCCCCCACCCTGCCCCTCCCCCGTCCCACGTCAGCGCCCGGCAGCACTCCCACCACGGGGCGCTACTGCATGCTAAGTGCGCACAACCGTTTGCCCGCCTAAGACAGCCGGCTAAATCGTCATGCGCACTTAAGTGCACTCACCACTCCTCCCCCTGCTGGCTGTGATGACAGCAAAGCCCAACCCTTCCCCAAAACTGTTTTCAGCAGAGAAAAATAAAATGATAACATTGTGTTATCATTTTATTTCTCCTTTTTTGCACTGCAGAAAAGCAGTGGGGCGACACTCCTTAGCGGAGGAGCCTCCCCTGGGTTCTCTAATTTAAACTGCATTTTGACATAGCAAGCTACTGTATTATTAAGCGGGTGAGTTACTCTCTCCCACATTCATCTTTTACATTCTTAACCTAAAGTACTATATTCCATTTTGTACCCATTTTATGAGTTACAAATGTAAATAAATAAAGGCAATAAGTAAACGAGTACTCAGAGATAAACAAACAAGGTTTAAAACATTGAGACTGAAAAGCTGACAAAATAAAAGATGGGCAGGAAGAATAAATGATGAGGAATGAGATTATTTCATATTACACAATGCCTACCGCTAAGTGTTTTGCTTTAACACATTTAACATTCACGCTTCCAGCCCACAGCACAATGTATTTTTTTCAGCATCATGCTTTGAAACATTTTTAAATAAACGAATATGAACACAAGCATCAGTACATGCTGAGCCGACGTTTAATAAAATCCCAATTCTACATAAACTCAAACTTTGAATACAATAATTTTATTTACGATTTCATGATACTTCAGATGAAGAACAGAAAAGGAATAGCACAAAAATAATTACCTGACTTCATGCCTGAAAAATGTGTGCTGCTGCTCAGTGTTGAGCAGTAAGGGACTTCATTTTTTATCAAAACTTCAGCAGCCATCATAGGATCTGTGTTGACAAAATATACATTCTTATTATTTCCATTTTTAACTGGTATGTCTTTATGTACTAGATAAATGCATCAGGCACTCGTGAAAGGGTGGACTGGAATACACCATCAGCCAGGACAGGTGATTGTGCAGCCCAATTCAAACACTGATACCCCATTCGCTTACTGTCAACATCACTGCGCCCAAATGATCTTGACAAGAAAATAATGACTTCTATAGACTCGCTGACAAAAATACAAGAGCTCTCATGATTCTGTTGATCTTTTACAAGCCTACTGCCATCGAGCGAGGTCTAGTGTGCTTCATTCCCGACACTGCATAGCCAGATCATTCGCGCAGTGCTTTAAATGGGGCGGTACTCCCCGGAACCGAGTACCGGCACTTCTGAATTTTGCCCTTGAGTACCGTAACTTCTCCCTGGCCAAAGAGAGTACGGGTACTCATGGGGCAGCAAGGCAAGCTTAGAGGAATGGCACTGGTTCCAATAAGGTCCTCTTCTGTGTCAATCCCACGTAGTAGTGTGACAGGGCCTGCTGACTGCCCCATCTCGTGACCCGTATAAAATGTAGGGAAGACCGCATGACGGTGCGTGAGGCAGAGTAAGACAGTGTTTGATTCGAGTCAGGATGAGGCGGAATGCGGCGACAGTGAGGCACGGCGGATGGCAATCAGGGTAGATGATTAATGAATGTAAGGATCTGTATAAACAAATGTATTGAATGCTGCGTGTGTGTGCATGAGTGCTTATATGTTACTGTGTGTGCCGAGAATTGGTGCAGCGTGCATTTAACTGATGTTTAACAGATGAGGCTTTTTTGTTCAAAATAGTGCTATCATGCGGTTTCATTCTAAGGTTTCTTTTTAAAGAGCTCACACTATTTGCTATTGTGCATAATAGAAAAATATGAAATGTATCATCCCATTAAATGTGCTCCCCTAGCGTCGCCCGTAAAGATTCACCTCTAATCCCGCCATGAACCCCACCCCTAGTCTGCCACTCAGTTTGGAGAGTACCTGCACTTATTTTCCCCTGTTTAAAGCACTGATTCGCTGCGACCCCAAGCCTTCTACAGGCGAGGCACGTGTGCCTGTGGCTGTGTCATTACAGCCTCTTCTTGTTGCACGCACCTTAGCTGCCTCTCGGGGACCTCTGGCAGTTCTTAGAAGCTGCATCTCCCTGTGGCCTCTGCGTCTACTACTGAAAGGCAGAGATCACAAACAGACAGGTAACACTGCTTAATGTGTAAAATAATGAGTGCCGGTGCCCAAAGCGCTGACCTGAAGCCCAGCGCTAGTAAATAAATGTCGGCGCGCCCAATATCATGGCTGCATAGTCCTGAATCCACCTCAGGCCTCCTTAATCCACTGCCAGACACTGCTGCCCTTAACCTCACTCTTTCAGTTTTCTGCTTTCTGCCTTGATGACGTTTATCCGTCTTTCTCTTTCTTCTCCTTTCCCGTTTGCGAGTTTTCCCTCTGTTGCTCTTGGGAATGGTCTGATGAGGAAAAATCAATCAATCAGGGGTTTGTATAGCGCTAGCTACTCACCCGGAGCGGGTCTCAAGGCACTGATGGATGGGTGGGGGTACGCAGATCCGGGATGTTCACTGAGTTCCATCGAAGAGCCAGGTTTTGAGATCCTTTAGGAACTTAGGAGGCGATGCCATCTGTCGGAGGTGTAGAGGGAGGGAGTTCCAAGCCTTGGCCGCGAGGAGGGAGAAGGAGCGCCCTCCTGTTCTGCTTTTCTTGATCCGGGGTACTGCTGCGAGGGAGAGCTGGGCCGAGCGGAGAGGGCGCCGGGGAGCGTGGAACAAGAGGCGGTGGTTCATGTTAGCGGGTCCGGTGTTGTGGAGGGCCTTGTGTGCGTGAGGGAGAACCTTGAAGCTGATTCTCTTCTCGACGGGGAGTCAGTGTAGGGTCCGTAGGTGCTGGCTGATGTGGCAGTGGCGCGGTAGGTTGAGGACGAGTCTGGCAGCGGCGTTTTGGACGTTATGGAGTTTGCGAGTGAGGTTCTTGCTGATCCCGGCGTAGAGTGCCTTGCCGTAGTCAAGTCTGCTACTGATGAGGGTGAACCTTGAAGCTGATTCTCTTCTCGACGGGGAGTCAGTGTAGGGTCCGTAGGTGCTGGCTGATGTGGCAGTGGCGCGGTAGGTTGAGGACGAGTCTGGCAGCGGCGTTTTGGACGTTCTGGAGTTTGCAAGTGAGGTTCTTGCTGATCCCGGCGTAGAGTGCCTTGCCGTAGTCAAGTCTGCTACTGATGAGGGCGTGTGTGACAGTTTTGCTGTGTTCGGGGGGGATCCACTTGAAGGTCTTCCGGAGGAGGCGTAGGGTGTGGTAGCAGGAGGAGGTGATGGCGTTGACCTGGCGGTCCATTTTGAGTACAGAGTCCACAATGATTCCGAGGTTGCATGCGTGGTCCGTGGCGGCTGGGGGGTCCCCGAGAGCGGGGGGGCCACCAGGTGTCATTCCAGGCATCGGGGTGTGGGCCCATGATGAGTATCTCTGTTTTGTCCGTGTTGAGTTGGAGGCAGCTGTTCTTCATCCATCTGGTGACGGCTTCCATTCCGTCTTGAAAGTTGCGTTTGGTGGTGTTGGGTTCGTTGGATAGAGAGAGGATGAGCTGGGTGTCATCTGCGTATAAGTGCTGGTTCCCAAAAAATGAGTGTCAGTGGCCCCCACAGGCAACAACCGGCTCAAATAAAGCACTGCAACTGGTAATTGTTGGACGTTTCATCTTCCACCTTCCTCTCCAAGAGGTCCACACCTCCGTTTCGACCAGTGGGGAACATAGACAGGCGTTAAAAGGCATTTAAAACCAAGGATGACCAAGGTCAAAGTAAGGCTCCAAATCTGCTATGAAGGTGCATAGGTCTCCCTTTTTCCTAGGAAAAACATTTTCTCTGGACAGGGGCGTAGCTTGGTCAGTGACAGTAAGATTATAGAGGTGTGAGCTTCAGATTTTCCAAACAATCACGCAGGCATGTAATGTTATAATACATTATAGGAAAAGCAGGGTAAATGAGAGGGGCCTAAGGGGCAGTGGAAAGGGAGAGGAATGCGGATTGGTAGAAGTACTAAGTGAGAGAAAACACAATATTTTGTAAAATAAGCAACATTTATGAGGACTTACAAGACAGGGAGAGTGTATTGTGCGTTTTTGTCTGTTCTGAATGTAAAAATGTATGCTGAAATCTGACAGACCGCTCTCCATACCGGACTGAAAGCACATGTACCCAACTATTTATCAGAACATACATTTTTTTTTGGGGGGGGGGACACTCCACCCCCACCACCCTAAGCTACGCCCGTATGGACCCACTCTCATCGCCCCTCTAAACATTCTGCAGCTCTCGACCTTAACAGTACTTTAATTGTAAAAAAGTAAGTGCTGTCAAGGTGCATACATGTTTGCCTTTTGCCCAGGAAAACATTCCCTCTGGGCCCCTTCTCCTCGCCCCTCCAAACATTCTGCACCTCTCGACCTTACCAGTACTTTATGTGTAAAAAAGTAAGTTCCAGGGCTATTCTCAGAAGGCTACTGCAGCTTGCCCCACCCATATTCTCTGAAGCCCTGCCAATGACAGCACCAACACAACTGCTAACTATCACACTCCTACAAGTGAGCCAATTTGGAATAACCAGACCACCCAAAGCAGTGAAAATGGCCTGGACTGCTGGTATTATCAATTATTAACGTACATTGAATAATTACGTACATTGATTTGTTGTGCTCACCTCAAAAATCTACAAGCAGTGCCACCATGTGGCGGACTTTCAAAAGCACCGGTGTTGAGAATTAAGTGCTGGTGCCAAAACCCGGCAAATTACGGCTCAAATTAAGTACTGGACAATACCCATTTCTTCATACCATGTGCCATCACTCTGTCCCGTTCCTACGTTATTCATCTATTACTCCTCCCTACAGTCCAAACTCCTGTAAACACCACCTCCTCTCTAAACCCTGTCCACCTCTTTTACTCCCCATCTACCCTACCATTTCAAACCCCTCTTACCATCCCCATCTCCTCCTACCTTTCTAACCTCCCTTCTCCTACCCTCTCTCCTCCTAATCATCCAGGGTGCATCATATTGATCACCTCTTTTTAGTAATTCCAGACAGCATCAACTCCCTACTACCCCCCACTAACCCACTCATAAAATTCACTGTGCCCCTCAATGCAGCGGCTCCCTTAGCATCCTGATCCAGAAGATTAGATCATATTATACCAATACTGGTTAAAGTAATTTATAAATGGATATAAGATTCGTTTTACACATATTAATACCTCTTGTCTTCTTTCGCCCAGAACCTAAATTTGTTTCCACATCTTAAATTCAGAATATGAGAATTCAATCTCTAGTTTAATTCCCGTTTCTCACTTTTATTTACTATTAAACCCCAACAGCTGCTTGTCACTAACAGGCTCCATTTCTCCAACTTGCTCATCTTGCTCTGGATGAGCGGTCTCTTTATTAAAGTACAGTCAATGAACAAGAACCATTTGATAATCAACAACCTAATTCTTGACTCAAAGTCGGACATCCTGCTCAGCACCAACATCTGGCTAGGAGACAACATATCATGATCAATCACATGGCCATATCACACGGATCCTCCCCCAAAACCACCGCATAATAATGCAAAAATACTACACTATACCTAGTGGACTTCCAAATTTAAATTCCATTTCAAGGAACTACCTAAGATACTTTCACAATTTTGCAACCTAGAGTCCACCAGCACTACAATCCCTCACTCCCAAGCTTTCAGCAACACCACTGAAAATGAACCTGTATCTAAAAAATTAAGAACCTGGAGTAATATCTCAGGAACAAGATGCCTAACAACAAGCCTACTGAGATCAGGATTAACATGAGAAATGGCACGAGAGGGCAATGGTCTCTGGCTTCCTTAAAATAAATTCTCCAAGTCCAAGCTGAATCAACTGGTCAAGACAGACAGGCCAGCCGGCTCCACGTCAGAACCCTGTATCGAAAAGACATTCAAGGACATCCAAAGCAGTTACCTCATCAGCAAGGACAATCCTAGGCAACTTGCTATCTCAAGGCACATTCACGCCAGAGTTTTTTTTTTTTTTTTTTTTAATTTTTTAAAGACCTTTATTGAAATTTGCACATCAGGTTACAAAGTATGCAAGCAAAGTTTCGGAAAATGACGAGGAAAGGAAGAAAAACCACATCTGTTACATACATCGTAAAGGCACTTGTACATTAGTGGCATACAGCTGAATCTAGGTGGGGGTGATAGGAGATGGAGCGGGAAAGGGCATGGAGGAGCGCTTGGTGCAGGCAGGGTACCGGCGGGGGAGGCTGCAGAGAATCAACAGCGTGCAGAGGGGGGGTAGCACTCCTCTGCGGACCAGCACCGGCGGCCGCCGCAGGCGGTGAGCCGGCAGGGAGCGCGGAAGAGGTCGCAGAGGGAGATGCACTCCGGCGGAGGAGGTATGAGACAAGAGGACCGCAGATATCAAGAGGCCGGCCAGTTGCCGGTGTCAACTCCCAAAATTCGGACAGGAGCGTCTGACAACGCGCAGCATCTTCAAGCCAAGCGCTAACCCTGGGTGCGGGCTTCCGACCCCAATGCATGGCGACTCTGCGACGAGCGAGAACATGCAGCATAGCGGTGAGCCGACGGGAAGCGTCAGGACAATGTTTCACAAAGCCTAAAAGGCAGATCAATGGGTCAGGCGAGACAGACGAGGAGGTAATCTCAGTAATGGTGGTGCACACATCGCGCCAATATGCAGAAACCTTGGGGCACAACCAGGCCAGATGAGAAAAGTCCGCCGCGGGAGCCGAGCACCGGAGACATCTATCACTGGGAGCGAGGCCCATTCTATACAGCTGAGCGGGGGAGCGGTACAATCTGTGCAAATATTTAAAATGTATGAGGCGCAGGCGGTAGTTAGGAGACAGACGTTTGGTCTGCTTACAACAGTACAGCTAGTCCTCCTGAGAAAGATCAGTACCTAGATCCTCGCTCCAGGCAACGCGGGCGCGATCAGCAGATATTGGTGACGCCGCCAACGTGGTGGCATAAAGTCTGGAGACCAGTTTGTAGGGGGAAGTGGAAGTGTAAGCCAGGTCGAGGGCAGCCATCGAAGGAGGGGGCTGAGGGAAAGTGGAGTGCAGCTCCCGGCAGGACGCCCTGAGTTGATAATAGAGCAACGTGTCCATTGGGCCGGACTCCGCTGGAAGAGAAAAAAAGTTGTCATCAGGGTAGAGGTCCGACAATGTGGCCAGCCCCAGGCCCGTCGCAGGTTTAACCATCCCGGCTGTGTGCAGTGAGGGAAATACCGGGTTGTATGCGACGGGCATGGTATTGGCGGAGAGCAGGCTGGAGCCAGAGTATTTCCGGAGACCGTCCCAGGCCCAGCGCAGGGTCTCCACAGTGTCGACCTCTCCGCGCGGTGGTTTAGCAGGGACAAAAATGGCAGTCCGGAGGGGCGAGGGGGCCGCTAGGTCGGCCTCCACCGCCACGTGGGGCTGAAATGGCGTCGGATGCAGCCAGAAGTGAAGGAAACTAGCCTGGGCACTGAGGGCGTATAATTTGAAGTCCGGGGCGCCCATCTCGCCGCACGTAAGGGGGAGCGTGAGAATATCATAGGTTGACGTCCAGCCCAGACGAGAGAGATGATGAGGGAGCGGAGTGTGCGGAAGAAATGAGCCATAAGAGGAATGGGAACATTGAGGAACAAGTATAAAAACTTCGGGAGCACAACCATCTTGGCGATGGCAATGCGCCCCGCCAAGAATAGTGGTAAACGTCGCCAGAGGGGAATCTTGGTCTCCAGCCAGTCAACCGCGCGGCCGAAATTCGCCTTCCAAAGTTCGTCCACGCTCCTGCTGAGCCAGACGCCCAGATATCTGGTGGGCCCAGATGCCCACATAAACGGGACTTTCACGCCAGTGTTAAGTTATCCTGCATCATGAAAAAGAAGCTCAAAGCAACAGACCCAACTAGCTATCTAAAGATTTTCAATTGCCAATTCTTACAAAAAAGATTACTGATGTCATAGAAAGAAACAACTGATTCTCTGTCATGAAACTGCCTTTCATCCAGACAGATACACTGAAAATCCTGATAGCCATATGGGATGACTTCAAAACTACTGAGGACAGAAAAGGTGTATATGCATTAGTATAGCTAGATCTGCGGCTAAAGGTAGAGGAACTTGCAATAGACAATGCACCCTAGACTGGATCTTCTCTTAATGTACGGGAGGTCTAGCACCATCTTGCTGCTCCAGCTGGTGTCAGCTTCTTACAGCACCAACTCTTTTGTTCCTCAAGGCTTGGCAATCACACCACTCCTCTTCAAACCCTACCTCACTCTGCTATAGCCTTTCAACCTAGCTTGCATACACCAATGGCATGCAGTTCATTATAAATCAGAAAAAGTCTGTGTTAGAAATGGAGATCTCTAATTGGCAATGGTTTGCACCTTTGTCCAAGTAGGGACCCTTGCTTCAAGTCAGGGTAAGGGAGATACGCCCTTAGACAACCCCTGCTCACCCCCTTGGTAGTTTGGCACGAGCGACAGGCTTATCTCAGAGGCAGTGTGTAAAGCATTTGTGCACACATACAGTAATACAGGGAAAACACTACAAATGGACATCACACCAGTTTAGAAAAATAAGTAATCTTTATCTAAACCAAAAAAGACAAAAACAACAAAAATCCAACATACAGTTATCAAGATATGATTTTTAAAAGGTAAAAAAAGTTCTGTCCATAGCAAACTATAGATGCGACCCTTTCAACTTAAAGTACTTTGGATGCGTCAAAATCATAAGGAAAAACAGCCGCAGGGAAGGTGATGCATCAGTGCCTTACGCACAGGGAAGGAGATGCATCTGTTCCTTGCTCCAGGGGAGGTGATACGTCGGTTCCTTACTGCCACGCAGAGGAGGTGATGGGTCGGTTCCTTACTGAAGAGGAGGTGATGCGTCGATTTCTTACTGTGCGGGGAGCTAATGCGTTGGTTTCTTACTGCGGCCCCGGCGTTGCTGTAGACTTGGCACCCCAGTGCGATGCGTGGGGATTCGGGGAGGCGTCGGCTCTCGATGTGGTGGCGGCAACGGCGCTGCATCGATCTCTCCAGTCATGGTCCCCGATGCGTCGGTTCTTGCAGCCGCACAGCAGGGCCTGCGTCGGAGTCGGTGAGCTCGGACTTCGGAGAGCGGTGCACGAGACTCGGCGTGCGGCTGTTTCTCCAGCCGCGGGTAGGCGCTGCATTGGTTTCTTCAGCGGCACGCCGGCAATGCGTGGAAATTCTTCCCGCACTGCGGTGTTGCGTTGGAAACAGGTGCGGATGCGTCCCGCTTCTTTAGGTGCTTCAAGTTTTCTCAGCTCACAGCAGCAGGACCACCTCCAAAGGCCCAATGCGGGAGCATGCAGCTCTTGGCAGGTCAGAACTCCCAGTTCAGGGGAGATGGTGGGAAAGTCTTTGTGTCCCTGAGACTTCAGAACAGGAGGCAAGCTCTACTTCAAGCCCTTGGAGATCTTCTTCAAGCAGGATACACAGCAAAGTCTTTGTCCTCTCCTTGGCAGAAATAGCCACTGCAGGCCCACCCCAGAGAGCACACAGAAAAGTGGTAGTACTTCTCCTTCAGCTTTCCCAGCTCTTCCTCTTAGCAGATGTTCCTCTTGAGTCCAGAAGTATTCTAAAGTTCTGGGCCCCAATATTTATACAGCATTTCTCTTTGTTCTCCTGTGGCAGAAAGGCTCTGTGCTCAGTCTAAACCAGTTCTGTCCTCTCTGGTCCAGCTTCTAGGCAGGAGGTGGAGACAGCATTGTGTAAGGCAGACCAGGCCCATTCAGGTGCAAGGAAATCTCCTCCCCCTACTCTAAATGCAGCCCAGGTCTATTCAGCCCAGCCCTGACTCATCCAAGAAAGGCAGGACACACCTCTACCCCCCAGTGGCTGTCTACAGAGAATGCACTTCCCCAGCCCCTGTCACTCCAAAGCCAGACAGTCAGCCCACAAACCAGCAGAGGCACACACGATGGCTAGGCAAGAAAATACCCACTTTCTAAAAGTGGTATTTTCAAACACTCAATATAAAAATCATCTTTACTAAAAGATGCATTTTTATATTCTGAGTTCAGGAATACTAAACTCCATCTTCCTCCTTGTCCCAATGGGGAGTTATACTTATAACATGCTATAAATGAACTCCCATTCTATCCTATGGGACAGATAGCCTTTCCATAGTGAAAAACAAAGTTCACTATCAGGACATGTCACACACACCAGGACATGTCCTACCTTTCACATACACTGCGCCCTGCCCACAGGGGTACCTTGGGCCTACCTTAGGGGTGACTCACATGTAATAAATGGGAAGGTTAGGGTCTGGCAAGTGGGTGCACTTGCCAGGTCGACATGGCAGTAGAAACTGTGCACAGGCACTGAAGTGGCAGGTCTGAGACCCTTTTAAAAGGCTGCTTGTGTGGGTGGCACAATCAGTGCTGCAGGCCGACTAGCAGCATTTGATTTACAGGCCCTGGGTACTAGGGCCTTTGTAGTGAATCAAATAAGCTAATCATGGAAACACCAATCCATAATAACAATTTACACAGAGAGCATGTGCACTTTAGCACTGAATAACAGTGGTAAAAGTGCTCAGAGTCCTAAAACTAACAAAAACAGGGTCAAAAATAAGAGGCCAAAAAGTCTGGGGGTAAACCAGCTGAAAAAGCAAGGTCTAACACAATCCCCTTCCATCCTAAAGCCAGGGTAGGCTAATCAATCCCTTGATGGACTTCCCTGCTTGGGGCGATAGAACCTAGACCCGGCCCACAACAGCAGGGCATGTTCTCGTTCTACCCCCTGTTGAACCCAGTTGGATCCCTCTGTCCATACTCTCAGGGCCCACTAAGCTAACCCATGGGGAACCCTCCGTCTCCGGAGGGGACCCCATCTGTGCAGCACCTAACCATAGCTTGCTCACAGGTGTGCCCCAGCAGGCAGATAGTACCCCCATGGCCAACACAGTGGTGTGGCCCAGTCCACCCCCGGGGTATGACTCCTCCCCCCTCACCCCCCGGGGCCACTCTGTCCACCAGGACAGCAAGCCACAGTGGCCACTGACTGCTGTCAGTGCTGAGAGCCAGGCCCCAGCCCTTTCATGGTTCTCTAACCCCTGTGGCGTCAGAGAGTGGGGGGCGGTAGCCCCAGGTGCCTGACACCCTTTGTCCACTCTCCCTCCTGTCAGGTCAGGGATGACTTCCTGACTCTGACCCACCAACCCAGGGTCTGTACCCTGAGACTGGACAGGGGTGGGCTCTCCCACACTCTGTCCTCCTCCCTGGGGCTCTGTACCCTCCCACCTGGAGTGGTACCCCCAGATTCCAGAATTGTCAGGGCACCTGTGGCAGGTGTCCTGCACAATTCGCACACCAGTTCAGGTGTGCTATCCTGCAAGTAGTATCCCAGCCTAGGGTCTGTGCCCTTAGGCTGGGCAGGGGTCAGGGGTGAGGCTGCTTTCTCCCAGCCCCCCTACTGGGGCCCTGTACCCTTCCACCTGGAGCGGTGCCCCAGAAGACAAACCAGGAGGGGCACTGCTAGCAGTCGCCCCTTCCTCCAGGTCAGGGGGGGCCCCTGAGCCTGGCCCTCCAACCCAGGTTCTGCACCCTTAGGCTGGACGTCTGCCTGGCAACCCAGGATTTCCGGGGAATACACCAACCCCCGCTCCCCCTCCAGCACCCCCACAAGGGAAACACACTCCTCAGGAGTTGTGCAAGAGTCTTCCTGGTGCAGGTCTCCAGCCTCCTGTCCCCCTGACAGAGCATCAAGACCCCCCCAGGCCTCACCAGGGTCAGTCCAGGGGTGCTCTGACCTCAGAGCTGGTAACCCCTCACCCACTGGTCCTTCCACGGGGGACTGCATCCACCCCTCACTCTGGACTCAGAACTGGTGGGGCGCTTGTTACAGCCACCCCCCCACCCCCCATTCACCTGACACCTTGGGATCCCCCTCAGGGGATGGCTTCCCATTACAGACCAGGCCCCCCTCCTGGTGTTCCCTCAAGGAACCAACCAGGCCTCGAGACTGGGTTTCGCGGACAAGACAGACACAGATACACACACAGACACACACACAGACAAACAAACACACACACTCTTTAGAAAAATAGCAATATTTATCTGAATAAAACAAGACCAAAACGACAAAAATCCAACATACACAAACAAAAATATAACTTTTAAAATATTAAATGCAATTGCAGTTCCTTAAAATCAATCGATGTGTTTGACTAGGCCAACGTATCTTAGATGTGTTAAAAGCAAAGACGATACGAGGTGCAGGAGAGGTGAAGCGTCGGAAAAGCCGGTGATGCGTTGGTTCCTTACTAGTGCAGGGGAGGTGATCCGTCGGTTACCTACTGCTAGGCAGGGGAGGTGAGGAATTGGTTCCTTACTGCCACAGGGGAGATGATGCGTTGTTTTCGGCATGATGCGTCGGTTCCTTACTGCGGTGTGGTATCGATGACGAAAGCAGCGCTCAGGGACGGTGCGTCCATGATACGTCAAAGTCAAGTCGTGCTACATCGGTTTCACAGGATCGAAGCAGGCGTTGCGTCGGAGTCAGAGCAGTGCGTCACGGATTTTGGTGATGTGGTGCTGGGAACTCACGCAGCTGCAATTCCTCAGAGGCGCTGCGAGAGAAAGCTGTGTGCCTGCGTTGTAAGCTGCGGTCGGTGCATTAAGCGGAAACCACGCTTCAGTGCAGGCAGTGGCGATGCGTCAAGTTTTGCAGGAATGCGTCGATTCCGAATGACGCTGTGAGCCGATGCGTTGATTTTCTCTTTCTTTTGCACTAGCTCCTGCGTTATTCCACAGCCATGTAGAGTGGGCTGACGATTCCCCTTATCACGTTATACCAGTGAGGTCAACCCAGTGAGGTCAACCCCACAACCTCAAAGACAATACCCCATTAAACATGAGGCTAAAAAACAAGTTAGAGAGATACACACACAACATGAATACCAAGGTGTAATAGAGAGTTGAACCTCTGCTATGAATAATGCTTTGTTTGCAGTAATGAAACCTGACCATTCATATCGTCTAGTATTAGGTTACAGGCACCTGAACACAGCTACATGTACATTCACAGTACAAAACAGGCATATAGCGACACTAATGAATAACATAGTGCGAAAGAAATACAAATCAACTCTAGACATCTCTAAAGGATTTTTCTGCTAAAACATAGCACCAGAAAGCAGGTATTTGATCTCATTTAGTGTGTTTGGGTCTCTAAAACAATTCAGCCATTTGCTTCAAGGGTATAAGAAGAACCTATTTTTAGGATACGAGGTATCAAGTGAAGGCAAAAGCCTAGCGACACATTTCCTCAAGAAGTGCACTTCTACAATCACCAAACACCTTGAAGAAACTCCAATCCATATTGGATTTTCTGAATTTTGGCAGAACTTACATTCCAGACTACACAGAGTGGGTAAAACTGTTCTATGACTTGATACATCCAGACTTTTCAAGTACACATAGGAAAAGTGAACACACACAACTCTTACGCTCAGTACAAGCTGACATGCTAGCTTCAAAACACTTACACACGTGTATGTAAACACCACCAACCTGATGATCCGTATAATCATGGGTGCATCAGGGTATACCAACGTTTCATTCAACACAGGTGACACTGTACCAATTGCATATAAATCACATTTATACACCAATGTTGAGATGTATATTGCACTGGCAGAAAAGATTTGATGGCGGTGCAGACTGCTGTAGTGAGCCAAAGATCTGTGGCTCAGGGAAAAGAATTATTAACTCCAGTTCCAGCGCCCCTGAGGCTGTCACAAAGGCCAGCGTTCCTAACGATAAGGCTTTAAATCCACAATGGATACCTACACACAGTCACTAAGTGACTGCACAGCGCAGGGGGCAGAACTTAAGGCTCAAATTCTGGCACTTGAGAATACGGATCCCGTATTCCCCACAAATATAGTGTACAATTTGTGTTATTGTGTCCAGCCTTACCATAAGTACTTAGACTACTGGAGCCAGAATGGATTCAGAGACTCCAAAGGGTACACAATAAAGCACAAACAGCTTTGAGGACAAGTGGCAAAACTCAAAGAGTGTTTTCCACAGACGCATGTCATACATACACTGAGTCATCAGCATGTAGGAGTTCCATGGCTTGTGAAGCCGCAAAAGCAACAGTGCAAACTGCAACAGCTGCTCCAATTATTCGTTCAAGTACTAGGATATATGGAGACATCATGGTGGCAGTCAATGCTGCATCGGATGGCACACACAGGCTGAAAGGCTTTCCTGCTAAATACTCCTACCAGTTAGGTCTGCAAAACATTCTGTTTGCTCAGATTCCCAGAGTGGGCGATTGAGTGATACCAAATTCAGATCGCAGGTTTGGACTAATCCTAGCAGCACATGAGGGCTTATCATTTGCACGTGCAGGGGTGGCGGCTACAGTTTCATGATTGCAGCAATGCTATTGGTGGACAGGTCTTTACAAAAAGACCAAGGAATTTGTCCTTAAATGTGACATCTGAAAGCAGATGAAGGGTTCCACTGTGGCGCGTTCACCACGGACACCTCTTCTGATCTCAGACAGGCCTCTCACTTGTGTTTATCTGGACCACTGCAGTCCTTTACAATCAGACGGGACTTACAAATACATCTTGCTCGCAGTGGATTCCTGCTCTCAATTCCTTTGGGTTTGGCCGCAGCGATCGGCTGAAGCCCGAACTGTTATTATAGATCTGCAAGTCTTTATCGTGTAATAAACAGTAGCCACATTCCATTCGGACCCGAGGGTCGAGCGTTCGCCTCAAAGTCCTACAGAAACACCATGAGAACATTGTGTGGGGCCGTGCAGTACTCCTGCTCCTATCATCCCGAGGGAAATGCGATAGTGGAGAGGAAGAATCGAGACTTAAAGCAGTCTTTTACAGCAAGGTTATTAGGTTCAGGTCGCAGTTGGGTTCATCACCTATACATGGTCCAGAGAGCCCTAAACAATCTGCCTAGAAAATCTCTGGGTGGTCGGACTCCCTATGAGGTCCTGTTTGGGGTTAAGACGTGGGTACCAGACCTCGAAAGTCCAAGTACAGTGGCGGCTGAAACACCATTTGACATCAATGAACGTTTGGACCTTTTTCAGGAACTGAAAGACTTCCGAGTCGTACAGAGCAACGTCCAGCTGAAACGTACCGTCACTGGAGAAGTGAAGGGAGCACCAGCATCTCCTGGTTGGACCCGAAAAGATTGGTGAACTAGTCTGGGAGAAGACTGTGGACAAGAAATAATTCAGGCCATCTTACAGAGCGCCTGTACCTGTACTGGCAATTGAAAGTACGAAAACTGTCCTTCTCCCACCCCTTGCTGGTTGCAAAAACAAGAGATTTGTGTCAATATATCTCGTCAAACCACACTATTTGGCCTGTTCTCCACAGTAGGCCAAGAGGGTTTCTAGGTAGTGACATGCCTCCTCTCACTATCTAACAAGAAGTCCGTATAAAAGCTTTAATTAACGATGAAGCATCTTCTCCCCTCCAGGGGACAGCTTACACAAAAGTATCACTTCTTTCTGTTACATCAACAAACTCTTTACAAACATCATGCACAGAAACAAAGATTTCAATTCGACAAACAAACAGACAAATAAGGTGTCTACCGCAACATACCACTCATAAGAGTCAACTCCCAGTTCTACAAAGCCTAAAGAGTTGCCAAAAATAGATCGAACAGCCTCCGGATACTTCATCGACTATGATGACATCTCTTCGGATTCATCTGACCCACCACCACTACCGCCCCCAGGCAGATTGCGTGAATTCTACTTTTGGCTGAAAAATACATACTTTATCCTATCTTGGATATACATTGGATTATAATTTTATCACTTTTCCTTTGGATTGGTTTTGTGGCAGTCTTTTTCTTGATTCTGAACAGGCACTATCTCCCAGAACGCTCTGCTGTGGAACTGGTGAACTTGGTTTTAAAACCCCATTCTTTATCACACAAAGTGCAAAAAGACTTTTCCCTTGTGAACATTTCTGTTGTTCCACTTCTAGACGGGATTGTTTGGGATAAGGTATCATATGATATATTTGGACCAACTGAATTAATTCAAATTCCATAAGTGTTTAAAACTTCCTTGCATGATTATATCACTCCTAGTACTATCTCTGATGATTGGGATATTGATACAATGCAAGAAATGCTAGAAGATCTGAAGATTTCAGCTGTTTTTAATGGAAATGAAATGTAGGAGGGCACAGCTAATTATGATTAAATGTTCTGATTTCACCATTATGGTTACCATTTCCTGCATAAAGCAAGTACTCCATGTGCAGTATTTAATTACACACAATGGAAGCATTGCCCTATTCCACCACAGGGTAGCTCAAAAGCATTTGCACAGAATTTTGCATATTTTTCAGGTCACAATCCAGCTGGCCCCTAGTCCTATTATAAATTCCCACCTTCACGGGCTCAGAAAACTGTGCTTACTGGCACCAAGCTGATTTATTCTGCATCTTTTATTTCCCAGATATCTGTACAAGGATTTGACTTTTGGAAAGACAATGTTGATTTGAAGCTCATTTAGGGAACTAAGGATTGGCAGATTCAAGGGAACAAGGCTTTATTTAGAGCATGCCTTACACCATACCAAATGATTTTTCTGTACAGATCTGTGCAGCAAACGTCTTGTCTTGGCCAAGATAAAAGATTTGAACGCGCCAAATATTCCCACATTTGCACGATTTGCAAATTGACAACAGTTCAGAGATTACACAGAGGAAACATTAGACACCATGCTTCGCAATGGCTCATACAATTCATCAGGTACCAATCACGAGGGATGGTTAGTGTGTCCGTTGGATATTAATGGATGTCAGGCTAGTTTTTTGGGTGACACCAACAGGTTTAAAATCAGTAGGCCCGACCCACTATATGCGCAGACACAACACTCAGGATGGTAACAACTTACAATGTTGGGAACTTATGCCTAGATTGGCTAAAAATCTCAACATTGTCTCAGGTGAAACAACACTTGGCCTTTCTTTCTGATGACATGGGATTACAGGACGTTTTACTAGGTCCTAGAAAACCACATCAAAAGCACTTTCTGTATGCAATAGACAACAAAGTGTAGAATATTTCACAGCAGGAAGCTGCTGAGAGATTACGCAAAATTGAAAGGGAAAATTTAGAAACAGCTCTGGCAGTAGTAGATAATGGTATGACTACTCTATCTACCAGGATTTACTCTCTGGGTAACATAGTGTCATCTGCAATTGACATCCTACAGAGTGACAGGCCTTATTTACAACATCGGCAATCACACCTTAGGGCTATTATGTTACTGAGCTAGACTCTACAGACACTTCGTGCTGGTCGCATTCCATGGCGACACCTTAATGCCACTAGCCTGTTTTTGCCTTACAATCTCACTAAACAGCAAATGATCATTGCAAAGAAGGATGCAACATATACAGTGTTACACATAGAGAAGCTAGATAAACTACCATTCACTGTTGCAGAAATACCGTCCACAGATTGGCTAACACACGAGTTTATTTCTCTGCCAATTTCAACATTATACTTCCAATATTTCTTATAACACCATCAAGTGGGCAGATTTGTAGCGCTAGGAGAGAGGTACGTACAGGTGTCATGGATCTTACCTTTCGAATTCCGTGGTTGGAATAGGGAAACTAAGGTTTTTCTTAGCAGGATTGACTGCGAAAGTCATTCCTCAGTGTGCAGGGAAGTTTCACTTCATGGCACATGAAATGGGTTTAGGTAGGGAAAACTTGTCATGCTATTTGAAAGGCTCCCTGGCTACTGTGATCCGTCTGGCTTTCAGATTACTCTCAAATAGGAGTTACTTGATGCTGAATGATCAAGGCTGCTGTGGGATGAGACCAGGTGTTTTGCTTATCTGGCAACAGTCTCTGCGGTTGTGACCTGTTTCCACCTGCCTACAGAGTTAGGGATGCAACGCTTTGGACTCTGATGAAGCTTACAGATCTGCGCTTTGACGCTTTAAGCAGACTGAAAGCCTTATCGTTCCAGAAGGATGTGGCCTTAACATCTGCAAGGGAGACGTTTGATCTTTGAGTTGCAAGGTCTTCTTCTGAGAAACAGTTGCTACTCCACACTAATTTCCCACACCATTTTGGGGAGCTTCTGCACCGCATTTTTAACATGTCTGATACAGCAGGAGTAGCGCACTTTTTTAAGACAATAGGCTCCGGGTTGGTTAGCACCTTCCAGATAGTCTTCAGAGTTATTGCATCATTCATACACTACGTGTTTGGAAGCATTTTGGAAGGCTTACCGCTTGTCCTGTTCCTAGGTGTCAGTATTGTGCTTATATATTTTCTGCTCCGTAATGGATGTCCCATCTTGAGGCCAAATGGGGATAGCACTACCACACATGCTCCTGTGTCATGAATGCATGATACAGTGCTGTGCTTTCGGCCTGTATGGCTACACTGCGTGCAGCCTGTTTTCCGCTGTCTGCTGTGCACTTTCGAGTGTGTCCTGAACAACTGCTTGGGAGTGCAATTGGTTCAATCTCCGGACATTGCCCTACTGGTGGGACCCTTAACGGCTCACTTGTACTGTTGTACTTCGCGCATGCCATTGCTCCAAAATGCATACTATGGGACATCTGCCTTTTTGGAAAGGGGGTAGCTGGGCCCCAGAGACTGCCCTGAAGCTAGGGGACTCCATTCCACATTGCGCCAGGAGGTACGTTTGCTAACACCTGTGAGGAAGGGGGCGTGGCCTAGTCATGCTACAAAGCGCTGCTACAGTCCCGCCACGTGGGACGTGCCCGGGCCAAGGGCAGGCCCATCTTGTGCCTGTCATCGCTAGGAGGAGGCTGGGCTAGGCCAACCCTCTGAGAACTGCAAGGCTAGAAGGTATTTGTGTGTTCCACTGTACATCTATTTGATATAAGCAATAGTACTTGACATGGGAACCTTGGCGTTGTCTGACTGTCGCCTGGTGCGGTTGTGGTGTGCGGTTGTTCTTTCGCTCCCCACAACTGGCAAACAATAGACTTTGTAGTGGACATCCCACTTATTTTTTGCCCCGCCTTGCAGGGAATGTCAGTCTCCTCTCCACCACCCTGGGCTCTGTAATTGTTCTCTCCCGAGATGGACAAATGGAAAAACACCTCAACAGACACAGGTGGCCTAACGTTGGGTGCTGTCCCGAAGGATCTAGTCAGTATTGGCCTTTCCAAGTCATCAATTCTCTCATACCTAAGAGCAGCTGTGGGGGCAATCAATGATGAAATCAGTACAGTAGAGGAGAGGCTGGGTATTCGCTCTGCCCTTATGGAGTCTGCAGTTGCCCCTTTACCCAGTTCTGAGCCCATTAGAAATATCGCCACAGGAACAAGTGGCGTGACTCGGGTAGATGGGGCCACTGATGCTATTGTTATTGCAGATGTTCACCGATCGGAGTCCGAGTCTGTGACAGTGATCAGGAATTCCCTGGTTGATTGTGGTCCCCCGGCATCTAAACGGAAAAAAGGTAGAAAGCCTGATGCAGTTGCGGTGCAGACAGGGCCCAAAGCCGAAGGTAGACTTGCACTTTCATCATCCATAAAGAGCTATGGTCATAAATCGACTAGTGATCCCACTGTTAATGTTAATTTTGAGGAATTTGCTCCCAAGGGCTAGTTATTGATAGACTCAGCAACAGCAGTTGGTAAATGTCATGAGAAACTGTCCTCTATTGAGAGCAGTCTAAAAAACCTAATCTTGTTTTGGAAAGCCAACATGTCAATGCCAGGTACAGTGTCTGGCCCCGTGAGCCATGTATCTTGGGGGACAGGGCAGACAGGGTCAAAGATAGTGAGGGAACATATTCAGGGTTCTACAGGTGCATCTGCTTTACCTAATGATGGAATTCTATTGCTCCCCAAGTTGCCTTCTCCCAGTTTACTTGTATCTGGATGTCAGGCAAACTTGCCCACCCAGCCCTCGTGGCTGGATGTTTTAGGGCACACAAAGTCGTTGGCCTATTTGGGTAGTCTCAGGAGCAACCCAGTAAACCAGTGATCTCAGGGGGGAATCAGATTTCGCAGGTAGCAAAGCCAGTCCGGGACCCTCTCGAGTAGTTCCCAGTCTTTCTCCTGTGTCGGCCCCCTATGTTGTGGTACTCACTGGTATTCCACCATTAAAACAAGGGGTTAGAGAAAACTATTCCAGCCTAAAAAATAAAGTTAGCCACTGGCTTTCCCAACTGGGTAACAAAGGGCAAACTTTGGCTTATTTTGGTCCGGAGGGTGGACTGGGTTGGACTAACTCCCAAAACCTATCATGGGGATTGTGTAGTCATTAATTTTGACTGGCCCAGAGTTGTCTCAATGATTTTAAATCTTGCTAGGCAGCCTTTCTGTGCCTCCATTGTTTGGGCTTTTCCTCTTGGATATTTTTATCGCCCGCTGGTAGTTTAAACTCAATCGTGCATAGGGGACAGAACCAATAGCACCTGTATTGGGGCTATAAGGCCATCCAGGGTCAGTGACTTGGTGATACACACCTCTAATATATTTGAGGTTCTGGGGGCAGATGCACTTGACTGACTGCTAGGTTTTAACGTTGAGATGCCCCCCACCTCGGAGAGCTCTTGGATTGGGGTCAGTAGGGTGTTGACCCAGAGAGCTGAACAAGGGGCCTCGCAGAATTAAGTACTTTGTGATCCAGATGAGTGTGGCCCTGATATTCTGATTAATAATAGTTCTGGTGATCGCCTCAACAAAAGGGGACGGACTTGGTAGCCAGACAAGAAGTTGCATCAGTAGGGGAGCTTGTGCTGGGGTACCCGCTGCTCGGAATGTTGAGATGCTAGATGCTAGGTGGAGACCATCAATGGTGTAAATCCCACCACAGTAGTGAATGATGGCTGTAGGACTACTGTTATCCCAGAAATTGACACAACTAAGGTAGACACCAGTGTTTCCCCCTCAGGTTAGCCTCCTGGAATGTGGCAGGCATATATAGTTAAAAGAAATTACCCCGACTGGTTGGCGTTTCTTAGCTCATTCGCCTGAGTATGCCTACAGGAGATGTGAGATGTGGAGGGCTCCTTTTTTCTGGAGGGATATACATCATATTTCAATCCTGCCGTACCTTCACTAGGAGGACACCCAAAGGAGGGTTTGTGGCATTTGGTCTCTCTTTCCCTAAACTGTAGGATCAAGCACATGGCAGGTAGTTCAGCCAATTTGCAAGTATTCATGCTAAGCTCCCTATGGTGGGAGATTTTGTTTTGTTCGACTTTTATAATGCAAATACTGGTCCGTCCTTTTGCAACACACTTTCCACTCTAAGGGATCAATTGTTGAACATGGATACATGTAGCAATGTAAAAGCAGCATTTATTTTAGTGGGAGATTTTAATACTCACCCCTGCCCACACTCTTTTTGTCCCATGTAATCAAGTGCATAAGAAAGATTTTTTGCACCTGAAACACAGTCAAATGGGCGACTTTCTGAATAAATGACTTTTAGAATTTAACTTAGAATGTGCCATGACCAAAAAGTTCTAAAGCGCAGATGGTAGTTTTGCCCCTACTTTTATGGACGAGGCTTGTACTGCACAATAGATTTTATTTTTACTTCTGTATCTTTGCAGGATTATTTAGATCATTTTGGCATAAGTCTTTGATTTTAGTGATCACTATTGTATCTCTGTTAGTGTTACCAACTTGTATATTAGAGCCCCGGTTCAGGGTGTTTTTAACCATTCGGAGGGCGTAGCCACTGATCAGGGACGAAGACTGAGGTGGTCGAAGATTGTTCCAGGGGATTTTTTGAAAGGCCTTGTGAACGCCAAGCGAAGAGGATTTGATCTGTGTCTGGGGGCTTATTCAATGATTGGGGCAGATGTTAAAGCCAGGCTATCACTCCCCTCTAAACCAGTAGCAAATAGTAATCCCCGTTGGTTTGACAAAGATGGCTCAAAAGCTCATAAATTATTAATGTTCGCACTCAAAGCTCAGCCCAAAGACCAGTGTCAAATAGCCAGTAGACGCATTGTCTACAAAAAGGTGCTAGACTCAAGGAAGAGAGCAATTAAAGAGGACGTTTGGGCAGATCTCATGGATGCCTCTCTTAGGGCGGATAACAGTAAATTCTAGGAAGGTGTTAATCATCCTTAATTTAATGACAGCGGGGCCCACACCACTTCCTCACTTATCCTTCTGGAGAAGTGGATTGAGCATTTTAAGGTTATCTATAACTCTCAGGACAGTGGTGTTCAAGATGAGCCATCGTTGTTAACTGGGCATCAATGCAATCTCAAATTTAATGTTAATGAGGTCATGCTCGCTATAGGATGCATGACTGGCCATAAGGCTCCTGGACCGGATCCCTGTTGACCTGTTTAAGATATCACCTGAGCTCTGGGACCCGATTCTAACCAATATGTTTAACTTAGCAGTACGTAAAGGCCTCCCACTTTCCTGGTCCCAGTCCGCCATTATCCCATTATACTAAATGGGCTCCAGAGACCAGCTGACCTCTTACAGGCCAATCTCTATGATTGATTCAGTAGTCAATGTGATGGGCAGGGTTATTTTGGAGAGAGCGATGTAATGGGCGGAGGACTGCTCAATCTTTTCAGATCTATAGTTTGGGATTCACCCGGGTTTAGGGACTTGTGACCAATGCCTAAACCTTTTTCTACTAATCAACAAGTATACTGTGGCGAAACCCAGGTCACTGTTTATTGCAATTATGGATCTGACCTCTGCCTTAGACAGAGTAAACAGATCCAAGTTATGGCCCATCTTGCTGGACATGGGAATGAACATAGATAACATAACATAACGTGTATTTGTAAAGCGCACGTTCACCCTTGGGTATCTTGGCGCTGAATAACAGTTGTTTATTGTTACCCAACTCAATGGTACTCATTTTATCGGCCTCAGATGGATGAAAGGCTGAGTGGACCCACTGGGATTTGAACCTGTGACCATGAGGTCGAACACAGGCCCCTGCAGTGGATGCACTAGTCCACTGAGCAGGATCTGGTGGCTCAGTGGACTAGTGCGTCCACTGCATATCGTCTATTTTCTCAGCGAGCTGAACATGGATATGACGGCAGTCATCCGATATAACTCAGATGGGTCCTGTACTAGTTCCCTCCCCTTAAAGAGTGCGGTAATACAGGGATGTATATTGGCCCCCTTTCTGTTCACCTTGTATGTGAATGACTTGGGGGGGCCAGGCTGTAAACAGGCAGGTGGATGGTCCTCGAGCAGGTGCCCGTCACATCCCTGCGCTGTTATATGCGAACAACACTGTTTTGCTGGCGAGAACTGTCCTGGGTCTTCAGACACTGCTTGATGGTTTCGTCACGTATATCAACAGCCTCGACCACTCTACCAACTATAGTAAATCTCTGATGATGGTTGTGGGCCCTTGAGGACAAAGTCAAGTTCCTTTGATGCTCAGGGCCAGAAGGTGACCAGGGTTCAGACTTACACATACTTAGGTGTGGTGTTTGATAAACGATCCACCTGTGTTCGTTTGATAAGATCTAAAAGATTATCCCTGTCCCGCTCTACTGGGGCAGTTTTCTCCTTCTCCTCCAGAATCGGTAGTAAGCCTCTGGATGCTTTAAAATGTACCAGGCTAAATCGGTCTCTTTGGCCACATTTGGCAATGACGTCTGGGAATATGTAGACCCAAGGGAGCTTCAAGTGGAGGAGAATGGATTCTGTAGAAGTCTTTTGGCAGTACCAATATCTACTCCCGCCTTTATGGTTCATGGGGAGTTAGGGCTGCCCTACTTGTCAGATCTTATTACTCTGCGCCCCCCTCCTTAGGTGGCTCACCAAATGCGTGAGACCTGAAAATCACTTTAACAGAGAGATACTGATGGACTGAATGCAGCTTCAAGGGAGGAGGTCAATTAAATGGCTGGCATTCAAACGGGACACCTTTGTTAAGCTAGGCAGACTAGCTTTGTATGACTCGCCCAAATAATATCGGAGACATGCAGGCAAAACCAGTGGGTACACACTTTTTAATGCTCTCGTTTCATCTTTTCAACGGTCTAAAATACAATAAATGGCATACTGAACCAGTCAATAATCCAGTCAGAAACAAGCAACATCGTCTGCATTACTTGGAGTATTGGCTTCTTTGGTAGAGAAAGAAATAGCAATCTAGACAGCAATGCCTACAAACTATAACTCATCAATAAAAATATGTTTAGATATCTTGGCATTATTGATCAATGGCCTGCATGCAATATCCCTGCAGGGCCTTCATTCACATTTTGAATTAATTTATTTTCTTGCATAGCTACTTCAAAGTGAATTGTCGAAAGAGACTTCCTAATTTTGGCAGAAATGTACAATCAGACTCAATGAGCTAAATTGATTTATCCAAGACCAGGCAATTTAGTCAAGTGGGGAATCCACTAGACCACATTTTCCCCACATTTGGAGTTAAAATATACCTCTTGCACATGGTAAATAAAATCCCCTCGTATACTCTGGAATGGTAAATCCAGAATAGAATCCACTGGGTTTTCTGCCACTACAGCATAGTGTGGAGTGGAGGATGGAGTGTGGTGGAGAGCTCCCCATTATCACCCAACTATATCCAAAATGAATAGTTACAAAAAGCTTTAGCACTTGTATGTGAGCAGAAGGACTACATATCTGGTCCAATACTACATAAGATCAAGTAAATCATCTATAATGAATGTAAAGCAGCCTACCCCCAAATTAATTCCATCAAAAGCACCCCTTTCTTGCACACTCTTGCTTTTGCCTAAAGGTTATTCATTGACCCCAGCCTATCCTAATGAGAAAGATATGTGCCCCCTACACCTGCCCTCATCCTCTCAATCTTTGGTGCATGTCAGTTGAAAGCAGGTTAGGTACGAAAATGGCAATTATTGCCCAAGAATTTTAACCAATTCTTAAGGGTCCAGTTGTAAAGTGGGCAATTCTACAAGGTAAAGAGTACTGGCATTGCATCCCTGCAGTGTCCCCTACATATTAGTGGTAGCATCTTATAAAGATCTTACTGCAGCAGGTGTGGGAAAGGAAAAATTACATTCTGTCTTTTGATCTATTCAGGCCATACAAACATATTAAAGATATATGTCCTGGGTCACAGATGCAGTGGGTTACATGATTACATGAGTAACAGGTAGTCCGTAATGGTAATTTATAAATGCTAGCTTTGGTAATGAGATACCCTTAGCATTCTCTCCCATCTAATACAGTAATTGTAAATCGTCAATAAGTGTCACAATCTCAAAGTCAAGTCTTCTTTCTACCTCTTGGGAGTAATGCTAATCAAAATTAGTTTTGTATTTCGGGTAGTGTCTTGGAATCTAGAAACCAGGACTTTAGGGCAACTGCAGAAAGTAATTCTTATGAAATACAAATAAAGGATTTTTTGTGTGGGCGCCCCTGCTTGGAGTAATAGTATAGTAATGTCACATATAGTTCTTGCTTTGACCAGAGTTTAACTCAGTTCTGATTTGTAGATTTTCGGTCACGGAAATCATGCCCAGCTCTCAAAGAATGACGCAACTAACGAGGTGAAAATGCCACAGTCAATGGCAGTCACTAACTAACAACTCGACCTCTTTACCACTTAGTATGGGAATAATTGATATTGCAGTCAAAGATAATCTTAAACTCCCTAGCTGCAGATCAATGACATTGTAGTCAAATCTGTAGAGAACTTAATGTCAGAGATACCTTTTTTTATGTCCAGAGCTTAACACAGTACCGAAAGGATCGATTTTTTACATTTTCTCCCAAAGAAATCATGACCAGGATTTGGAAGAAAGCCCAGTTGCATGTCCCAAATAGAATATTGATTGACAGACTGAGTGTGTTCACAAGTCTTACCCCATCTTCCAATGAAATTATAGAATACTGTTAAAAAATTCCATTACACGTTATATACAAAATCTGGTGACTTCACACAATATCAATCTGATTATTGGACACAAATCCTGCTCATTAATTCAAAACAGTCACAGAGGTATCAACTAAAAAGCAATAAACAAAGAAATCCCAACTTCAAAGAATTAATTACCGGATGAAATAGCCCCAAATCCTGATGATCTTCAAAGTGAATTTCTTTAAGCTCTATCATTGAACTTCTTCGGCGGAGAATTACTGCTAGAAAGACAGTCTGATACACCCAGGCATTCAGCAAACAACACTGTTTTTCTGAAAAAGAAAAAAAGACAAAGAGCCTCTCATTTGTAAATGGCATTGTCCAAAATTCTTGCTAAATTCAGATAATAAAACATTTGCTTGTAGATTGAACTCTGTAACATCAATGAGAACTAGTGAACAACAGCACACATTTCAACCCAAGCATTCAATGGCTATGCAGGCAAATCTTGTGATTAGACTCGGATACACTGCTTAGAATTTGGAAACGTTTTTCCACTACTATTTGAGATGCTGAAGTCTGTTGACTTAGTGAGTTGGAACAATATAGGCACTATTAGATAAGGCAGTTCTAATACACCTCAGGCATGTCAAATTAAAAAAATTATACCGAACAGCAATAGCGGTTATCAGCAATAATATAAATCCATTAAATGATTTGATATTGGAAGGGGTCTGAATTAGAGTTGCCCATTATCGCTGGACTTCATGGAACTATTTGTTCTCATAGTCAAGCAAATTATGGGTGGGTCTCATTAGTCATGCACCTAAAATTACCTTTAAAATTGCTGCTATGCAGATAATATAGTTATATACACTGCAGAGTCACAATCAGCATTTTCTGACTTTTCAAGCAAAGCCAAAAAATGTAGTGCACTTTCAGGCTTTAGGTAAAATTCACAAAAAATACTCTTACTTGGAGTATGTTAAGTTATATTCGGCTTTATATGTCCCTACTGCTAGATAACTTGGGCATAATATTTTGATGGATTTGATATGATCTATAAAACTTTACTGGCTGAAACCAGAAGTGTGCAAAAAAAATGGAATAATCTACCCTTAATGATCATAGGCAAAATTAACATTATAAAAATTATATTGCTAAAGAAACTGCGACATCTGTGTAAGGTTTATGCATCCGCGTTGTAACGTATTTTTTTTAAGTACATGCACGCAAAAATATTTCTGCCATTCATGTCTCTCCTAGGCTGAAAATATCCAGGAGTTCCAATTAAGCACGGTTTTAGGCATTTATGGTACTTTAGGCAAACCTAGCATCTAAATGCGATGATGGGTACCCCTACATTTTTTGTTATACCAACAATGTTACAAATGATTAAAAAGCAACAAAAAAAAATAAAAAAAGAATAGTGCATTTTGATGTTTTTCGATTCTAGATTAAACTTGCGAGGCTATAAAAATGTAAGGATCAATGCACCATACCCTGTGACTCAAGACTGATAATTTATATATTTGCTCACAAATGTTAACGTCAATAATTATGTCCAAACATCGAGATAAAACTCAATTACATCACTGACAGTTATCCCGACAAAAGCAATAGGATTTCAACCCTATTTGTTACAGAATATGAAGGAGCAATGGCAATGGGCGGGGCGTGGCTTGATGCTGATGGAGTAGGGAGGATCGGTCTGGGCTCCCAGGGGCAAGCTCCTGTCCAGTGCCATCCTGAGTGCGCTGACGGAGGGCCCCAACATGAGGCTATAGCCCCTGGGAGCAGAGGACGACCCTGAGGTGTAAATAGAATGGGTGCCGGGAGCACCAAGAACAGCCATTGCGGCAAAGACGAGCGGAATAGAGAACAGGCAAGATGGCGCCTGCAGCATCTGAATAAGCCGCTACCGGAGCACTCCTGAAAAGCCTTGGGGCTGCTCTGGTGACATTTTGCCCATACGGGGCACACGGGATTGCCGACGTGAGGTCGGAGCCTGATCACGGCTGGCCGCCAAGAGCACTGTGGGCTCTTGGTGGGGAGGGCCTCCGAGGTGTCCTGCGGAAGAAGAACAAGCAGCCGCTGCGGCGAGAGGTGCTGCCCCTGAACGGTAGAAGGCGGAGATCTCCGGGAACAGGGACCCCTTCATAGCAGGAGCACGAGGCAATGTTGCTCACCGAGGCCTAAGACAAGCGAGGACTGCAGGTGAGGAGGGAAACTTCACTGAAACTCCGCCGGAGGAACTGGCCTGATGGCGGATCCCGAATGCTGGGCCGCTGGCTCCACTTTCAACCGACTTTGGGAGCTGCGTGCAGTACGCATGGGGTGGACTGACTAGAGGGCTCTGAAAGAGCTAAAAGGGGGCGGATTTGGGCCCCGGGAGGTGGCTGATCGCCGCAAGGAGAGAGAGCGGTACCTATCTGCGATAAGAGGCCAAACTCTCAGACAGAGGGAGCACCTCAACCCCCTGCCATAAGAGGGCGAATGGAGCCTTTGAAATTAATGCCCTAAGTGATGGGGGAATTGAGGATGGGCCTACTTACTCTCCTCACGATAATAGTGGCTTGAGGGCCTTGATAGCCTGCAGAGGTCCCCGAGGGCCCAACCTCCGAGTACTGGGGCTCCAGCACGACTTAAGGGCCTCCCCTATACAGTCTAGCTATACCCTGAGAACCAGCAGAGCAGATTATCAAGCAAAAGGGTGGAGAGCTGCATAGGGACCGCGCTATTACTGACTAGAGACACCGCCCAGCAGAAGGCCCACAATGGGGAAAACCACCAGGAAGCGGAACCCGGAGCCACCGGACCTGGGGTCGGAAAACATGGAGAGCCCCGAGCTGGGGGGGCCTGGACATACAACCCAACGAGACCCTCCCGCCGGCCCTACACTTCAGGATATCCTCCAGGCCATTGAGTCCTCAAAGACATCCGTGGAAACTAAAATAGACACCCTCAGCGAGGACCTGGGACTTTTAAGGGCAGACCACTGCCGCCTGGCGGAATGAGTAACCACCAATGAGAGTGCCATGGCAGGCATAGAACTGAAGTTGAAGATGGAAGCATGGGTACACACCCTCAAGCTCAGGGCAGATGACACCGAAAACAGATCCCGCCGCAATAACCTGAGAATCATGGGTCTCCCCGAAAAAATGGAAGGTAACGATATGGTTGGATACATAGAGAGGTGGATATGGGAGGCAGTGGCAGAGGAAGGACTCTCTCCCTATTTTGCGATGGAACGGGCCCACAGAGTACCGGTGAGGCCCCCTCTACCGGGGCGGACCTCCACGACCAGTGGTGGAGAGACTCCTGTTCTACAAAGACCGGGATCAGGTGCTCCGGCAAGCCCGACTGAAAGGTCAACTAGTGGTAGACAACAGTATGGTCAGAATCTTCCCGGATTTCTAGAAGGAGGTCCAAAAGCAACGTGCATCTTTTCTAGCGGCAAAGAGAAAACTTTGTCAAATAGAAACTCAATACTCGATGATATTCCCGGCGCGGCTCAGGGTGGTGACTGCGACACGATTCTTCAACACGACCCAGGAGGTATGGGACTGGATTGATCAGCAGGGCCCCCGACTGCAAGACCAGATCCCACAAGAACGGCGAGAGAGGAAGATGGGATGACAAAAAGAGAGAAGAGGCAGACCACTGGCTGCCACTTCCAGGGTTGAGACACAACAGGAGAGGGACAAGGCAGTGGCAGCAGTCGCATTGCTTAGTGCCTCAGCAACTGGAGAGACATCCTCATTAACCGGGGAGGAGTCCAGGGACTCAGACTCTGACCATAGCTCCAGTATGATGGGAGGCCTTAGCCAAGAGCTCACAGTGGTGACCCCGGAACAGCGGACATCATCTGGCCTATTTCCTGCAATCAAGTATTGAGAAGGGGCTATGAAACCTCAGATGAGACTATGTTACCTGAGCCTCTGGGTCTGTCACTTGTCACTGACACTAGGAACACTGGATGGGGGGGGTGCCCAGGGGGAGCGTGGGAGAGACACTTACCCTTCACCTACATGTCTTGCACGAACCTCCTCGAATTTCTTTCTACTTGGTTACATAGATTGGGCACAGTTTGGATGGGGGAAGAGTTACTCACTTGTCCTGGGATGTGGGAGTTTGAGGGTTATAAAGTTCTTAGTTGGGGAAACAGCAGGAAATATATTCTAGGCACTGAGGTGCTGGGAGGTAGTAGTGGACACACAGATTATTGCCCGTGGGGTATCCAGAGGTGGCAGAGAACCATTACCTACATGCGCTACATCAATGGATAGCACCATGACATACAAAATCATAACCTGGAACATTAGGGTAATGCATACCATGAGCAAGCACCATAAAATATTCTCCTATTTAAACAGGAGGGGGGGGGGGTCCACATTGCCCTCCTACAAGAAACACATATATTGGCCACCAAGGGGGCCGCCTTAACACCCCGATGGCAAGGACAGGCACATTACACCTCATACTCGGCGTTCACCAGGGGGCTGTTGATCTGGATTAGAGCGGGGGTCCCCTTCCAACACACAGGAGACCTAGTTGACCCAGAGGGTCGACATGTGGTGGTCACTGGCAGATTGGACCGCCAAGATGTGGCGATTATTAATATATACGGGCCTAACACAGACCAGAGTGCATTTCTAACCAACATGTCTGGCACACTGGTGCCTTATCTGCTGCATTCCACCATCCTGGGGGGAGACTTCAATTGCGTGGCTTACCTGCTGCTGGACCGCTCCCACCCCACGCTCAGAGATGCCCCTACTACCAGGATAGCGAGGGCCTTCACAGAGTGGCAGAATAGTTGGGGGTTAATAGGCTCATGGAAACGCATGCATCCGACGATTAGGGACTACTCTCACTTCTCACATGTATATGAACTCCACGTACGGTTAGATACCTTCTTGTGCTCTAATAATATTCATGCTTCGGTCCAAGGGGTAGAATACGTGACACGCACGATATCCAACCACTACCCGGTCCTGCTACGACTAAAATGGGGGTTGCAGCGACAGCCGATTCCAACCTGGTGACTCAAACCGGAGGCATTAGAAGACAAGGTCTTTCTTGAAGACACTAGGGAACACATAACAAATGATTGCTGTCCATAATGTAGGCGAGGGGCCCGGGGGGGGAGAGGGAGCCGTCTTAACAATCGACACCTCTACCTTTCCCCGCCGCTGCTGCCCCCGCTGCCCCTCCCCCCCAGCGCGACCGGCCGAATCCAGCTCCCCTCCCCGCTCCCGCCTCCCAGCTGTCCAGCCCTCCCCGACCCCTACTTAATGGCGGCCACTCCGCGGCCGCGCCGCTGGCGCGCCGAAGGCGCGTCAAAGGCAAGCCCGTCTGCGCCCGTCCGCGACCCGACCGCGACCAGCGCCAGGAACCCTGGACCTCAACCCCGCCAACGCTACGACCCAGCAGCACTCCACGCACTCAACCCAGGCCGCAACAACAACTGCAAGCTAGCATCACCAGCCGACTCCCACGGACCCTTCAGCTGTCACCGCTGCCGGCACACCTGCAGCACCGCCAAGAACACGGATCCAGCACAACCCGCCCACAAGAACACAACCGAACCGAAGACCCTGCAATGCATCCTCCTCAACGTCCGATCCCTCCACAAACACGCCACAGAAATCTGGGACCTCCTCGACAGCACTACCCCGGACGTAGCGTTCTTCACCGAAACCTGGACCAACACCACCTCGGGACCGGACATCGCCATCGCCATCGCCATCCCCCAAGGATACAAGATCTCCAGGAAGGACCGCCCCACCCGCCCAGGAGGAGGAATCGCCATCGTCCACAAATCCAGCCTCCGCCTGAGCACACTCCCTGACGAGCCCACAGAACTGATGGAACACCTTCACTTCAAGATACTGGCCAGCCCCACCGCCACCCTCCGAGGAACCCTCATCTACCGACCCCCTGGACCCCGCGGACCCTTCGCCAACTCCATCACGGACATTATCTCCCCGCAGGCCATGGCATCCACCAACTACACCCTGCTGGGAGACCTCAACTTCCACCTCGACAACCAACTGGACCCCAACACCACATCCCTCCTGGACAACCTCCACAACACTGGACTGCACCAGATCGTGACCGAGCCCACGCACTCAGCAGGACACACCCTCGACCCCCTCTTCACTACAGGAAACTCCATCACCTTCAGCCACACCACCGAACTCCCATGGACCGACCATCGTTGCGTCCACTTCACCTTCAGAACACCCACCATCCCACAGACACCAGCACCTGCTTCCACGAAGAAACTGGACCAAAATCACCGACGACCAGCTCACCTCCTCACTCAACAACTCCACCCCAACCATCGCGGAAAACGACGACCCCAACACCGCAGCCCGAACCCTGCATAGATGGATCTTGGACAGCACCAACACCATAGCCCCCTCAAGAAAAACAACAATACCCGCGCCAAGAAAGCCAGATGGTTTACCACCGAACTTCGAGAGTCCAGAAGCACATGCCGCCGCCTCGAAAAGGCCTGGAGGAACACCAAATCCACAGAAGCCCACGACAACTTCAGAGCTGCCACCAACGCCCACCATCAACTCATCAGAGAAACGAGGAAAAAAGCGATTGAAGACAGAATCTCCACCCACGCGCACAACAGCAAGGAACTCTTCACCATCATCAAGGAGTTCGCCCAACCCACTAGCAAGTCTACCGACATCCCTCCCTCACAAGACCTCTGCGACAAACTCAGCACCTTTTTCCACCACAAAATCAAGAGCATCTACGACAACTTCGACGAAGACAACCAACACACTGAACCCTCACCAACCACCCCCGACACCCGGAAACCAGCGATTGACGACTGGACAGCCCTCACCACCGAAGACACACTGAAGACAATGAAGTCAATCCACTCAGGGGCCCCAACGGACCCCTGCCCCCACCACATCTTCAACAGAGCCGCCGACACCATCGCACCCATGCTCCGCCACACCATCAACCGCTCCCTGGCGACTGCCTCGTTCCCCGACGACTGGAAACACGCCGAGGTCAACCCCCACCTAAAGAAACCCTCAGCGGACCCCACCGACCTCAAAAACTACAGACCCATCTCCCTGCTCCCGTTCCCAGCGAAAGTCATCGAGAAAGCCATCAACAGCCAACTCGCCACATTCATTGAAGAACACAACATCCTCGACTCCTCCCAATCCGGCTTCAGAAAAAACCACAGTACGGAAACCGCCCTCCTCGCCGCAACAGACGACATCCGCACCCTACTGGACAAAGGAGAAACAGTAGCCCTCATCCTCCTCGACCTATCAGCGGCGTTCGACACAGTCTCCCACCGCACCCTAATACGCAGACTCTACGACGCAGGAATCCAGGACAAGGCCCTCGACTGGATCCGCTCCTTCCTCTCCGGCAGGACGCAGCGGGTCAGACTCCCCCTTTCCTCTCGGACCCCACACCTACCACCTGCGGAGTCCCCCAGGGCTCCTCCCTCAGCCCGACGCTCTTAAACGTCTACATGGCTCCACTCGCCCCCATCGTCAGAACCTACGGACTCAACATCGTGTCATACGCAGACGACACCCAGCTCATCCTCTCCCTATCCAACGAGCCCAACACCGCCAGACGCAACTTTCGAGAAGGCATGGAAGCCGTCGCCAAATGGATGAAAAACAGCTGCCTACAACTAAACACCAACAAAACAGAAGTACTCATCATGGGCCCAAACCCCGATGCCTGGAGCGACACCTGGTGGCCCCCCGCCCTCGGAAACCCGCCAACCCCCACGGACCACGCACGCAACCTGGGAATCATCCTGGACTCCGAGCTCAAAATGGACCGCCAGATCAACTCTGTCTCGTCTTCCTGCTTCCACACCCTCCGCCTCCTTCGTGAGACCTTCAAATGGATCCCCCTCGAACACCGAAAGACCGTCACTCACGCCCTGATCACCAGCAGACTCGACTACGGCAACGCACTCTACGCCGGAATAAACAAAAACCTCACCCGCAAGCTACAGAACATCCAGAACGCCGCCGCAAGACTGGTCCTCAACCTGCCAAAACACTGCCACATCTCCCAGCACCTGCGCACACTCCACTGGCTCCCTGTCGAGGCGAGAATCACCTTCAAGATGCTCACCCACGCACACAAGGCCCTCCACGGCACCGGACCAGCATACCTGAACAGCCGACTCAAATTCCACGCACCCCAAAGGACCCTACGATCAGCCCAGCTCTCCTACGCCGTGGTCCCCCGCACCAGAAAGACCAGATCGGGAGGCCGCTCCTTCTCCTTCCTCGCGGCCAAAGCATGGAACGCCCTTCCGTTCCACCTCAGACAGACAACATCGCTCCCCATCTTCGCAAGAAACCTCAAAACCTGGCTCTTCGACAGACCCCCTCCTTGATGGATGGAACCTGCACCCCCCCCCCCCCCTAGCGCCTTGAGACTTGAGACCCTTACGGGTGAGTAGTCGCGCTTTAACAAACCCCTGATTGATTGATTGATTGACACAGAGAAGGCCTCGATAGTCTCGAATGGGGGTTTCTATATGCAGTCTTGGAGCATATATGGATGAGGCGGGGCTTTCTAAAATGGGTAAAGCTACTTTATACAAACCCCCTAGCTAGGGTGCGTACGGGACGCACAATATCAGAGCAGTAATGGGTCGAGAGGTGGACGCATCAGGGATCCCCCTCTCACTCTTGCTGTTCGCTCTAGCCATGGAGCCGCTGGCGTGCCTTGCTAGGACAGGGGACAGATACCGAGGCCTGCGGATAGGGGGACATACCCATCACATAGTCTCTATGCTTATGACTTGATATTTTTCGTGAACAATTTAGGAGGGGAATTGCGAGGGGCCAGAGAAATGATGACTCAGTTTTGGGGGCTGTCAGGGCTCAAAGTAAATTGGCAGAAATCAAGGCTTTTCCCACTTGTAGAGGGAAAGGACCCACCTGATGGATTGGGGCATGTCACGTGGGAGTCAAGATCTACCACTGATGGTAATACATACCCTGCCACACAGGGGGCTATGGAGGGGAGTGGAGGACTGGCTACAGGTGGGAGCGACCAAACTGGGGGACCTGTATAGAGAGGGGGAGCGCCTTCCATTTGAGGAGTTCCAGGCAAACTGGGGTGTATCCATGGGTCATTTCCTGCTCTACAGAGCAATAACGGCGGCTGTCAGACGTCACTGGGGGATGGGCACCTCGGAACCCAAACATCACGCCACCTGTTGTTATATAGGCACAGCAGGGGGGAGGAACAAGGCAGTCACATGCCTGTATAGAGCGATCAGTAATGACTCCCTACAACCCCTGACAACACTGAGAGAGCGCTGGGCAACGGACTTGGGCGTTCCTATGGAAGATAAGGACTAGGGGAATACACTAGCAAGGATCCCTACGATTTCGAGAAACGCCCGATTCAAACGAATTAATTATTATGTTCTTCACCGGGTGTATCTCACTCTGGAATGTTTTAACCAATACTTCCACAGGGAGGATGTGTGAGGCACGATGTGGAGAACCTGGGGCCGGAATGCTACACATGTTTTGGGACTGCTCACATACTGGCGGGAGGTCATGTCTGTAGTGGTGAGAGTAACTGAGCGGGTGGTTCCCTGCGCACCAGCCCACTGTCTCCTTAGTCCGTTTCCTCACACTTCGAAAACGAGAGTTACTGACAGATTCAAGATCTGGCCTTTATACCAGCCAAGCAGGAAATCTCGAGGCGCTGGAAGACATCCGAGGGGCCTCGGATAGCAGAGTGGAAAACGGAACTGGCAACATGGGCGGGTTGTGAGAGTAGAGTATTAATTAGAAATGCACGCAGGGGAATAGGCACAATTGAAAGCCTGGAAAGCTCTAGTACACGGGTACTCATAGTACGGCCCGCAAGCCGCCAGCGGCCCGGCAAGCCTACCTTGGCGGCCCGCGGACCTTGCGCCTCGTACCTGTGTTTGCAGCGCGGACTCCCAGAGACTCTGCTCTATGGGGGCCGGGCAATTCCAGGATAGTCAGAGTGGAGATGCAGGGGCGCTAAGAGGTGAAATACAACAAGCCTCATTAACAAGTAAATGGTCCTGTGAAGTACTCGGGTGTGGCTATGTGTGCGCGCCCGGGAAGCTGTCTCAGCCCGGGCTGACACACACAACGGGGAGGGGGGAGGGGGGGGCGGGGAGGGAGGCTGAAGCCCTTTGAGCCCAATGGGCGTTGCGCGCCTGGTGTCCAGTGCTACTTATCATTCGTTCACCAGACAGATGTGACTGAATCTGAACCAACCCACCCCCAGCCTTTTATTGTCACACCTGTCACACGACTCACACTTGCCACGCGATAGTGGTCTTTTCCAGGAGAAAACGAGCTGGCTTTTACATTACACAGGGAGAGGGGGGAGGGGGGGGCTGTCTCTGGGCTGGTGACGGGGACGTGTAGACAGTACGTGTGCACTGCCCGAGGCACAGAGACAGGTAGAGACAGAAACAGACAGAGACAGATCGAGACAGATCGAGACAGATAGAGACAGAGATAGACAGAGACAGACAGGGACAGACAGGGACAGACAGGGACAGACAGGGACAGACAGGGACAGACAGGGACAGACAGGGACAGACTGACAGACAGATAGAGGCAGAGACAGATAGAGGCAGAGACAGATAGAGGCAGAGACAGATAGAGGCAGAGACAGATAGAGGCAGAGACAGATAGAGGCAGAGACAGATAGAGGCAGAGACAGATAGAGACATATAGAGACAGAGCCAGATAGAGACAGAGCCAGATAGAGGCAGAAACAGATAGAGACAGGGGCAGACAGAGCTAGATAGAGACAGGGACAGACTGACAGACAGAGGCAGAGACAGATAGAGGAAGAGACAGGTAGAGACAGATAGAGGTAGAGACAGACAGAGACAGACAGCGACAGCGATAGAGACAGAGAGACAGCGATAGAGACAGAGAGAGAGAGACAGAGAGAGAGACAGAGAGAGAGACAGAGAGAGAGATAGAGGCAGGGACAGATAGAGGCAGGGACAGATAGAGGCAGAGACAGATAGAGGCAGAGACAGACGGAGACAGATAGAGGCAGAGACAGACAGAGATAGAGACAGACAGAGACAGGGACAGACAGAGACAGATAGAGGCAGAGACAGGGACAGGGGCAGACAGAGGCAGACAGAGACACGGAGAGGGAGACAGAGGGAGGGAGACAGGGACAGACAGGGACAGACAGAGACAGATAGAGGCAGAGACAAGGACAGGGACAGACAGATAGAGACAGAGAGAGAGGCAGAGAGATGGAGAGGGAGACGGAGGGAGACAGAGGGAGAGGGAGACGGAGGGAGACAGAGGGAGAGGGAGACAGAGGGAGAGGGAGACAGAGGGAGAGGGAGGGAGGGAGAGAGAGGGAGACAGAGGGAGAGAGGGAGACAGAGGGAGAGAGGAAGCCAGAGGGAGAGAGGGAGACAGAGGGAGAGAGGGAGACAGAGGGAGAGAGGGAGACAGAGGGAGAGAGGGAGACAGAGGGAGAGGGAGGGAGAGAGAGGGAGACAGAGGGAGAGAGGGAGACAGAGGGAGAGAGGGAGAGAGAGGGAGACAGAGGGAGAGAGGGAGACAGAGGGAGAGAGGGAGACAGAGGGAGACAGAGGGAGAGAGGAAGACAGAGGGAGAGAGGGAGACAGAGGGAGAGAGGGAGACAGAGGGAGAGAGGGAGACAGAGGGAGAGAGGGAGACAGAGGGAGAGAGGGAGACAGAGGGAGAGAGGGAGACAGACAGAGGGAGGGAGACAGAGAGAGAGCGAGACAGAGAGAGAGGGAGACAGACAGAGAGGGAGACAGACAGAGAGAGAGGGAGACAGAGGGAGACAGACAGAGGGAGACAGACAGAGGGAGACAGACAGAGGGAGAGGGAGGGAGACAGAGGGCGACAGACAGAGGGAGAGGGAGGGAGACAGAGGGCGACAGACAGAGGGAGACAGACAGAGGGAGACAGACAGAGGGAGGAGGGCGACAGACAGGGAGACAGACAGAGGGAGGAGGGCGACAGACAGAGGGAGACAGACAGAGGGAGGAGGGAGACAGACAGAGGGAGGAGGGAGACAGATAGAGGGAGACAGATAGAGGGAGACAGATAGAGGGAGACAGACAGAGGGAGATAGAGGGAGGGAGATAGAGGGAGGGAGACAGACGGAGGGAGACAGACGGAGGGAGACAGACGGAGGGAGACAGAGGGAGAGAGAGAGAGAGAGGGAGACAGAGGGAGGGAGACCGAGGGCGACAGACAGAGGGAGACAGACAGAGGGAGGGAGACAGAGGGAGGGAGACAGAGGGAGGGAGACAGAGGGAGACAGACAGAGGGAGACAGAGGGAGGGAGACAGAGAGAGGGAGGGAGGGAGGGAGACAGAGAGAGGGAGACAGACAGAGTGAGTGAAACAGAGGGAGACAGAGAGAGAGAGGGAGAGAGAGATAGAGAGAGAGATAGAGAGAGGGAGGGAGAGAGAGGGCGGGAGACAGAGAGAGAGAGGGAGGGAGAGATAGAGAGAGGGAGAGAGAGATAGATAGAGAGAGGGAGGGAGAGAGAGAGAGAGACAGAGAGAGACAGAGAGAGAGAGAGATGTGTGTATGTCGGGTCTGGTGGCTCAGTGGACGAAGGCGTCCGCTGCAGGGGCCTGTGTTCAACCTCATGGTCACAGGTTTTTTTTGCTCTAGCCCCGCCCCCCCCCCCACTGACCCCGCCCCCACCGGTGCGGCCCTCGGCCACAAACCACACTGTAAATTTGGCCCCCGGGAGAAAGTTTGTGAGTACCCATGCTCTAGTAGAAGGGATGAAAGACCTGGAGCCAGACTCTGGCGAGTCCTCGCCCTTCCTACTATCCCCGCCGGAGAGCCCAGGGCATTAAAAATCTGGAGAGAGCACAAGGAAAGAGCACCTAGTTGAATGAAAACAAGATAGAATGAAGAGGGCGGTTTAAAATATTGGAGTGAGACTGCGGCAAACTATATAGAGGCTGTAACTTGATCAGAATTGTGCCACATCATATAACTGATGTCTAGATATGACCTGCAGTGGGAATGGGGGGTGGGGTTTGTTAAGGGAGGTTTACCTACAAGATAAATATCAGATGTATGTCAAAATATGCAACTTCACAAATGTATGTAACCAATATGATGACGAATACATATCCAAATGTAAATGAATGGAACGACAAAGAATAAAGCAATAAAATCTGTTTAGGAAAAAAAGGAGCAATTTAATTAACCAATGTTTCTAGCCAATTATCCTACTCTCAGGGTTCGGATACCCTGTCAGTACAAGGTCAGTGCTGTAACAGGAGCTAGAATATCAGCTAGAACATCTTCAGACTGGATATAAAAATGTGCAAGAAAGAAAAAGACAGAATTCAGGCCATCTTTGTTTTTACTTCTAGGATATGGAAAGCTATTTAAGACTGACATCAGGACTACTGAAAACCACTTGCCAATCAGAAAGGAGCTGAAGTCTCCCCTGTTAAAGGAACACTTATTACACAACACAATAGGAACCCAATTGTTACTCGCCTCTTTGTAAACAATCATTATGTCTTTCCCGTAGCCTTTGCCAATATTGTAGCAATTATTTGCTACCCAGCATGACTTGTGCTACAGAAATATCTTTACTGACATACATCCAAAGCCACCTCTTAGGTTTCATGAATAGTATTTAAAAATGTTTTCAAGTTATTATCCAGAAGATGCTACATACATATTCAATGATATGTTTGTTAAAGAATAATTATTGTCAGTGGCCGCTGCTCCTGATACGACGTGGTAGGGCGGGAATACATAAGAAAAATCATGTCAAAATAAATCACTTACCTGATGCTGCGTCCGCTCCGTCTTGCTCCTTTCCCGATCCTCGACTGGTGAACACTGCGCAGGCTCCCAGATACCAATCCCAGTCTCTCATGCTGGGAATAGGATTATAGTAGCGCTGGGATTGGTCTGAGCGGCCTGGTTTGCCACTCAGACAGTGCCTGGGAGTCAGTGGCATTTCTCCAACCGGCGTGGAGAAATGCTAAGTATGCATGTCGGTTTGGCCAGACTAAGACGGCTGGACAAACTGTCATGCGCACTTAGCAGTGCCCACAACTCCTCCTCCCGAAGCTCAGGATAGCCTGGCCCCGGCCCGTGACTCAGCTACCCAGCAGAGGCAACGGTAAAAAAGAAAATGATAATAAAATTATTTGATTATCATTTTATTTTTCACTGTTGCCTCTGCTGGGTAGCAGCAGTGAGGCGACGCTGATTATTGTTTTTTTTTTTTTTTTTAAACCTTTATTTTGTATTTTTCAGTAAAGTCACAGTGGGTGTACAGTTGCAAACATGCGGTCCGATGGGATCTGAGTACAAGATACAAGTAAAGAAACAATAGATTTAGACAATTACAAGTACCAGTTGCCGTATATTTGGGAGCTTTGGAATAGTCACATCAAGGACTTCTACTCCCCTCATTACCAGTCCCACTGTCGCTCAAATACGATTCATGTTGATCACTCACAGTAACCTCAAGAGTTAGGAAATCCCTACAGAGCTCCCTCCATGTCCCGAGATAATATTCTAATTTCTCATCCCTCCTACTAGCCTTCATGTGCGCCTCCTCCGCAAGCGACCACTCATGCACATCCGGCAATCAATCATCCACTGAGGGGGAGCGCTTTCCCATCCATATTATGTCAATCCTACATCTCGCTAAGAACAGGAGCCCCTGATTATTGTTATCTTTGCTCATAAGATTAATATTGATTTAAAAAGGCTATTGCCAGCTAATGGGAAGATATTACAAAAAAACAAGGCAACAGGGAAGTGTGATAATTTTTATTAGAGTTATCCGACCCACAAGAGAAAAGGAATCTGAAGCCTTTTTTCCACAGGTCGTTTTCAAGCTTATTAGAAGAGCCTCATAGTTTCATTTATAAATATTAGAAGTCTGTCTTGTTACCCTAGAGACTTTATCGCACGGCTGCCCAGCCGTGGAACCTTACTTCATTGACTTATTTTGGACGGAAAACCCGCCGAAAACCACTAGAGTAACATTACGTACTCTAATACTGCTACACCGACCCAGTACCGCCATGGAGAACAACGAAGGTCTCTCATTTAGCAACGACCTGGTATCAGAAATTCTGAGAACACCCTCACTTTTAGACCCAGATGGAGCGGCAGCATCCACCAGTCAAGGTAGTGATTGGAATACCATCACTACGATGAAAAAAAAACAGCTCATGAAGATCATTATGCACGGTTCAATAATGACCGAATACTTACAAGCAAATATAGCTCCTAACGGTCTTATTGTGGCCAACATGCCAAGAATCTTTTTGGAAGACAAACAATTCAAGGAGGAATGGCCCCTAGTTGCCTGGAAATGAACTAGGGACTGGCTGGTACTGATCATAAAAACAGCCAAGCGCCTAGCGGTCGACCTGATTATCAAAATTACGGTGGCAGAAGGAGCTCTGAAAGCAAGGATCACCACCACAGCTTTCAAAACTAAACTGGCAGAAATCAACAGCGAGATAGCTGAGAATAAAGATTGCCTGATGAGACAGAAGGTTACAAAACTCCAAAAGGATATCTCCAGGTTTAGCAAGGAAAAAATCTACCCTTACCTCAAAGAGGACGTTAACGCAGCACAGGAAGACAACTCATCAGAGGAGAGTCACTCCTCACGTAGAAGGAATTTCCTCAAACAGCAGCAACTCGAGCACGGACAGCTGGGGTGGACAACAACAACAACATCAAAGAGGACCTACCAACCAGGTGTTTGGATACGGAATGCCGCCTTATCAGGGACCTCCATTATGGCAGTACCCGTGTTACCCACAAGGCCCGCAACCACCGTTTGCCCCCTTCCACCAACCACCTTTTTTAGGCTGGGGCAGAGGGAGAGGCAAAAGAAGAGGAGGCTACAACCAATGGAAGCAGGTGCAGTGGCAGGACCAACCCCAACAACAACACATGGAGCTCAGGAGCCAGACAGGGAAGAGAAGCTAGTGGTCAACCGCTCCACGAGGCAGCTCAGTGACATAGAGAAGAAAGTCCTACACAAAGGTCTGGGTTTTGTCCCCACACCCAGAATCAACAACTTCAGAACCAGTTGTGAGTTACATAACTTTTTCAGGAAAGTTCGTCTAAAAGCCTTCTTCGTAAAACCAACCTGGGTCCCCACCAGTAGACTCAGGCTTGCGAAAGCCCTCCACATTTACTCCTAATGCAGGCATGGTACCTCCAGAGATTCTCACCTTTGAGAAGGCAGTCCTAAAAGAGATTGCAGATAAACACACTAACGGTACATTCCACAATACCTCAAGGCAGGAAAGTTAGGCCATCCGCAACTGGGCAAGCGATACCTCTATTACCATCAAGGAGGCTGATAAAGGGGGAGCCATTGTCATCATGTCTACAGCCGACTACAGAGCTGACTGCCTCCGCCAACTAGAGGACTGAAGATACTACACTCCCTTGATGGAAGATCCCACAATACGGCTGACAACTAAAATAAGGGCCATGGTGACAGCGGCATTACACCAGGGATGGATTACCAAAGATGAGGCTGAATTCCTCACAAATATCAACCCAAGATTACCCTACTTTTACACCCTTCCAAAAATTCACAAGGGCACGCGACCACCACCAGGAAGGCCCATAGGATAAGGCATTGGGTCAATCCTAGAACCACTCTCAAAGTTTTGTGACCACTTCTTTAGACCGCTGGTCAAGGAAGTGTTATGTCCCATATAGAGGCCTGTCACGAAGCGTCTCTCTGTGATCAGACGGAGGAGGAAGACGACGGACAGATTCCCCCTTACCTCTCTCCTGTGTTTTGTTTACAGTCGCCATGGGAGACACCCGTACCAGGAACCTGCGGCCCCTTTAAGACCGATCATCACCTCGATGACGTTTTCACCCGTGTGACCCCGTCACGTGACACCCTCGGGGTGACGTGTGCAGCCTGCCCGGGATTTGAATGGGGAGAGAGAGACCAGCAGTGTGTCTCTGTGCAGGAGTCCCCGACTGCCGACTACGGAGAAGGAGGAGACGAGACTCCGGACATCACGTCTCGTACACCGCTCCAAGGAGGAACACCAACACCGGAAGGCGATTCCAGGAACTGGAGTTACCGCCGTGAGAGGGAGACGGACCGAAGAGACCTAGAGCACCGCCAAGAAGGGGAACCGGACCCGAACCGGTACCGCGAGAACGCCAGCCACGTACCTGGAGGTGTGTGGTTTCCTGAGGTACGTGCCCGATTCCGGGGGTGGTTCACAAAAAGGGCTAGTACTACCTCACAGGAGGAGAAGTCCCCGGGCTAGCGGGAGGGTTCCGGTAGTCCCACACTCCCTTGACCTTGCACGCGTGATTCACTTGGTGACGGTCCGGGTGCTTACTCCTTCACTCCCTTTCTCTACCATACTGGTTACTCAGTAACCTCGTCCTGACATAGTTTTCTTTTCTTTTCTTCTTTGAACATTGGCGCTGAGGCTACGACCGTCGACTACGCAAAGGAAGGAAGAATCCTTCTCGACTCCTGCCGGACCTCCTGATGTTAAGGAGCTAAAGGAACTTTGCTGCCTCTTCCATGTTCTCTACTTTGACCAAATAAAAATAACCCGTGAACTTGCCTTTCCCTGTCTGGCTCCCTCGTGTTTATCCACACGTGGTGTCAGAAGTGGGATCATTGTCCATTAGATTACTAATAATGGAGAACCTTATCCAGCATGTCGTTTCGGGACAAGAAAAACTCGAGTGGGCCCTGGAAAGGCATATGTCATCGGCTCAGGCCGATAGGGAATTATTCAGCACCACAATGAACCAACAGATGGAGAACCTCCATAAAATTTCAGACCGACAGGACGAGTTCGCCAAAGCAATCCCAATAAGACAGGGGGCTTCCGCCGCCTTCCCTACCGTCCCACTACAGAAGTATCGCGAGAGGGAAGATCCTGACTCTTTCCTCCTCAATTTTGAGCGTGCGGCTCTTGCCTCGGGTTGGCCCGAAGTTAAGTGGCCCTTCTTCTTAGCCCCTTTGTTAACTGGGGAAGCACAGGAGGCGTATCAAGCTGCCAATTCTGCGGGTGTTACCTCCTATACAGACATAAAGAGAATCATCTTAGACCATCTGGGGCTGGATGCCGAAGCATACAGAACCCGCTTTAGAAGGGAAAAGGGGAAACCTGGAGACACGCCAAAAACCTTGTTTCATAAATTGAAGTCTGCGGCTGATAAGTGGTTACGGCCCCATGACCATACCAAGGACGAAATAATGAACATGATTTATCTGGAACAGTTCCTGGAGGCATTACCCTATCCAACGCAAAGGTGGTTGAAACAACACACTGGTCTTACTCTGGACCAGACGATAGAAATGGCGACCACCTTTTCCCGAGCACAACCAAGGGCACCCTTCTGGGAGGGAGAGATCAAACAACGAATAGGTGTCGGGAAGCCAGAGAAGAAGACACCCAGAATCACTCCCGAGAATATGAAACCCCGACCCCCTAAAATCGAAGCAACGCCCAGTAAGGGACCGCAATGTTTTGAATGTGGTAACTGGGGCCACATAGCCCGATTTTGCCCCCTGAAAAAGACCCCCGAAGAACCCATGGACATAAATTATTTACCCCGACATGTCCTGTATACGGAGGAGTTCGGAACAGGCTATTACGTAAGTTTGGTCTTAGGAGGGGTTTATGTGAAAGCACTCCTTGATTCGGGTTGTAGACAATCCGTCATCCAAAGCACCCTTATAACGCCAAAAGATATCATTCCACATCGGTTGATACCCATTAAGTGCGTTCATGGGGATGTAAAGGCCTATCCAGCGGCTCAAGTGAAAGTGAGGCTGCCCGATGGGAGGGACCTACAGGCTATCGTAGGGGTATTGCCTACTCTGCCCGAAAAGATTATTCTAGGGACGGATCATCCCGAATTCATGGACATACTGCACAGTAAAATCAAAAGGGCCCCAGACAGAACAGCCATTTTTCTCAGACAGTCTCCCTGGCAAGAGGACAGGAGTTTCCGATATGCTCAAAAACCGACCCCACCCTCCAAACCGCCTGGCAACAGGCCTCTCCGCTGATTACTACCTATCCTGCCTTTGTCATTGAAAAAGACCTTCTTTATAGGGTAGGGGGAGCCCACACCACCAAACAATTACTTGTACCCCAGGCTTTCAGGGAACAGGTCATGTTCTTCGCTCATAGTCATCTCTTAGCGGGTCACATGGGAGCACACAAGACTAGTCAAACGATCCTCGAACACTTCTATTGGCCGGGTATACACGCACACATTTCCAAGTATTGTCAGGAATGCGAAGTATGTCAAAGGAAAAACCCCTTTCGCCCTCCGGCTGTCCCGTTACAACCCCTTCCAATCATAGGCAAACCGTCTGGTCGTGTTGGGATGGACCTTATCGGTCCCTTGCCTAAATCCCAAAAGGGTAATCAGTATGCGTTGGTCATCATAGATTACGCTACCCGCTACCCGGAAGCATTTCCCCTGCGAACCCCTAACACAATCTCTATCTGTGAGAAGTTGATGGAACTATTCTCCCGTGTCGGTTTCCCCCATGAGATCCTTACGGACCAAGGCACCCCGTTCGTCTCAAAACTGATGGCCCAAGTGTGTAAGTCCTTAGATATCAGCCAAATTAAGACGTCGGTATACCATTCACAGACAGACGGCTTATGTGAATGCTATAATGGTACTATTAAACTCACCTTGAAAAAGATGATGACCGCGGAAGGCCCAAACTGGGATGCCTTGTTACCGTTGGCATTATTCGTTATCCATAGTCAGAAGCAAAGTAGCCTTGGTTGTTCTCCTTTCGAGCTCCTATACGGCAGACAACCGCGTACTCTCCTGGAGATGACAAGGGAGGCCTGGGAAAAAGAAACGCCTGAAGAGACCCAAGCCCTCCTTGACTATTCAAAGGGATTGAGGTCACGGTTGTCTAAGTTACGGGAGTTTGCTCATAACAACCTCGAAAAGGCCCAGCAACGACAACAACTGTTTTATGACAAGGGGAAGAAGTGGAGACATCTGCAAGTACATGACTGGGCTTTGGTCCTTCTCCCATCGTCACTCCCCAAACATCGAGCGGAATGGAAAGGGCCTTACGAAATAACAGAGAAGGTTGGGTTAACCACCTACCGCCTCCGCCTTTCCAAAAATAAGACTCAGTTATTTCACATAAACTTGCTAAAGAAATGGTTGGGTACTCCTCCTAGACATAATGTCCTTTTAACCTCCCACCCCGAAACACCCTTGACAACCATAGGGGCTCTGGACATAAACGAGTCTCTCCAGGAAAGCCAAAGGGAGGCCTTACAAACCCTGCTATCTGTCTTCTCTTCTATTTCTTCTGATGTGCCCTGACGGACACATTTGATGGAACACACCATACCCTCTGTACCGGGGAAGACCATAAGGCAGCACCCCTATCGCATCCCTGCTGCGCGTAGAGCAACCATAGCGGAGGAGATACAGAGCATGCTCTCCTCCGGCATCATAAGACCCTCCAAAAGTGATTGGTCCTCCCCAGTGGTCCTCGTGCCCAAACCCGATGGGTCTGTACGATTCTGTATAGATTTCAGAGCAGTGAATTCCATCACACAGTTCGATTCCTACACCCTTCCTAGAGTGGACGAACTTGAGCAGTTGGGAGAAGCCAAATACATAACCACTTTAGATTTGACCAAGGGTTATTGGCAAGTGCCGCTCTCTCCCCAAGACCAACACAAAACTGCGTTCTCCACTCCCTCGGGGCTTTACGAGTTTACAGTCCTCCCTTTTGGCCTGCACGGGGCCCCTGCTACGTTCCAGCGCCTAATGGACATAGTATTAAGACAACATCGGGGTTATTCGTCTGCCTATCTGGACGATATCATCATATACAGTCCAGATTGGGATCACCATCTACGACATTGTCGGGAGGTGTTCCGCGCCCTCCAAGACGCGGGATTACACATTAACTCCAAAAAGTCTAGGGTGGCCTACCAAAAAGTCCGCTACTTGGGTTATCTCCTGGGGGACGGAGTAATTGAGCCCCAGCACGAGAAAATTAAAGCGATAACCAATACACCGTTCCCTGTGACAAAAAAAGGTGTTCGGGCGTTTCTAGGGTTGCTAGGGTACTATCGCCGCTTTATTCCTCATTATTCCCAAATTGCTACCCCACTGACCGATCTCCTCAAGAAAGGGGTAAAAGAGAAAGAACTCCTCACACCCTCCATGAGCACTCTCCAAGCTTTCCAGGACCTGAAAAGTGCTATAACATCCAGCCCTGTGTTGATCAGTCCCGATTTCTCCTGTCCTTTCATCCTTCAAACAGACGGGGGCGGTTTTGTCCCAGGAGTCCGAAAGCGGAGTCGAGCAACCTGTGGCCTTTATTAGCCGCAAACTGTTTCCTCGAGAACGGAGCTATGCCATCATTGAGAAGGAATGCCTGGCGATTAAATGGACGGTGGAAAAACTGCGGTACTATCTGGAGGGAGCCCCGTTCTTGCTTTATACCGACCATGCTCCTCTCCAATGGTTGGCACGCAATAAGGGTAATAATCCCAGGGTCCTCCGATGGTTCCTCTCCCTACATACGACACCGGAAGGGCATCTGTAATGCAAATGCTGATTTCTTGTCACGTGTCTCACAATTCCCCGACCGTGAACTGTCTAGGGGAGGGGTGTGTCACGAAGCGTCTCTCCATGATCAGATGGAGGAGGAAGACGACGGACAGATGCCCCCTTACCTCTCTCCTGTGTTTTGTTTACAGTCGCCATGGGAGACACCCGTACCAGGAACCTGCGGCCCCTTTAAGACCGACCATCACCTCAATGACGTTTTCCCCCGTGTGACCCCGTCACGTGACACCCTCGGGGTGACGTGTGCAGCTGGCCCGGGATTTGAATGGGGAGAGAGAGACCAGCAGTGTGTCTCTGTGCAGGAGTCCCCGACTGCCGACTACGGAGAAGGAGGAGACGAGACTCCGGACATCACGTCTCGTACACCGCTCCAAGGAGGAACACCAACACCGGAAGGCGATTCCAGGAACTGGAGGTACCGCCGTGAGAGGGAGACGGACCGAAGAGACCTAGAGCACCGCCAAGAAGGGGAACCGGACCCGAACCGGTACCGCGAGAACGCCAGCCACGTACCTGGAGGTGCGTGGCTTCCTGAGGTACGTGCCCGATTCCGAGGGTGGTTCACAAAAAGGGCTAGTACTACCTCACAGGAGGAGAAGTCCCCGGGCTAGCGGGAGGGTTCCGGTAGTACCACACTCCCTTGACCTTGCACGCGTGATTCACTTGGTGACGGTCCGGGTGCTTACTCCTTCACTCCCTTTCCCTACCATACTGGTTACTCAGTAACCTCGTCCTGACATAGTTTTCTTTTCTTCTTTGAACATTGGCGCTGAGGCTACGACCGTCGACTACGCAAAGGAAGGAAGAATCCTTCTCGACTACTGCCGGACCTCCTGATGTTAAGGAGCTAAAGGAACTTTGCTGCCTCTTCCATGTTCTCTACTTTGACCAAATAAAAATAACCTGTGAACTTGCCTTTCCCTGTCTGGCTCCCTCGTGTTTATCCACAAGGCCCTAATGTAGACCCGTTCATACATGCCCTAAAATGGACGTATTCATATTTGCCCTAATACGGTCATATTCGTACTTGCCCTATTATGGTCAAAGCCGCATATGCCCTATTACGGTCATAACTGTACATGTCCTATTATAGTCATGATTCCTTATATAGGCATGATCTTTCACCTACATTGGTCCTCGCTAGTACACAACGTGCTCGGAGGGCTGAACGTTATCTATTCTGTGGTTTTGAATACAGCAGGGTTTTTCCCAAACACAGGCCCACACTGTACTCATCAATTATGCATGGCTCTCTAGGAATACACCACCTGCATAATATGTATGTACAAAGTTCACCCCTGACGTCTTCCTCAAGTCTAACAAGGGCCAATACAAACCATACGAAGCAACTAGAGTCTTCAGGGTATAAATACACCACATCTTACCCCGGTAAGACAGAGGGAACCGAGACTTCCATGCTGACACACTGACCAGAGACGCTGAGGCTCCTGCATGCAGTCGCTCCAGCTGACAGCGGTCTGACACAGCCCTTGCGGGGTGTCCAGCTCGAGACCAGGACGGGGTCCCACACTCTCTCTATTCAGGTATGGGGGTTCGACTAAATCCTAGAAGGATTCTTGGCTCTTAGGCTTATAGACCTACACATATGCTAGGTACACTCAGGTACATCTAGTTAGGCATCGTAGGAGTACGTGCACTTTTCATAATGCTTTTTATATTCATGTATGTATTCATGATTATTGCAATATGGTAGAACTGTTCTATCCCTTTGCTTTTATCGTACTGCTGATAATATATCTCTGCTATTGTCTGCTGGTTTCTGCAGCACATATATTTTACACTAGAATAACAACTGTTCAATAAATACTTATTGAAACGCCCAGACTGTTTATTCTGTGTAACTCTCTGAGACAAACCGAATAAGTAAGCACGAGTGACTGAGCGAAAAGTAGTACATTGTTTCCACGATTCTGAGGAATTTGGGTTGTCATGATCTAAGGTTGCCAGAAACTAATCTCTCCCCGATAAGAGGAGATTCTAGTGGCACTGTGAGCTAGCTAATGCAAATCAGGCTAACATACGCGCTGGGGGTGAACAGAGTCAGTCTGCCGCCAAGCCCACGGTTTATGTTATCCAAACGCATGGGCACTGCATGGGCACTATAGGCACTATAGGAACTACACGACATGGTGCCACCAACGTTGGTTTGGTACTTATTTAACAGTAGAATCTGAGTAGTTCAGTCGTGCTATTCTCAGAGAACCTACTCACAAAACACCAGAGACGTCCGGAGTGGGTGGGCACAAAATCCGCCGCAGCTGAGTAGTATGAAAATACTATTTATTAGCTGTTGGTTAATCAAGCTTGAAAGGACATTTAGTTCCTAAATTGTGCATAACACCTCACCTTAGTTCCCTTTGAACACTTCTTCCTCTAAACATGCCTGGTTCAGGGGATGAGAGAGTTGACCTGGGAGGAGAAGATCCTGAGGATGCAATACAAATTGCACCAAAATTCAGAAGGATAGTCACCATAAGACTATTAGAAAATGGCTTACAAGCCTAGGGTGGCATGGTTGTTTTCGTGATTGAGGCACACGAATCAAACAAAACAGATGTATTCTATTCATGGGTTACACTCCCAGCAGCAAATGCAGTAACAAATACATTTCACTACTATATAGAAGGAGATGCACCACGGGAATATTGTCCGTTTGAGGACATAGAGATTCCACTCACTTACCAGGAACATCATTACTGGTTTAATGGCGCCCTACCCCACGTACGAGAAAGAGTAAGATTAGGCCCACTCGGAGGAGACGGGGCCACATGGCCAATACTAGCGGCTTACACACCGCATCCTGACATTAACACAATGCCACAGCCAGACTTACTAGTACAACACACAGATTTAATTAAAATCTACAGAAACCTGACACAATTCGTCATGAGGACTTTAACAATCCAACCTGCACCAGCAGGTGCAGCAAACAGTACTCTGACTCAGGGTACAGGAAATAAAATTACTCCTCAAACATTACACACGGTAATGGGCAAAATGCCCGCAAAACGCGAACAAATACCATTCTGGATAGCTCAGAAAATAACTCAGCTTGAGGCGGTATTCCCGAATACTACCACCTGTGATAAACACAGAATTCTAACAATCTGCTTGCCCATGGGGATCACACCACAAGTAGAGGACTGCACCTCTTGGGGTTCAGTCTTTGCTGCCATATATACCAGAACACATGGTATCCCGTCCTTAGCAGTAATACCTGACGTATTGAGACAGATACAAAATGAGTACGGAGCAGAGCCTGCCCTTAACTTAGGGATGAAGTTACTAAATAACTTTGACCAGGTATCAGCCATAATACTAGCTAATATTAAAGGGGAGGCAGCTTCAGTGGCGATCCGCCAACGCCTAAGGGAGTTCAGTCCAGAGGATCATCAACACGAACTACCCAAAATAATTGAAACTGCATATGCAGAACTAGGCAGAGACAGTTTAGGTGGGAAAGCATTAAAACCACAACTAGTGGGCAGTCCTGAAAAGGACACTACAAAGCAGACGCCTACTTCTTCTAAAAAGAAGTGGGAAAATAAAAAACAACAAAAGTCTAAAGACAGCAGATCTCAATCCAGAGGTAGGTCTCCTCAACAGGAGCCCTCTGAAAGGAGATATAACCTCAGGAATAGGGATAATATTAAAAAACCTGACAGGTATCAGGATACTGATACTCGTTCCTCTCGTTCCTTTCAGGGTTCATCAAAAAACTCTGAGAGGGAAGGACGGTCAGAGGAGCATACAAAGTCCAGAGACACGCAACGCGCTGCGGACTACGCACCTAAAAACAGAAGATAAACAAAAACAGAAACCTCAGTTTAACCCCTTCCGTGCTCATGACGAGCTCAGCTCGTCATGCTGCGCGGTAGCGCTGTGCGCATGACGAGCTGAGCTCGTCACGACCCCACCCGCGATCGGAATGTCCAGCACACGAGCGGAATTCCGATCGCGGTCAAGGGGTTAAAAAGAAGAAGGTAGCAGGTCTCAAGATCAGACATGCCCAGAATTCTGAGGACACAGCTTCTGAACGGGGAATGGGCTCTGACGATGCTAGACAGCGCGGCAGAAGTAACGATAGCTCGCCAGAACCTGAAGGAATTTCTGGTGACAGCGGAGTTGAGTGAGTATATCACGGTGGAAACACCTGATACTCGGGTAAGTGTCCCACATAAGTTACATGAGATAACACTCCGGCTGGAGGGGGACAAGCCCAGGAAAATTAAAGGTCTCTTTTGGGAAAATCTGTCATCTGGATATGACATTCTATTAGCAGAACAAGACTGGCCGCCAGCATTCGTCATGGAGTGCCCTAGGGGAGAAACTGTAATTTTTCCAGCCTTTTCCGACCTCGTTCCCATTCACCTAAAACATGCATATGCGCAGGAGTGGGCGGTTGCCCTAGCTCCAGCATTGTATAAAAATCATGTTGGTTGGGATGAGGATTCAACCCACCACGTGATCCCGTTGAAAGTTTCCCCAAATGCTCAAAGGCAATACCCTATAAAGCAGGAAGCTAAAAAACAAGTCAGGGAGATCCTAGATCAACTAGAATACCAGGGGGTGATAGAAAATTGCACTTCACCTATTTATTTATTCTAGCCATTTATAGAGCGCATGGTTACACCACCGGTGTGTCCCCCGCGCTGAGTAAGACCCTGAGGGAGGATATAACGGTGATCCGCGTATCTCACTGCGTAACCCACACAGACTTCACCTATGAACAATCCTTTGTTTTCCCTAATGAAACCTGACAACACATATTGTTTAGTTTTGGATTACAGACATTTAAACACTTGCACAAAGACATTTGCAGTTCAAAATGCACATAGTGCCGCATTAATGAATAACATTGTGCGCAAAAAATACAAAACACTAGATATCTCAAATGGATTTTTCTGCCAAAATATAGCGCTTGAAAGCAGGTATCTGACCGCATTCAGTGCGTTAGGGTCCCAGCGACAATTTTGTCGACTAGCCCAAGGGTATAAAAATAGCCTTGGGGTATTTTCAGCAAGAGTAACAGAGTTACTCCAAAATTTGGATGAAGAAGCATTGTCCTATGTGGATGATATTTATCTGACGGACGATGACTTACCGAGGCACTTGACCAGGGTGAGCACCATTATTATGGGATTCGCCTATGAGGGCTATAAATTTAATTTCAAAAATTGCCCACCTCAGTGTTCTATTTTTAGGATATGAGCTGTCAAGTGAAGGAAAAAGCCTAGCAGCAAACTTTTTAGAAAAATGTGCGCTGCTTCAACCTCCAAAATCATTAAAGAATTTACAATCAATTCTAGGATTCCTAAATTTTGGTCGAACATACATTTTGGATTACGCAGAAAGAGTAAAACCTTTCTACGACTTAATAAAACCTGATTTTTCAGTCAGACAATGGACACAGGAACATACAAACATCCTACGTTCACTACAGGAAGACATGATAGCTTCAAAACATTTACAGACACGCGTAAACATACGCAACTTAGTGATCCGAGTAATAGCCGGGCAATGCGGGTACACTTATTTAACTTTCAATGAAGGCGAAACGGTACCAATCGTATACAAATCACACTTGTACACAAACGCAGAGATGCGTTTCACTTCAACAGAAAAAATCCTGACAGCAGTGCAGACCGCTGTAGCAAGAGAAAGAGCTCTGGCTTAGGGTAAACGCATAATTGTCGTGACCCCAGTACCAGCTTTAGAAGCCGTTACAAAAGCTAGCATTCCAAATGCGAAAGCCTTACATCCCAGATGGATACAATGGGCTAATTCTCTTACTGCAACGGATGTTGAATACAGATTTGATCCAAGTTTAAAAACACAAGCATTTCTGCAATACGAACAATATCCTCTAACAAATTAAATTTTGCCTCTAGATCAGTATGAATACATTATTTACACTGACGGATCTCCTCACCCAGCCATAGGGAGTAAGCAAGCTTACAGAGCAGCGTGTGCGATTGTTAAAGGTCGCATGCACGATGGAAAGTTCCATCCGAGTTGCACTAAAACGCAATCTCTAGGAGACTGCACGGCTCAGTTGGCAGAGTTAAAAGCACTTATACTGGCACTGGTGAATACGGAACACGAATTCCCGACACTGATTGTGTGCGATTCCTTTTACTGTGTACAGTCGTACACTGAATATTTACATCATTGGGAACAAAACGGGTTCAAAAGATGCGAAAGGTGTCACAATTAAGCATAAAATGCTATGGGAACAGGTAGTGGAGTTGAGAAACGAACTACCAAGGGCTCACGTGATACATACACTGAGTCATCAGCGTGATGGCGTTCACGTTGAAGGGAATTCATTGGCTGATGAAGCCGCAAAGGGGGCTGTACGCACAGCCGCCGTAGCTGCAGTTACTCATTCAAAAACGAGAATAGACTGCGAGATTATGGTAGCTGTCAATGCTTCACGCAAAGGCAGCACAGCAGTACCTAAAAAATCTCCACTCAAGTACTCCTACAAGTTAGATGCACAAAACATTCCATATGCTCAGATTCCTGGAGTGGGGGATAGAGTAATACCAAATATGGATCGTAGGCAAGGTTTAATTGTGGCAGCAGACGAAGGGACAGGTTCTGTACATTCAGGACTTAGGGCGACTGTTTCTTTATTGAAGCAACGCTACTGGTGGCCTGTAATGAGGAGGCAGATAAGAGACTATGTCTGGAACTGCAGCATCTGCAAGCAGATGAAAGGGTCCACCACAACACGTCCGGTACAGATACCATTATTAGACAGCATCAGGTTGTCTGTCCATGTGCATCCAGCTCAGGTGTCCTCAAGGTCTGGTCTCAGCGCTCAGCTGACGCTCGAACTGTTATAAGAGATTTGCGAGTCTTTATCGGCACATACAGCAATACAGAATACAGCAGGGTTTTTCCCAAACACAGGCCCACACTGTACTCATCAATTATGCGTGGCTCTCTAGGAATACACCACCTGCATAATATGTATGTACAAAGTTCACCCCTGACGTCTTCCTCAAGTCTAACAAGGGCCAATATAAACCATACGAAGCAACTGGAGTCTTCAGGGTATAAATACACCACATCTTACCCCGGTAAGACAGAGGGAACCGAGACTTCCATGCTGACACACTGACCAGAGACGCTGAGGCTCCTGCATGCAGTCGCTCCAGCTGACAGCGGTCTAACACAGCCCTTGCGGGGTGTCCAACTCGAGACCAGGACGGGGTCCCACACTCGCTCTATTCAGGTATGGGGGTTCGACTAAATCCTAGAAGGATTCTTGGCTCTTAGACCTACACATATGCTAGGTACATTTAGGTACATCTAGTTAGGCATCGTAGGAGTACGCGCACTTTTCATAATGCTTTTTATATTCATGTATGTATTCATGATTATTGCAATATGGTAGAATTGTTCTATCCCTTTGCTTTTATCGTACTGCTGATAATATATCTCTGCTATTGTCTGCTGGTTTCTGCAGCACATATATTTTACACTAGAATAACAACTGTTCAATAAATACTTATTGAAACGCCCAGACTGTTTATTCTGTGTAACTCTCTGAGACAAACCGAATAAGTGAGCACGAGTGACTGAGCGAAAAGTAGTACATTGTTTCCATGATTCTGAAGGATCAGGGTTGTCATGATCTAAGGTTGCCAGAAACTAATCTCTCCCCGATAAGAGGAGATTCTAGTGGCACTGTGAGCTAGCTAATGCAAACAGGCTAACATACGCGGTGGGGGTGCACAGAGTCAGTCTGCCACCAAGCCCACGATTTATGTTATCCAAACGCGCAGGTCCTGCATGGGCACTATAGGAACTATACAACAGAAGCCCCGACATTCCTCCAAGACACTAGGGATGTCTTGAATCTGATCGAAGCGCACAACTTGGAGGGCACTCAGCTGGACGTCATAATCACCCTAGATGTAGAGGCCCTCTACACCAACATCCCGCAACTAACAACACTTGAGGTTGTAAAAAAGACCCTCAGGTCAACCATCTGGACAGCCTGTACACCTATAAGCTTCATTATGGAATGTGCCTATATAGCCCTAACAGAGAACTATGTTCAGCTCGAGGACCGCCCTATCATCAGACCCAAGGGACCTCAATAGGCAGTACATTTGCCCCCAGTCTGGCACGTCTTTACATGTCGGACTTCGAGGCCAAACATGTCCTCACTGATACAAATCCCTACAAAGATAACATCACCCTGTGGCGTCGCTACATTGACGACGTCCTGGTATTTTGGAAAGGCAGGCAAGATAGTATTCCGGACTTTGTCACCTGTGTCAACAGCCTTAACCCGTACCTGAGGTTCACGGCCAATATCTCTGACCAGGAACTTCCTTTCCTGGACCTTTTGATCAGCCGTAGAACGAATAGATTGGAGACCAAGACCTTTAAAAAGCCTACAGATAGTCACAGTCCCCTGCTATTCAGTAGCTTTCACCCTAAAACACTACGGGAAAACCTACTGTGTGGGCAATTCTTGCGGCTCAGACGCAATTGCAGTATCCTGGAGGATTTTAAAACACAATCATCTGAGCTAACTAACCATTTAGCCAGACGGGAATACCCGGCGAGAAAAATAAAAGCTGCCCAAAAGAGAGCACGAAACGCGACTAAAGAGGCTCTCCTCGAAATTCAGCCTAAGCCTGACACTGAACACAACATGCGTCACCACCTTTACACCTGAATCCAATATGATCAGACGGGTCATAAGGAAACACTGGAGGAGTCTGCAAATTGATGACCTAGCACCCAGCCCCCCCAGGTTCGCCTTCAAAAGAACTGCTAACCTAAAAGATTTGCTAATCAGTACCAGGTCAAAAAAGAATTCACCAACACAGAATCAATTGTGGAATATGCCACCAGCGACTGGCCACTACCCTTGCGGACAGTGCATAGTTTGCCCACTTATTAGTGCAACCAAGACAGTTACGCTAACTGACACTTTTAAGTGGACACAAAAGAAACACACCAACTGCAACACACGCAATTGCGTGTATCTTATCACTTGTCCCTGCCAGCTCAAAAATGTAGGAATGACAACACGTCGTGTAAAAACTAGAATCACAGAACACAGGAGCAATATAAGGTGTAGAAAGACCAACACCAGAATGTGTGCCCATTTTACGGAAATGAAACACACTACTAATGACCTACACTGGACAATATTGGAATCACACCCCCAAATACGGAAGGAGGCTTTGTTCAGGAAGGAACAATACTGGATTTTTAAACTCTCCTCACACACCACTGGCCTCAATGATGATATCTCCTGGGTGGAACTGAATCGACCTGGGTAACCCATCTGTATACTTGGACGATGGTTCCTGCCTCGCACCCCCTGCCAGGCATCTCATATGGGACATTTTCCACTCGATACCCAGCTTCACCACCATGGGGACATAACCTGCTGTTTACAAGATTGCCTGTTAATACAGCTCGGCCTCTCCAGCGTTACTCATTACCCACCACTGAGTTAGGGATAAACCATCACAGAGGAGGAGACAGCTAGATCATATAATGGCGGCCATAACACATGATAGTTGGTGTACCACATTATGGTGTATATTCCCACCTATAAGCGGGTCTCCATATCTATGGGCATAAGAACTAACTCCAGTCTCGCCTTTCTCATACCCCTCATCTTACAACCATTGTGGAGGGTAACAACGTTCCATATAACATAGACACATTGAACATTATGTAATATTGGTGAACTGATCGTGATAATCGCTTACTACAATCATTCTATATGAATGTATAGCACACTGACATATCGCTGTATGTAGACTATGATTAGGACCATTTACCATCACCCATATGGGAACCCTTTCCATCAGCGCACTTATTTACTTATTTTAACTGGAAGCGCTAGTGATTATGGATGGACGTATTAGCTTTAGCACTAGCTAACACATAGGTAACCTGTAGGCATACTCGCTACCAACTAAGCCACTGGTAGCGTAGCATTGCCTCAATAAAGTTCACCCTCAAGATGGCCGCCGTAACTAGCGTTCTAGCGTCATTACACTGGGACGCTAAAACATGGTTTTACTAATACTCTGGCCACGCAGACACACTCACGGGGACCAGAGCGAGGGTAGGATCACAGCTAGTTGCTGTGCCACCTTACGTGAGTATGCCTTCTTCCAGAACACGCTGACCGGCTACGATCAATCTCTGCTTGGTAAGATGCAAGCAATGTGTGTTAACGTCTATACGCTTGGCATTTTCTTTCTCCTTTAGGTACGAGCAACGAAGTGCTCTGCTGACACCCCCCGTCATTTCTAACCTCAGCAAACAGGCGTGAGTGGGAGAGCCCACAGTCCGCTCTACGGGCCACGCTTAGAACGCGCTTACCGCACCGATTCCCCTGGCATTATTAAATGTGATTGAACACGCTTGTAACTGTAACAGCGTGCATGTTATGTTTATATGTGTGTACTTGCATATGGCTCAAGCAACGGGTGAGGAGGCAACCCCTCGTTTTTGCTCATGGTTTGTCCACACATATACGGCAACAACTCAGTTGCTTATCTCCCACTATACGTGTTGTGCTGTCTTTGTTTGTCCACTTGTACGTTTTTTGCAGTGACACTAACTCTGTCCTATGGCACACCTATGGCTCCCTAATGAATTTAATAGTGGAGCAGGCATGTAATTTGCGCCTTGTAGCACACTCAAGGCTCCTCAAATGAATTAATAATTTGGAGCGAGCACATGTTGTAACAAGGCACCGACCACTGAAGGTTGGCCCTATACCTTGACTGATCCTCAAAACATGATAACATGATATGTTATCCACTGCACGCTGCCATCACTTAGTCACAGGGGACTTTTCCGGCCATTTTTTTATAGTACCTCCAGAAACACGCCAAGGCACTGCACGAGGGAAAGCTACAAACCCCCCCCTCTCTCTCCTGCTTGTAGCACGGTGAGACCCTTATAGGCTCACTCCACTGACCAAGCACCGCGAGGAGGTTCTCCCCACACTTTAACACTGGTTTATCCTCTTTTATCACTTTCTTTCAGGTCTCAGTTCACTAGGCCATTGGACCTGGTGCTCAACAGCAAGGCTGGTTACTACCCCATCATACAACGTCAAGAAACAGCCTGGCGGTAGTGCAAGAGTTGAGATTAACTTCTCCTATATATCATGGCCCTGATGAATTGCCAACAGACCCGTTAGGGGCTTCTTTAGGCAAGAAATATGTCGACCTCATGCACCACACAGACCCTGTAGGACAATTATTTCCAGACAGGGCTTTCAGTTTTTAGTTAGGATAATGCACCCTAGGAATAAACCTATTGAAAAGGGCAGCACTAGACCTATTTTAAATTACAAGGCACACTCGCAACACTACCCTGTCCACAAACCCCCACACACCCAACCGCTTCATCAATAAAGATCTCCACCAAAGAGCCCCTTCGCGGGTGCCCATCGGGAATTGCAGCGCCGGCCCGACGAGGAACAGGCACAATGATGAAGCATGACAACCTCCGGGGTGTGTGAGGGCACTTCTCAACAGACCTGAACACTCCCACATACTTAGGAACTGCATGCTGGCTTATTTTCCATTGTTACCCTAACTGCCAGGTATTGACTGGGTTTTGATGCGACACCAAGCTAATATTCTTCCTCTAAACCTGATTCTCCACAGTCGTAAAGATAATACTCGTAAAATACCTTTGTGAGTAGGAAACAAAATCGTAAACTTGCACAAAAGTATAAGTTTAACTTTGTCAAGCGGGCCCTCTATATTTAACTTGTCACTTTTGCTGCGCTTCAAAGACAGAGGTTCAACGTTAGGCTATGTTTTGTGACAAATTGCTGCTTATTTTTTTAATGCGGGAATTGGTGTTAACAAACTCCTCTCACTTTGCAGTCAGAGAAAGAAAAGTAAAGTGAATTATGTGACAATCTTGCTAGGGTATATGTAAATACCTGTAAATGAACTGTACACATTCAGCAGTTAGGAAAGCAAAAAGTAAGCCAATTTTATTATAATTGTGAAGTGTGATGGATGCAACGATTTTAATGCGATCAAAACAAATCAAGACACTTTACTTGGTGATGCACAAATAATAAATATTGACTGAAATCCGATTTCCACACATTAGCATTTGTGTTCAGTATAGTTCTTTCACTAGAACTGTATGTCTGCAAATTTAGTGGATATTTCAATGGAAAATGTGCTGTCTGTAAATGACAGTGTGCTACCACACAATGCTTTAGTTACATAAAAAAAAGTGCCCGCCTCATATCCATTAAAGCTTGGTGAGTAGTGAATATTTGTCAATCTAAAAAGTGGGTCGTGGTTTTAAAAGGCAGGGAAGTAATTTACTAAAGGCATTCACTTTGATATTTTAGCAAACCAAATGAATTCCAAATCAGTATTTTTGCGAGTCCAAACAGCGATTCTCATTTTGCAATTTCATATTCACGAATCACAATTTAAAAGTACCAAGCATTCACAAATTGCAATTAGTCACAGAATACTAGTTTGGATGTGCAATTTACTGCCAACTCGAAACAGATGGTAACTAAGTGCAACCTATATAAACTACCTCAGTTTGTATCAGAGTTTTCCACAATGGCTGCTTTGTACTTGATGGTAAGGACGATACTGGCTGGATACAGGAGACTGGAGTGCCCACTTAGAGTCTGAGTTACTCTTTTTCACCAGACAAATGAGGAAATATTTGACAAATTAAGCCTCAGTGAGAGAGAAACCCTCATTTTTAGGTCGAGCCTCGAGTAGCGCGCAAGCGTTGCTTAGAGGCGAAGACTTATTGTAAGTGAGTTTTCAAAGCAGTCCAACAAACGCTCGTGCGTCGTGGCTGGCCTTTTTGAGATGGAGTACGCGCGGCAAACATGTGTTTCCAATTATCGTGCCCAGACGCGGGCGCGATAAGTGGAAACACATGTCTGCCGCGCGTACTCATCCAAAGGCCAGCCACGGCGCACGGCGTTTTGGGACTGCTTTGCAGGCTGCCGCGCTCGCTCGCCCCCGCTCCTCCGTGCTTGTTTAGGGTCGCTGGCATGGCTGACTGCTGCTTGTACCTTGCCACGCGTGACTGACTTCCTGACAGCTTTACAAGTCATTTAAGAAATTAAACCGGCCAAGCCAGATGACTTATCTGCTTTTACTTGTTGTATTTGCATTCAGGGCTCAGAGGGGTTATTTTGGCCCATTAAAAGATCAAAACTACAAGTACCAGAGGGTAAAGTAAAAACATGGACTGACCGAGCTATTCAAAGCGTGGAGCCGGGAAAAAACATAAATATAACCTTTGGGATTGCTTGTTCTCCAAAGATATGGAACAGTCTCCTGTGGAAATAAGGCTGGATCCGTCATTCACCTGAAGAGCCGTTTACTGCTCGAGCACCCCTGCTTGAAGTGACAACCCCCCCACCCCTCCTCTACGTCACCCCACATGAACAACATCCCAGCGCCGCCCTACTACTCACTCTCGCTCACTCTAACATTCAGGCGAAACGTGTTTAGATAAAACAGCACAAATATAAAGGACTGTACGTATGTGTGCACATATCTTAATTAAGAACTAAGGACTATGATTGATTAAATCTCTCAGAAAGCGCTCTAAATCACGCGCCTGACATCCGTTTGTCATAAAAAAAAAAAAATTTTAAAAAATGTGTTCAGAAATATCAGGGCCGCACACTTACAAACTGTTTATGTGACCCAAGTTGCTGCGTGAGTGGGCGAGAGTCGAGATAGGGTTCCAGCGGCGGCCGGCATGCTCGGGGGAGGGACGGAGGGGGGGGGGGTTGCGGATGGTGAATAAAAATAAATAAATAAAACGTACCTTACTGCCGGGAGTGCCGGGTACCGCACCGCCTCCGCTTCTGGCCGGTCATGTAAGGGTGCAGCGGCAGCCGGGTCCGCGTGTTCCTGTTGCAGGAACAGGAAGCAGTCAGCTTTCCTCCCCTACCCAAGCCAATTGTGATTGGTGAGGCGCAGCAGAGAGCGCCCCAGCCGGGCCATTTTCTCTATGTAGGCTGCATGCAGCAGCCTACATAGAGAACAAGCATTGGCATAGCCAATAGGTCTCGCTTTTGGGACCTTATAAGTGTTTAGCCATGCAACAGTTGATGTTGTTGCACAAAGGATATTGTGCTGCATAACTAAATACTTATAAGGTCCCAAAAGCGAGACCTATTGGCTATGCCAATGCTTGTTATTATGTGAATCAAATTTCAGATCCACAAATTCACCGTCAGAGAAGAATTCTTTTGAAAGATTCAGTACCCTATTTTTTATTTATTTTTTGCAAACCCTGAAAGAATTCCCAGTGCAAAAATGCATGGCAAAGACCATGCACTTATGGACCTGGACCAACACCTGACCTGGCAACGGTTGGTCACCCGCAAAGGGTTAATGGCAGGTCCAGTGGACAACCCCTGCTATGCTTGGCCAAAGGCTGTGTGTAGTCAGCGTTATTTTCATAAAAGATGGATGTAGTATATCATCACTTACTCCCAGAAATTCACTGAAAAACGATGTTAAATAGCATGTATTTTTTATTTTTTTGGCAGAGTTTTATATAGCGCGAACTTGACCCGAATCGGGTATCAGAGCGCCATTTACGTTACATTAGGACACACATTCATTTTTGTTAGGCACGGGGAGATTAAGTGATTTGCCCAGAATCACAGGATGTTCAGCGTCATTGCCGAGACTCGAACCCAGTTCCCCAGATTCGAGGTCGGACGCCCTAGCCGTTAGGCCAACTCTTCTCCTTCTTCTGCTTCGAACAGCTTAATGTGTGGGCATATTGTCTGCATTGTGCATATGAGCCCATGATTTCCATCTTTCGGTTTGTTGTTCTTTATGCCAATGGTATAGCCTGAGGGGATGACATGGAGTATTAACTTGCCAGAGTAGAGGTAGAAGCCAAAGGCAAAACAACCATGGTCAATGTACAAGAGAAACAGGGTGCTTGTTGTTTTTAGGCAATTACTTTACAATGCAGACTCCAGCTGCAATGGATGCCTGCACTACAACCTCCAAGAGAGCTTCCCATAAAACCGGGTCAGGAAGCATACATTCTACAACACAGAACAGCATGTCTCAGGAAGAATGCACACTATATTTCAAAGCCCAGCATTAGTAAAAGACACAGAATAGTGAATAATAAATTAAGTAAGCATACATGGGAGTACGAATCCAACCATAATTTACAGACCCAACATCAGTAGCTCTACCTTCCAGAGCACTTGGGGGATCCAAAACAGCCAATGCCTGGTACTTTGAGAAAGTGCAGACAACATCCTTCCTTCTTTGGTTAAAAGCCCAGGACAAAGAGAGTCTCCCCTGCCATGCAGACCAAGCTATACCTCCTGGTAAACACACCCATACCCCTTAGTGATGCCCCCCCACCCATGCGAGTTCCCACACAATAACACCATGGCGTCCCAATAGAGTAGGGGTGGGGTAAAAGGTGCAATTATGGTTCAGTGGGATCTAAGAGGGTGATACTAACCTCTTCCAGGTACCACTGACCATGCTCACCACAGAGTTGACTCTTGGCTAGAGGGTCACCACCCTACAATTGAGTATAGCATAAAGGTTCTGACCATGCTCACCTGCTGAGAGTCCATTTTGTTCCTGCAATCGAGAGAGATTTTGTGTCCTCAAAATCGAGAATTGGTCCAGAACATAGACCAGCCTCAGCTAATTCAAGACACTCATTCATTAATACATGACTCACTGCTGAGGCTCTTACTGTCTAACCTAATTTACATCCAAAGCTCAGGTCCACACTACCTCTCAGGAAACCAACACATTTTACTAACCATTTAAATATTCTACAAATACCAACAGAGATACCTGAGCATTCAGGAGGGGACAAAGTACAGATAGTAAACCACCTTTAGGAAAAAGGCCTCAAAAATGTGCAGAACAATTATGCTCCCCTGAGGCATGCAGAGGTCTGACATGACCAGCCTTGATTATCATAGGTTTAGTACCAGGGCCAGAAGCCTACGTAGCTAGCTTAGACCACATCGGCTGTGTTGACCAAAGCAAAGTCTGCATGCTAGTCTCAGGAGGAGAGCGAAACCATCCCAGATTTGCCAGGATCCCAGAAAGATAATGTGCAGATCAGTGCACACTCTGAAAAGGAATAGGCCGTGGAGTCCATCGCCCCTGCTCTAGAGGCACCAGTTGAGCGCCCTAAACTTGTGGGCCTTTAGAAGGAATCCAGGAACAGCTCAGAATAGGAGTAGTTAGAAGATATTTTGTTGACTGGAATTGGTGTACAGTGGGCCTGTGAATCCTCAGCCAGCCAGCTAGCTAAAGGGTAGTGGTTCCTCTAATGCACAGGAATGTGCTGTTGTAACTGGGCCATGAAGTGCCTTTAGCAGAATATCTGGGCATTAGAAAGACCCAAGGTACGTTGGACTCTGTTTTACTGGCCAGGCATGGGCCAAGACACAGACAGGTTCAGCTAGCCAATGGACTAGTAAGTCAGGAGGTAATACTACAACAGTGTTGGTGCCACAGCTTGTAGTGGGTATATACTGAGCAACTGGGAATTCACATTGTGGATCCATTTGAGCCCCGTCTTCCACCCTAGCATCAGGCAACAAGTACATCTTGGTTGTGGCACACAACGCCATGAGGTATCCAGAGGTGGCACCTTTGAGAAGCACAACCTCTTGGGTAGCATAAAGGGCACTCCTGGGAATCTTTTCTAGGATCGGGTTTCCAAGACTGTAATTTTGACAGTAAACAATGGTAGCTCCTCCTATTAGAAAGAAATGCGAGAGCAAGCTGGCATGACCTACTACTTCTCCACAACATACCATCCACAAACCAATGATTTGGTGGAACTGTTCAACAAGGCCCTTTAGAGCATCATGGGAACTCTACCAGAGCACCTCAGAAGGAAGACAAATCGTCCTCTGCCATGTCTCTTATTAACCTAGAGAAATTCCACAGACGTGAATGGGTTTTAGTCCCTTTGAGCTTCTGCTCAGGAACCCAGTGCAAGAAAATGTTACAAAGGAACCTCCATGTCACCCCAGAAGTGATGGACTATGTGATTGACCTCAGAAGCTGATGGCCCCATTCATGAGTCAGGCGGAAAAAAAACAACCATCAAGCCAGTCAAGAGTTTACGAACTAGCGATATGGCCAAAACACTGACTGGTTACCAGGAGAGTCAGACGGTGTTGGCGCTGAAGCTCACTTACCATAGGGCTTTAGAGGACAATTGGTGTGGACCACATAAGGTAGCGCAGAAGATTTCTGAAGTGAACTACTTGGTGGACACAGGTATCACAACAGAATCCAAGAAGGTGTTTCATGTGAATCAGTTGGAACGATCCCTCCTCCAATGAGATTTTGTTGTGAAGATCCTGGCAATGGCAAAAGAGTTTAATGCGGAAAACAAGCCACTCCCTGACATATTACAAAGTGATGGGAAGGACAGCTCTCTAGAAAGGGTACAGGTTGCTCATGAACTGATTGCTGAACAGCAAAGAGAGCGTAGAAAGGTCATAGGCTCATTTTCCCATCTCAGCTCACTGACCCCTGGGTTGTGTACAAGACATATACACTGGAAATCCCATGAAAGCCAGAATGTACAGATGTTAGACCAAGCGCCAAAAGAAAAATTAACTATGAAAAGAAACCAGGCCAGACCAGTTTTTAAACCTAGAAAATAGATGTAGATCGCCGGCCTGAAAATATTGTATAAAAATGGGTTCTAAACTTTCCTACCACTTTATTCTAGTTTCAGCTGCTTCACTGCACGAAGAGACGATTTGTTGCGTTTCATGGCTAGTAGTGCAGATAGCTAGTCTCCTGAAAGTGGGGAGACATCATCCTGTTTTCTGCAAGCCTTGCTGGAAGAAGGTATAGGTCTCCCTGTGCTCCTGGGAGCAGCCCGCCTGCTGAGAGGGGAGAGGAGAGAGCCTTACCCTCAGGAGTATGTGTGCCCATGGAGAAGAACTCAGCTGCCAAACCTGGAGTGATCAGCCAAGAGGAAGCAAGGGACATACCAGAGTGCTGAAAAGATCGGTGATGTGTCCAGGATTCTCCACCCTCTCTGTCTGATTGCTGACTCAAAGTCCGACCGAGGAAAGGTCATCTCCGACCTGCAAGTGTCAACTATAAAGACTGCCCGATTCAGAGAGTGCTGTGGAGAAAGATGCAGACATCCTTCTGTGACTCTACAGTCATTGCACTCAGTGATTACAGCAGCTCCCCGGACAAAAGGAGGAAGATGTTCCATGGCACCCACTGGAGCAAAATGTCCTGAACCACTTTAACAATTAATGTTACAAATTTGTGGAGAGTCCAAAAAAGGAAAACATAACAACACTGTATGAATTAAAGAACAATTACATTTATTTGTTGAGCATCTCAATACAATATTAATTTAGTTAGTTCTTCATTTTCATTTTGCAAGATCGTATCTTCACATAGTACGTAATATTACTTTCAAAATTTAATGTTGCTAGTTTAAATTTTATTGATGTAGTACAGTCAAACTATTTCAAATTTCAGTAGTCACTTTCCATCCAACCACTAGGGCAGACTGCAGATGGAGTATAAGTGGAGGCAGTGCTGTGCCAGCCTGCTGGTCACCAAGAAATGGAAGTGGGGTTGCCTGACCAAGCTCCAGTGGAAGAGATGTGGTTCAACGGCCAGGGCAGCTGACTCCGGAACACGGGGGCTCACGATTCGATCCCCGGCGCCGGCAGCAGGTTAGCCCAGCACCATGTGACTCTGGGCAATAGCTCGCTTGATCTTCCCGACGGCCCCCAGCGCCAGGACACCTCGCCTGAGGTAACTGCGCGCTTTACAAATGCTGGTTATTATTATTATTATTATAAGGGAGCACAACAGCTTACACCATGCCCCGTTCCACTGGCACACCCATGCTTGGTAATTCCAAATGCACACCACAACAGGTAATTCCACCCGGCTCAGAGAAAATGAAAGTGAACATTTGGCTAACAGAGTCTGGTGGGACAATTTAGCGAATATTACTCTTCTCACACAAGAATTGAATGGTCATTTACTACAGACTGAACTGTGGGTCACAGAATGCTATGAAGCTGAAGTGTTGCAACATAGTGAGTCTGCAACTGATCTTCAATCGTGATCACTTCCAGGTTTGACGCCTCACCCATGGTGCATCCCTGTAGATTTGCTTACTCTGAATGTACCAGATCAAGTTCTGTTGTGATTCTAAAGAGACAAGATTACATTATTTAATCTATTGTATGATTGCTTGAGTTTTGAGTCTTTATCTTCCACACTACATCCCAGGGACACACTGGAGATCTCACCCTCGTTACTTTCATAGTCAAGTGCAGAAATGGGCCACTTTGCGCAGTTTGCGGAGCCATAGTAACATGAATGGCAAACAACCTCAAGCACCAGACTTTGGGCCCAGTTAGCCCTGTCTTCCTTCTAGCCCCCCCCTGAACGGGGCTTCAGAAGGATGGGCTAACAAATATCACCTCTACCCTTGCTCAAGGGGGAGGAGCTACCAAAATACTCCACAAACTTTGACAGGACATGGGGCTGACAGCTGACTCGGGTCTCTTTCACTATATTTTTTGTGATAGTGCAGGAGGCACAGGACAGCTGACAATTGTCCCATTACCCTCTTCTCTCATGTGAACAGGGCAATGGGACAGCTGTGGTCAGTCCCGAACTGCCTTCTCCCTTATTTTTGTGATAGTAACGATAGGTCTGCACAACTGAGAGCTGTATGGTGCCTTTTTTAGGTCTCGCCTAGGCAGCGCTTGCGCTGTCTCTTCGAGACATGCTGTATTCAGGATATGTGCATAAAGCTCCGCCTACTTCCCGCCCATATTTTTAATTGGCTCCTGTCCCTGGCCTTTGTAAATGGTGGCTTTTCATTGGTCATTAGGCTTTGTAGTCCCTCCTTAGTACCGCCCTGTCTCTTTTTGTAACCTCCCATGAGGACACCCCCTATTACATGTGTTGTTACGCTCTAGGTTTTAATTACAGCCTCAAGGCACTATTTTCTTAAAGGCCTTCAGACAGGACACTCACTTGGTCCTAAACAAGGTTGGCAGTAAATGCTTGTTGTAAATTCTATGATGAACTCACAAAAGGTAACCGGATGGTGTGTCTAGCTACTTGCTAATGTATCAAGGTGAGTGGGACAGACGCACACATGTGTTAAGATGAGAACCCTCACTCACCCTAAGGTGACATGCTTCATCATTGGGCTCCCTCTTACACACTGGGAAACTATCTCCTGATTGACAGGGTTAATCCTTTATTCGTGTCCTCAGTCGAATAAAGGATTAACCCTGTCAACCAGGAGATCGTTTTAATTCACATTTCGTTTTTTTGCACTCTGCCCCTCTCTCTGCCCTACATTGGATGATATAAAACACCTCACGCTCCTCTCCTACGGGCGAGTTGTAGCCCACACTGGGTACCTTGCGGTCCCAGTGTGTAAGAGGGAGCCCAATGATGAAGCATGTCACCTTAGGTTGAGTGAGGGTTCTCGTCTTAACACATATGTGTGTCTGTCCCACTCACCTTGATACATTGGCAAGTAGCTAGACACACCATGGTCTTCACAAAGGGGGAGGAAACCCCTCTACACGTCTATTAGGAAGAAAGCATCCTTTTACTGTTCATTTACAATTAAAAAGTCAATGACATACAATGTACGCATTGTGTCCAAATGCTGTAGTGTGTGCCTCGTGCACGTTTTACATAAATGGGAACAAACTCTTACACTAACCACAACATACAAAGAAACGTCGTCAGGTGAAACGTTTTTTCTGGGTAAAACTATACGGTTTAGGCTTGCATCTTAGTTGTTCGAAAGAAGTCCTCTTCCAACAAATGGACAACTTTATAACCCATAACATAAAAGCCATAGCGTGCACGGCTACTCCAAATCCACACCACATAATTCTACCACACACAGCACATTTGAACATCTCATAATTCCATGCCACACAATTCAACTGTAAATAATTCCACTCCACAACATTCCATGCCACATAATTACAATCCTAAAATTAAAAACCACATTTCCACTTCACTCCATACCACATAATTCCACTTCACATAATAGCACTCCACGCAACTTAATACCACTCAAAACCACATAATTACACACCACACAGCAATTCAATACCAAACAACTATACATAATTCCACTTCAACCTACATAATTACACTTCACGCCACATATTGACACTTAACTCCAAAAGGATAAGTTACTTACCTGTAATCCTAGTTCTCTTCCAGGGGTATCCTCATCAAAGTCATAAGCACATGAATATTCCCGCCCATGCGCGGGACCCCGGAAACATATAAAACATATATGTGGAAACCATATATGTAGCTCTATATATATATCCATATATATATATATAACAATAAAAACACAATGCAGCCTTCCATATACTAGAAACGCTGAGCAATGTTGTAAGAAATTCCCTTGCACATAATTACAATTCCAATAAAGCAGGGAGAAAGAAAACATTTGAAAACTGCTTTAATGCACAGCAGAAAACATAGTCCTGCAAAGAGGAATAAAAGAACATTGCCAGCACATAGGCTGCATTGTAGAAACATCAGTGTAGAAAGCTGAAAAGCTAACCCACAGAAACACACACAGAATAAACTGGCACCGTGCCTTTAAGGCAGCCATGACCCCTAGCTTCCCATCATGCCTCAGGGGTGACAGTTAGGTCAGTTGTTCTTTGCGGAGACCCGAAGGCCATGGCACAAAGAGATGACATGTATCTTGATCACTTGCTCGGGAGGCGGGTGGGTTGCTTATGACTTTGATGAGGATACCCCTGGAAGAGAACTAGGATTACAGGTAAGTAACTTATCCTTCTCTTCCAGGGATCCTCATCAATAGTCATAAGCACATGAATAGAATAGCAAGCCCATCCCCTCATCCTGCGGGCAAGTGACCAGAGTACAATAAAGATACATTGTAAGAAAAAAACCATTTCAAAGACTCCAATCAAGCTAGCATTGGAACAGATTCCTCAAGGAGGCCTGGCCTACTTGGGTATCCACTCTGAGTCAGAATCCAGACAGTAATGCCTGGTAAACGTATGGACCGATTTCCAAGTTGCAGCCTTGCAAATCTCGGCCATCGGTACATTGTGTAAGAAAGCTATTGTAGCAGCCTTGCCCCTAGTAAAGTGAGCTTTAGGGAGGCTAACAAAGGCTTGTTCGCTAATTGGTAAGCCAATTTAATACAAGACACTATCCATCGTGAAATGGATCTTTTAGAAGCTGGAAAGCCTGTTCTAACAGAGCCGTAATTTATGAATAATTGATCAGCTTTTCTAATGGATTTTGTTCCCTCCAAATAGAATTTGAGAACCCTCTTGAGGTCTAACGAATGAAGAGACCTTTCTGCTGGTGTAGCAGGATTGGGAAAGAAAGGGGGGAGAGAAATTGTCTGATTTACATGGAAATCAGACACTACTTTGGGTAGGAAGGAAGGGTGAGTTCGCATAACCACCCTATTGTAATGGAAAACCGTATACGGTTCCTTAGAACAGAGTGCTTGGATTTCACTCACTCTGCGTGCTGATGTAATAGCCACCAGAAAAGCTACTTTCCATGTAAGGTGTTGTAACGTGGCCTTATGAATGGGTTCGAAGGGAGGACCCATCAATTTGGACAACACTAGATTCAACTCCCAAGGCGGAGAAGGAGGTCGGACAGGAGGATAAACCTTCTTCAACCCCTGTAGGAAGTCCTTGACCACCTGAAGTTGAAAGAAAGAAGGCTGGTTAGGTGATTTTCTATATGCCGTGATGGCCGCCAAATGCACTTTTATGGACGTATACTTCAAACCAGATTTGGCCAAGTATAGCAGATACGGCAAGATTACCTCTTCTTGCCCGTTAACTGGACTCCACCCATTACGGATACACCACAAGTAAAACCTCTTCCATTTAAAAGAGTATGAGGTCCTTGTGGATGGTCTCTTTGACTCCCTCAAAATGTCCATGCAGTCCTGAGGGAGGTTCAAATGTCCGTACTGCAGGACTTCAGGAGCCATGCCGCCAAGCTGAGCGAGGGAAGGCTGGGGTGTAGAATCTTCCCTCCCATTTTGGTCAGAAGGTCCGGCCTGCACGGGAGTCTCCGATGCGGGCGGACCGAGAGTTGCAACAGGTCCAGATACCACCATTGGCAAGGCCAGTCTGGTGCTATGAGGATCATCGTCATCCTGGATCGGATAAGTTTGGTCACCACTTTCGGAATGAGAGGGAGGGGCGGAAAAGCATATGCAAACGTCCCTGACCAGTCTATCAAAAGAGCATTCCCCCTCGTTCCTGGTCGGTAAAACCTGGATGCGAAGGCGTGGCATTTTCTGTTTCGATCGTCTGCAAAGAGGTCGATGGATGGATGACCCCATTGATGAAAAATGTCCGCCACCACTTCGTCGTTGAGCACCCAGTCTTCTTGTTCCTCGAAGTGACGACTGAGGGCGTCTGCTCGCACGTTCTGTTCTCCTGGCAGATGTACTGCCGTGATCGATAGGTTCCTGGCTAGCAGCCAGTGCCAGATCACCTGGGATTCCAGAGACAGAGGGCGAGAGCGTGTTCTACCTTGTTTGTTCAAGTAATACATGGTGGTTGTATTGTCCGTTTGCATTAGGATCGACTCGGTCTGAATCGACGGCTGAAAAGCCTTGAGGGCTAAATGAACCGCCCGCAGTTCTAGCATGTTGATATGATAGGACTGCTCCCTGCTGGTCGATCTGCCCTGAGTTTGTAGTTGACCCAGATGCGCTCCCCATCCCTGAAGGGACGCATCCGTGATCAGAGATTGTTTTGGCAGAGGTTGATGGAATGGGACTCCCAACAGAAGGTTCTTTGGCTGCAGCCACCAGAGAATGGACGTCTTCGCCGTTGGAGAGAGGAGAACTCGGTCGTTCCACTGACCCGAGGATTGGTCCCATTTGTCCTCCAGATCTTGTTGCAACGGTCTCATTCTCAACCTGGCGTTGGGTATGAGAAAAATGCAAGAGGCCATCGACCCCAGCAGAGAAGCCACTTGTCTTACTGATGGTTGATGTGCTTGGAGGATGATGTTGCTTTTGTTTCTCATTGATGACAATCTCTCCTCCGAAGGAAACACTTTTCCGAGGTCGGAGTTTAGGGTGGTGCCCAGATAGTGGAGCGATTGAGTTGGTTGAAAAACTGATTTGTCCACGTTGACATGCAGGCCTAAGCGTTGAAGGAGATCCAGGCAGATGTGAAGGTGCTCCTGCACCATGTGGGGCGATGATCCCTTCAACAGCCAGTTGTCCAGGTATGGATACACGAACAGACCTTGGCGATGTAATGCTGCTGCTACTACTGCCATGCATTTCGTGAATACCCTCGGGGCAGATTTTAGGCCGCAGGGTAAGACCTTGAACTGGTAATGTTTCGCGCCCACCATGAACCGCAGGAACTTGCGATGCCGTGGTGTGATTGGAATGTGAAAATACGCATCTTGGAGATCCACCGAACACATCCAATCGCCTTTTCTCAGATGTGGAAATATTTGATGGAGCGCCAACATTCGAAACTTTTCTTTTTTGATGAACTTGTTCAGAGAACGTAGATCTAGAATTGGTCTGAACTTGTTCGGCTGGTCTTTTTTCTGAACAAGGAAGTATCTTGAGTAAACTCCCTTTCCTCTCTGTGCAGGAGGGACCTCTTCTATGGCCAGTTTCCTGAGAAGGGTCGACACTTCCGGACGCAGGAGATCTAGGTGTAGATAACGGAATTTTATCGGAGGAATGTCTCTTGGGGACGCGCAAAAGCATAGTGCGTACCCATTGTTTAGTATATTCAGCACCCACTGGTCTTTGGTGATGTTGCGCCACTCTTGAATGTAGTTTGAGATACTTCCTCCCACTGGAGTGTGCAACGGTGCTAGAGGAAGCAGAAAATCATTGCTTCCCTTGAGTTTTTGCTGCGGAAGAGGACTGCTGTTGGTGTCCTCCTCTTCCTCTCGAGGAACGACGGCCTTGGAACTGGGACTTGTTCTGTTTGTTTTGCACCATTGAGGGGTTTGAACCCTCTCTTGGTAATTTTTACGATTGTAGGGCCTGTAGCGTCGTTTAAACTCCTTTTTCTTCTCCAGGCCCACAGCCTTTAACGTGTCCAACTCGGCCTTCATTCTGGCCATTTCCTCATCTTTGTGTGATCCAAACAGTGAGTTGCCAGAAAACGGAAGATTCAAGATGCATTGCTGCGCCTCCGGTTTCAAAGCTGTCAGGCGCAACCAGGAGGATCTTCGTGCACATATGCCATGTGCATAAGCGTGAGCCGCCAAAGACGCCCCATCCGCTGCAGTGCTGATTACCTGGTTGGCCACCAGCGCACCTTCCTGGAGAATCTCAGAGAAATCCTGTTGATCCTCCTTTGGGAGCTTGTCTTTGAAACGCTCCAGTGAATCCCATAAGGACCTGTCATAACGGCCCAGCAGAGCCGCAGCGTTAGACACTTGAAGAGAAGACGCTGCAGAGCCGCAAGCCTTCCTACCCCAAGAATCCTGTGCTCTACTTTCTTTATCTGGAGGAGCTGAGGAGGAAGAAGCAACTGCGTGTGTCTTCTTTGCTGCTGCAATAATGACAGAGTCCGGTGGCGGATCCGATTTGAGAAAAAGAGGATCTGATGCAGCAGGTTCATATTTTTTCAGGATCCGAGCCGGAGCTGCTTTAGCCGATGATGGAGTGAGGAAGATGTCCATTACCGGCTCAATGATACCAGGGACCAAAGGAAGCAATGGTCTAGTCGCAGACCTTTGATGGAGGGTCTGAGGAGCTGACATGGTTATGCCCAGCTTTTGTGCTCCTCTGGCGAGAACATCGTGAAAGGTGTTCACAACATCGATGGGTGACACCCTAGAAGGAGGACTATCCGTAAGGGTAGGTGAGTAGTCCCTTTTGCATGAGTGCGAAGATGAGGACGAAGATGGTGTTCGCCGTCTTTTGCAATGACCCTGAGTCGACCTGCGCTCAGGAGATCTGCCTCTGTGTTCTCTGGTCCGAGTGGTGGGGGGACCTGTCCACTTCCTGCACGAGACGTTGTAACGGTGATCTGTGCAGTGGACTAGAATAGTCCGTAGGCCGCTGGGCGTGACCCGAGGGTTCTTTCTGCCAATGATGAAGAGGTTGTAGCCATCTGGGCGAAAGATGGATTGAAGGAGATCGCTGTCTCCTTGGAGAGCGTCTTGGAGGTGATCTTGGAAGCTCAGGCGAATGAGCAGAAGAATTGCGTGACGTCGCAATCGTCTGGGGTGAGCTCCGAATAGAATGAGAGGACTCTCTGCGACTTCTGGAGCGTGATCGGCGTCTTGATGATCGATGTGACGTCGATGGAGAGTGCCTCGACGTCGACCTGCTCTGCGTCACCATCACTGGTGAGTCCCTAGAGCCTGATCGTCTCCTCGACGTCGACCTCTCCGTGCGTTTCGACTTTGTATGGTGCGACGTCGAACCCCTGGAGCCCACAGACTTCGCCTTCGACGTTGAGCGTGCAGGAGACCCCAACGAAGAATGGATGGACGGAGAAATCCTTCTCGACGTCGCTTCTTGATGCCTGCTCGATCCTTCTCTTGACGCTGACCGTCTACTGGAAGTCAGTGGAGTCGAGATCGGGGCACTTCTCGTCGTCGACGGAGACTGCCGTCTCGACGTCGAACGACGTCTGGTGTATTTCACTCTGGGCCTCGATGACTGATCTTTCCTCGACGTCGGCGAAGATCGAGCCTTTGACGTCAAACGTCGCTTGGACGACGACGGAGGCGATGAGTGCCTTGCCTCTGGTGACGAGGCGTGTCTCAATGTTGACCGTCGCCTGGTTGACGGCAACGGAGACGCCTGTTTTGACGCCGATCGCCGGTGACCTTGCGACGGCGGTGCATGTCTCGACGTCGAACGCCGACTTGACGGCGACGACGATCTATTTCTCAACGTTGGGCGAGCCCGCACCAACAGAGAGCGACTCCTCGACGCCGATCGTCGCCGGGATGACGACGGCGGAGGATCCGACATACCTGTAGTCTTCGTCGACGACCGGTGTTCTCTCGACGGCGAGCCCACCGTCGATGGTCTTCTCGTCGACGTTTTCGTTGCCGATGAAGGTATTTGAGGCGCCGAGCCCGACGCCGATGGAGAGCAGACTGGAACCTTACTTCTAGATGGAGTAGTGGCTCTCTCTTTCCTCTTCTTCATCGGAGACCTGCCACTTGAAGGAGACTTCCTCTTATCAGCCAGTCCATAGAGGCAAATCCTCACCCTGTCCTTAAGAGTTCTTTTGGACAGCAGCTGGCAATGTTGACAGGTCTTGGGATTATGTTCAGAAGGAAGGCAGAGAATACAGACAGGATGGGAATCTGTTTTAGCCTTCTTCTTGCCACAGGCAAGGCAAGAGTCAAAAAGAGAGGGCATTTTTTACTGGAAAATAATGCTTAACTCTCTTAAAAACAGTAGAGATATACTTCAACAACAAAAAACCGTCGAAGTAAAAAGCTTTTGACAAAAAAAGAGAAGTATTTTCTGACAGAAATCAGAAAACAGTAAGAGATGAAGTAACCAGGGTCATGACAGAAGGAGCCGGAAAGAACAACTGACCTAACTGTCACCCCTGAGGCATGATGGGAAACTAGGGGTCATGGCTGCCTTAAAGGCACGGTGCCAGTTTATTCTGTGTGTGTTTCTGTGGGTTAGCTTTTCAGCTTTCTACACTGATGTTTCTACAATGCAGCCTATGTGCTGGTAATGTTCTTTTATTCCTCTTTGCAGGACTATGTTTTCTGCTGTGCATTAAAGCAGTTTTCAAATGTGTTTTCTTTCTCCCTGCTTTATTGGAATTGTATTTATGTGCAAGGGAATTTCTTACAACATTGCTCAGCGTTTCTAGTATATGGAAGGCTGCATTGTGTTTTTATTGTATATATATATATATATATATATATATATATATATATATATATATATGGATATATATATATAGAGCTACATATATGGTTTCCACATATATGTTTTATAGGTTTCGGGGTCCCGCACATGGGCGGGAATATTCATGTGCTTAAGACTATTGATGAGGATCCCCTGAAAGAGAACCCATAATTACACTCCACAAAATACAACTCCATAACATGCCACATAATCCCACTCCGCACAAAAATACACCACACCATGCCACATAATTCCACACAACGCCACACAGTTCCACAATTCAGAACCACACAATTCACCACACAACATAATTACACTCCACATAATACCACTCAACACCGCATAATTCAACTCCACATAATGACACTCTACTCAATACTAGATAAGGAAAATGCTACTTACCAGTATGCATCTGTTCTTGGCATGTAGAGCTGCAGAATATCATACTTTTGCATAGATCGCCATCTGGTGTTGGGCTCGGATGCTTGCACCTTGTTGTTGTCTTGGAAGAAGTCTTTTGTAGTCACGAGATAGGTGACTCCTCCCTTGGACGATAGTGCGCATGGGCATCGACTCCATCTTCAGATTGTTTTTCGCCATGATGGGAAATGATGGAGTTTGTAAGAAACAGAAAAGATGTCCATATGAATGCATCTAAGTAAGATAACAATAGAACACGTACAGGTTCCGGGGAGGCGGGTGGGCGTATGATATTCTGCAGCTCTACATGCCAAGAACAGATGCATACTGGTAAGTAGCGTTTTCCGTTCGAGGCATATGACCTGCAGAATTCATACTTTTGCATAGACTGTACAGCAGTGTCTCCCCTAGCGGTGGTCACCTGTACCTGTTGCAGTGGTTTGGAAAAGTGTTTTAAGAACAGCCTGGCCTACAGAAGCCTGTTGCTTTGCCTGCACGTCTACACAATAGTGTTTGGTGAAGGTGTGTGTAGTAGACCATGTCGCTGCTTTACAAATGTCTTCTAGGGGAATGTTCCCTAAGAATGCCATGGAAGCCCCTAGTTTGCGTGTTGAGTGCGCTCTAGGGGGAATTGTTAATGTGTGTTTTGCCTTCTGGTAGCATATTTGAATGCATTTGACTATCCACCAGGCAATTCCAGCTTTGGAGATGGGGTTGCCTTTATGAGGTGGAGAGAAAGCTACAAACAGTTGGTTTGTCTTTCTAAAAGGTTTAGTCCTGTCAATATAATAAAGTAAAGCTCTTTTGACGTCAAGTGTGTGAAGAGCTCTCTCTGCTACGGAATCTGGGTTTTGGAAAAACACTGGTAACTCTACAGATTGATTAAGATGGAAAGCAGAGATTACTTTGGGAAGGAATTTAGGATTTGTTCTAAGAACCACCTTGTTACGATGTATTTGTAAGAATGGTTCTTGTATGGTTAAAGCCTGGATCTCACTTACTCTCCTGAGAGAGGTGATTGCGACAAGGAAAGCTACTTTCCATGTAAGAAACTGCAGTTCACATTTGTGTAAAGGCTCAAATGGGGGACCCATGAGCCTAGTAAGGACAATGTTTAGGTTCCACACTGGAGAGGGTGGCAGTGTGGGAGGAATTATCCTCTTAAGGCCTTCCATAAAGGCTTTGATAGCGGGTACTCTAAACAATGACAAATGTTGTCTGTTTTGCAGGTAGGCGGCAAGGGCAGCCAGATGTAATCTTATGGATGAGTATGCTAGATTACATCTTTGTAGATGCAGCAAATAGCAAATGATATTCTGAATGGAAGCATCTAGCCGGTCAGTTTTGTTGTTATTGCAGTAAATTACTAATCTTTTCCATTTGGCTGCATAGCAAGCTCTAGTAGTAGGGCGTCTGGCTTCTTTGATAATGTTCATACAGTCCGGTGGGAGGTTTAGGTAACCGAATTCTAGGACTTCAGGAGCCAGATTGCTAGATTCAGTTGTGCTGGATCTGGGTGCCTTATCTCTCCATGGTTCTGCGTTAGCAGCTTTGGGGAGAGACGTAGTTTTTGGTGTGGAATTACTGAGAGTTCTAGGAGTGTTGTGAACCATGGTTGCCGTGCCCATGTGGGAGCAACTAGGATCATTTTGAGAGACTGTTGCTTGAGCTTGCGTACTACTAGCGGAATGAGTGGGATTGGCGGAAAAGCATATGCAAATCTGCCTGACCAGTTCATCCATATCACATTGCCTTTGGACAACGGGTGTGGAAACCTGGCGGCGAAGGTTGGGCATTTTGCGTTTGCGTGTGTGGCGAACAGATCTATGTCTGGGTGGCCCCACATGTGAAAAAATGGTTGAAGAACTTGAGGATGAAGTTCCCATTCGTGTATCTGCTGTGTCTGACAACTTAGCAGATCCGCAATCTGATTGTGCACTCCTGGAAGATGTTCTGCCAGAAGATATATGTTTCGCGGAATGGCCCATCTCCATATGCTTTGCGTTAGATGAGATAGCTGCAAAGAATGTGTTCCTCCTTGTTTCTGTATGTAATACATTGCTGTCATATTGTCCGTGCGGACCAGGACTGTCTTGTTGAGGAGATGTGCTTGGAATGATTTTAGCGCTAGAAATATTGCCAGTAGTTCTAGGTGATTGATGTGGAGCACTTTTTGTTGAGTGGTCCACCTGCCCTGAATTGTGTGGCTTAGGAGATGAGCTCCCCAGTCGGTGAGTGATGCATCCGCTGTTAGCACTATCTGTGGAACTGGCTCTAGGAACGGCCGCCCTTTGAAAAGGTTTTGTGTGTTCCACCACTGCAGAGAGCGATGTGTGCGGCTGTCCACCAACACCAGATCTGTAAGTTGACCTTGAGCTTGATTCCACTGACGTGCTAAGCATTCTTGTAAGGGGCGCCTCTGAAGTCTTGCGTGAGGTACTATGAAAATGCAAGAGGCCATCATTCCTATGAGCTGCATAAACACTCGAGCTGGAAGGGAGTGTTGTGGTTGAAATGTTTTGATGAGGGTTTGCATACTGGCTATCCTGGCTGGATTGGGGTATGCTAGAGCTTTGGAAGTGTCTATTGTGGCCCCTAGATACTGATGTAGGTAGGAGGGCTGTAGATGTGACTTGGCGTGGTTTATTGTGAACCCCAAGTGGTGTAGCAGCTGAATTGTTTGGTGAGTGTGATGAACACACTGACTGTGTGACTTGGCTTTTATCAGCCAGTCGTCCAGGTATGGGAACACATGGATTTGCTGTCTTCGCAAGTGTGCGGCTACTACCGCGAGACACTTTGTGAAGACCCTGGGTGCTGTGGTTACTCCGAATGGGAGAACCTTGAACTGATAGTGCTGGCCGTCCACTGTGAACCTTAGATATTTCCTGTGAGCAGGATGTATGGGAATATGGAAGTAGGCGTCCTTGAGATCTAATGTGGCAAGGAAGTCGCCTTATTGCAGCAGTGGAAGGGCCTGTTGGAGAGTGATCATGTGAAAGTGATATGACTGTATGTAGAAATTGAGAGGTCTGAGGTCCAGTATTGGCCTGAGAGTACCGTCCTTCTTGGGGATTAGAAAGTACAGGGAGTAAACTCCTGTCCCTTGATGCTCTAGGGGAACTGGTTCTATTGCGTGCTTTTGAAGCAGTGAGAGAACTTCTTGTTTGAGAAGCGTTAGATGTTCCGTGGACATTGGACGCTGTTTGGGCGGTATGTTGGGGGGAGTTGCAGTAAGTTCCAGGCAGTAACCATACTGGATAATTTGTCTTACCCACCTGTCTGTAGTGATGGAATTCCAGACAGATAGGAACTGTGAGAGTCTTCCTCCGACCGGAGTGGAATGGTCTGGAGGGAGCGGAGGGAAGTCATTGTTTGGTAGTGGGGGAGGTGCGAGTGTTGTTACCTTGGCCTCTCCCTTTGTTGTTATTTCCCCTGTACCCACCTCTGAAATCCCCTTTGTTGGGAGATGTTTGTGTGGGACTTTTATAGGAGGAGGAAGCAGTGTCTGTGCTGATGTTCTTGGATGTGCCCCTATAAAAGGAGCGACGAAAGGAGCCTCTTGTAGATGGAGACTGTAATGCTCCCATAGATTTTGCAGTCTCAGTGTCTTTTTTCATTTTCTCTAAGGCTGTGTCTACAGCTGGTCCAAAAAGTTGTTCCTGATTGAACGGCTGATTCAGTATAGTAGTTTGCACTTCTTGTTTGAACCCAGAAATGCGCAACCAAGCATGTCTTCGTAATAACACGCTAGTGTTGATTGATCTAGATGCACTGTCTGCTGCATCGAGGGCACATTTAATGGATGCGTTTGTGATTAACTTGCCCTCCTGAATCAAATCATTGGCTTTGGCCTTGTATTGGTCAGGCAAATGCTGCATTAGGCCCTCAAGCTCGTCGTAGTGAGCCCTATCGTATCTGGCAAGTAATGCTTGTGCATTAGCTATCCTCCAGTGATTAGCTGCCTGGGCGGCAACTCGTTTGCCTGAAGCGTCTAGTAATTTAGACTCTTTGTCTGGAGGTGGAGCATCACCGGAGGTCTGAGAGTTGGCACGCTTCCTAGCATTGGTCACTACCAGGGAATCTAAGGGGAGTTGTCCTTTAATGTAGGTGGGATCATTAGGGGCAGGTTTATATTTTTTATCAATCCGAGGATTGAGAATTTTCGTCCTGACAAAGTCTTTGAAGACGTCTGGAGCATGTTTGATGACACCTTTCAGCATTGGTAATGTTTGTATTGTCTTTTGTGACTGTGCAAAACTGTCTACTAGGAAGTCTTCCTCTGTGGGGTCTGAATGCATTTGAAAGCCATGATATTGGGCAGCCCTATCAATGAGCTGACTAAACCCAATGTTGTCATCTGGGGAGATGGCCTTGTTGGGTATGCATCCGGATCAGGAAGGTCTGGAGGATCTACAGGGTGATTGTAGTCGTCCCAAGTGTCCTGTGGTATGCTAGTGTCATCATCAGGATCATCGAAAGGGTGATTATGTGCACCCCCACCCCCTAGGTCATCATCATACTGTGGTGGTGGTGAGTATGGAGGAAGTATGGGAGACTTTGGAGGAGACAAAGGCTTAGTAGGAAGAACAGGAGAAGAGGGTCTTATTGGTGAAGTTGCACAGTCTCTTTTCTTCACAGGCACCTCAGGGATGTGTGGGGTGTCGAATTTCCGGTTATTCTGCGGGATATTGACAATATGGCCTGTTTTAGGGTCCACATGCAGTGTTTTCTGTTTCGGATCGATAGGATCCGGTAGAAACAGTTCTTCCTCGTTGGCGTCTCCCTTCGGCGCCGATTTTTTCGGTTCCGAACATGGTTTAGATTTCTGCTCTGGAGCCTTAGAAGGGGTTTTTGGGTCCTTCAGCTTCGGTGTGGAGTCCGAAATCTTTTTCGGATCCGAAGGTTGTCGAGGTTTCTTCGGATCCGAGGCCTTGTGTTCTTTCGGTGCCAAAGTGCTCGGTGCCGAGGCCTTTTTGAAGACAGCGGGAGTAGGATGTGTTTCCACTTTCGGCACCGACGGTGTTTTTGGGGCACCGACTTGCTCGGTCCCGAGCCGCCGGAAGGCTTCTCCTTTGTCTTCGGAGCCGGGCCCGGAGGCGGGGCTTCTGAAGTTTTCTTTGGGTCGCGACTAAGGCCTTCAGGCGAAGTCTTGACCGGAGCCTTCTTTTTTTCGGGTGGGGTTGGGTCAGGGGCAGTTGCACTCACTCGTTGACCTGGAGTGATGTGGTCATCGGAGTCGGAGTCATCTGCTTCGGATACGATCTCGAGATCCTCCGAATCCTCTGCCTCTGGAACGTCGGGGCCTTCATCGAAGATGTCTTTTGGCACCGATGCAGCCCGTTGCGCCATAACGTGTCGTCGAGCCCGGCGATCACGGATAGTCTTCTTGGAGCGGAAGGAGGCGCAGGCTTGGCAATGTTTTTCTTCGTGTTCGGGCGAGAGACAAAGGTTGCAGACCTTGTGTTGGTCGCTGTGTGGTAATTTAGCTCCACACTGGGGGCATTTTTTGAATGGAGTTCTTTCCATTAGCCGTAGGCCCAAAAGGCGTCGATAGGCCCAGCGGCCTGCGTCGATGACCGGAATCGAGTTTTGAGTTAGCGCGTCGAAAGGCACGCGAACAAAAACAATACCGTCGGGTTTGCGATGGTTTGCGCGTCGAAAAGGTTTGGAAAACACGGTACCGAACGGGAGCGCTGAAGTTACATCCGAACCCGATGGCGGAAAAAAACAATCTGAAGATGGAGTCGATGCCCATGCGCACTATCGTCCAAGGGAGGAGTCACCTATCTCGTGACTACAAAAGACTTCTTCCAAGACAACAACAAGGTGCAAGCATCCGAGCCCAACACCAGATGGCGATCTATGCAAAAGTATGAATTCTGCAGCTCATATGCCTCGAACATACACTATATAAATCCAATCTATGCCACGTAGCAACACTCCACCTAAATACACTCCACACCATGCCACATAATACCACTCAACATATTTTTTCTCAACGCCACACACTTCTACGCCACACAATTCAACTCTGCACATTTCCATTCCACACCACATTATTCAACAAACATAATTAAAATCAACAATACAATTACACACCACATCCGACAAAATTCAACAGCACACCACATGAGTAAACTCCACTACATACCACTCCACAACACAAAATACCATTCCACATAATTACACTTCATAACACACAATCCCACTCCACATAATTCCATTACACTCATTATCACATAATTACTATCCACATAATTCCACAGCACAGTATTCCACTATACAAATCCACTCCACCACCACACAATTCCACAACCAACAATTACAATCCAACCCACATATTTCCACTCCACACACATTCACTTCACTCCACTCCAAACAGAAAACTCATAGGTAAAAGACATTATCATTTACAACGTCAATAGCTCTAACTCTCACAAATGCGAGACCTATTGCATCCCAAATGCTTGTTTCATAATGCGAACAGTGCACAGCAGCAGATTTCAGCTGCCCCGGTGCAGGTTTGGGTTTTTAAAGGGACAGTAATCTCCACCACTCTAAGGAATGCCAGAGGCCGCAGCAAACATGGCTGGTAAGGGCAAACACCCCACTGCCACCTACCATCAGTGAAGACAAAAAACTTCCCAGTTATAGGTACCCTCCTTAGGGTAAGGAGGCGAGGGGCTCAACAGACAAGACCGTGAGGTGCAAGCAAATTACACAGCCTGTGGGCAAAGGTGGGGAGGGGCGGGGGTTTAATGTGCAGCCACACTTCTAATCATTAAACGTCGTCATTGAAGGTAGGTGGACTGGATTGGCTCTTAGCTCTCCCTTTAAAACAGCAAAGCCTCCTGCTAGAAGGCCTAGGAGGCAACAAGGCCCTTTGCCAGCTCATTAGCAGAGCACACTCCTTTCCCCTAGAGGCAGAGCAGGGAAGAGCCTCAAGAGATTCCTCTCATGCCACTTGGCAAGGCATGGGAGGGTTATTTTTGGCACCTCAGCCCTTTAGTAAGCCATGTGTGTGCTTCGTCCTGGCAGAGCCAGGGGGATGTGTGGGTAAAATATATCTTGTTTTTCTTTAATGTTTTCCCGGCCTTGTAATATAGGCTTGGGAAGACCTAGAAGAGTGGTCGATCCAGGCAGAAAAATATTCAGCTTTGGCTCTTCTGCTTGACTGGTTCTTTATTTATTTTAATCCTGCCATGACTCCTCCACATCAGGCCTTCTCTTTCTGTCTTTACAGCAAACATACCTTCAAAAAATAAACATGCTACACCACTTTGCATCTGGTTCCCCTGATGTATTGTGTTCTTTAGTTTCTCACCTTTGATACTACTTGTGTGTTTGTGAGCGTTTGATGCCCATTACCCTTATAACACTAAACAGTTCCTATGTCTCTAAGCACATAGTTTAGAATGTGACCATGAACTGACCAAGTAGGAACCAAAGACAAGCATTTGCAATGCAATAGGTCTCGCATTTACGAGAGTTTAAGCTATTGGCAATACAATCGCTTAAACTCTCGCAAATGCGAGACCTATTGCATTGCAAATTACTAGCACCCTTGCGGCGCTTTCACATTCATGGAGGCCGCGCCCCTTTCTGTTGACAAGCCGCGTCTAACGAAAGGGGCGTGGCCGACATTAAAGTGAAACCGCGGCATGGGGCTCTTTGACAAAAAAAGCATCTGTTTGTCAAGTTGACAAACAGATTTTTTTTTTGTGAAAGCGCCCATGCTGCGTTTTCACTTTAATAGCGGCCGCGCACCTTTCTTTAGGCGCGGCTTGTCTAAAGAAAGGGGCGCAGCCTCCATGAATGTGAAAGCGCCAACTTTGGCGCTAGTAAACAAACAAATAAACGCGGCAATTTAGCATAAGTGAGTGGGTACAGAATCTAATGGTGCAGGTAGCTCTTCACCTCTGAACATTTATGAAGTTTTAAATAAGGTTGGAATGATGAAAGTGAGATATGTTTTTTTTAATTATAGTGTTTTATTTTTTGACATGTGCAGATTGACATTTCGAGCAAACGTTTGCTATCACTTAGATACCCTGTATGTATTTATATTAATCTACAAAGAGGAATATATTGGTCTGTATCAGGCACGTCAAGTGTGGAAGGAAGTAGTTACAGAAGAGGTGAAGTGGGTTAACAAGGAAGACAAGAAGTTCAAGGTCCTAAGAATGGAAATTTAAAGGGTTTTCCTTTAATGCTGTTATTGAATACTTTGTTTTTTCCTAATGTGTCATTTTTGGCTAATGTTTTAAAAATAGTTTTCACAATAAATCAGAAAATCTTCTTTAATAAGAAATGTTATTGTCAACTTCAATTTAGAGCCTTCATTTCTTTGGTCATACCATAATCTGTTGTTTTTCTTGTTGCACAGCCGTAGCACAGTTCCATAATTGCCTGTTTGGGTTAAATGTGAGCCTGTCTCGTTCTGTGTTTCGATCCCAGCCATCTTCTACGTGCATGTATACATCTCCTCTTGAGGGGTGCTTCGCTGCCCGTCATTCTATAGGCGTTATTGCAGACCCGGTGCTTAAGGAAGAGGCTACACTAGAGCGACCTGCAGAATTTTCCAATATATGCCTTTTATCCTGTCGGATCTAGGTAGGTCGGTGACGTGTCGTTGCTTGCTTGGTTTGGGTGTCCTTATCAGATCACACGAGGAGCAAGTTCACAGAAAGGTCTGTGGAAGCATAAAACTGCTTTCCAACAGGAGAGTGATTCGAAAAATCAGTAACATGATTAAAAAGATTAAAAAGACGCGGGGCACGTTAGTAATTAGAATTAGGTAGTAATCGACCCGTAGGTTCTAAGACAACGTTTCCTTCTGTATGCCAAAGATGCTTTGTACAGAGTCTAAAGTCTGTTTTTCTGGGAGCATTTCTTTAATATCCAGCTCCCAGGAACCCTCCCCTTCCGGTCACAGAAGTTACAAATCTAGTAGCTGTCTTCAACTAATGTTCTTTTCATGTAACGAAACGGAACATATGTGTAAAGATGTGCAATTACGTGCTTTGACTGGCTTAGACAGATCTGACTTGTCCATGAATCGTAGCGTCTTTCTTATAAGAGCTATTGCGTTATGATGGTTTGATTACAGTAAGGCGTACTGCATGGCTTTCCCAGGAGACCTTCCGAGGAGTTCTATGGATGATTCATAACAAAGCAGTCACTGATAAGTGTAACTTAAAGCCTGGTGACCAGCATGCGTAGCTTCTGCTCTCGGCATAAACTGATTTCCTCATATTATAAAGCTGTGATATAGAACGGACCATCCTCCCTCGCGACCAATGAAGAGACCGCCATCCTACAAGGCCAATCTCCTAACCACCCTTCACATAAAAAATAAACTGGAGAGATGAAAAGGGGCAGATTTTGTGTATCCTCTTTCTCTGAAGCCTTACAGTCCTTAAAGGTCTGTTACTTACAAAGTAAACAGCACTGGGAAACCTGCTTCTTACTCAATTGATGATCTAAACCAGGAGAGTCCATCACTGGTCCATGACAACCCGAGATTTGTATAAAGAAAAATAACAGTACAAGTGTGCATTTTTTTAAAATTGCACATCTGTATTATGGCGCATTCTATAACCAAACTTCAACTCCACTTCTTAATAGTAGAGTGCGGATAGTGGCTGGGCCTGGTGGCATCACTAAAAGATTTTTAATGGGGTAAACAATAAGCCACAGATAAAACTAGTGTGACCACCTCCAAAGAAAGGCAGCTAGAAACAGTCTTTAAAAAAGAATGTGTTTCCGTGCGTGGGCATGAGTGCTCGCACGTGTGTGTGCATATATATTTATAATATTAATAATATACATTTGTTTATAATTTTTACTGACTTTTTATGTGTGTATATCTATCTGTATATACAAATATAGATACGTAAATGCACAGAAAGTCATATTTAAACATTTTAATTAAACATGTTGGCTCATGTATTGAAACATACAGTAGCTGCTCTGCAGTGACAGGTAGTTCCACATAATAATGTGTTTGGTAAGGTGCGGAGTCTGTGTTTTTTCTGTATCGGCTTTCAGGTGACATTCAACCGCTTTGGTGGTGGGGCCCATGGGGAGCAGTCCAAATATTGCCAGGGCATGGGCACCTCCTGGCACTACTTTACTGACGCCAGAGACTGGGCCAGTGTGGTGCTAGTGGTAATGACTGCCTGTGTGTAGTGCAAGCTTTTCTAGCTATCCACCAGTGTTCATCATACATCCTCAGGGGGTTGAGAAGGCAGTTCAGACTCCCTTGCTCATTTAATTTCGGGCCTCTCTGCTGACTGCAAATTGTATTTATTTCTTTGTGTAACGCAGACAAACGCTGTGTAGGCACTGGATGGAGACTGCCTGTTCCTTGCATGTAGCCTTCCGAAAAATATGGACAGATGGTAATGTATTTTAATCCCTGGCATCCTGGTTCAGATTGGATCTAGTAACCTATGTGCATGTTTCAGTGTTTGTATGTGCTAAAACCCGGTAGTCTTCAGTCAGGGATAAGGCAAAGGAAGCAAGAGAGGGGATTGGAAAAGGGGCAGCAGTGAGGTGGGTGTAGTCCTGGTTGCAAGCAACGCTACACATGTGCATTATTTAGTGATAGTGCGCCCTAATGAGTGAGGCAGACCACTTTCGATTTATGTGGGAATGTATTACGTGGGAGAGGTGCTGGGTTGAGAGAAATTTAAATTGACGTCCTCCAAAGCAGTGAGCGTTGCCTGCCTCTGTCACCGTGCTCGAAACCTTCTCAGCTGTGCGAGCATGTGCTGTTGCAGCCCAGCCATCCCTGAACCAACAGCAACGTCCTTCCAAGGAGCAGAAAGCAGGTCTCTGCATCCGTTTCGCCGCCGCAGCCCGAGCTGTTGTGGAAGCGTTCTCCGGGCCGCTCTCAGCGCGACCCGGAAGTCAGGCAACCTTGCCTGGGACATGGGTGGGGCATGCAGCGCGCGTCCGGAAGCGTCCTGGGCTCCCGTGAGCTCAGGGAGCCCGCGTGTCTGAGAAGCGAGGCGGGAGCCCACCCCACACTGGCAAGCAGTAGAGGAAGTCCGGCGGGAGCCCACCCCGCCGCCTTCGTGAATGCCGCATGATGCGGCCGGAGCAGGATTCAAGAGCCGGTAAGTGGTGCATGCAAGCGCGCCGCGCCTGGACAGGAGATGTGCACGCGTATGGTGCGAGCAGGAGTTGTGATAACGCCGCGAGCCGTACACGTGCACATCTCCTGTCTGTTAAGCTTCGGCACAGACAGCTGATGTGCACGCGTACGGTTTGCGGCGTTATTACAACTCCTGCTCGCACCATACGCGTGCACATCTCCTGTCCAGGACTTGCCATACACGTGCACATGTCCTGTCCCCCTTCGCAGGCAAGTCGGCAACAATAGATCTCGCTTACGCGAGCAGCGCATGGCGCTGCATCGCTAGGCGAGACCTAAAAAAGGAGAGAGAGCGCGCGTTCGTTCACGATGCTTCAATCAGATTTACTCTGGAGAAACTGCACTCTATCAGTGCTGCATGACACACAAAGTCTATTGGGAAGGCAGCAGGCTGCAACTGTGCTAATGTGGATAACAGGAATATGAGACAATACCTGTGGTTATGAGACTGCACTGGGCATGTGTGGGTAAACGTGGACACATGAGACTACACCTGCATATACAAGACTTCACTGTGCAGATGAAGCCACAATTGGTATATGACAAGGATAAATGAGGCTGCACAGGAGTCATCTGAAAGTAGCAGGTATGGCTATAAAAGGAGATCCCACTCTATAAATGGTTTTACATGCACATAAAATGCTGCACTGTGCTAGAAATCGGGGTCTCTAGTTGGCAGTGACTTACACCCTATCCAAGTTGGGACCCTTAATCTAGTCAGAGTAAGGGAGTTTCACACCCAAGATAACCCCTGCTCACACCATTGATAGCTTGGCACAAGCAGTCAGGCTGATCTCAGAGGCAATGAGTAAAGCGTTTGTACAAACACACACAATAATACAGTAGAAACTCTACAAAAAGACACCACACCAGTTTAGAAAAATAACCAATATTAAACTGAGCAAAACAAGACCAAAACGACTACAATCCAACATACACAAGCAAAGATATCACTTTTAAAAGGTTTAGAATAGTTCAGTCCATAGGAAACTATGGATACGTCCCTTTTATCACAAAGTACCTGGGATGCGTCAAAATCGAAGACGAAAACAGGCGCAGGGGAGGTGAGGTGCTGGAAAAGCAAAGCGATGTGTCGGTTCCTTAATCCCAGGGGAGGTGATGCATTGGTTACTTACTGCCAGGGGAGGTGATGTGTCGGTTCCTTACTGCAGCGCAAGGAAGGTGATGCATCTGTTCCTTACTGTCAAGAGAGGTGATGAGTCGGTTCCTTACTGTGAGGGGAGGTGATTCGTCTGTTTTCTGACACGCAGCCTCTGTTCCTTACTGCTGGGCTACATCACGAAGAAATTGGCTCACCGGTGCGATGCGTCGAACATCCGGACGTGCTGGGTCGATGCGGCAGCAACAAAACAGCAGCTGCGTCAATTTTACAGCCGGGAAGCATGTGATGCGTCAATTTCTTCACCCGCAAACCGGCAGGGCCTGCGTCGGAGTGGGTGCCATGGACGTTGGTGACAGTGCTCGGGACTCGGGCTGCGGTGATCTTTCAGCCGCACGGCAGGTGCTGTGTCAATTCTTCGACTGCACCGCGGCAATGTGTTGGTTTTTCAACCACACAAGACTATAGCAGAGCGTTTGATCCGACACCTGGGCATATACATCTGTGCCTGCATACATGTGGCTCTATAGGCACATATGGTTTTGCAGTGGACAGTGCACCCTCACTAATAAGAATTCAATATATCTTCATACAGCTACATAGAAAGCACTACATGGATATTCTCACTAATAAGAAAGTTACAGTGTCTACTAAGGTTAGTACAAAAGTATTAGGGTAAGGGGTGGTGGTAGGTTTAGGTTTAAGGGTAGATCTGAAGGTAGTGCTAGGATTAGATTTAGAGTAGGGCTGGATGTAAGGTTAGGCTTATTGTAAAGTGCAGAAAATTAATTAGGGTTAGGCTTAGCAGTAAGGAGCAGTGTTAGATTTATAAGCTAGGCTTAGCCTTAAGTTTAGGGTTAGACTTGGAGATAATGTTAGCTTTAATATAGGAGTACCGATATGTGTTGGGAGTGAATGTAATGTTAAGGTAAGATTAATAAAGTTAGGACACTTATGTACTTATCTTACTTGATGCAGTGGTGTTTTCAGTAGTTGTATTATCTGTAGCGGTGATTTTAATGTAGTGTTTTCCAAGTAATTACATTTTTATGTAGCTGTAGTTGTGTGTTTATAGGAACATACAAATGCACTGGGATATGATTTTCTAACTCCTTTAGTGCTCTTTGTGTTAATTTATTATTCAAACACTTTACTTGAGTAATGTCACTTCCTTTGATGACAACAGTTTAAAAACTCATATAATATAAATTGTTTTGATGGCGCTTTGGGTAACACACTTGTGACTTTCGTTCCAATGATGTAATCAGAGAGTGAATAACAGGGTGAGTGATAGGATTTCAACAACGCCAGGCATTTTTGTGAATTGACCCCCATGTGAAAGGACAAATCTATTGTGTATGATTGAAAGAAGCAGGTTAGCATTTTACCTAGAACTTTGAATTAATGGGACTCTGTGCACCCAGTCAACTAAAATGTCCTTCAAAAATGCATAATTGAGCAAGACATGTTGTCATGACTTCCTGTTTCATTGCCAGGTTGCTTCCCCAGTTTACCCCTCACAAGAGCACTATCAAAGAAAGATGCTGCACTTCATTGCACCTCCACAAGAATATATACATGCTTACGAATAGCAAATTACCACATGGCCCTTGCTGTCACTCTTTCTGCTCCCACAAACCTCTATCAGCTGCCACCTTCTTTATATAATACAACTTCATATATCTATTATTTTCCAAATACATGTAGACTTTTTAATGTAGTTATGTATTTTTATATTTATCGTTTTACTCCCACTGAAAAAAAAGCTTCAACTCTCTCCAATTCAATACTCTATATCTTGTCCTATACCTCTTTCAATATATCCTCTATATCCACTCTACGACTCCTCCCACACCTCATTTTACTAAATAACCCTTTCTAGACTTTTCTCTCCCCTCTCTCCTTTAACTCATCTCAAACCTCATTTTACTACTATGATCTCCCCAATAACATTTTCTACACTCTTCCCATCCTATTCAATCCAACTAGCAAACTCACATGTCCACCACTCCAATTAACAACCTATATTTCCCTATACTAATCCACCACTTTGAGGTACGATGTAGCGTGCTGCTCACCGGAAATCGCTTCAACCACTCGTATGGGGTAGAAAGCACTACACAACTACAATTACATACTCTACCTCCCATCACCATGATGAGCCCAGCACCTGTGGTTCTGTCGCGAGAGCCAATCAGGCTAATTTCATAGGTGTCACTACCACTTCCAGAATCTAAAAGGGATCTTACAGGAAGATGCCACCAATCTTGGGCATGATTGCCTATTAATCATGCCCATAGCTTTATCCTTACAAACGCATAGCACCTCAAGTCCAATTTACAGCCTCTGAAATCCTTACCCAAGTTGGCGATGGGTCAGCTTCTTCGGCTCCCCAGCACTTGAAAACTTTAATACTGCAGCATCCGGCTTCTTCAGATCTGACATGAGAAACCACAGGAGATATTAGAGCAAAGGTTATTGCCTCAAGTCCTTTGTGCAAATTAACTACCAGTTGTGCAGATAACCAACACTAATTGCTTCCTGTGTGCATGCAAGGC